>CM062815.1:468227404-468937117 GCA_031772625.1 Pinus tabuliformis
AACTTGATAAGATACTCTGAAATTGATCGATTCGTAGTTGTTGAGTTTTTGGTTTCTGTGATTGCTTCGGGTTCCAATATAATTTTTCCTTCCTCGTCAAGTTCTGGCAATATTGTTTGAACTGGGAGCTTGTCGCATATAACCTTCTTTAAACATGAAACATGGAAAATAGGTGCAATCAAGAAGTTGCAGGAAGCTCCAATTTGTATGCCATAGTACCAATATTTTGCAACACCTTGTACAGACCATAATACTTTGGTGATAATTTATTATCCTTCTTAACTTGCTTGAGGGACATTTGCTTATATGGTTGTAGCCGTAGGAATACCCAATCGCCTACATCAAAACATCTTTCACTACGATGTTGATCTGCTTGTTGTTTCATTCTATTCTGTGCCAACACGAGGTTATCCTTTAAGAGTTGGAGGACTTGTTGTTGATGTTCCGCTGATTGAACCTTAGAATTTTCTCTCAAATATGATGTGATGGATAGTGGTTGATATCCATAAAGTGCCATAAATGGGGTCATTTTTGTTGCTGTATGGAAGGAAGTTTTATACCGCCATTCAGCTAGAGGCAACCATTTGATCCATTGTGTCTGTTTATCAGATACAAAGCAACGAAGATATCCTTCCAACCATTTGTTTACTATCTCAGTTTTCCCATCAGATTGAGGATGATAAGATGAGCTATGAGCTAACTGAGTACCAAGACAAGAAATAATTCTGTCCAAAAATTTCCAGTGAAAATGACATCTCTGTCACTTACAATAATTTGGGTTTCCATGTAGCTTTTGAATTGTTTCCATAAATGCAGGGGAAACACTGGCTTTAAATGGAAGTGATAATGCACAAAAGTGTGCATACTTGGTAATTCTGTCAACTACCACCATGATGACACTCTTTCCCTCAGAACTTGGTACAAACCTCCTCCCAACATTGGCTTGGAATGGATAAAGGTTGTAATAGACCCGGTGTCTTAATTGTTTCAACTTTATTTTGTTGGCAAACCAAACATTCCGCCACAAAATTTTGAATATCCAATTTAAGGCCATCCCAAAAAAATTCCTTCTTAACCCTGTGGTAAGTTTTTAAAAATTCTAAGTGCCCTCCTAAGGGAGAAGTGTGCAATTCCATAAGAATCTTTTGTTTTAGTTGGGAATTCTTATAGAGGTATAAGCGATCTTTGTACCATAACGAATCATTTTTCCAGCTAAATGTATCAGATGTACTGGAATATTGTTGTAACTTTCAAATAAGTTCCCACACTTCTTCATCATTCTTCCATTCCTCCCTTGCTTCGTTTATCCAATCCAGTTGGATAATAGAAATGGCGCACAACAATGCTTCCACATCCTCATCCTTTCTTTAGATTGCATCTGCCATCACATTTTGCTTCCCTTTTTTGTAGATGATTTCAAAGTCATAACCCAACATCTTTGTGACCCATTTTTGTTGCTCTTCAAAGGATAATCTTTGTTCTAAAAAGTGTTTAAGGCTATCATGATCCGTTTTTACCTTGAAGTGTCTTCCCATTAGGTAGGGTCGCCATTTGTTAAGTGCATGGAGTATTGCCAACATTTCTTTCTCATAAATAGCTTTGTGTAAAAACTTTCCCTTGATTAGACGACTTTCAAAAGGAATGGGTCTTTCATCTTGCATTAAAACAGCACCAATTCCATTTCCTGAAGCATCACATTCCACAATAAAGGTTTTTGTGAAGTCGGTGTAGCTAAGACCGGTGCTTGGCACATTACCTCGTTAAGATGTTCGAAGGCCTTTGTTGCTTCTGAAGTCCATGAAAATGCATCTTTCTTCAATAATGTTGTTAGAGGTGCTGCTATTCTCCATAATTCTTAACAATCTTCCGATAATACCCTGCCAACCCGAGAAATCCTCGTAGATGCTTTATGGATGTGGGGATTTTCCATTCCTTAATGGCTTTAATTTTGCTATGGTCTACCTTAACTCCTTCATGAGATACAATATGACCCAGATATTCCACCTCTTGTACTCCAAAGAATCATTGGGATCTTTTTGCATATAATTATTTCTCCTCCAATAGTTGTAGCACCCTGTCAACATGTTCAACGTGATCCTTCCAAGACTTGTTGTAGATTAGTATATCATCAAAAAATACTAACACAAATTTTCTAAGGGTTTAAAAATGGAATTCATCAAACCTTGAAATGTAAAAGGTGCATTGGTAAGGCCAAAAGGCATGACCAAAAATTCATAATGACCCTCATGAGTTCTAAATGTTGTTTTCGGAATGTCTTCAATCTTCATTCTGATTTGATGACATCCTGAACGAAGATCCAACTTGGTGAGTAAATTGATCCATGCAATTCATCCAGTAATTCATCAATGATAGGAATGGGAAACTTATCTTTAATAGTGAGCTTGTTGAGCTCCCTATCCTGACACATGCACCATGATCCATCCTTCTTGTGCACCAATACTACTGGAGAAGAGAAAGAACTTTGACTAGGTTGAATTATACCAGCTTCTAGCATTTCTGCAACCATACGTTCAATTTCACTCTTTTGCGCATAGGGATATCTGTACGGCCTGATGTTTGGAGGAACACTTCCTGGAATCAAATGAATAGCATGATCATGATCACGAATAGGCAGGAGATCTTTAGGAGTCTCAAATACCTTGGAATGATTGTCCAAGACTTTTTGGAGATTTGGAGAAATAGATGATTCCAATGTGGAAACATCTAGCGAACATAATTGTGCAACTAGACCTCTTTGTTCCTTTTTTAGAAGCTTTGTCATACTGTTGGAGCTGATTATCTTTCCCGATTTCCTTGCAATACCCCTTAATTCAACTTCCTTTCCTTCCACAAAAATTTCATGAAAAGTTCCTGAAAATTAAAAGCTATTGTACCCAAGGATTGTAGCCATTGGAGTCCCAGTACAACATCAGCACCTCCCATTGGAATGGAAAGCATTGGGCTAGTCAATACATATTCTTCCATGGATAGCTTGATATTATGGCACTTTCCAGAGAATTTTATCATTCCTCCATTTGCAACCATCACTTGACACTCTGGTGTTGGATATAGGAAGCAATTCAATTCTTTTGCTATCTTACAATGAATAAAATTGTGGGTACTTCCTGAATCAATCAACACTATTACCTTTTTCTTCTTGATTTGTCCTTCTATCTTGATGGTTTAAGGAGTGGTAATTCTAGCCAATGCATTACAAGATATGGTTGGATTCATTTCTTCTTTATCTAGGATTTGTTCCTGGATTATATCCTCTTTTTTGACCTTTCTTGCTCCTTTTCTTCTTCCTCTTCACAATCGATGTAGAATAATTTCTTCCCAGCACACTTATGACCTTTAGTGTATTTGCTATCACAACTGCAACAAAGCCTTTTGCTCTTTTTTCTTCCAATTTTTTTGGTGTCAACCTTATAGGTTGTGGAAGACTAAGGGCAACAACACTTCCATATTTATAGTTGTGAGTGGTATGCTTCCTGGTTGCCATAATTTGCTTTCCATTTTTCTTGCTAACTTGAATGCCTTCTCTAATGAATCAGGTTCCCAAAGGTGAACATCATGTTGGATATTATCCTTTAAAGTTCCTGTGAACACATCAATCCTATGCTCCTCTGGAATATCTTTTTATCCTTATGTTCAATTTTTGGAACTCCTCAATGTGCTCCATTATTGAGCCCTTTTGTTTGAGACTTATCAATTGGCTAAAAAAAGTGTTGCTTTTTGTATCCTCATAATGTGTTTTCAATTCTTCCGTTAAAAAATTGCCCAAGTGATAATTTGTTTACGAGAGCAAAGCCATTGATACCATACAAACTGATTTGGTTCCAAATATAAAGTTGCAATACATACCTTTTGTGTGTTTTGCACATTATTGAGATCGGAAAATTGCTCCATTTGTAATATCCATGTTGCAGGATCCTTGCCATCAAACTTCCTCATATCATTTTTGGAATATGGTGGGTCTTCGGTCCAACATTAGAGTCTATGAAATGATGATTAACATTTCTTTTGTTTTCGTCATGAGTTTCCTTTACTATCCTTTCACCATTAGTAAGCATTTCTTGTAGAAACTTTGTCAAATCCGTCTTCAATTCTGTCTTCAAATCTTCCATGCCTGTCTTCAAATCTATCTTCAAATTGTCCATCTTAGCTTCCATGCCATTCATCGTAGCTCCATGCCATTCATCGTAGCTTCCACTCCCTTTATCTTAGATTCCAAGACATTTATCTTAGATTCCACGCCATTTATCTTAGCTTCTATTAGCTTTTGTGAGAGTGAAATTTGTTGCACTTGGTCTGTAATTTTGATATATCATGTAGCATTTCTTCCTCTTCTTCATGAGTCTAGCTAGCGCTTTCAGGTTGCTTACTACGTGTTTGCATTTTTTTCTTGGGGCATCAGTTACCAATAATATGCTCTACTATTCCCTTTGAATTCTTCAAAATAGTTTTTCAATCCAAGCTTAAGAAAAAAATTTAAAAAATCTACACACCTTTTTTCACTTTGTAGGAGCTCGATATTGCCTCTGATGTATCTCTGTAATTTTGGATCATCCAGTTCTAAAATTGCGACCTATAGTAGCTCTCTATTTCCTCTTTCCAATTCCACCAGTCTGATACAAATTGGATTCTCCAAGGAAGAGTTATGCCAAATCTCCCACAATGACCTGATTATAGACTACTTTAGTAGAGCGAATTTGTACGACGTGCCACGAGTCACTGTTTCGACCTTTTTCTCTGAAAATATATACAAGAAACTACAGTTCATCCTCTTTCTGTAGCTTCTTACAAAATTTCAATCCGATGCTCAGAGAGAAAGTTATGACGATTTTCCACAGGTCACCTGTTTGGAATGTAATTCAGGAGTCTGCAAAAGACCAACTTCCTTAGATCATATCTCCACAAATATAGCGCGAAAAGCTCTGAAATTTGGACCCGAGGTTCAATGTGATTTCTTCTCAAATGGGGTTTTCTTTTATCTTCTGAAATGTTGCAAAAAAAAAGTTATAGCGAAAATTCCACGATCACCTATTTGAAGCAGTGAAACCCTAGAATCCAAAGCTCTCATACCAAATATTATGAAACCAGCTCAAAAAAAAGATAGAAAAGATAGATCAACGCCTTATAATTCAGTCTCTTCGAGGGGGAAACCTCCTTTAAATTACATAAATGAACAATTCTTGGATGATTCAAATGAAAAAACCTTCTTTCTATATATAGGAGTCTAAGGAGTCACAATATAACCCAACCGACCTAACAATAATAACATAAAGCCACAAAGATAACAATAGAGAGATTCTATGGGGCACAGTAATAACAATATGGAGACAATAGGGGCACAACAATATTAATAAGGGATACAACTACAATAGTAATGGGTTAATCACTAGTATTATAGGGACTTAACAGAACGTCGCCATTGCCAACCGCTTTCCATTGTAACACATGCAATGTAACATGGAACAAGCAATGTGGGTGTAGTGGCAGTGATAGTTGTGAAAATATATTTTTTTTGAAACCATCAATGAACAAGACCATCCGTGAGTCACCTCCGAGTGCTCGTCACAAGCCTCAGTGCTTGACTCATAGGGCAAGGGAAATAACTGCAACTAATGGAAATATTTATGTCTATCAAGGCAGTCAACTAACAAGACTACCCACCACTAGTGGTCCTACTTTATGTGGTCCTAACATATGTTATTAGGTTGTCTTCTTTCAACAAATCGATCACAAGAATGACTCAATCAATGACCCACATTCATTTCAAGGTCTGCCAAGTCTACCATGGTTTAACAAGGTTGGGGGGCGTGGGGTCTGATATTGGAACTCATGTCACAAGGCCCTTATTAAAGGGCACTAGTTATGAACAATGTAATTATGGTGTGTGCCCAATATGGGTCCGATCTATAGCCTTGGTTCACCCTAACGCTCCCCTGATCTACTATTATTTAACAAGGGGGTGTGAAACGAGAAAACCACCACAAAAAACCACATTGGTTTTTAGTGGAAACCTAACCTAGTGGAACTCTGCCCATCACATGCCACCCTTTGCCATTTTATCATTTCTTTAATGTTCTAACGTTGTGGGAATCAATGCAACCAAGTGGCATGACATGGACTTGGACTAACGAATCCCATCAAGTTGACCTATCAGGGTTACATGGAGGCCTCGAGGATGCCATGTGGACAACATGATGATGGTGGGCTCTCCTAATAGGCCAAAACTTCAAATAGACATAAATTTCAATTCAACAATCAAATTAAGATAAAATTCATATCCCTAAATAGTACAATGGGGTGGGAGGAATTGTTACATCACAAACCCTAACTTCCTTGAACCATATCTTTGAAACTATAGCAAATCAATACTTGAAAATTGAACCAAAGATTGTTTGAAATGTCTTCTCAACCTTCTCCAAGTTTCATCATAAGAAACTTCCTCAAATAAAAGTTATAGCGAAAATTCCATGATGACTTGTTTGAATCAACAAAAATTTAGGATCATGGGCTCTAATACCAAATGTTATGATCCTTGCACTTTGAAAATGATAAAAAAAACCAAGAAGTACAGTTCTCTTCGAGGGAGAAACCTCCTTTAACAATAAATACAACGAACAAGACAATATTTGATGATCCTAAGACTATGTCTCCATAGTATATATGTAGGAGACAAAGGGTATGATTATAATAACATGGGACCAAGAGGGGTTCTAGCCTCCATAACAATATAACAATATAAATGTAATCACTCAATATTTAGGGTTTAATAAGGGATTTTTGGGTTAACATGGGGATTTTATAGACCTTAAAAAGATTAGATATCGACAAACCGTGATGTGCAAGGATCCATGATATTAATAGATCTTGACCAATATGTTGATTGTCAGAGACTTTCCCACCAATTGTGGCTTATCATGTTTTAAGTGTCGAGTACATTTCATTCTAAGAATAAATTTACATTCCTATAGACTAAAAATAAGTGAGTGAAGTTGTAGAGTGGCATGGGATCCAATTTCATGAATCTTGGTGTGAAAATCATTTTCTTCTTGCAACATGCAAAGAGATTTCAGCAAAATTCAATTAAGAAAATAAAAGATCAAACATGATACTATAATCAATTAAAAGAAAGGAAAATTTGGTTGAGTTAAGAAGGATAGAGAAGCATAAATAAGAGATGAGACATGAATAAGAGATTAAACATCTAGAGGCAAAGAAGGATAAGAAGGCTAGGTCACATTAAAATTATTTAAATTCTCTTTTGCACAAGTAGTTTGTCTTGCAAATCCAAACCATACCTATGAAAATTCAACCCTTGCTCTAAAGATGTTGCCAACACCTGCAAAATTTAAATGACAACTAATTACCAATCAAACAAAATCCATGTTTTTGGGCATCTGATGTAGTAATTGGGCCAACTAGTTCCAAGTAGGGTCAACTTCTTCATTTGGGGGAGTTATGAATCAACAGTAAAATTCAAATTTCTAATTCTTACAAATGTCCAAATGGGATATGACTCAAGTACATTTTATTTTGACTCATAATAAATTCTTTTTTACTCTTTTTTACTCTCTAAGCATGAAGAACATGCTTTTATAACAATAAATATAATAAATACATCAATGATAAATTTATATTATGAAGACTGACTCTAGTTGCAACTTCAACACTCCCTCTTAACTAGGGATATATTCATAATGACTCAACAAGATAGTGTCGAGTTGAAAAAATTATATAAGAGAGGATCTAGATTGATAAGCATCAATGATAATAACATCATCATAACCAGCATTGTCAAATTATGAAGGCCTTGACAAGTACACTCTATCTCTCCACTAGATCAAAGCACAATGCTGGGAGGCATTTAATAGGGCACCACTGCCTCTCAAGGCACATAGCCCACCTAACTTCACCAAGGTATGTCCTCACAGGACCATTTCCTAATCCATTGTCTTAATACTTGACACAAGGAAATGTCAGTCCTTCGGACCATTCTTATATTAGATCAATTTACTTGAATTACAGCTATTAGTCTTGGTCACAATACAGATCTCAAGAATGTCGATCCCTGATGCTTATCCAATCCACCATTCTCCCTACCTATGTTCATGTACTAGATTTACAACGATTATTCCTGACCATATTACATGACACATGGAGAACACGGTGTCCATCCTCACTCCCTCTCAAATAGGGAGGAGATATCTGTAATCCCAAGCTTGTCAAAACTACTCATCCCTTGGGAAGGGACTTCATCAATGCATTAACTGCATGTTCGTCAGTGGAGATAATCTTGTAGCTTCATGGCTCCATTCTACATCATGTCACAAATCATAATGTGCTTCGACCTTCCTAGTTCTCTGAGAATCTTCATATAGATTTAATCCATCATGTCAACAAATACTTCATCAAACATTTTATGGATCCAAACTACTTCTCGTCTTATTTTACAAACTTCCATATCCTCTTCCTCCGCAGTACAACATAATCTTGCTTCATGCTTTTCCAAGAAATCATACCAAATCCCAAGTAGAGTAGTATATGCATTCTTCATTAGTATTACCAACCAATCGATGTGTTCTTGAATCAAATATATCATGGAATCAATTGACTTCCAGTACAACAATACCATAACTCTTCAACTTGTTTGCTAAAAGGGTGTTGTCATAGATCTGTCATTTGTCCTACTAAAGAATCTTGATCACAAGCTTCTCTTGGTTTTCTGCCAAACCTTAAGTAGTATTGTATCCATTCAGTATATGTCATCTTATACTTTTAGCAACCGCTTCACTATTGAGGTAAGTGAAGTTCTTCCTTTTTATAGAGAGAACCTCTTCATGCCTTACTCTCATGTTGTCATTTAATGTTAAGTGATGACTTCTTTAATGCATATTGATATCTCCTTCTTCATTTACATATACTATGATTCAAAAAAGTCTTTGTGCTTCACCACATTCTTCCAATTCTTTCCTGTGTTGTCAAATATTAGCCAATTCTTATTATTTACCTGCAAACTTTATTAGAAGGCTATGAAAGAACAAATATTGATAAACAAAGTATAAATACAATAACAACACTAGCAATTAAGGAGATGTAAAATACTTATCTTTTGGAAGAAAGTTAACTCCATCTTAATCTTGTAACTTTTCACTAACCTTGTCCTTACATCAACATGATATCATTTATATCATTCTCAAGAGTTAGGTCTTCTTATAGTGGAAACTATTAGTTCTAGGGTTTTGTTCCTAGGGTTTTGTAATCCAAACCTTTGATAAGGTATACAAACCTTAGATGCTTTAATATCCAAATTCTATCAAATTTCAAATTGAAAGTTCTAAATGTATACTAATGTATTAGTTACAAACCCTAGATAATATCATTGACATAACTTATATTAAACATTTCATTCCTTGGTCACAAAGACCTAGTCTTCATATGCAAGGAAAGGATCTGTATGCCAACATATTGATTATGTCATGATCTCTAATATATCTATACATATATTTTTATAATATGTCAACATATTTTAAAGAAGCATGAGATTGTTAACTTACTTCCTCGCGTTATTTCCTAGATGTGATTTCTTTATAACCTAGAAGACTTAACAATCCATGCAGTATGATTGATTTAGATCAATGATTTTAAGAGAGCTTCAGAATAATTTTACAATTTGTAATAACATAAAATTATGTGTGACTCTTTCATCATTACCTATCCAACCCTTCAGTCCTTTTATCAGAGAGAAGCTCAATCCTTTTTTAGATTTATGGTCCTCTTTTATCTCAAACCTTCGGCTCCAAACTAGAATATGAATCATAGTGTTGGGTCCCTATAATACTAGTGATTACCCCTTTACTATTGTAGTTATACCCCTTATTTATATTGTTGTGCCCCTATTACCCCCATATTGTTATTTCTGTGCCCCATAGAATCCCTCTATTGTTATTTTTGTGGCTTTATATTATTATTGTTAGGTCGGCTGGATTATATTGTGACTCCTAGACTCCTATATATAGAAAGGAGGTTTTGTCATTTGTATCATCCAAGAATTGTTCATTTATGTAATGTAAAGGAGGTTTCCCCCTCGAAGAGGCTGAATTCTAAGGCGTTGATCTATCTTTTCTTGAGCTGGTTTCATAACATTTGGTATCAGAGCTTTGGATTCTAGGGTTTCGCTGCTCCAAACAGGTCATCGTGGCATTTTCGCTATAACTTTTTTCTGTGACGTTTCAGAAGTCGCAAAAAAAACCCATTTGAGAAGAAATCGCGCTGAACCTTGGGTCCGAATTTCAGAGCTTTTCGCGCGATATTTGCGGAGATATGATCTGAGGAAGTTGGTCTTTTTGCAGACTCCTGAATTACATTCAAAACAGGTGACCTGGGGAAAATCGTCATAACTTTCTCTCTGGGATCGGATTGAAATTTCGTAAGAAGGTACAGAAAGAGGACGGACTGTAGTTTCTTGTATGTGTGTTCCATATTCAAAGGTTGAAACACTGACTCGTGGCACGTCGTACAATTTCACTCTACTGAACCAGTCTAAAAACAAGTCACTGTGGGAGATTTCACATAACTCTTCCTTGGAGAATCCAATTTGGCTCAGACTTGTGGCATTGGAAAGAGGACGCAGAAGGCTACTACAGGTAGCAATTTCAGAATTGGATGATCCGAAATTACAGAGATACATCAGATTCAATATCAGGCTTCTATAAAGTGAAAAAAGGTGTGTAGTTTTTTTTTAAATTTTTGTGTAAGCTTGGTTTAACGGAATTCAAAGGGCATAGTAAAGCATTATTATCGGTAACTAATGCCCCGAGGAAAGAAAATGCAAACACCTAGTAAGGAACCTGAAAGCTCTAGCATGACCCATGAAGAAGAGGAAGAAATGCTACATGATATATCAAAATTACAAGAACAAGTGCAACAAATGTCACGCTCACAAAAGCTAACAGAAGCTAAGATAAGTGGCGTGGAATCTAAGATAAATGGCGTGGAATCTAAGATAAAGGGCATGGAAGCTAAGATGGATGATTTGAAGACAGATTTGAAGAGAGACATGGCAGATTTGAAGATAGATATGAAGACTGACATGGAAGAATTGAAGAAGTTGCTACAAGAAAGGGTCACTAATGGTGAAAAGGTAGTAAAGGAAACTCATGATGAGAACAAAAGAAATGTTAATCATGATTCCATAGATGCTAATGTTGGATCGAAGAATCACCATATTCCAAAAATCGATATGAGGAAGTTTGATGGCAAGGATCCCGCCACATGGATATTACAGATGGAGCAATTCTTCGATCTCAATAATGTGCAAAACGCACAAAAGGTACGTATGGCAACTGTATATTTGGAACCAAATCAGTTTGTATGGTATCAATGGCTTTGCTCTCGTAAACAATTTATCACTTGGGCAATTTTTACGGAAGAATTGATAGCACATTATGAAGATACAAAAAGCAACACTTTTTTTAGCCAATTGATAAGTCTCAAACAAAAGGGTTCAGTAATGGAGCACATTGAGGAGTTCCAAAAATTGAACATAAGGGTAAAAGATATTCCAGAGGAGCATAGGATTGATGTGTTCATAGGGTCTTTAAAGGATAATATCCAACATGATGTTCGCCTTTGGGAACCTGATTCATTAGAGAAGGCATTCAGGTTAGCAAGAAAAATGGAAAGCAAAATTATGGCAACCAGGAAGCATACCACTCACAACTATAAAGACGGAAGTGTTGTTGCCCCTAGTCTTCCACAACCTATAAGGTTGACACCACAACAATTGGAAGAAAAAAGAGCAAAAGGGCTTTGTTACAGTTGTGATAGCAAATACACTAAAGGTCATAAGTGTGCTGAGAAGAAATTATTCTACATAGATTGTGAAGAGGAAGAAGAAAAGGAGCAAGAAAGGTCAAAAGAAGAAGATATACTTCAGGAACAAAGCCTAGATGAAGAACAAATAAATCCGACCATATCTTGTAATGCATTGGCGGGAATTACCACTCCTCAAACCATCAAGATAGAAGGACAAATCAAGAAGAAAAAGGTAATAGTGTTGATTGATTCAGGAAGCACCCACAATTTTATTCATTGTAGGGTAGCAAAAGAATTGAATTGCTTCCTATATCCAGCACCAGAGTGTCAAGTGATGATTGCAAATGGAGGAACAATAAATTGCTCTGGAAAGTGCCATAATATCAAGCTATCCATGGGAGAATATGTATTGACTAGCCCAATGCTTTCCATTCCAATGGGAGGTGCGGATGTTGTACTAGGAGTCCAATGGCTACAATCCTTGGGTACAATAGCTTTTAATTTTCAAGAACTTTTCATCAAATTTTCTACGGAAGGAAAGGAAGTTGAATTAAGGGGTATTGCAGGGAAACCAGGAAAGATAATCAGCTCTAATGGTATGACAAAGCTTCTAAAAAAGGAGCAAAGAGGTGTAATTGCACAATTATGTTCGCTAGATGTTTCCACATTGGAATCATCTATTTCTCCAGATCTCCAAAAAGTCCTGGACAATCATTCCAAGGTATTTGAGACTCCCAAGGGTCTCCCACCTATGCGTGATCATGATCATGCTATTCATCTGATTCCAGGAAGTGTTCCTCCAAACATCAGGCCGTACAGATATCCCTATGTCCAAAAAAGTGAAATTGAACGTATGGTTGCAGAAATGCTAGAGGCTGGTATAATTCAACCGAGTCAAAGTTCTTTCTCAGCTCCAGTAGTATTGGTGCACAAGAAGGATGGATCATGGCGCATGTGTCCGGATTATAGGGAGCTCAACAAGCTCACTATTAAAGATAAGTTCCCCATTCCTGTTATTGATGAATTACTGGATGAATTGCATGGATCAATTTACTTCACCAAGTTGGATCTTCGTTCGGGATATCATCAAATCAGAATGAAGATTGAAGACATTCCGAAAACGGCATTTAGAACTCATGAGGGTCATTATGAATTTTTGGTCATGCCTTTTGGCCTTACCAATGCACCTTCAACATTTCAAGGTTTGATGAATTCAATTTTCAAACCATTCCTTAGAAAATTTGTGTTAGTATTTTTTGATGATATACTAATCTACAGCAAGTCTTGGAAGGATCATGTTGAACATGTTGACAGGGTGCTACAACTATTGGAGGAGAAACAATTATATGCAAAAAGATCCAAATGTTTCTTTGGAGTCCAGGAGGTGGAATATTTGGGTCATATTGTATCTCATGAAGGAGTTAAGGTAGACCCTAGCAAAATTAAAGCCATTAAGGAATGGAAAATCCCCACATCCATAAAGCATCTGCGAGGATTTCTTGGGTTGACAGGGTATTATCGCAAGTTTGTTAAGAATTATGGGAGAATAGCAGCACCTCTAACAACATTATTGAAGAAAGATTCATTTTCATGGACTCCGGAAGCAACAAAGGCCTTTGAACATCTTAAAGAGGCAATGTGCCAAGCACCGGTCTTAGCTACACCGGACTTCACAAAAACCTTTATTGTGGAATGTGATGCTTCAGGAAATGGAATTGGTGATGTTCTAATGCAAGATGAAAGACCCATTGCTTTTGAAAGTCGTCCAATCAAGGGAAAGTTTTTAAGCAAAGCTATTTATGAGAAGGAAATGTTGGCAATACTCCATGCACTTAAGAAATGGCGACCCTACCTAATGGGAAGACACTTCAAGGTAAAAACGGATCATGATAGCCTTAAATACTTTTTAGAACAAAGATTATCCTCTGAAGAGCAACAAAAGTGGGTCACAAAGATGTTGGGTTATGACTTTGAAATCATCTACAAAAAAGGGAAGCAAAATGTGGTGGCAGATGCACTCTCAAGAAAGGATGAGGATGTGGAAGCATTGTTGTGTGCCATTTCTATTATCCAACCAGATTGGATAAACGAAGCAAGGGAGGAATGGAAGAATGACGAAGAAGTGTGGGCACTTATTCGAAAGCTACAACAAGATTCCAGTACTTCTGATACATTTAGCTGGCAAAATGATTCGTTATGGTACAAAGATCGCTTATACCTCTGTAAGAATTCCCAGCTAAAACAAAAGATTCTTATGGAATTGCACACTTCTCCCTTAGGAGGGCACTCAGGATTTTTAAAAACTTACCACAGGGTTAAGAAGGAATTTTTTTGGGATGGCCTTAAATCAGATATTCAAAAGTTTGTGGCGGAATGTTTGGTTTGCCAGCAAAATAAAGTTGAAACAATTAAGACATCGGGTCTATTACAACCTTTATCCATTCCAAGCCAACGTTGGGAGGAGGTTTCAATGGATTTTATCACAGGTTTACCCAAGTCTGAGGGAAAGAGTGTCATCATGGTGGTAGTTGACAGACTTACCAAGTATGCACACTTTTGTGCATTATCACATCCATTTAAAGCTAGTACAGTTTCTACTGCATTTATGGAAACAGTTCAAAAGCTACATGGAAACCCAAAGATTATTGTAAGTGACAGAGATCCCATTTTCACTGGAAATTTTTGGACAGAATTATTTTCTTGTCTTGGTACTCAGTTAGCTCATAGCTCATCTTATCATCCTCAATCTGATGGGCAAACTGAGATAGTAAACAAATGTTTGGAAGGATATCTTCGTTGCTTTGTATCTGATAAACAGACACAATGGGTCAAATGGTTGCCTCTGGCTGAATGGTGGTATAACACTTCCTTCCATACAGCAACAAAAATGACCCCATTTATGGCACTTTATGGGTATCAACCACCATCCATCACATCATATTTAAGAGAAAATTCTAAGGTTCAGGCAGTGGAACATCACATCGAACATCAACAACAAGTCCTCCAACTCTTAAAGGATAACCTCGTGTTGGCACAAAATAGAATGAAACAACAGGCAGATCAACATCGCAGTGAAAGAAGTTTTGATGTAGGTGATTGGGTATTCCTACGGCTACAACCATATAAGCAAATGTCCCTAAAGCAAGCTAAGAAGGATAATAAATTATCACCAAAGTATTATGGTCCGTACAAGGTGTTGCAAAAGATTGGTACTATGGCATACAAATTGGAGCTTCCTGCAGCTTCTCGATTGCACCCAGTTTTCCATGTTTCATGTTTAAAGAAGGTTATAGGTGACAAGCTCCCAATTCAAACAATATTGCCAGAACTTGACGAGGAAGGAAAAATTATATTGGAACCGGAAGCAGTCACAGAAACAAGAACTCGACAGCTACGAAATCGATCAATTTCAGAGTATCTTATCAAGTGGAAGAACTTATCCGCTGAAGATTCCACATGGGAGGATGAGAATTTTATGCAGAAGTATCCAGAACTACTCAAGCGTTGAGGACAACACTTTTTTGAAGGAGAGGGGCATGTTGGGTCCCTATAATACTAGTGATTACCCCTTACTATTGTAGTTATACCCCTTATTTATATTGTTGTGCCCCTATTACCCCCATATTGTTATTTCTGTGCCCCATAGAATCCCTCTATTGTTATTTTTGTGGCTTTATATTATTATTGTTAGGTCGGCTGGATTATATTGTGACTCCCTAGACTCCTATATATAGAAAGGAGGTTTTGTCATTTGTATCATCCAAGAATTGTTCATTTATGTAATGTAAAGGAGGTTGCCCCCTCGAAGAGGCTGAATTCTAAGGCGTTGATCTATCTTTTCTATCTTTTCTTGAGCTGGTTTCATAACACATAGTGATTACAATCCTTATAGCACAGAGATGAACCTTTAGAAAGATTTGGTCTACAAGAGAGATACCATAGAGATTTAGTTTATTTTAGTCACAGTTTCTTCGAGCTACTTTAAGGAAATATTATTGCAATGCTACAGAGACTGAGATAATAAGGCTTGTATCTTTTCTTCATGGCTTGAATTTCAAAGTTCTTAGATGAACGTTGGACTTGTCTTTAGATTTTCGGAGTTCATAACACTTGAGGCTTGATGATGCTTGGTCCTTGCTCAATTCTACTGTATAAGCTTTCATAATTCTAGCACACCTTGACTGAAGATTGGGTCTAATTCATAGTCCATTGTGGCTAGGGTTACGTCAGTTTTGCGCCTACCTTAAAATTTGCATCCACACAGTCATAAAACAATGCTTTCACTTTGTCAATAATTTCTTTGTTCTTTGAGGAGGCTCGGCCCTCAAGTGGTCTAGATTTATTTCACATACAGGGACCATAAAAGGTATATGGATCATCATTAGGTAGGATTTAATCGAAGCCAAATGACTTGATCATGTTCCATCATTTTTAATGGTCATTTTCATTATTCCATAGATTCGGATTCTACATAAATTTTGCTTCATATTTTTCTTTCTTTCTCCACCTTCAGACTTTGTATCTTTTAGTCTCAAATTTTTATTTCTAATTAGCCTCTTAAATTTCCTAAGTGAATAGCCTTGTCTTCTATTTCAGATAAGATGTATGTGTGTTGATGGGTTCCAATTGAGGAATGTGAGTGTATAATGATCTAGATGTCAAGAAGTTCAGATGTCTGCCTTGGATCAATCATAGAGATATCATAATATTGGACTTGCTACCTTCCATGCTCAGACAAGTTACTTTTCAACAAATTCGAATGTCACTTGGATAGAGATGAGGCTCAATACAGTTTATGTTTCTACATACTTTGGATTTTTATAGTTCGGATAAATTAGAGGAAATTTCAGCCTAAAAGTGCCCATGAAATTTTCATTTAATTTCCATGTCATAATATGTAAACCAATCAAAATCCTTAAAATTTAAAAAGAGATACTGTAAAAATAGGTACTGTAAATATATACTTTAGTCCTCACAAATATTTGGTCTTGGATATCGTGATATTTTATAGTAATGAAGTGCTTTAGATTTACGAATTTCCACACCAACTAAGTGTCATGGCTAGCTCACATGAACCTCAGAGAACTTCCACAAAACTCGTTCCAAGTTGTAGAGGTATAAAGCCACAAGTACCCACTATTCCATAGAAACATAGTGTCTCCAAATTGCATGGTTCCACTGGGATTTAGTGCTTCGTCTTCTTGAGTGAGATGTATGTTCAATCATTTCTTTCCATTTCTTCAATATAGTTTTTATGAGACTCAAACAATTGAATCTAGGTTCATAAAATTCATCACAAAGATATCGGCAGGTAGGATCTTTGAAACAAGAGATGGCCTCATTTGAGATAACTTGGATCTCACACATAAGAAGTCGCAAATTCCACTGCTTTGCAATTTTTTCTAGTTCTGATACCATGTCCAAAAACCAAGTTAGTGTAGATTAATGCTTGATTTATATTTTTTATAATTACTTGTGAATGTTAGTTGTCTTCTTATTACTTGTTATGTCTTCTTCATCAAGCAATTATACAAATGTTCAATCAACCAAGAAAATATAGAGATCATAAAGAGACAAGAGACACCAAAAGTAGGCTACTAGCCAAGGAAAAACCTACAAAGGGAAAACCCAACAATCCTTCTCTTATAGAATCCGATCAAAATGAGAGATATCCAAGACCAAGACCAAGACCAAAATTGTGACCAAAATACCAATTTTAACCCTCCTCCAAGTCACCTCCTGAGTGAAAGTCAACATTAGTCAAACTGCTCCACTTTTGGTCAACGATCTGAAATTCGGAACTATAACAAGAGGAGTCGAAATGTGGCCTACAGTGCCTCAAAAATTTCGACCTTTTATCACATGTGTGAGCTCCATAAATTTATTCAACAATTAGTTCTTCTATGTTTGGACTTATTTTTCTTTATTCTTTAGCTTTCTTTTACCCCTTCACTTGGTTTAGATAAAGTCTCTTGTTGTGATGATTGAATTGTTTCTCAAGTAGGTTGAATTTTCTTCTATATATAGTTGTCGAGGAGATCGAATATGTATCTTTTGGAGGACTAGGCCGACTTTTTCATTTCGTGGACTTATGAATCAGAGTAAAATTCAAATTTATTTTTCTTACAAATGTGCAAATGGGACATGAATCAAGTACATGTTTTTTTCTCATAATAAATTATTTTTTACTCTTTTTTACTCTCTGAGCATGAAGAACATGCTTTGATAAAAATAAATATAATAAATACATCAATGGTAAACTTATATTATGAATATTGACTCTAGTTACAACTTCAACACTTTGTTACCCATTTTTGTTTATCTTCAAGGATAGTCGTTGCTCCAAATACTTCAGACTTTCATGATCTATTTTTACTTTGAAGTGTCTTCTTATTAGGTATGGACGCCATTTCTCAACTACATGTAGTATGGCCAACATTTATTTTTCATGGATGGGTCTAAGTAAGTTCTTTCCATTAAGTTCACTACTTTCAAAGGAAAGGGGTCTTCCTTCTTGCATCAAAACCACACCAATGCCATGTCACGAGGCATCACACTCCACAATGAATATTTTTTTGAAGTGAGGTGTCTCCAAGACAAGGGTTGTACACATAGGCTCTTTAAGTTCCTTAAATGTTTTGGCTTCTTCTTTAGTTCAACAAAATGCTTCCTTATTCAATAATTTTTTTATATATGCTATTATTTGACCATAATTCTTCACAAACTTGCAATAATATCTTGTCAATCCTAATAAACCTCTAAGTTTCTTCAAGATATTGGTGATTGGTCATCCCCTCATAGTTTTGATTTTATTAAAATCCAGTTTGACACCATCTTGTGATACAATATGACCCAAATAATCCACTTCTTGAACCCCAAAGGAATACTTGGAAGGCTTTGCATATAGTTGCTTCTCCTCCAATAGTGTCAAAACCCCGTCAACATGTTGCACATTCTCTTCTCAATATTTGTTGTAGATTAGTATGTCATCAAAAAATATTGGCACAAATTTTATAAGGGTTTAAAATAGAATTAATCAAGCTTTGAAATGTTGAAGGTACATTTGTAAGTCCAAATGGCATAACCAAAAACTCATAATGACCTTCATGTGTTCTAAAGGTTTTTTTAGGAATGTATTCTTACCTAATTTTGAATTGATGATATCCAGAATGAAGATCCAACTTAGTAAAGAAAATTGCTCCATGAAATTAATCTAATAATTCATCAATGACAGGAATAGAAAACTTATCTTGGATTGTCATTTTATTGAGTTTTTTGTAGTCTAGACACATATGCCATGAACCATCGTCTGTTATAACCATTAGAAATAGTGAAGAGAAAGCACTCTAGCTAGGTTGAATGATGCCTTCCTCTAACATTTCTTGAACCATATGATCAATTTCACTCTTTTGTGCATGTGTACATCTGTAAGGAAAATGTTAGGTGGTACATTTCCAGGTTGAAAATGAATAGCATGGTCATGATCTTGGACAGGTAGAAGACCCTTATGCATTTCTCCAAATACCTTAGCATGATTGTTGATAACTTTTTGAAGATCCATTGAAGTAGAGGATATAGATGTTTGAACATCTAAAGAATACAATTGTGGAATTACACCTTGGTGGCCCTTTTTTAGCAATTTTATCATGCTATTAGAGCTTATCACTTTATTGGGTTTCCCTTGGATACCTCTAAGCTCAATTTCATTTCCTTCTAAGGAAAATCTTATGAAAATATCTTGGAAATTAGCACCCCTAATACAACATCAACACCACCCATTTGGATTACAATCATGTGAGTAACCAATAAATAGTCCCCCATAATCATCTTAGTTTATGTCACTTCCATGAAGAACTTATGGTACCCCCATCTATAATCATTACTTGAAATCCAAGTGTTAGATATACAAAGAAATTTAGAAGCTTTTCCAATTAGTAATTAATGGAAATTATGGGTACTACCTAAATAAATCAATATTATTACCCTTTATCATTTGATATATCCTTCTATATTGAGTGTTTGGGGAGTACCGATGTCGACCAATGCATGACAAGAGATTGTTGGAGTAGTTTCTTCTACCTTTAGATCTTATGAAGTTTCCACTTCCTAATCTTCATTTTCACAATCTATGTAGAATAATTTCTTCTCACTGCATTTATGCCCCTTACTATACTTTTTGTCACAGGTTAAACATAATCCATTTTCTCTTCTTTCATCCATTTGTTGAGGATTCCACCTTTTCAATTTAGGAAAGGGGGCATGATTTACTCTATGGTTATTAGTGACCAATTTTCTAGTGGCCATATATTTACTTTCAACTTTCCTTGTCATAATGAAAGCATGTTCTAGAGATTTAGGTTCAAAGAGATGCACCTCATGTTGGATGTTTTCCTTTAAAGTTCTCATAAATAGGTCTAACATTTATGCTCTAAAATATTCTTTACTCTAAGAGTCAACTTTTGGAATTGTTGAATGTTCTCTATAAAGGGACCTTTTTGTTAAAGATTTACCAATTTACTAAAGAATATGTTTCTCTTAATACCCCATAATGTGCTATCAGTTCCTTTGTAAAAATGGACCAACATATAACAGAATCATTTTTATTTCGCAAAGTTATTAATACCATAAATGTTGGTATTTTTCTAAAAACATGGATGTAATATCTACCTTTTCTAAGGATGCCACTTGGTGTATATCAAAGTACTACTCCATTTCAAATATCCACATTATAAAATCATTACCATCAAATTTCCTCATATCAATCTTCATTATTCTTTGTTGTTGACATGAAGACCTAGTGATGTGGATCTTGGATTAAAAGTCCATGATTATGGTTTTGTGATTCAAAATTTGTTCTCTCCAATTGTGATAGCATACTCCCCATATGAGATTGATTCTCAACAACATAATTCTCCTTATGTTCATGATTTATTTGGATCTCCAAACCCATTTTAAAAAGCCTCTCAAAGTGAATATTTTCCAAGGCAATCATAGATTTTTATATTTCTTCCTTATTTTGATTCATCTTCTTCTTTATTCCTTCCTTATTTCCATTCATCGCCTTTTCCATTTCACTCTTAATATTTTCTTGAAAACCTATGAAATCCACCTTTTTCAGCATATAACCATCCATTTCATTAACTTTTTCGTCCAATTGAAATAAGCTAACTTCTATGTCTTCACTCTCTTCACGAGTCAAGGATTGGCCTTCATTAGATTTAAATGGTGTAGTAGCTTGCTTTGGATGCATTCTAGAAAATAATAGTACCACTCCTCTTTATTACAACTAAAAAAAAGGATCTTCTAATCAATAGTTAGGCCAATAACAAATTATGTACCTTAATTTGGAAAATATCAGAATGGTTGAAACTTTATTGATATATCTTTCAGATTCGAGGCCTTGTGGATCTAAAAAATTGTTATGTAATACGATGATACGTAGTTTCTACAGTTCAACAAATTCGATCTAAATTTGATGTACCAACTGAAAGTTATACTAACTTTCCCAAAACTTCTTGTTTTTTGGCCTCTTCCCATGAGAAAATGTGCCACATGCCCAATTCTTGAAATATAATTATAAAACTTGTATATGAGGTACTTCTATATGTATTATGAAATCCTAAAAATTCCACAATCTGAAAATTCCTAGATAATACGATATAGAAAAAAATATCAACCTAACCTATTTAAAATTTATTTCATGACTCTTCACTAACCCTAACTTCCATAAGGTATAACTCCAAAAGTATGCGCACCAAATTCTGGAAATGGAACCATCTATTCCTCCAAACGTTTCCTTAATATATTCCAAGTTTCACTTTATGAATCCTTACAAAAAAATAATTATAGCATAAATGCCAAACTTACATGTTTAAGACCAATTTCTGGAGCATACAGAAACCTTAACTTCCTTGGAGCATATATCTGAAAATATAGCGAACAAATATCTATAACTTGATGCATATGTTCACCAAAATTTCTCGCATCATCGTCCAAGTTTCACAATCTAAAACCTCACAAAAGAAAAAAAAAAAAATATAGTGAAAATGTCGAACTGATATGTTTGAGACTGAAATTAGGAGCATTTATATGGAAAGTCTTTCCTTTATACCCATGTTTTTTTACATGTAATCATAATCGTAAAGTCCAGTGTGGAATCCACGGTTAGATCTAACAAATCTTGTAAATGCTTTTAGTATTAAATTGTCTTCTTGAAAATAATGAAAATATTAAATGTTGGCCTAAAGGGAGGGCCACACAGAAGTCTGAAGGGGAGTAGAGAAGTGGGACAGTGGTGGCTAGTGGCATAACAAATAGAAGCAACACCTAATAGATTGAAAGATGTGATTGAGAAATGGGAAAGTGTTCATACTTTCTTAATTACACAAGGTGAGGGAAAACAAATTTCTATAGTATCACATGATATGAAGGGACTCAAGGAAAAACAAAAAGCAAGAAGGAAAAGTGAACAAGAGGAAAAGAGAAAAATAGAGAAAGAAGCATGGGACATTGGACATGGAGTGCAGGAGTAATGCTAGAAGTACAACCAAGTTTTGTTCTCTTAAATTGGGATGTTTTCCCCTTGTACTGATGTGTTGAGGCCACTAGATTGTGTATGTCCAAGTATGACTAGCTAGTGGGAGGCTCAGAAGAGGACTAAACTACGAGTGCTTGCTAAGTAAGTTAATAAACCACTAAGTGCTTACAAAATAAATTGATAAATCACTTAGTGCTCGTTGAATGGGTTGATAAACTACTCAAGTGCTTGTTGTAAGGCTAATAAACCACTCAGCAAGGTGAGTTGAGCCACTATGGTGCTTGTTGCAACGCTAATAAACCACCTACAGAAGGGGTACAGGCTCTTGTAGTGCTTTATTTGAAAATACAGTTAATAACCCACCTAGATGATGGATTGAGACTCTTGAAACTGGGCAATACCCTAGTTGAACCTTGGATGAATTCCTTGAGCAAGCATCTCCTCAAACTTTGGATCCAACTCAGGGGTGATCAGTGGCAAGAAAGTTGCAGTGTAGTTGGATGCAAGTTGAAGTCCCTCATTTAGTTGCCAACCATCTTTAAAAAATTAGATAAGTGAAATGATTTATGATATGTGAAATTATGAATAATGATTATGACTATTATATTAATGGTTGATATATGGTTTTCAATTATTCATGAATGAATTCCTAAATCATTGTATATTCATGGTGGACTAGCTATCTTACTTGTCTGGGATAGTAATGAACTTTTGAATTGTCTAGTGGTTGTCATCTTCATGAATTACGGATCACCTGCATGATTATGTGTTAGGGTCCAACCCTAACCCCCTTATTTATGTAATAGGGTCGAGTCATAGTTATAGTTAGTTAAAGAGTCAATAAAGCCCATATTAATAATTGTATGTGGTTGACCCGCATTTAAAGAAGGGACCACAGTTAGTTGCAAATGGGCCATGGTATTAGATAGATGGTATTAATAAGAACCATGGTACTGACCCATGGTATTGCATGTATGAATCCTATATAAAGGATAGAGACTCCCCATTGAGGAGCGTCGTGTCTTATTTTGTAATCGAGGCCTTCTCTATTGGAGGTTGCCCCCTCGAAGAGGAAAGTGAACATTTATTTCCCTTCTGAATAATAAAATACATGTTGTTATTTCTCATTGTTTTGTGTTCTAGGTTATATTTCTTCACATATTTGGTATTCTAGTATCTTCTCGCAGGTCAAGAGCATAATAAGTGGTATCAGAGCGTACATTTCAAGAAGGGGATCAGGTATTCTTGGGGTTGCAACCATATAAGCAAACATCACTCAAAGACAAGGGTTGTCAGAAATTATCTCCAAAATTCTACGGATCGTATCAAATAATTCAGCGCATCAGAGAAGTAGCCTACAAGCTAGCCTTGCCACCCATTGCAAGAATCCATATCGTCTTCCATGTCTCATGCCTCAAGAAATTGGTTGGGAACAATTGCAGAATTCAAACTAGTCTACTCGAATTGGATGAAGAAGGTTCAATCTGGCTCCAACCTGAACAGGTTCTTGACACGCTAGAATAGCACCTACGCGGTCGCACGATCAAGGAAGTCCTTGTCAAATGGAAAGACACCTCTCCAAAAGATGCGACCTAGGAACCAGCCATGTTCTTCAGTAGTTTCCGCAGCTTCAGCCTTGAGGACAAGGCTTTTTTAATGGGGGAGGGCATGTTAGGGTCCAAACCTAACCCCCTTATTTATGTAATAGGGTCGAGTCATAGTTATAGTTAGTTAAAGAGTCAATAAAGCCCATATTAATAATTGTAAGTGGTTGACCCACATTTAAAGAAGGGACCACAGTTAGTTCCAAATGGGCCATGGTATTAGATAGATGTTATTAATAAGAACCATGGTACTGACCCATGGTATTGCATGTATGAATGCTATATAAAGGATATAGACTCCTCATTGAGGAGCGTCGTGTCTTATTTTGTAATCGAGCCCTGCTCTATTGGAGGTTGCCCCCTCGAAGACGCAAGTGAATATTGCTTTCCTTTCTGAATAATAAAATACATGTTGTTATTTCTCATTGTTCCGTTCTCTGGGTTATATTTCTTCGCATATTTGGTATTCTAGTATCTTCTCGCAGGTCAAGAGCATAACATTGTGACTAAGTATTTGAAGTTTGCATAGATAACCTCTCATCTCATAAGTTATCAATTAACTTATATTTATGAGATTGGGTAGTTCACTGCCATAACTTGGTTGTAGGTCATTTTACATGAGTCTAATTTATAACATGGAGGTTAAATGAGCACGAATGATGTGATATTTTTATGGGTTTATACGTACTTATATGTTGTTGTAACTAAGTATTGCAATCAATTGTAATACCCTGAGATTCATTGTTTTAATTTGACACATTTCCCTAATAGTATATGCTCAGGGTGAGGCTATTACTCTCAATAATTTGGTGATTCTAGAAAAAATGCCATGGTCTTAAGGAATCCTTGAAGCCTTCCTCAAATTCATCCTTGGCCCCTAGCACCAGGGCTTAATCCAAATCCACCATGTGATTGTGGCAAAACTGAGGGCTTAATTCCCAAGGAACTAAGGTATAGCACCCTTTGATGCATTATGTTTAATCGAATTTCCCAAAGACCAGGTTTTGAGCTAATCCAAATGTAGTAAAAAAAATAGTTCAGGCCCAACCTGGTTTCAAATTCATAAAGTCACATCAAGTATAATGCCAAAACCAACATATTTCATGTTGTTTTCATAAACATGAATATTTTCAAACTTAAAACGCATGAAACTTCTCTACTCAATTTTGCCGATAATAACACAAGCAACCCACAAATTTAACACAGTGTTTTTGGTCAAATGACCCTAGAAAATCCCGTAAGGGAAAACCAGTAAGAGAGGGAGAAGGAATTTTATTTCTTCAAGAAATTTTAACAACAGTCAAATCAACAATTAATACAATTTATCTCCCTTGGAAAGCATGCTCAAATTTCCCATGATTGTGTGCTACCTTAGCTCCTCAATTTTTGTCCCCAAGCTACCTTGAAAATTGTGCCTAGCTACTCCAAAATTTCTATTATACATCCTTCAGAATTCATGCCCAAGCTCCCTTGGAAACCATGCCCACTATTGTAGGAACTACACATTAAATGCCTTATACTAGCCCTCGATTTTTGTGTTGTTTGTTGTGCATTAAATGTTGAATAGCTCTTTGAAATGTGTGATGCACCTACCTCAATTTTCATGTTTATCCTAGGGATTTGCGCCCTCTCTCCTTTTTTGTATGAATTGCTCTATCTTTCTCTTTACCTCAACTCCTCTTGTTGAACTTCTCCCCTTGGATCTCTTTCTCCTCTTCTCCAAATCTCATGAAGAGAAAAATATTTCTCAAATTTCTCAGCAAAGTCATCAAACTTAGTTGATGCTACTATCACTGCTACATGTTCCTCTTCTTTTTCTTATATGGGCATTAGCTTGCATAATGACTAGACTTGTGACATGCAAAGCATTTCACTATGCTCATTTCCTTCACATAAGCAGATCCCCTACTTCCCTTTTGCCTTGCCTGTCTTTTCCCTTTACAGTAAGCAACATTCTACTCTTCTTCCGCACCACTCTTGGCATTTCACCTTATCTCTTCTTGATGGAAATCATCCTGCAATCTTCCCCAATCTAGAAGATGCTCATGGGAAACTATCCCATCAATGAAGGAATCCCACTCATTGGAAAAACCACTCATGGTTGATCTAACCAGCTACTCATCAGAGATAATTTCTCCCAAGGCTGCCAACTCATCTCTTGGGTGAGTTTGTTGAGGTATGAGGAAATAGTGTCACTTTTGGTCATCTTAGTTTGCCTTAGTTATTCCCGCAAAACCATCTTCTTGTTTTCATTAGTGCTCTCGAAGAGCTTAATCAAGGTTTCCCACATATCAAGGACATAAGTCTTCCTCAAAACATAAGGACTATAATGGTCTTTGATAGAATCCAAAAGGAGCCTCCTTGACTTCGCATTCCTCTTGTTAAATTCAGCTAACTCTATCAGATCAATGGGTATTGTCATGGCCTTCTCAACAATGTCCCACAATGCAAAATCTTGAAACACCAATACAAGCCTGTCCTTCCATGGGCTAAAATTATCAACCCCATTCAATCTATCCTCCACCCTCAACCATGTTTCCATTTACTTGCTTACAACACAAGGTTTAAAGTTTGTCCAAGGGTAAACACCATCAATCTCGCAACCACAAAACTTTATTTAATTTGTTGTTATAATTGTTGTTTAATCGTTATTCTCAGCGAATCTTCCCACTTGGCTCTAATACCATGTAGAAAAAACACTGAGTTTAGGCCCAACCAAATTTCAAGTTCATGAAGTCAAATCAAGTTTAATTCCCAACCCAACATATTTCATGTTGATGTCATAAACATGAATATTATCAAACTTAAAACGCATGAACCTACTCGACTCAATTTTGCTCAACATAACACAAGCAGCCCACAAATTAACATGAGTGTTTTTGGTCAAATGACTAGAAAAACCCCCGAGGGAAAACCATAAGAGAGAGGTGGAATTTTATTTCACAGAGAAATTTTTACAATAGTCAAATTAGCAATAAATACAACTTATCTCCCTTGGAAATCATATACAAATTTTCCAAAATTTTGTGCTTCCTCAACTCCTCGATTTTTGCACCCAAGCTACCTTGGAAAGTGTTGCCCAAAACTACTCAATTTTTTGTTGTATAGACCTTAAATATTTTTTCCGAGACAGCCCTTGAAAACAATGTCCACTATTGTGCATCATGTGCATTAAAATGCATTGTACCATCCATGTATTTTTTGTGTTGTTTGTTGTGCATTAAATGTTGAACAACTCCTTGAAATTTTTGATGTACATACCATGATTTTCGTGTTGCTCCTAGGGATTCATTCCCTCTCTCAAATACGAAATGATCTCTCTTTCTCCTTAGCTTAGTTCCTCCTGTTGAACTTCTCCCCTTGGCTCTATTTCTCCTCTTCTCCAAATCTTATGAAGAATGGTGTGTACCTTCACTCTCCCTTTCTCTTTTTATTTTTATTTAATGATCAAAATCCCTAACCCTAGATCTCAATGGTTGAGATTTAATTTCATCGTCTCAAGATCATTGGTCATGACTTAATTTCACATTGGGCCCATTTTTATAACTTAAGCGGCCCAATTTTATGAAGTCATACTCACTTTATAAAAGTCACTTTTTAGTCATTACTTAAAAAGGTACACTTTCCAACTTTATAAAGAAAAGTGATTTCATTTCTTCATGTTACGCACTACCAATGCAGAAGTACCTCCCAAGCTACAAAAACTAACATCGGAGCTATCAAGCTTTCCCAAGGCTAAATATGTCTCCAAGCCAGACTATACTTTTATTGTTGGTGCTCATATCCAGGATCCAAATCAAGTTAGAAATTTACAATTTTGTGAAAGTATTAGAGGATGTCAAGTCGGATCACACCCAAACAATAGTGGATCCATAGATCGAGAGGTCTAGGGTGTATCAACAGTTGTAATTGCTTTGTAATGTCAGATTTTCCCTAGAATCAGAGATAATGCAAAATCAGTTACAACACAAAGTGAGCCGAGTGGGGCCCACAGCCAATTTTGATGTGGAAATGCCACATGAATACCGCACAGCAATCGTAAGATTATGCGGAGCTGCAATACGTTGAGGTGGAACCTTGCCATTGCCAACCGCTTGCCATTGTAACACATGCAGGTAACATGGAACAAGCAGTGTGGGTGTAGTGGGAGTGACAGTTGTGAAAAAATATCATTTTTGAAACCATCAATGAACAAGACCATTTGTCAGTCACTGCCCAATGCTCGTCACAAGCCTCAGTGCTTGACTCATAGGGCAAGGGAAATAACTACAACTGAAGGAAATATTCTTGTCTATCAAGGCAGTCAACTAACAAGACTACCCACCACTAGTGGTCCTACCATATGTGGTCCTAACTTATGTTATTAGGTTGTCTTCTTTCAGCAAATTGATCACAAGCATGACTCAATCAATGACCCAAATTCATTTCAAGGTCTGCCAAGTCTACCATGGTTTAACAACGTTGGGGTTTGGAGGGAGGAGGGGTCTGATGTTGGAACTCATGTCACAGGGCCCTCATTAAAGGGCACTACTTATGGACGATGTAATTATGGTGTGGGCCCAATATGGGTCCGATCTATGGCCTTGGTTCACCCTAAGGCTCCCCTAATATACTATTATTTAACAGGGGGTGTGAAACGAGAAACCACCACAACAAAAACCACATTGGCTTTTGGTGGAAACCTAACCTAGTGGAACTCTACCCACCGCATGCCACCCTTTGCCATTTTATCATTCTATTAATGTTCTAACATTGTGGGAATCAATGCAACCGTGTGGCATGACATGGACCTGGACTAACGGATACCATCAAGTTGAATTATCAGGGTTACATGGAGGCCTCGAGGATGCCATGGTTACTTTCAATTCGACAATCAAATTGAGATAAAATTCATATCCCTAAATAGTATAATTGGGTGGGAGGAATTGTTACATCACAAACCCTAACTTCCTTGAACCATATCTTTGAAACTATAGCAAATCAATATTTGAAAATTGAACCAAAGATTGTTTGAAATGTCTTCTCAACCTTCTCCAAGTTTCACCATAAGAAACTTCCTAAAATAAAATTTATAGCAAAAATTCCATGATGACTTGTTTGAAGCAACAAAACTTTAGGATCATGGGCTCTAATAAAAAATGTTATGATCCTTGCATGTTGAAAATGATAAAAAACCAAGAATTACAGTTCTCTTTGAGGGAGAAACCTCCTTTAACAATAAATACAACGAACAAGACAATATTTGATGATCCTAAGACTATGTCTCCATAGTATATATGTAGGAGACAAAGGGTACAATTATAATAACATGGGACCAAGAGGGGTTCTAGCCTCCATAACAATATAACAATAGAAATGTAATCACTCAATATTTAGGGTTTAATAAGGGATTATTGGGTTAACATGGGGATTGTATACACCTTAACAAGATTAGATGTCGACAAACCATGATGTGCAAGGATCCATGATATTAACAGATCTTGACCAGTATGTTGATTGTCAGTGACTTTCCCACCAATTGTGGCTTATCATGTTTTTAAGTGTCGAGTACATTGCATTTTAAGAATAAATTTCCATTCCTGTAGACTGAAAATAAGTGAGTATAGTTGTAGAGTGGCATGGGATCCAATTTCATCAATCTTGGTGTGGCAAATCATTTTCTTCTTGCAACATGCAAAGAGATTTCAGTGAATTTCAATTAAGAAAATAAAAGATCAAACATGATACTATAATCAATTAAAAGAAAGGAAAATATACCCCTAGTTGGTTGAGTTAAGAAGGATAGAGAAGCATAAATAAGAGAAGAGACATGAATAAGAGATTAAACATCTAGAGGCAAAGAAGGATAAGAAGGGTAGGTCACATTAAAATTATTTAAATTCTCTTTTGCACAAGTAATTTGTCTTGCAAATCCAAACAATACCTATGCAATTTCAACCCTTGCTCTAAAGATGTTGCCAACACCTGCGGTGTTTAAATGACAACCAATTACCAATCAAACAAAATCCACGTTTTTGGGCATTTGTTGTAGTAATTAGAACTTTGAGAAACTTGATTGTTTGTAATAAAACCCTTTTAAAAAAAGACAATGAAATAGGCTACAACAGTTAGCTAAGGTTATCTATCTACCTTTAGAAATTTTGTCGAACGGGATTTCGTTCCAAGAAACTATGCTTATATATTTCCCCAAACACATCTCATCAATATTGTCCCTATACTCTACCACAACGACATGTGAGGTGACTATGAAACTTATGAAGCCATCCTTTGTAACTATTGTGTACCAGCCCTAGCGAGAAACAAAGTAATAAATAATAACAAGATGTAAAATTAATTTTCTAAGTATTGAAGCAATGTTCTACTATCAAGTGGTAATAATTTTTAGGATAATTGGTAATCAAAGCTTTCTTTATTTTAATATTTTAACGTAACTTTTTTCTAACAATTAGAGTTAAACAAGATAAAAGTTGTCAATTATTGTACATCAACCAATTAAAGAAAAAGAATGTGTATTTAAAAAAAAATAAAAAAATAAAAAATAAAAAATAAAAAAAAATAAAAAAAAAATATATATATATAAATATATATATATATATATATATATATATATATATATGTATGTATAGATATATATTAAAATATTCAATTTAATGTTTAAATTTTGCATACATTATAGTAAACTTTATATTAAAAAAAAAAAAAAAAGATTTCAAATTTTGTCAATTAGTTCAAGTCAAACTAATTTGACAAATGAATAATTACATTATACTATGTTATACTCATGTATGATAATATAAAAACAATTTGAAAGAATACTCCAATTTAACAAATCATAAAACTAAGGTTTTAAGCACAATTCTTTTATGCACAACCCAATTAGAAGCATTAGATTAACAGTGAAGGTCAAATAATCTATGTTTCCTATCACTTGCATGTAAGGAAGTTGATACTTTCATATTCCAAATGCAAACGATGGCCAATAAATGTATAAAAATATCTAGAAAATCACTTAAAAAGAAGCCAATAATTTTAAAATACATGAAGGAAAATTTTGTGTAACAAGCCATCCAATATTATAGCAATAAGTGAGATCATATAAATATATTACTCATCTCTAGTAGAGAAAAGAATTAGACAATCAGAACTTGAAAAATTAGTCCTTAGATAATTGAATTTGTCCCCAACATAAGGCAAGTCCCATCATTTTATAAAGCATGAAACAAAAAAATTGTGCGGAAAACCATCCCAATAGGAGAAATCGTATAACATATTACGCATTTGCATCAGGGAAAAAATTAGTCCTTGGATAATTCAACTTGTCCCCATTGCTCGGAATTTCACTTTGCTCATTTTCTTCACAAAAGCATATCCCCCATTCCCTTTACCTTACCTTTGTCTTTACCTTTTACAGTAAGAGCAACATTCTCCTCTTCTTCCCCACCGCACTTCCCACCACTCTTTGGCATTCCACCTTATCTCCTCTTAATGGAAATCATTCCACATTATTCCCTAATATGGAAGATGTCCCTGGGAAGCTATCCCATCAATGAAGGCATCCCACTATTTGGAAAAACCACTCACAGCTGATCTAACCAGTCGCTCATTGCAGATAATTTCTCCCATGGCCACATGCTCATCTTTTGAGTGACATTAGTGAGGTATGAGGAAGCAATGTCAGTTTTGGTCATCTTACTTTGCCTTAGTTTTTCCCACAGCACCATCTTCCTATTTTCGTCAGTGCTCCGAAAGAGGTTAATCAAGGTTGCCCACATCTCAAAGACATAAGACATCCTCAAAACATGAGGAATAAAGTGTTCTTTGATAACATGTAGAAGGAGCCTCTTGGCCTTAACATTCCTCTTGTTAAAATCAACTAACTATATCAGATCAATGGGTATTGTCACTGCCTTCTCAATAATGTCCCGCAACTCAAACTCTTGAAACGCCAATACAAACATCTACTTCCATGGGCTACAATTACCAGCCCCATTCAACCTATCTTCCACCCTCAACCTTGTTGCCATTGACTTGCTTACCAACACAAGGTTTCAAATTTGTGCAAGGGTAAACACCAACTCCCTCTCAACCACAAAACCCTATTTAATTTGTTGTTATATTTGTTGTTTAATCATTATTCTCAGAAAATCTGTCCACTTGTCTCTAATACCATGTAGAAAAATTGAGTTTAGGCCCAACCCGGTTTCAAGTTCATGAAGTCAAATCAAGTTTAATTCCCAACCCAACATATTTCATGTTGATGTCATAAACATGAATATTATCAAACTTAAAACACATGAACCTACTCTACTCACTTTTGTTTAGAATAACACAAGCAACTCACAAATTTAACACGTGTTTTTGGTCAAATGCCTAGAAAAAACCCCAGGGAAAACCATTAAGATAAAGAGGAGAAATTTTTTACAACAATCAAATCAGCAATAAATACAACTTAACCCTCTTGGAAATGATGCACAAATTTCCCAAAATTTCAACCTATCTTCCACCCTCAACATTGTTTCCATTAACTTCCTTGCAAACACAAGGTTTCAAATTTGTGCAAGGGTAAGCACCAACTCATTCTCAACCACAAAACCCTATTTAATTTGTTGTTATATTTGTTGTTTAATCATTATTCTCAGCAAATTTGTCTACTTGTCTCTAATACCATGTAGAAAAAACACTAAGTTTAGGCCCAACCTGGTTTCAAGTTCATGTAGTCAAATCAAGTTTAATTCCCAACGCAACATATTCCATGTTGATGTCATAAACATGAATATTATCAAACTTAAAACACATGAACCTACTCTACTCACTTTTGATTAGAATAACAAAAGCAATCCACAAATTTAACACAGGTGTTTTTGGTCAAATGCCAATAAAGCCCCCAAGGGAAAACCATTAAGATAAAGAGGAGAAATTTTTACAACAATCAAATCAGCAATAAATACAGCTTATATCTCTTGGAAATGATGCACAAATTTCCCAAAATTTCATGGTTCCTTAGCTCCTCGATTTATGCACCCAAGCTACCTTGGAAACCATGCCCAACTACTCAAAACAACCCTTGAAAACCAACCAACCCTTGAAAACCATGCCCACTATTGTACGACTTGCACATTAAAAACAATGTACCGGCCATGGATTTTCGTGTTGTTTGTTGTGCATTAAATGTTGAACAACTCGAAATTCGTGTTGTACCCACCTTGATTTTCATGTTGTACCTACCTTGATTTGTTCCCTCTCAGCGATTGTATGAAATGCTCTCTCTTTCTCTTTAGCTTAGCTCCTCTTGTTGAACTTCTCCCCTTTTCTTTCTCCTCTTCTCCAAATCTTATGAAGAATGTTGTGTATCTTCACTCCCTTGGAAAATATGCACAAATTTCCCAAAATTTCACGCTTCCTCAACTCCTTGATTTATGCACCCAAGCTCCTTGGAAACCATGCCCAACTACTCAAAAATTTGTGTTCTATAGCTTTCAAATATTTTTCCCAACCAACCCTTGAAAACCATGCCCACCATTGTAAAGAGTGTGCATTAAAAACATTGTATCAACGATGGGTTTTCATGTTGTTTTTTGTGCATTAAATATTGAACAACTCCTCGAAATTTGTGTTGTACCTACCTTGATTTTTGTGTTGCTCCTGGGGATTTGTTCCCTCTCTCAACTATTGTATGAAATGCTCTCTCTTTCTCTTTAGCTTAGCTCCTCTTGTTGAAGTTTTCCCCTTATCTCTCTTTCTCCTCTTCTCCAAATCTTATGAAAAATGGTGTGCATCTTTGCTCTCTCTTTCTCTTTTTATTTCTCTTTAATCACCAAAATTTCAAGATCATTGGTCAAGGCTTAATTTCACATTGGGCCCACTTAAATCACTTAAGTGACCCAACTTTATAAAGTCACACTCACTTTATAAAAAGTCACTTTTTAGTTGTTAGTTTAAAAAGTACACTTTCCAACTTTATAAAATCACTTTATAATATAAAGTGCCTAAAAAGTGAAATGTGATCGGTCACTTTTACATGATAGGCACTTCCAATGTAGAGGTAGCTCCCAAGCTACAAAAACTAACACCGAAGCTATCAAGCTTTACCAAGGCCAAATATTTCTCCTAGCCAAATTATTATTTTATTGTTGGTGCTCGTATCCGGGATCCAGATCAAGCTAGCAATTCCAACTTTGTGAAAGCATGAGTGGATGCCAAGCCAAATCACACCCAAACAACAGTGGGTCCATAGATCTAGAGGTTCGAGGTGTATCATCAGTTGGCATCGCTTTGTAACTTCAGGTTTGCCTTAGAACCAAACCTAACGCAAAATGATCATCAATACAAAGTGGGCCTAGTGGGGCCAACATGTCATTTTTTACATGGCAATCCCACATGAATACCACATAGCAATAGTAAGACGGTGTGGAACCATATTATGCTGAGGTGGAACCTCACCATTTCCAAATGTGTGCCCTTGTAACACATGCAATGTACAATGGAATGAGCGGTGGGGGTGTAGTAGTGGCGACAGCTATTATGAAAAATTTCGTCTATCGAACTCATTAATGAACAAGACCAGTTTTGGGTTGTCGCCCCAACACTCGTCACAAGCCGCAATGCCTTACACATGGGGGCAAGGGTAGTAACTACAATTGATGGGAATATTCCTGAGTGTCAGGGCATTCAACTGACAAGACTACCCACCACTATTGGTCCTACCTTATCTTATTAGGTGCTCTTCTTTTCGCAACGTGATCGCAAGCATGGCTCAATCAACGACCCACATTCATTCAAGGCCCACAAGTCTACCATGGTTTAACAAGAAGGATCGGGGGGTTAGATGTTGGAACTCTCGCCGCAGGGCCCTCATTTAAGGTATTACTTATGAATGATGCAACGATGGTGTGGGCCCAATATGGACTAATCTATGGCCTCGGTTCACCGAGGAGCCCCCCTGATCTACTATGACTTAACGAGTAGGATCTGAAACGAGAAACCACAACAACAAAAACCACATTGCTTTTTGGTGGAAACCTAAACAAGTGGAACTTTGCCCATCTCTTGCCACTCTCCACTCTTTTCCCATTTGGTTAATCTTCTAACATTGTGAGCAGTGATGCAACTGAGTGGCATGACATGAACCTGGCCCAACAGATCCCACCAAGTTGACCTGTCAGGGTTATATGGAAGCCTCGAGAATGCCATGTGGACAGCATGATGACGCGGCCTCTTCTAATTGGCCAAAACTTCAAATAGGTAACTTTCAATTCAAGAATTAGATCCAGATAAAATATATATACCGAGATAGTACAAAGGGGTGGAAGGGGTTGTTACATCAAAAACCCTAACTTCCTTGAACCATATCTTTGAAACTATAGCGAACCAAGATTTAAAAATTGAACCAAAGATTGCCTGAAATGTCTTCTCAATCTTCTCCAAGTTTTGACATCTGAAACCTCCTAGAAAAAAAGTTAATAGCAAAAATTCCATGATGATTTGTTTGAAGTAGCAAAACCCAAGGGTCATGAGCTATGATGCCAAATGTTATGATTCTTGTGCCTTGAAAATGATAAGAAACCAATAATTACATTCTTCGAAGGAGAAACCTCCTTTTACAATAAATACAATGAACAAGACAATAGTTGATGATACTAAGACTATGATCCGGATTGGATTATTATATTGATTGTCATCCATCTCGATGCATTTGAAGTGGAAAAAGTGGAGGGATCATCTCACGAGACAATTTTTACCAGCAAGACTCAGTTTGACAAAACAGACTCTAAAACCTTCCCAGAGTGTTTTGAGGCATCAAACGACGTTTTTTGGGTGTAAAACTTTATCGCCTTAACACTACACCATTTCATGTTGTTCTTCATTGAGATCTTTCCAAGACGCAAGAAGTGTGTCAATTGAAGTCTGTATGCAAGAATTTTGCCACTCATAAGTTGACATCCCTGTTTTCACACCTATAATTCGGGAGGATATTGCGTCAGCCTCCATTATTCATGGAAAGGGGGCTAGCCACGTAATTATGATGTAAAAGACTCTAAAAGGGTCTATATTGTAACTCTAGTTAAAAGTTGATGTAGCCAAACTTAATCACTAATAGGCTATTGATTTGTGTTATCACCAGGCCACTAGGAGGAAGAGGCATTCCATTCTTTCGAGAGCATTTTGTTCCATAGTTGAGCAAAGATAGCCAGGAGAGATAGGGGGTAGAACACACACAGAGGATATGTGCACTGTAGCAATCCACAGGCCACAAGTATTACTCCTTTGTACCTGCAGCCATATTTCCAAACAGAAAAGAGAGTGACGTGACCTCAACTTCCACCTGGGTTTTCTCTTGAAAGGGTTTCCAAAAGCATATTTTGTGTCTTATGTGTGTGAGCTTATTTTGTTGTTCTCTACTTTTCTGCATAATTTACATTCACATGCATGCACTAATTACAATGAAATCTACAGATTTAGAAATTAAATAAAATTGTAATAGTATAAAAATTCAGAATTTTAATATATTATTATCAGATCTATTGTGACAAATTGTCTAGTAGAATATCCACGACAGTTTATGGATTAGAATGTCTCCTTAGTATATAAATATGAGACAAAGGATATAATACAATAACATGGGACCATGAAGGGTTCTCGCCCCCCATAATAATATAATAATAGAAATGTAATCACTCAATATTTAGGGCTTAATAAGGGATTTTTGGGTTAACATAGGGTTGATATAGACCTTAACAAGATTAGATATTGACAAACCTTGATGTGAAAGGATCCTTAATATTAACAGATCTTGACCAATACGTTGATTGCTAGAGACTACCACTAATTACCATACATGTGGACTTAAAATAAGTGAGTGCAGTTGTAGAGCAACATGGGATCCAATTTCATCAATCTTAGTGTGGCAAAGCCTTTTCTTCTTGCAACATGCGAGGAGGTATCAGCAAATTTCAATTAGAAACATAAAAGATCAAACATGATACTGTGATCAATTAAAAGAAAGGAAAATATACACCTAGTTGGTTGAGCTAAGAAGGATAGAGAAGCATAAATAAGAGATGAGACATGAACAAGAGATGAAACATTTGGAGTCAAAGAAGGATAAGAAGACAAGGCCATCTTAAAATGATTTAAATTTTATTTTGCACTAGTAATTTGTCTTGCAAATCCAAACAATACCTATGCAACTTTAACCCTTGCTCTAAAAATGTTGCCAACACCTACGGAATTTAAATGACATCTAATTATCCATCAAACAAAATCCATGTTTTTGGGCATCTGATGTAGTAATTAGATCTTTGAAAAACTTGATCGCTTATAATAAAACTCCTTTCAAGAAAAGCCAATGAAATAGGCTATAACAGTTAGTTGAGGTTATCTATCTACCTTTAAAAATTTTGTCGGACGGGATTTCATTACAAGATAACTTGCCACATGGAAACTCTGCTTGTATATTTCCCCAGATGCATCTCATCAATATCGTCCCTATACTCTATCACAATGACATGTAAGGTGTTTGTGAAACTTACGAGGCCATCCTTTGTGACCATTGTGTACCAGCCCTAATGTTGGATCTCCCGTTGCAAGGCCCTCATTAAAGGGTACTACTTATGAATGGTGCAACTATGGTGTGGGCCCAATATGGGTCCGATCTACAGCCTTGGTTCACCCAAAGCCCCCTGTTCTGCTATGACTTAACGAGGGGCGTTTGAAACGAGAGACCACCACAACAAAAACCACATTGGTTTTTGGTGGAAACTTAACCCAATGGAACTCTGCCCATCGATAATCACCCTCCACTCTTTCCTCATTTGGATGATGTTATAATGTTGTGGGCAACAATGCAACTGAGTGGCATGACATGGACCTGCCCGATAGATCCCACAACATTGACTTGTCAGGTTTACATGGAGGCCTCGAGGATGCAATGTGGATAGCATGATGATGCGGCCTTTCCTAATTGGCCAAAACTTCAAATAGATAAATTTCAATTTGAGAATCAAATCAAGATAAAATTTATATCCTGAGATAGTACAAAGGGGTGGGAGGGGTTGTTACATCGAAAACCCTAACTTCCTTGAACCATATCTTTGAAACTATAGGGAACCAAGATTTAAAAATTGAAACAAATGTCAAAGATTGCTGGAATTGTCTTCTCATTCTTCTCCAAGTTTTGACATCTGAAACCTCCTAGAAAAAAATTACAGCAAAAATGTCATTATGACTTGTTTGAAGTAGCAAAACCCTAGGGTCACAAGCTCTGATACCAAATGTTATGATTCTTGCAACTTGAAAATGATAAAAAACCAATAATTGCAGCCCTCTTCGAAGGAGAAACCTCCTTCTACAATAAATACAAGGAACAAGACAATATTTGATGATCCTAAGACTATGTCTCCTTAGTATATATATATAGGAGACAAAGAGTACAACTACAATAACATAGGACCATGAGGGGTTCTAACCTCCATAACAATACAACAATAAAAATGTAATCACTCAATATTTAGAGTTTAATAAGTGATTTCTAGGTTAACATGGGGTTGATATAACCCTTAACAAGATTAGATATCGACAAATTGTGATGTGTAAGGATCCTTGATATTAACATATGTTGATCAATATGTTGATTGCTAGAGACTTTCCCACTAATTGTGGCTTATCAGCTTTTAGGTGTCGGGTACACTACATTTTAAGAACAAATTTCCGTTCCTATAGACTGACAATAAGTGAGTGCAGTTGCAGAGCAGCTTGTGATCCAATTTCATCACTCTTAATGTGGCAAAGCCTTTTCTTCTTGCAGCATGCAAGGATATTTCAACAAATTTCACATAGAAACTCTACTCATATATTTCCCCAGACGCATCCCATCAATATTGTCCCTATACATCACAATACATGTGAGGTGACTATGAAACTTATGAGGCCATCCTTTGTGACTTATTGTGTACCAGCCCTAGCCAAAAACAAAGTAATAAATAATAACAAGATGTAAAATTAATTTTCTAAGCATTGAAGCAATGTTCTCAAGTTGGTAATAATTTTTACGATAACTAGCAATCAGATTTTTTAATTTTACTTTTTTAACACTTAAAATTAAATAAGATAAAAGTTGTCAATTGTTATACATAACCAATTAAACCAAAGGAATATATATATATATATATATATATATCCAATTTTACATAAACTCTAGTAAACTTAAAAAAAAAAAAAAAATTAATTGTCAACTAGTTCAATTCAAACTAATAACAACTAATTTGACTGATGAATAATTACAGTATACTCGCTAAACACAAGTATGATAATATGAAAACATCTTGAAAGAAAACTTCAATTTAACAAATCATAAAAATGAGGTTTTAAGCATAAGTTTTTTATGCACTGCCTAATTAGAAGCACTAGATTAACAGCGCAGTCAAATAATCTATGTTTCCTTTCACTTGCATGTAAGGAATTTGATACTAACGTATTCCGAATGCAAACGCTGGCCAATAAATGTCGAAAATATCTACAAAATCGAATTGACTGGGTACTTGCAAAGAAGCCAAAAATTTTAAAATACATGAAGGAAGAATTTGTGTAACAAGCCATCCCAATATTACAGCAATAGTAGAGATCATATAAATATATTACTCATCTCCAGCAGAGAAAAGAACTGGATAATCAGAACCTGAAAAATCAGTCCTCGGATAATTGAATTTGTCCCCATTCATAAGGGCAAGTCCCATCATTTTAAAAAAACATGAAAGGAAAAATTTGTGTAGCAAACCATCCCAATAGGAGAGATATCATATAACGTATTACTCATTTACATAAGAGAGCAGAACTGGATAATCAGAGCTGAAAAAATCAGTCCTTGGGTAATTCAATTTGTCCCCATTCCTATCTCAAGTCCCATCATTTTCAGAGACAATGCTTTCTCGCTTTCCAGTGAAAACCACAAAAACATGATGAATCGCAATATTCTTTCCCAGAGGTTCACAGCACTTACTGTGCGTTTTAATGAAGGACTTGGCTGTTATCATCCACGAAGCTCAGTGAGGTTGTAATCTTACCTTTTTCTCCGCTTCTCCCTAATACTCTTTTCCCATTCCTTTTTAAACTTTTGATATAGGAACAAAGCTGCACGAGCATCTTCAACCTACAAATAATCAAATAACACTGTAAGATAACCAAGAAATGTATATAGAGAGCCCATTCCTTTTTAAACTTTTGATATAGGAACAAAGCTGCACGAGCATCTTCAACCTACAAATAATCAAATAACACTGAAGATAACCAAGAAATGTATCTAGAGCAATGGGGCGTATGAAACATAATTTTTGGAGTTTTATTCGTACAAGGGTTAAAAGGAGCTATGCATACCATAAGATTACAAAGGCAATATAAAAGAAAGCTTTACATTTTCTCCCCTCTTTGTGCCAGTCAAAATCTACATCAAACTTACGTAGCAAAAACTACACATACGAAATTCAAATCACATCATTGTTTATTATTCTTGAAAAAAGGAAATACATGGAGAACTTCAAACTCTACCCTTCAGCCACTGCTCCCTCTCTTTCGAAAAACTAAATTAATAGAACCTATACCCCCTGCTTTCTTCTTTATAGACTAGGATGCACAACAGCACCTTAACTGAAATAAACATAAACCATAGATCTATTCCTGGCCTTTAAATCAATGCCCTCAAAGTGAAATAACTATTTCTAGGAAGGTTTGCCCACTAGAGCAGAGTGCAAGTATTCATGCATGCATCTCTGTCATAGGGATCTGCGCCCTATATAATGTGGGAAACTTCCCACATTCAAAGCACCCAAACTAACTTCATGTAACTACTAACCAAGAAAACTCATAAATAGAACTGAACTGCTAAATATACAAAAAGCATATAAACTGACGGTGGAGCATGCATGCCAAAAGTATGCATGTGCCCTCTATCTGTGTCTCCATAAATATTCTTGAGCCCTCAATCCTACTGTACAGAACAGTTGGTGGAGAGTGTACTTCTGCCACTCCAATTAAGAACTTTTGACTGTACTCTTTGACTGTTTTTGAGGTTGAATATTCCAAGGATCGGTTGACTCTATTTAACTGAGACTTTGACTTATTTCTGGGTTGTTGACTGCAGGTTCACCGCAAGTCAAACCTGTGACATTGACCGAAGATTTCAGAGGTTCATTGAGTGAGGTTTGACTCTTCCACAAACTGAAATTCGCCTTTACTCTTGCAAATCAGACTTTGACCAGAATTGACTATTTCTCTCTCTTCGTTGACTGATTTGACTTGACATTTAAGAAGTCAAAAAGTTTGGAATCTTGTTGGAATATTTTGATGTACTATTGATGCACTGCATTTCTCTCTCATAAGGAAAGATTGGTTGGTTTCTCCCCTTGTGAGTTTTTCCCTAGCCGTGAGCCTAATTTCTAGTGTCTCTTGTCTCATGTTTCATTGTTCATTGTGATATCTATCGCGCTATTGATGAAAGTGAATGGTTGAAGTTTTTCATGTATAACCAATGTTATCAGAACCAGACCAAAACCAGTAAAAAAACCAGACCAAAAAAACGATCAGCCAAAAACACATAAAATATTCAAATTTTAAAGAAAACCACATATATTCATATGCATCCATCTTAATCCAAAGTATTTATACATAAATAAGCAAAGGTTCTCATTTATAGAGCATGTAAGGGTACACAACCAAAATAACATCAATTGCAATCCATCTTTCAACCAAAAATCTAAATTACCAGGATTCGGATCCGCCAGTTTTTTGAAAAACCAGGATCCGGAAACGTCAAGGAAACGGCAAGTACATGCAAATATAAAATATTTTAAAATTTTAAATTTAAAGTTATATAAATAAAAAAAAAAGCATATGCTAATTTTTAAATATATAATTTTTACATACAGTAAATAATTATTATATAAATAATTTCAAACTTAATATATCATTTATAAATATTAATTAAATTTATATAAAAATAAAAAAATAAAAAATTTATGTGAATTTTTAAATATATAACTCCAATATAATACTTTAAAAATAATTATTAATTTAATTATAATAAAATTAATACATTATTTATATATATTTAAACATTAATTATTAGTTATAATATTTATATTAAGCAAATTATTAACCTTACTTTTAAAACTTGAAAAAAAAAACCTTTAAAATTGATTAAAATAAAAATTATTTTTAAACTTTATAATATCTAAATAACTTCTTACTTTTTAAACTTTAAAAATATCTAAATAAAAATTTAGATTTTAAACTTTAGAAATATGTAAATAAAAATTTAGATTTTAAATTTCAAAATAAACTTTAAAATATCTGAATAAATATGAGAGGATTATAAACTTCACGTAACCTCGTGCCGAAAAAAAAGAACTTCACGTAACCTGCATTAAACTTTAAGGTTTATAATGTTTTGTATTAAACCTTAAATATGGTCAAATAACATAAAATAATAAATTGGCATTGGCAGACTCCCTAGTTTATTTTCACGAACGTGGATTCATTGATCCGTTTCTTATCATTCCTTAATTGGCTTGCGCGGATGATTAAATTTTCTGTTTTGGAATTTTGTTTTGACATTTGCTGCAGATTTGTGCATTGACCTTGACGGCTTTTTACCCGAGAGAAGCTGGACCGAATGGAAGTTTATTCGCATTGACCTTGACGTTTTTTTACCCGAGAGAAGCTGGACCGAATGGAAGTTTATTCGCAGACGCCAATTCATTAATCCATTTCTTATCATTCCTTAATTGGCTTGCGTCTGGATGATTAAATTTTCTGTTTTCGAATTTTGCTCTGACATTTGCTGCAGATTTGTGCGTTGGCGTTGATGGTTTTTTACCCGAGAAAAGCTGAACGGAACGGATCTTTGTGGATCCGGATCCGAATCTGTCTCTGATCCGGGGATCTGCTGATCCAGCCATTAGACTTGACGGATCCAGCAACATAGCCAAAAATACATCAAAAAACAAGAATGAGATGGTCTCTAACATCCAATTAAAATCATGCTACAACAAATACCTACATATCATCAAAATATTTGCTTACATTCGGATCTTCGTCATCAATATCACCCTCTAAGCATTAAAATAAGATTAAAAAATGCTTAGCAAGTCAATTCAAGATTTCGTTTGAGTGATGGGTAAATTTTTAGTAGGATCGTGATACAGGAGTTCAACAATCAATGCCACTAACATCAAGGTACATAGAGGGATTGGTGCTCTTGATTAAACGCTAGTTCAATACCACCATCACACATTATAAAATCCAATGGAAACATTGCAATCCCCCAAATCCTGAAAAACTGTTAAGTCTGCTGAATTTTGAGTAAGATCTAAAATTCTACTTTCTCCATATGAAATCCAATGAGGTCGAAACCACTCTCAAACATCTTGAGTCATTTCATTGTAATGTTGATGAATGAAAATGAAAGATAAAGGAGAATGTCACTTTTACTTTAGGAATCTAACATTACCATGAATTGCATAGCAATAGTAAGGGCCATAGGCTTCAATATTAGGCACTTATTATGGGCTACTGCCCAGCTAAAACAAAAATTAAAAGAAAAAAAAAAGAAAAATAAACTGCACTTGTTGCGTTCTACATGGATTTTCTATACCAAGCCGGCAAAAACTATTCAAGTCATCAGTTTGAACTGGTTTTTGCCTCAAAATGGCTGGACCGGTTTGAACCGGCTAGTTCGGTTTGAACCTGATAACACTGTGTATAACTAGTTAATGATTGGAATGTTATAAGAAGACTAATTATATCATTAGAAGTAGTTAGCAATTTTGAAAAACTATACTAACCTTGATTGCACTAGAGAATCAACATGGTATCAGAGCTTTAGTGAAGGGAAAGAGTTGAGACCATCTTGAAGAACATTGAGAAGCACTTTGAAGTGTTTGGGATTCTACCTTCAATTTTTGATCATCCATCTTCATCATGAATTCCTTCATGAAGGCAAAAAACAAGCTTGAAGGAGCTACTAATTATAAGGCATGGAAGGCTAGGATTGACCTAGTACTTGCAAGGCACAAGATTTTGGCCATTGTTACAGGAAAGGTTACTAAACCATCTGACCAAGCAAGAAAAGAAATTTTCAAGAAGATGACATCTTGGCTAGAATCATCATTATAATCTATTATGGATCATCTAATTCTCTATATTGTTGATCATCAATCTTCCAAGGAGATGTATGATACCATTATTGGATTGTACACTATCAACAACATCAATCAATCTATAAATTTAAGGGGTCAACTTTGCAATATCAAGATGACAAAGAATGATATTGTGGCATCATACTTCATTAGAATTTCTCAAATAAGAGATCAACTCAAAGCCATTAGTGAAGAATTATCCGACAAAGAATTGGTAATTGTGGCTTTCCTAGATCGTGGGATCCTTTTGCATCAAGCATCTATGGAAGAGAAAATGCACCTTCATTCAATAAGCTATGTGTTGGTTGCACACAAGAAGAATCAAGACTCCTTTCCATAGACCAGATTGAAGATCCAAGTGAAGAAGCTTTTGTAGTTCGCTCTAAGAGTAATAGAAGAATATATTTAGGACTATTTCAAAGAAGTTCTGGTACAAGAGCTAATTCAAGACCTACTCCTAGATCTGCTCCAAAAAGGGAAACTACTCCACAAAGAGGACCTCCTCCACCCTCTCAAGATGCAAGAGACAGAAGAAATCTGACAAATGTTCAATGTTATTGTTGCCAAACTGTTCTAGCGGCTACAACCACCCTCCAAAATTTTGCCTTAGCTTCATTTTGGAGCCTCCCTACCAACCTTTCACAACAACATGTCTTGCCTTGTAAAGTACACACGCTTTAGTGATTTTCTTGCAGAATGACAGCCTGTCCATCAAAGCTTGTTGCATCCCCCTCATAGGTTGTTTCTCCGGACTTGTTCCAGCTACAGGCTGAGCAGCTCCCTCAAGAAATTGTGCAACTCTAGAGGGCAACCAGCCTTCCCTCCAGAAATTGTGCAATTTCATTTGGCAGCCTGCTGGGATCCAGAATTGTGCAAATCCGCTGTCACTGTTCACTGAGAAAATTGTGCAATTCCTCCCAGCAGGGTTGTTCAACCCATAAATTGCGCAATTCTGGGTAGCATTCAACTACTCTGCCCAGAAATTGCGCAAACCACTGGGTAGCTAGCCCAGCTCCCTCCCAGAAATGCGCATCGTTTCCTCCCAGCTGAGCAGACTGTTGCATGTGCAGTTGGGTTGGCCGGTTCCACCCGGGACCAAGAAAACTTGACTTGCATGAATGGGCTGCTTTTTCCCAAAGTAGCAAAAAGAAACATGCAAAAAGCATCCCTAGAGTTTAGGAAGCTATTTTCAGCAACTGGAGGTTACATGCAAAGATCGTTTTAGAATCTTTCCTCCAAGCGTCGTTTTTTCCTAGATTGCACATCATGAGCCCCAAACTTATTTATTCGACACTTCAAAGCTCACTTATTCACATCGATCTTCGAGCTCCAACATCCCACAGCACATCCAGGACTCTTCGACACATCCAGCTCAGCTATTCATGGGCAAGTCGCCTTAACCTGTCTTTTGCAGCATTTCTGTCGCTTTTTGTGTTTTCGGTTGTGTAAGTGTTGTTTGATTTCTATGAATGTTTGTTGTCGTTTACATGCATACTAGCTTGTACTAGCACCGTTTCAGTTTTCTTTCGCATTTCACTGTTGTCGCATGCGTGAAACTGTTTTGCATGAACCGTCGCCGATTCGGCGACTCGCTTCACCCACATGCTTGTTGTTCCGTTTTCTCAATGTTTCATTCACTGTTTGCATGCACGATCATTCACTCCTGCTTACATTCAGTATCGCCATGCAATCACATTCACATTTGCTTTCAGTGACCCGTCGACAGGTCTAGGTAGTCTTGGCCCAGACTCTGCCTCACCAAGACAGCGTTGCGCAATCCTGAGAGGGAAAGCTTTGTCTTCCTCTCAGGAAATGCACATTTTTGCCCAGTGATTGTCCTCTAATATTTCATTATGCAATTCTGAGGGACAATGACTGCTGGCCTAGAAAATTGCACACTGCAGTCACTGGGCCTGCAACCACTGCCAGCTGAAATTGCGCATTGCGCAGTTCCAGTCGCCAACAGGCCAGCCTAGATTGCGCATTGCGCAATTCCAGCAGCCAGCCAACCTCTCCAGACAGCCCAAACTACCTTTTGCACAGTTCTTGCAGCCAGTCTCCCAGCCTCCCTAAAAAAATTGCGCAATGCTTGCCAGTCAATCCCCAGGTATGTTGCATGTCGTTCCTCAAATTTTCTTTAATTTTCACTGACAGATTTCTTGCCATGCATGTCGCTTTGTCTTCAGATCTAGCAGGTGTCTGTCCGCCTCTTAGCAGTTCAGGGTCAATTGCCTCCAAGAGATCAGGATCAAAGGACACTGACGGAAGTGCAACTGGAGCAGCAGTTGAGCAACTGTCTACAAGTCTGTCGATCTATGAAGATATCAAGTTGATTGTAGGCAAGGACATCAAGCATAAATGGCAAGAGGAAAATGATGCATTTGTAGGCACATTTGGGGAAGACCTCAAAGACCGCCAAGTCTATGTGAACATCCACAAATCTGACTTGTACCTGATTGCATGCAAATATCCCGTGCTCCCATGCACGGACATGATACTTTGGATTTCTCGCACACTGATCCTGAGACGATGGCATTGAGTAGTGTCAGCGAGACGAAGATCGCTACCTTCAGGGCTCAGGATTATGATGACATGTATCAGATGTCGTAGTCTGTGATCATCATGGAGACTCCCTTCATCATTCCCAACAGCAATGCCAACTCTAGAGACATTTTGAAGAACTGGGTGAAGGAGTTGGCTAAATTCAAGATGACACCCAACCAGGTCTACAAGACGAAGATACTGCGGAAGGCGTATCAATACTTGGTCATCTTTGCATGTCGACTGTATGGCCAAGAAAGCACGGAAACCTTCCCACAGAGTTGGGTGATCGCGTTGGACCAACTGGCCAGAGAAGGCAAAGCATGCAACTGGTCCGACATGTTGGCTCATCAGCTGAAGGAACAGGTAACAAGGGCTCAACAGCCACCCAAAGGTATGCAAGTAGAAATCTACATGTCCGCTTACATCTTGGATGCAATCTGTGCCCGTCAGGAGTTCCCAGGCTTGAAGTGGGCATGGACACTGACGAAGACTGCTATGAACACTTATTGTAAGATGTTGTTTGAATGCAGCTTCAAAGGAGTTATCACACAGTTGTCTGATCATTTTGTCACCCCGGTTTACAAGATGATATTCAAACAAGATCCACCTTGCATGTCGAAGGAAACAATGGAGGCATTGATTGACATAGTTGATTGGTATGCCTCACTGTCTGGCACCTTCATACGGATGTACAGCGCAGAGAAGCCTCTGCATGTTCTACCGAAGTTTTCCTTGGACAAGCTCGTCAAGCATGCAGATGTTGAAGTAGAGCAGATGAAGAAGTATCCAATCAACCTCCGAAGTTACATGACCCGCACTGTCTTGTGAAAGATCACTGCGCAAAAATATAGTTCAACTGGATCCACGGGGCATGTCATTGGGTGGAGAAAGATCCATGGAGATATTGTTACAACTCCTCCAGACTCAATGAACCGGTCGGCCTCGTTGTGGAATGGATAGCGAAGCAGCGTGAAGCAACATCTCGGAGAGCACGAGAAGTAGAAGCAGCAATAGAGGTAAACATACCAGTGCGCGACAAGGGCAAGAGGAAGATTGTCGACCGCATGGAGGAAGAGAAAAGCTGCAAGTTCTGAGCAGACCCACTTGTGCAGAAAGCAGCTTTGGCCATAGAGGCGAAGAGGCAACAGCGCAACAAGAGAAACGCGCAAAGGCAGAGAGAGAAACGAAAAATGGAGGAAACAGAGAAGGAGTTGCATGAGTTGAAGGAGCAACTCCGGAAGGAACAGGAGCAACGCAAATAGGAGAAGGAAGCGCAGCAGGAATAGGTACAGCATGGGCCACAACTTGTATAGACAGATGAAACTGCACCTATACAGGTAGTAGACTCATCAGAACAGACAGGGTGAACCATCGCAGGAGCAGGACTTCGCTTGGGAGATAGAGCAAGCATTTGAATAGATGGTTACGGATATGGAGCAATAGGAGTTAGAGCAAGACATCGACCTCATGCCTCATCACCAAGAGGTCAACCCACCAGCGTCATCGCATCCAGGAGCAAGTCCCAGGCGACCAAGGAGACACAGAGATCCTTGGAGATCAACCAGAAGGAGAGATGCACAACATCTCCTTTGACGAGTCTCAACATAGAGTTGTGCAATCTCGCAGAGTGTCAACTCCAAAGGATCATACGTCTCCTACGCAGTTTGAGGAATGAGTAATTGTGTCTGACATGCGCAAACATCCAACAGCATTGGCCGATGCTACTAGAGCATATGTCGAAGCCACTAGCTTGAGTGTTCGCTTCCTAATAGCTGAGAACGAGCGAATGGCTAAGGAGTTATAGACAATGAAGCAAGGAGGAGAATTGGTTACATCATCCACCTGAGCAGAATTGAAGAAGGCAATACTGGATGAAGTATTGTCCCTTGACAAAAGTCATGCGGGCATTGTATTCCAAGTTTGGTACCGTGCATAAGGCAGTCGTCCATCTCAACAGATGGCAATAGCGATGTGCTAGAAGAGCACGTATCTTGTCAAGCATGCATGCTAATGTTGATTACATGTAAACATGGATGATGAGATAGAAGGGAGCCCCGCTGCACTTGCCTAAGATGATGAAGCCCATAGTGGTCGAGATGAAGGCATACATCCAGAGTCAGATCGAGAATTATAAAGAGCTCTCGCAGCTCATCACTAGTTTAAAGGCTTCCCATGCACATGTATTCAAGAGTATGGATGTTGTTGTGCGCGCACATGCGATCCCATCTATTGGGACACTCACCCAAGCGAAGACAAAGGCACAGGTCCGACTAGAGCTTGACTCATACTTTGACGAGTTGATGCGCATAGCCACCAGCCCAGACTTGTCCATCAATGCAGACACCATGCACAAGTATGTTGTTGGTCTGGCCGCACTCAAGACAAAGATGTGCATGCTATCAGACGAGTTGGACAGAGGAGCCCGAGCAGTGTACCTGAATGCTATGGAGGCAAGAGTCAGGTTCCAGAAAGATGTCACCTTAGAGTACACGGACACCATCGTGAACTATCGATCTTGGCATCAATTCGCTACTATCGATCACCATGAGAATGTCGAAGAGTTGGTCTTCCAACAGTTGTCTGAGTCATAGTGATGTCTTACATGGCTTGCTCAAGCCATTTTGTCTCACATGTGTACATGTGCATTGTAATGTAATGTCTTGTCCAGTGTAAGTTCAAGTGTCGACAGTGGATGTAACAGTCATGGTGTAGGTGAAGAGTCATGAGGGTAGATGAACTGTCACAAAGGGGAATGTCAAGGCCCACCACACCCTTTGCTATAAATAGTCCCTCATAACTCATTGTAAAGGCTTTTGGTCAGCCAAGCTTTCGATAAGACTATCTTAGAGAGAGCTTGGACAGTATTGTAACGCGCCTTGGCTTCTCCACTGCGCAGAGCTAATATATCTCTTTGGAGGAGCAAGCAGTTGTGGCTATATCGTTCCGTTGTCGGAACTAGTAGTTGGACATGGATGTATTGTATGACTAGAACTTACACTTCTTAATATAACAAGAGCCAACATGTTTCATGCATATGTTGTATTGTATTCCAGCTATCTTGAGTACTCTAAATGATATATGTATCTGTTTTCTTACACATGCATGTGTAGCTTTCTATATATGTATGTATGTTATCTTTTTGAAATGCGTTGTTGGCTTAACCATCACTTTGGATTGCTAGCTAACTTGCCTTCCATGTTGTGATGCATCTTTGCTCGTGTGTTCCCTTCTTAACTCCGTGCTATCACATGTTTCCAAGGGGCGCACTCACCTCACCCTCCGTGTGTTAGAACCGCTCATGCACCTTCCTTGGCTTACTGCAACAGTCACATCCTTGCTACCAACAAAGATATTTTACTTGCTTCTGTGTGAAACCATGGTCAAGGCATTACCATACGACCCACTGCTGGGACTCCTACACCAAACGGTCTGAGGTCTAATTGGGACTTCTTACCGGGGAGATCCCCGGACATGTTGGCAGGTCCAACACCATCAACATTTCTGGCGCTAGAAGGAGGGCCAGATGACAAGCTGTGTCCTCTCATCCTGTTTTGAACCTTTGCATATATCTATCATGGAGTCTTGCACTTTTCTCACTCCACGATGTTTTTTGCATGCCGAATATGTTACCATCACGAGGGAGTTTTTCGATCTATTATCCACATACACGTATGATGGTGAAGACGAAGTGGCCTGACCTGAGTTCTTACATGACTTCCTTGCGTTGCTTCATGAGGATGATGGTTGTTCTGACGAACAAGGCTATTTGTTGCATGCATACACACTTCACGAATCTCCACATCGGTGGTTGTGCAGCCTACTGGCTGACAGCTTTCACTCACTTGAGAACTTATGTGATCTCATTGAAGACACTTTCTATCATTTTGATCCAAAACATCTTGACCAAAAATTGTTACAACAACAAAAGGCTCTACATGAATCGCCTATGGATTTTCGGCAGCGCTTTCGTGGTTTGCAATTTCAAGCTTAGAAGAGCCAGATGAAATTTTTCTATCTTTGGGATAGATTCGAGTATTGTCTTAAGAAATCTACCCATCCCAAGAAGAAGTTTGAACTCAAGCCTCACTCAACATTCTTCAGTGATGGAGCTGCGCAATCACATACGATACAGTCACAAGTGATTGTCCGTCGTCCCCTCATCCAACAGATTCACCACTGCAGAGTGATGCGGAAGATCATGCTCACACAGCTTTTCAGCTGTCACATCCTCCCAACATCACTTCTTTTAATTTTCGCGTAAAATTAGTTGTGAGTCCATCGAGTTGTCATATGCATTTTGTACCACAACCTCCATCTTCGTACTCAGATGATCCTCTGGATGATACTGTCTTGTGTTCTTCCATTCCGAACTCTACACTTGTTGTGAACGAGGATCAAACCACTAACGAAGTTGGTGTTACACAACCAACATGCGTTGTCATTCATGAAGAGTATGACTGGAAGCTTGAGCATCAACACTCAGCGAAGGATGACTCCCTTCTGTCCGAGCCCCCTCTGTTCTTTCCTAACATCTTTGGTGAACCTATTATCCATGATTCCACGTGTATTTTCATCTATGGATGCACCCATTGTTGATCACTCGCAGGACACACCGGATGTCAGTCCATCATTCGACAACGGAGAGGAAATATTCTTCATTGAAAATCCACTTGACCTTTCATCTGCCTTTTTCTGGAAACACAGAGGATGAATTTGTTCGCTTCTCATCTACTCCTCTGTTTGATTTAGCAAATCATGAGGATGCCGATGAAAACATTGATTTTTCTAATCGTGGCTGTCGTGATTCATTTACTCATGTATTCGATCACAATGATGATTGTATCGCAGTTGATTTTTCGAAGCCACCTGTTTATGATGATCTATCTGATGATGAAGTCGAAACCCCACAGACTGTCAAGGCACTTCAGCCCAAGCTAATGGTTATGTCAGGTCGTCGCTGTCCTGAAGTTGGTTTCACTTCCGATCAGGAAATTGTTAAATCACCCGAGGCTCCTCATCACTCATCTATATGCATTAAAGATCAATCTCACACACAGATCATGCTTCCTCCACTCGAACTGCACGATCCCATCGCTTATGCATTGGAGGAATCTTACATTGCAAGCACATGTGCACAACGCAAGTTGTCTTTGTTTCTTTCGTTTGCTTGCATGTCATGGTCAAAAGTATGTGTATGCTTCAAAGCTGCACATAGTGTCGCACAGCACCATGACAAGTCCACGGACCACATGTCATGCACTTGCACTCACTTATGTCCTGTGGACATTTTGAAACATGAAGTTTGTTTGTCTTCATTGTTATATCTTTCTTGTTTGTTGGTTCGCACAACCGAGTTGCTCGCGGACCAAGCCTTCACCAACATGGGTCAACCAATGCACTGGTGGTTGCATTAGAAATATCACTTCACGTAATCATGCACCGTTAGCTTAGGAGTAAGAGTAGTGTTTGCTTTCAGTTTGTTTGCTTGCATGCTTGTTTGCTTACCTGCTTTGCTTGTTTGCTTGTTTGCTTGCTTGTTTGCTTACTCACTTTGCATTTACTTCTGCTTCTGCTTTGCTTTGTTGTTTGTTTGCCTTGTTGTTTGTTCGTAGGTTAGTTTCGCATGAAACCATGCATAACTCTTGAAACGAGTTGGGTACAAGTACAAGAAGCCTTGTGCAGCTTTCACTACTTGGTTATCTGTTGTCCTACCTCTGTATGAAGAACTTGTTCCTTTTGGTCCATGATATGACGAGCGATGCTTGTGTTCCTACATGACTCCGTCGGGGTACTGTCCAGGCCTGCTGGCAGCGAAGCAACACCAGAGATGAAACTAAGACTCTGATGACTATACTGTTTGTGCACCAATATACCCCTCAACCCCAAATTGAAACAACTGTGTTGCCTTGGCTTGTAATGCATGTCAATCGACCAAGATCTTGGCAAATGCTACATCTTACAATCAAGCGACTGTGGAAATCAAGACGAACTGAGAACTGAACAATACTTCCGGAGGTGTTAGACTTGCTTTTCACGAACAAAGTCCATTCAGAGAGCTGGAGTTCTACCAGTGTGTCGCCAAGTGTTGTAGAGGCTACAACCACCCTCCAAAATTTTTCCTTAGCTTTGTTTTGGAGCCTCCCTACCAACCTTTCCCAACAACATGTCTTGCCTTCTCAAGTACACAAGCTTCAGTGATTTTCTTGCAAAATGACAGCGTGTCCATCAAAGCTTGTTCCATCCCCCTCACAGGTTGTTTCTCCAAACTTGGTCAACTAGCCTTCCCTCCAAAATTGCGCAATTCTGTCTAGCAGCCTGTTGGGCTCCAGAATTGCGCAAATATCTCTGTCACCATTCACTGAGAAAATTGCGCAATTCCTCCCAACAGGGTTTTTCAACCTAGAAATTGCGCAATTTTGGGGAACAGTCGGTTGCTCTGCCCAGAAATTGCGCAATCCCTCTGGGCAGCCAACCCAGCTCCCTCCCAGAAATGTGCATTTTTTCCTCCCAACTGAGTAGACTGTTGCATGTGCAGTTGCATTGACCAGTTCCACCCGGGACCAAGAAAACTTGACTTGCATGCATGGGCTACTTTTTCCTAGAATAGAAAAAAACAACAAGCAAACAACATCCCTAGATTTTAGGGAGCTATTTTTAGCAACTGGAGGTTACATGCAAAGATCGTTTTAGAATCTTTCCTCCAAGTGTTACTTTTTCCTAGATTTGTGGCATGCGCGTCATGAGCCCCAAACTTATTTATTCGACGCTTCAGAGCTCACTTATTCACATCGATCTTGGAGCTCTGACATCCCACAGCACATACAGGAGTCTTCGACACATCCAGCTCAGCGATTCACGGGTATGTCACCTTAACTTGTCTTTTGTAGCATTTTTGTCGCTTTTTGTGTTTTTTCTTGTGTGAGTGTTGTTTGCTTGATTTCTGTGAACGCTTGTTGTCATTTACATGCATACTAGCTTGTACTAGCACCGTTTCAGTTTTCGTTAGCATCTCACTGCTGTGCATGCATGAAATTGTTTTGCATGAACAGTCGCTAATTCGGCGACTCGCTTCACCCACATGCATGTGGTTCCGTTTTCTGAATCTTTCATTCACTGTTTCCATGCACGATCATTCTCTCCTACTTACACTCAGTATCGCCATAAAATCACATTCACATTTGCTTTCAATTGCCCGTCGACGGGTCTGGGCAGCCTTGGCCCGCACTCTGCCTCACCAAGACAGCATTGTGCAATCCTGAGAGGGAAGGCTCTTTCTTCCTCTCAGGAAATGCGCATTTCTGCCCAGTGACTGTCCTCCAGTCTTGCATTGTGCAATTTTGAGAGACAGTGACTACTGGCCCAAAAAATTGTGCAATTCTGAAGGACAGTGATTGTTGGCCCAGAAAATTACGCAATGCAATCACTGGGCCTGCAACCACTGCCAGCTGAAATTGCACAGTTTCAACAGCGAGCAGGCCAGTGTGGATTGCACATTGTGCAATTCCAATAGCCAACCAATCTCTCCAAACAGCCCAAACTGCCTTTTGCACAGTTCTGGCAACCAGTCTCCCAGCCTCCCAGAAAAAATTGTGCAATCCTTGTCAGTCAATCCCCAAGAATGTTGCATGTCGTTCCTCAAATTTCCTTTGGTTTTTGCTGATAGAGTTCTTGCCATGTATATCGCTTTGTCTCCAGATCTAGCACGTGTTTGTCCGCCTCTTAGAAGTTCAGGATCAATGGCCTCCAAGAGAGCAGGATCAAAGGACAATGACGAAAGTGCAACTAGAGCAGCAGTTGAGCGAGAATCTACTATTAATCTGGGTTGTCACTGATGTCATTATGGCATTGACCGAGGTGTCAATATTCTTGAGATGCTTGGTTCCAGATGATGATGTCATGACAAGGATACCATCAATGAAGATGTCAAGTCACTAATGAAAGAAGTCCTAAGAAGTCCTTGAGCTAATGTTGCATGGACTTGATGATCTAGACCTTAACTCTTGATGACATATGGAGTCATACACTTAATGATATCAGACTCTTGAAGAGTGACCACACTTGATGATACTTGATGATGTCATACACTTGATGGTGGTAACATGGTTGGAGATCATTTAAGGGTTGGAAGACTATTTTGGAGTTCTCCTAATGATGTTGCACTATAACGTATCACTGCACCATTATGTGATGACAATGATGATACACTCATTGCTGGACACTATCATGATAACATGGATGTCCTACATGATCCTACGACGATAAAAAAGCTAAAAAATGGAGAATACAAACAATGGATTAGCCAAACAAAGAGAAGTCATACTGTCCTAGTTAGCTTCTGCACCAAACAATTTGAGGACAGTTTCAAATAAAAATAAAATTGAAGATCTTGGAGGCGACCATCTGAAAGAGGATTTTTTCCTTTCCAATGAGCCCTTATTTGTCCTGAAACTCCTAGTAGCTGTTGAGATATTGAATTTTTAAGTTAAGATAAATATACCTATTTGCTAGCCGACCTACACTTACACATTCATGTCGGCTCTCATGTCGGCCTATTCTCCAACCATCACGTCTTTTCATTGAGGACAAACCACTATAAATATAAACCTAATCTCATTTGTTTCAGTCAATTTTTCGGTGATGATTTCAGAGGACTGTAATTCGGTGAAGAAGCACAGAGATAAGAAGAAGAAACGAACAGGAGGAGAAGAGGATGAAGAATTCAGTTTGGGCAAGATCTTTAAGTTTTTTTTGTGGTTGGTTTTTGGGCTATTCGTCCTCCTTTTGCAGGCCTTCTTCACTTTACAGTTCAGATTGGCTAAAACATCAAAATTGTGGACAGAACAACGTTTTTTGTTTGGTCCTGTGCTTACCTGTGGACAAACCTCGGTTCTGGGCAGGAGAATACTTCAAACCTGTGAAGATTAAGAACTCAGATTTGTGTCACAAAGCCTCGACCTGTATAGGACCTCTTCCTAACATGTAAGCAAAGTTTTATGAGCTCAGATCTGTAAAACAAAGCTCAGACTTGTGCATAAAAGCTTCAAACCTATGATATATTATTTTAGACCTGTCGAAGTTGTTATGTTTCAAATCTGAATTTATTTTGTGAGCAACTGGAACCTGTGGCATCAATTTTAGAGTTGTGACAGCTTTGGAGTATGAAACATCGTTAAACTTTGAAGAAGGCTCGGATACTGTGGACAGAGACTTTCTGTGGGTCAGGTACAGTGGACAGTGGCTCAGATGGTTCAGTTTGTATGAAGCATTGAAGGAACAATGCTGTGACAAATGTTTCTCTCAGACTATGGAGATCAAGCCTAGATTCAGAGTTAAATTATGATTGCAGCATCAACACTCTTATATCTACAGTGAAGATATAGCTACAGTGAAGGAAGGTGGTGGAGACCTATATTGGACAGTCAAGCACAGTTTTTGGAGCTCGTCACATGACTGTGGAATAGCCCTCCTATGGTGAACTCCTGTGGTGATCTATGTGATTGGCAAGAAAGACAATTGGAATACCTTGAAGTCACCCTTGAAGCAGATCATTGAACATCATTGAAGTATATGGAGATTTGATAGTTGGAGCCCAGACTAAGTGAATTTGGAAGCTTGTACCAGTGCAGAAGCTTTGGAAGCCCTTAGACAATGAAGTATTAGGACCTTTGGAGCAGTGAAATACTTATAACTCTTGAAGAGTACTTGGAGCACATTGAGGACACATTGGAGCATCTTGGAGATAACATTGATGTTAATTTTAGGTATGTTCTATGCTTAGAGCAATTTATTTCAATTTTCACAGTAAGCTCAATATCTTTTCCAGATTAGCAAGCACATCAGCATTAAAGTAAACCACAGATAGAACATAAACATAAATCGCAGAAGACAAGCCAAGACAAGAGGACACAAGATGTGGCGCTAGCTAGGGACAAACCCCAATGTGGGGAAACCCTTGATCAATTCTTCTTATATGTTCCTCAATAGTTCAGCACAGAGAGAGAGAAATAGTACGTTTACAACAGAAGTCAACACTTTGACTTATCTAGATAAGAGCATAGATCATCTCTAAGAAGATGATACATGAGATCAATTGAAGACATGTTGCTTCAACTGATTCTCCAAGGTGACTCCTTCACCTACCGTTGTGTTGCATTTCGTCATCATGCTGCACCTCACCGCATTGCACCATGCTGCACCTATCATCACTATGTTGCATCTCATCACGCTTCATTAATCATGACTATACCCATCACTGTACTGCATTATATGCCATTGCTGCACCATGTTGCCATAATGACCTATGTGTAGGCGACACCTTGCTTGCTTGTTGTCCCTTGCTTGCTTGTTGTCCTTAGCATGCTTGTTGTTGCATGCTAGTTGTCCCTTGCATGCTAGCTGTAACATTGCATGCTTGATGTATTTGCTGCTAAGTACCATACAACTGTCCCAATGTTAGTTAGTTGTCCCTTGCATGTTGCTCTCCTTCGGAGACAGATGCTTCGATTGTTCCAACAGTTTCCGACAGTTCCCAGCAATTCCGGCAATTCTGGGAATTCCGGTTGTTCTCGGCAGTTCCGGCTATTCCCAACAGTTTCGGCTTCTGCCCTCTGCGTCAGCTTTCCCAGCTGTTCCGGCAGTTCCGGAAATTCTGGCAATTCCAGTTGTTCTCGGTAGTTCCGGCTATTCCCAGCAGTTCCAGCCTCTGCCCTCTGCGTCAGCTTTCCTGGTTGTTCCGGTAGTTCCAACAGTTTCGGCAATTCCAGCTGTTCCCGACAGGTCAGCAATTCTGGCAATTCCAACTATTCCCGGCAGTTCCGACAATTCCAGCTTTTCTCAGCAGTTCCGGCTTCTGCCCTCTGCATCAACTTTCCCACCTGTTCCAGCAGTTCCGGTTGTTCCTGGCAGTTCTGGCTATTCTCGGTAGTTTTGGTAGTTCCTGCAATTCTAGTTGTTCCCAACAGTTCTGGCAATTCCGGCTAATCCCGACAGTTTCAGCAGTTCCGGCTTCTGCCTTCTGGATTAGGGCAGTGTTATCCCTTAGGATCTCTCCTCCTACTAAAACCCAAAGACAAGTAGAGAGGAAGAGATCCCAAGTGTGTTGAAATGACTTGAAGGCCACCTCTATTTATACTAAAACGTTAAGCACGAGTGGGGTTTATTTGGTTGTTGGCCGACCTTGACGAATTGTCCCATAACACAAATAAATTCATATCTCCATGAATACTTATCGGAATCGGATGATCTTTAGATCAATCCTACACCTCTCGATGAGAGGGATCCAAGAAAAATATCAGCGTCCATTAATAAGATGACCCACATGGAGTTTGGCCCTAGTTGCCAATTTTAACAATTGAAGACTATGATGCAATAGCCATCATGAAGTGATCTTGGAAATCTTTGTTTTGCATATCATGAAGAACAGTGGAGACACCTTCATGTGAAGAACAAGCTTGTCATTGATGAAGTGACGTGGAGACTAAGGGAAGGCATTGTCGGAGATTGACAAGGGCTCTGTGAAGAAGATTTTGGTAGCCGTGAGTTACTACCAAACATATCTTGACGAAGTATTGCAATGGGTTGGAGCCTCGAAAATACAAAGTCGGTGCCTTGGAGGATAGGATTGGAGCCCTAGAGGATCGGTGTCCTCAAGAAACCAGGTCGAAGCATGTACCAGAAAAGGGTTGGTGCCCTAGGGGTTGGAGCCTCTAAATGCAAGGTTGGAGCCTTGATAGGGGCGATGCCCTAGAGGTCGGAGCCTCACAAAAGTCCAAGTTGGTGCTTGGCAAACAGGTTGGAGCGTGGAAGATTGAAGATCAGTGTCTTCATCTAGGGTTGGAGCCCTATATACATTGTACTTGATTTATTGAGAAAAAGAAATTAATAAAAGCATTTATTCTTATTGTTCATTGTGTTTTAAATATAAATGATCTAACTGGTAAAAGTAATAATTGAGAAGGAATATTGATTCACCCCCCCCCCCAGTATTTCCAACATCTACAAGTATGTCGATCTATGAAGATACCAAGCTCATTGTAGACAAGGACATCAAGCTGAAATGGCAAGAGCTCAATGATGCATTTGCAGACACATTTGGGGAAGACTTCAAAGACCGCCAAGTCTACGTGAACATCCACAAGTTCGGCTTCTACCGGATTGCATGTAGATATCTCGTGCTCCCATGCGCAAACATGATACATTGCATCGTCTCGCACAGTGATCCTAAGACGATGGCATTAAGTAGTGTCGGCGTACCTTCAGGGCTCAAGATTATGATGAGATGTATCAGATGTCAAAGTCCGTGATCATCATGGAGACTCCCTTCAGCATACCCAGCAGCAATGCTAACTCCAGAGACATTTTGAAGAACTGGGTGAAGGAGCCGGCTAAATTCAGGATGACACCCAACCAGGTCTACAAGATGAAGATACTGCGGAAGGCGTATCAATACTTGGTCATCTTTACATGTCAACTGTATGGCCAAAAAAGCACGGAAACCTTCCCACAGAGTTGGGTGATCGCGTTGGACCAACTAGCCAGAGAAGGCAAAGCATGGAACTAGTTCGACATGTTGGCTCATCAGCTAAAGGAACAGGTAACAAAGGCTCGACAACCGCCCAAAGGTATGTAAGCAGAAATATTGGATGCAATATGTGCCCGTCAAGAGTTCTCGGACTTGAAGTGGGCATGGACACCAGCGGAAATATTGTAAGATGTTGTCTGGATGCCGCTTCAGAGGAGTTATCACATAGTTGTCCAATCATTTTGTTACCTCGGTTTACAAGATGATATTAGAACAGGATCCACCCTGAATATCGAAGGCAGCAATGGAGACACTGATTGGCATAGCTGGTTGGTATGCCTCACTATCCGACACCTTCATATGGATGTACAACGCGGAGAAGCCTCTACATGTTCCACCAAAGTTTGCCTTGGACAAGCTCGTCAAGCAGGAAGTATCATATCACATCTCAACAAGTTTGACAGCTAGGCTGCACAGGAAGAAGAAGGCACTTTGGCCCACTCTTCGTTGCAGATCAGGTTATACGAGATATGGAGTTCCAAGCATGCGGATGTCGAAGTAGAGCAGATGAAGAAGTATCCATTCGACCTCCGGAGTTACAATACGTATGACCCGCACTGTCTTGTGAAAGATCACTACGCGAGACTACACTTCAACTGGATCCACGGGGCATGTCATTGGGCGGAGGAAGACCCATGGAGATATTGTTACAACTCCTCCAGACTCAATGAAGTGGTCGGCTTTGCTATGGAATGGATAGTGAAGCAGCGTGAAGCAGCATCTCAGAGAGCACCAGAAGCAGCAGCAGCAGTAGAGGTAAACATACCAGTGCGCAACAAGGGCAAGAGGAAGATTGTCGACCGCATGGAGGAAGAGCAAAGCTGCAAGTTCTGAGCAGACCCACTTGTGCAGAAAGCATCTTTGGCCATAGAGGCGAAGAGGCAATAGCGCGACAAGAGAAACGCGCAAAGGCAGAGAGAAAAACGGAGAATGGAGGAAACAGAGAAGGAGTTGCATGGGTTGAAGTAGCAACTCCGGAAGGAATAGGAGTTGCGCACACAAGAGAAGGAAGCGCAGCAAGGACAGGTAAAACAGGGGCACAACTTGTACAGACAGATGAAACTGCGCCCATACAGGTAGTAGACTCATCAAAACAGCTGGCATTAGGCAGACAGGGTGAACCATCGCAAGAGCAGGACTTCGCTCAGGAGATAGAGCAAGCACTTGAACATATGGATACGGATATGGAGCAACAGGAGTTAGAGAAAGACATCGACCTCATGACTCATCACCAAGAGGTCAACCCACCAGCTTCACCGCATCCAGAAAAGGAGCAAGTCCCAAGCGACCAAGGAGACACAGAGATCCTTGGAGATCAGCCGGAAGGAGAAATGCACAACATCTCATTCGACGAGTCTCAACATAGAGTTGTGCAATCTCGTAGAGTGTCAACTCCAGAGGATCATACATCTCCTGCGCAGTTTGAGGAACAAGTGATCATATCTGACGTGCGCAAACATCTAGCAACATTTGTTGATGCTACCAGAGCATATGTCGAAGCCACTAGCTTGAGTGTTCGCTTTCTGATAGCTGAGAATGAGCGAATGGCTAAGGAGCTACAGACAGCCAAGCAGGGAGGAGAATTGGTTACAGCATCTGCCCAAGCAGAATTGAAGAAGGCAATACTAGATGAAGTATTGTCCCTTGACACAGTCATGCGGGCATTGTATTCCAAGTTTGGTACCATGCATAAGGCAGTCGTCCATCTCAACGGATGGCAGCAACGATGTGCTAGAAGAGCACGTATCTTGTCGAACGTGCATGCTGTTGTTGATTACATGCAAACATGGACGATGAGATACAAGGGAGCCCTGCTTCACTTGCCTAAGATGATGAAGCCCAGAGCGTTCGAGTTGAAGGCACACATCCGGAGTCAGATCCGAAACTATGAAGAGCTCCCACAGCTCATCACTAGTCTACAGGCTTCCCATGCACGTGTATTCAAGAGTATGGATGTTGTTGTGCACGCACATGCAATCCCATCTATTGGGACACTTACCCAAGCGAAGACAAAGGCACAAGTCTAACTAGAGCTTGACTCGTACTTTGACGAGTTGATGCTCATAGCCACCAACCCAGACTTGTCCATCAGTGCAAACACCATGCACAAGTTAGTCGTTGGTCCGGCCGCACTCAAGACAAAGATGCACATGCTATCAGACGAGTTGGACAGAGGGACCCAAGCAGTGTACCCAAATGATATGGAGGCAAGAGTCAAGTTCTAAAAAGATGTCACCTTAGAGTACACGGACACCACCCCGAACTACCGATCTTGGCATCAGTTAGCTATTGTCGATCACCATGAGGATGTCAAAGAGTTGGTCTTCCAACAGTTGTCTGAATCATAGTAATGTCTTGCATGGCTTGCTCAACCCATTTTGTCTCACATGGGTACATGTGCATTGTAATGTAACGTCTTGTCAAGTGTAAGTTCAAGTGTTAATAATGGATGTAACAATCATAGAGTAGGTGAAGAGTCATGAGGGTAGATGAACTGTCACAAAGGGGAATGTCAAAGGCCACCCCACCCTTTGCTATAAATAGTCCCTCATAACTCATTGTAAAGGCTTTTGGTTAGCCAAGCTTTCGATAAGAGCTTGGACAGTATTGTAACACACCTTGGCTTCTCCATTGTGCAGAGCTAGCATATCTCTTTGGAGGAGCAGGCGGTTGTGGCTGTAACGTTCCGCTGTCGAAACTAGTGGTTGGACATGGATCTATTGTATGACTGGAACTTACACTTCTTAATATAACAAGAGCCAGCACGTTTCATGCATATGTTACATTGTATTCCAGCTATCTTGAGTACTCTAAATGATATATGTATCTGTTTTCTTACACATGCATGTGTAGCTTTCTGTATATGTATGTATGTATCTTTCTGAAATGTGTTGTTCGTTTAACCATCACTTTGGATTGCTAGCTAACTTGCCTTCCATGTTGTGATGCATCTTTGCTCGTGTGTTCCCTTCTTAACCCCGTGCTATCATAGGTTTCCAAGGGGCGCACTCACCTCACCCTCCATGTGTTAGAACCGCTCATGCACCTTCCTTGGCTTACTGCGACTATCACACCCTTGCTACCAACAGAGACATCTTACTTGCCTCTATGTGAAACCGCAGTCAAGGCATTACCGTACGACCCACTGTTGGGACTCCTACACCAAATGATCTGAAGTCTAATTGGGACTTCTTACCAGGGAGATCCCCGAACATGTTGGCAGGTCCAGCACCATCCACATTTCTAGCGCTAGAAGCAGGGCCAGATGACAAGTTGTGTCCTCTCATCCTGTTTTGAAGCTTTGCATATATCTATCATGGAGTCTTGCACTCTTCTCTCTCCAAGATGTTTTTCGCATGCCAAATCCATTACCATCACGAGGGAGTTTTTCAATCTCTTATCCACATACACGTATGATGGTGAAGGCGAAGTGGCCTAGCCTGAGTTCTTACATGACTTCCTTGCCTTACTTCATGAGGATGATGGATGTTATGATGAGCAAGCCTATTTGCTGCTTGCATACACGCTTCGCGAATCTCCACATCAAGGGTTGTGCAACCTACCGGCTAACAGCTTGCACTCACTTCAACACGTATGTGATCTCATTGAAGACACTTTCTATCATTTTGATCCAGAACATCTTGACCAAAAACTATTATAACAATGAAAGGCTCCGCATATATCGCCTATGGATTTTTCCCAACGCTTTCGTGACTTGTAGTTTCAAGCTCTGAAGAGCCAAATTTTTCTATCTTTGGGATAGATTCAAGTATTGTCTTAAGAAATCTGCCCATACCAAGAAGAAGTTTGTACTCAAGCCTCGCTCAGCATTCTTCAGTGATGGAGATGCGCAATCACAGACAGATACGGTCAAAAGTCATTGCCTGTCGTCCCCTCATAAAACAGCTTCACCATTGCAGAGTGATGTGGGAGATCATGCTCACACATTTGTTCAGTTGTCACATCCTCCCAACATCACTTCGCTTAATTTTCGCACAGATTTGGTTGTGATTCCATTGAGTTGTCATATGCATTTTGTACCACAACCTCCGTCTTCGTACTCGAATGATCCTCCAGATGATATTGTCTTGTGTTCTTCCATTCCGAACTCTACACTTGTTGTGAACAAGGATCAAGCCACTGACGGAGTTGGTGTTGCACAACCAACATGCGTTGTCATTCATGAAGAGTATGACTGGGAGCTTGAGCATCAACACTCGGCGAAGGATGACTCCCTTCTGTCCGAGCCCCCTCTGTTCTTTCCTGACATCTTTGGTGAACCTGCCATCCATGATTTTGCATGTGTATCTTCATCTACGGATGCACCCATTGTTGATCACTCGAAAGACACACAGGATGTCAGTGCACCATCCGACAATGGAAATGATAAATTATTCATTGAAAATCCACTTGACCTTTCATCTGCCTTTTCAACCTGTGTTCATCCCCGAATCAAAAAAGAGACCTAACTGATTGAAGTCTACTCTACTTGATGCAAAGGGTCATGGAGCAACTCAAGGCACATTCGAGAAAAGCTATTCTGGTTATGCAACCTACATGATAAAACTAATAGAACCATCCACTTTTGACGAAGTTGTTAATCATCAACAATGGAAGGATGCCAAGAATGAAGAATATCAATCTGTAATGAAGAATGGAGTTTGGTATATCATGCTTAGGCCGAAGACAAATCTATGGTAACTTCCAAATCGATCTATAAGATCGAACATGCCGCAGATGGAAGTATTTACAAGTATAAGGCAAGATTTGTGGCTAGGGGTCTCTCTCAACTAGAAGGCATCGACTATGAAGAGACATTTGCTCCAACAACAAGGTATACAACTATATGTTCGTTAGTCTCTTTGGCAGCATCGATGGGATGGAACATCCATAAAATGGATGTCAAGACTGCATTTCTAAATGGCACAATTGATGAGGAAGTCTATATAGAACAACCCTTGGGATTTGAAGTTAAAGATAGAAAGGCATATGTTTGTAGATTGAAGAAGGCATTATATCGCCTCAAGCAAGCACCAAGGGCATGGTATGCTAGGATGGATGCATCCCTTCAAAGATTAGGCTTCAAAAAGAGTTTTGTTGATCTCAACCTTTATATTAAGGTTGTGAAGGGTGAACCAATATTCATTCTTCTATATGTGGATGATCTTCTCTTGACATGTGTACAAGGTCGAATTGAAGAATGCACGAAGCAACTAGCAACAGAATTTGACATCAAGGATCTAGAGCTAATGCATTACTATTTGGGATTAGAATTCTGGCAAGGCCCTGATGAAATCTATCTAGGTCAAAGTAAGTATGTGATCAAGATGTTGAAGAGGTTTGACATGATGGATTGCAAACCAATGACAACCCCAATGATCATAAATTTGAAAATACTAAAGAGTTCTGAATCGAGCCCTGTGGATCCTTCCAAGTATAGACAATTGACAGACTCACTGATGTACTTGGTGAATACTCGACCAGACATATGCTTTGCAGTAAATGTTCTCAGTCAATTCCAAGTGGAGCCAAAGCATGATCACTAGATAGTAGCAAAACATATTCTAAGATATCTGTAGGGAACCATCCACTATTGCCTGAAGTACGATAGGAGGAATGATGTCCACCTAATTGGGTATACAAATTCCAATTGGGGAGGCAATGAACAAGATGGAAGGAGCACTAACAAAGGATGTTTTAGCTTGGGATCCTCCATGATCTCATGGATGAGCCGAAAGCAAGTTATAGTTGCTTTAAGTAGTGCTGAGGCAGAGTACATTGCAACATGCGAGGTAAGCAAAAAAGTGTTATGGTTGAGGAAGTTGTTATCTGACCTGTTCGAAGGACTAATGAACCATACAGTGATACATTGTGATAACACCATTTGTATACGATTGTCTGAAGACCCAGTGTTTCATGGAAAGACAAAGCATATCAACAAGAAGTATCACTACATTTGGAAGCTAGTACAAGATGGTGTATTGCAACTACAGTATATCTCCACCGATGAGCAGGTAGCTGACATATTGACAAAATCTCTTCCTAATAAGAAGCTTGTGTATTTGAGAGACAAGCTTGGTTTGGTTGATGTATCCTCCCTAGTTGAGAGGGAGAGATAGGCACATCATTATTTGCTTCAATTGGGAAGACAGAATGGAGATTTGGGTAAACATCTGACATCTGATACTCTCTGAGGATGTGGTAGTGCATCTAAGATGAGAGTAGTCGTGGACCGATATTCTTTGAGGACTAGCTATCCAAGATAAGAATAGTCCAAAGAATGTCATACTCTGTGAACACCCGAGTGGAGTATGTACCTTGAGAGACAATGATGATGGTGTCTATAGATCATTGGTCTGGCTAGCATTGTGCTCTGATCTTATGGAGAGATAGAGTTGTTAGTCAAGGCCTTGTGATGTGAAAATGTTAGTTGGTATGATGCTAAACAAATGAGTCACCAATCCGACTCTTCCTATGAGATCTCTTCAAATTGAGAATATCCATGTACCATTTATGAATACATCCCTAGTTAAGAAGGAGTGTTGAAAAATGTGTAACTAGATTCAGTCTTCATAAATATGAAATGTACTTTTGATTCTTGTATATTGTTAAATGAAAGAAAAAGTATTATTATTGATTTTGGAGCATGGGTTTCATGCTCAAGGTCTTTTATTTTATAGGTCAAGCACCCATTGAGTGCTTTTAGGGTTTGTCTTAGGTCAAGAAGTCAAAAGAGTCATTGTCATAAATTGCCCTTTGGGCACATTGTAACTTGTAAAGAAAAATATTTTTGTCATTTAAAGAGTCAAAATACCCTCCAAGACCAAGTTGGCCTGACAGCGGGCAAGTCAGCCTAAAAGGAAGAGCCACGTCCACCTTGAAGAGCTTATATCTAGGAGGAAACTCGACCTCCTTGAGACACATGCATCCATCCCTCATTCTAATGAAGAAGGAGGAAGAAGAAGGCAACAAGAAACGAAGAGGCCGAAGGACTAGGGTTTCTGCAACAGATCTAGGGTTTCTATCTACAAGTTCAATCTTGGAGAAAAGAAGACAAGAAGGTTAAGCGAAGGTCACCAAGGGTCATCCTCAAGCTCCAGAAGTCATGGAAAGGAAAGCGAAGGTCAAAGGAAGGCTCAGAAGGCAGATCGAAGCTCACACGTGTGGCAGCAGCAACGGCTAGAGGGGGGCAAAATTTTCATATTTCCAGTGGAGGCCGAAATTCTGCAACTGGAGGTCGAAGAAGTGCTACTAAAAGAGATTAGAATGGGTTTGACTGGATCAAGGTTAGCACATCATCTGGAGAGGTTGGTCTTGGTCTTGGAGGGTATTGGGTTCAGTCTTAAGGTCTTGGAATTTGTCAATTGAAGAATCTATAGGGAAGAGAAGAGATTTGTGAGGTTTCCTCTCAAGTGGAGAGGTTTTGGCTCTGGCTTGTAGCCTATATTCTGTGCTCTTGTTCTTCTTTTTTGGTAGTTGTTTGATGAAACACACACATAATAATAAGTAACAAAGCTAATAAGTAAAAAGACATCATTGCCCTATAGATTTCTCAACGGTATTATGTCTCCTTCATTGATGATTACTCTCATAAAACATGGATTTACCTCTTAGATTCCAAAGATCAAGTATTTGAGAAGTTTCATGAATTCAAAGCACAAGTTGAGAATGGCATAGGGAGAAGGATCAAGACTTTAAAGTCTGACAATGGAGGCAAATATGTATCCAAAGAACTCATTTCTTTCTGCTGGGATGCTGGAATTAAGAGGCAGTTGATAGTTCCCTAGTATCCTCAACAAAATGGAATTTTCAAAAGGAAGAATAGAACTATTATGGAAGTTGTCAAGGCCATGCTTCATGATCAAGAGATGCCTATGTTTCTTTAGGAAGAAGTTGCAAGAATAGTTGTTTATGTTCAAAATAGATGCCCACATCGAATATTAGATTAAAAGACTCCGGAATAAGTCTTTGCAAGTGAGAGACCAAATGTTGAGCATTTAAGAATCTTTGGTTTGTCTTGTTTATGTTCATGTGCCCAAGGAGAAAAGGACGAAGTTGGAACCTTCCGGTAAGAAAGGAACTTTTGTTGGCTATAGTGAAAGTTCAATGACCTTTAGGGTCTATGTACCAAGACAACATACTATTGAAACATGCAGGGATGATATATTTGATGAGGATGCTTCATTTTGGAAATCCAAGCATTCACACTTGGACTATGATGATGAAATGCAAGTGGCTTTGCCGAATGTGGATTCAAAATTTAAAGAACCTAAATCGATGGAACTAGATCCTCGTGAAGAATCTGGTAATCATGAATTTGTTGAATCTCCAAAATCCACCACACCTGAGACTAAAATAACATTGAAGGAAGTTGAAGGGCATGTTGCACCTTGTGAGGCCTTCAGGGAAAGTAAGAAGCCAAAGAAGTACTTTGGCTATGCAATAATGATGTGTAAGATCATTGAGTACGAGGAAGCATCTAACCATCAAGTTTGGAAACATGCCATGATCAAAGAATATCAATCTAAAATGAAGAACAATGCTTGGGAAATCGTGCCAAGCCCTGAAGGGAACTCTGTTGTGTCTTCACTAATCTGCAAGCTTTAAATATTTATCCACTAGCCTTATCTTTTACAAAAATTTAACATGTGTTTTGACAGGAATTTTCATCAAATCCGTGGGCAAGAAAATCGATTTTGAAGCCTTATTTTCTCTCAATTTTAATTCGTTGCCTATTTTCTAGCTATTTTTTTGTTGTATTTTGCCAGAAAACCAAAAATAAAAATAATTTGAGGGGAAAGACATAATTTCAACCCTCACAAGTGTTGAAGAATGTAACTAGCTTCGGTCTTCATAATTGTGCTTGTCAACAGAAAATTTTATTATTAAAGAAAATGACTTATTAAAGCATGGGTTTCATGCCTGGGTCAAAGTTTTCTGGGTCGAAGTCCCCATTGAGGACTTCTAGGTTTTGTCTTGAGTCATTAGAGTCATTGGCATTATTATTAAACCCTTCTTGAGATTTTATATCATGTAAAAAGAATTATTTTTGAGTCAAAAAGGTAATTGGTCACCTCCACCATGTCAGCCCTGCCCTCAACAAGTCGGTCTGGATTAGGGCAATTCGACCTCAAAAGAAGCCTATATATTGAGCAGCTCGAGTTCATTTGGAAGGAATCATCAACAAGTTTGATCTCTAAGAAGCAGTAGCTAGAAAAGAGTGTGAAGTTGCTAGAGAAGGAAAAAAGTTGGGAAGAAGAAAATAGAGTTTTTGGGCTACCTTTCTCTCACATGTGTGAAGATATTAGGTTGAAGCTAGGGCCAAAATTTTGTTTATATTGCAGGGTTGAAGTTCTGAAGCTATGGGGCCAAAAATCTGTTGCAGGGGCTGAAAAATCTGATGTTGCACCTTGAAGTGTTGACACTTGGAAGGCTAAGAAAAGGACATCTACAAGAAGGGAGGGTTGACTTGGTGGTTGGAGGAGGTCTTTGTCTAGGTCTAGAAGTCTAGAAGTGTCTCATCTTGATTTGAATCTATTAAAGGAAGAGTTCTTGACTGGGTTTTCCCCTTATAGGGGTTTCCCTACTTGTGCGCCTACAGTGTATGTCTCTTGTTCTTGTGAACTTCATACACATATATTTTGGTAATTGCTTGATGAAAGATAAACTAAATAAGAAGTAAAAGAAGCCAACTTAATTCACAAGTAATTATCAAGAAAGAGGAATCAAACCTTAAATCCTACTAGCATTGATTTCTCAACATAGTATCAAAGCTAAGGTCAAAGAAGGTTGAAGGTCACTTTGTTGGCAATTACTTGATGAAAGGAAAAGCAATTTTGGAAGAAAAGGTTACTCCCTCTATGGCAAGTTAAGATGGGAATCAATATCATGAGAATTGCAAGAAGTTGGATTGGAAGGATCATCTACAATCTAGTTAGGAGAGTCAAGAGTCAAGGATTCTTGGTTGAACTTACAAGTTCCAAAGAAATAAAAGAAGAAGAAAGCTTCCAACAAATTGAAAATGGATAACTTGATGATGATATTAGCAACATCTGAATAATTGAGGACCCCGAAGATTTGTGCTTATTTGTATATTTGAAAGTTTATTATCGATGGGGTTTGTGTTTGTATAAATAAAATCTCTCCACAAGAAGATTGAACACTCTGGAAGCATGCTTGGACAAATGGATATATCTAGTTCGATAGGGAGAGTTGAATCATCTAATGGCAGAAGCTTGGGAGGACATCTGGCCAGCCTATGTGTGTTTGATGTCTAGATCTTGAAGAGGGAGGGTGGCGTTGCTCTTGGAGCTCTGACGATACGCACCTAGATCCTTGGGTTGATGGTTAGTTAGTAAGCCTAAAGGTACCTAGACTAGCTAAAAGCTTTAGTCCATCTTAGTCCCACCCGAATAGATTACCCTGGTCAAGAATCCAGTCCACAACACTGAGTGTACTAGAACTCATCATAGTTCAAGATCATTTTAAAATCTTCCATGTACTTGTATATATATGTAAGAGTGTTGAAGAATATAACTAGCTTCGGTCTTCATTATTGTACTTGTCAAAAGAAAATTTTATTATTAAAGAAAATGATTTATTAAAGCATGGGTTTCATGCCTAGGTCAAACTCCCCATTGAGGACTTCTAGGTTTTGTCTTGAGTCATTAGAGTCATTGTCATTATTATTAGACCCTTCTTGGCCTTTTGTATCATGTAAAAAGAATTATTTTTTAGTCAAAAAGGTAACTGGTCACCTCCACACCAAGTCGGCCCTACCTTCAACAAGTCTGCCTGGATTAGGGCAATTCGACCTCACAAGAAGCCTATATATTGAGCAGCTCGACTTCATTTGGAAGGAATCATCAACAAGTTCAATCTCTAAGAAGCAGTAACTGGAAAAGTGTGCTAAGTTGCTAGAGAAGAAGGAGAAAAGTTGGGAAGAAGAAAATCAAGTTTTTGGGCTACCTTTCTCTCACATGTGCGAAGATATTAGGCTGAAGTTGGGGCCGAAATTTTGTTTATGTTGCAGGGTCGAAGTTTTGAAGCTAGGGGGGGCGAAAATCTGCTGCAAGGGACGAAATTTTGATCTAAAGTTGCACCATGTAGTGTTGACACATGGAAGGCTAAGAAAACGACATCTACAAGAAGGGAGGGTTGACTTGGTGGTTGGAGGAGCTCTTTGTCTAGGTCTAGAAGTCTGGAAGTGTCTCATATTGATTTGAGTATACTAAGGAAGAGTTATTTACTGGGTTTTCCCCTTGTAGGGTTTTTCCTTGGTTGTGCGCCTACATCTTGTATCTCTTGTTCTTGTGATCTTCATACACATATTTTTGTGATTGCTTGATGAAAATAAACTAAATAAGAAGTAAAAAAGCCATCTTAATTCACAAGTAATTATCAAGAAAAAGGAATCAAACCCTAAATCCTACTAGCATTGATTTCTCAATAGAAAGGTGTCTAAACACAAAGTTGAGGTGCAGAGGTTCTAATTATGAGTACTCTACCCCCTTCAACTTTTACAATCGTTACATTTGACAATTTACATCCAAATTATTACATTTCTGACCAATTGAAAATTTTGATAATTAAAAATAGACACTTAGACTTGACCAAATACTTAAGACATGATTTAGTATGATAATTATACATGGAACCAATACACTAGGACTCACGTAACACATCATCATCAAATCCCACCCTAGCTTTGAGGGTATGTTTGAGAGAAAAACTTTGTTAATTATCTGCCTGTTTAGAAACATAGATAATTAGTTGAGGTTAAAAAACTCCCTAGGATGAAACTCATTGATGAAAAGTCCTAACCTTACCTAGGTATGTTGCATGGCTTCATAGTCATAATAGAATCATTTTTACAATAAAGGCCCACAAAGCTGCAGAATTTGGGTTTACATGACTTGACAGAATTCTCAAAGATAATGATGATCTCTGACTGCTTGACTGCTCGAGCATGATGGAGTGCTTTGAAAAAATGTATGTTGTTATAGGGTGATTGACACAGAGTGGTTAGCAGGTGGCATTCGATCTAGGCCTCCCTAACCTCATTAACAAACGAACTCGGATCACTTTATGTTTAGGATTTCGAATCACCTATAGAATTTGTGGCTCAAATCACAAAGGACTTCTTGCACTTAGGCTCGGCCTTCTCGCATACTATCATGCTTTGAAACATAGAGCTCAGATCATTGTTCTCCTTAGGAAACTTCGCGTAGTGCCTCAAGAAATGCAGTCCTCTATCACAAGTTCGGACCTTTGTTCAAATCCCACGAATTTCAAAATTCAACCCTTTATTTATAGGACTATTTGCCACAAAACTATTTTCTAGAGAAGCTCACAAGAGTCACTACTCTTCAACATGCTTTGATACCATGTTGATTTTCTAGGGAACAAACTAGAAATCATTTTCTTCGACATGATAACTACACTTCCAATGATTAGTTAGCATTAATTCATAGATAAAATTCATTCAAAATCATTAAGCAAATATATAGAAGAAAATATCAACCATTAAACCATGAAAGAGCAATAGAAAATAACCATGAAAGAGAAGTAGAAAATAACCATGAAACCATGAGACACAGAAATTAGGCCTGAGGCCATGGCAATACCCACAAGGGGAACCCAGAAATCCTTCCTTATCAGAGAGAGAGTTCAAGATTCATCAATACATTAGAAACACCATCAAGATAATAGCCAAACCAATACCCAAGAAAAAAATGAAATCCAAAACCCTTTTTTCTGAAATCTGGCCCTCCTTTTCTCTTTCTGAAATTTTTTGGATCAAAGACAGACAAGACAAATTTGATGTGCTCAAGGAAGGCTCTCCTTTATATAGACTTTAAAGGGTGGTCGAATGGGTGCCTCTTGTAGGCCTAGCCGACCTAAAATAATAGGAGGCAGACTTGAACTATTAGAGGCAAAATTTTATATTTTTCCTCATGATGAAAATAACAACCATGGCTGCCATATTTCCAACAGGGTGGAGGATTCATCAGATGGATGTGAAGACTTCCTTCTATTAAATTTCTAATACCAGCCAAATTTATTTTCCCACAACAATTTAATTTATCCCCAACAATTTATTTATTTATCTAAATAAATATTGAATCACCAAAAAAGAAAATCACTCGTATTTTTAACTTATAGAATTAAATATATGTAGCAGAAATAAACCAAAGAGATTAATCACACATTGCAAAATAAAATCAACCACAATAATTCTCTGCCATTTAATTATCTGTAAAATATGGGTTTTTTTACCCACAAAGATACAAGGAAAAATACAAAACCCCATAACTTGTAACACAGCTCCCTCAGAATGAATTTGTCCCAAGAAACTATGCCTCTAGGAAATTAGCCTCCAGATGAAATTGGCCTGGAGAACTTGACTCAAATTCTCATCCAGCAACTCGACCTATGCTCTCCTTGCATGTCACTGATGTGCACTAGGAAAAAACTTGGTCCTACAATCTCCTCCTACTCGGCCCTCCTGGATTTGCCCCAATACACTCGCACTTCTCCTTCTCTATGTTCCTGATCCACAAAGCCACTATCACTTAGAGAAAATCATTTTCTCTTAATGATGACTTGCTCACACTTGTGTCTTCACCTCCTCACAAGGCTCCCTTTATAATCTTCATTGAGTCCAAATCCCTCACTCTAATCTCCCTTCTAGAACTATCATGAAGATCAACAGTTGAGATTATTTCTAAGCCACTTAAACAATTAATTATTTATCCTTAAAAAATGACTCAATTGTCCACTATAATTAATTTACTTTAATTATTGTATTTTTCTTAAGTTAGATGTAGAAAAGAAGACATAAATCACTTATTCCACCAAGCAAGCACCTAGAAGAGGCAAATCAAATGTCATCAACATGCTAAAATACCAAACCTATTCCAAAGACCTTTCGAAGCTACCGCTCACTTCAACACCTTCCTCAATAGGGAAATTGAAGAAGACGTGTATACTAAGCAACCTCATGGATTTGAGGTGTGTTACCGCTCAAACTAGCAGGGGTCCTAGGAGTGGATCCTATAGAGCATCTACTAGGTCAAGTGGTAACAATGGAGCGATAGCCCATTGTCACCTCAGCTAAAGCTCCCTGCTCTTTAGGGACTTGCATCGATGGGAGGAGTCCCGGTATGAGAGGAATCACTAGAAACGATGGATCAATGATGGGATGAAAGGTGATTCCTAAACCCTATTCACAAGAGAGACTCAAATAATTGGCTTGCTTGCTTTAGAAGCAAGGTTATCAAACTCTTTAGGAAGGATATAAATAGATGAAAGGCTCATTCATTCATCTCATCATCACTTGGATTGGATTGGTAGCTCTTGCGAGAATTTTGCATTCCCTTTTGGAGGAGGAGTTTGGTTTCATGGAAGAATTTTGATGTTTGGATACTATCTCTTGATCTTGGAGCTTCAAATTTTGTCTTGGATTGATGATTGGATATACTCATTATACATGTAAGTGCTCTTTTTCATGTCTATTTTTACATTTTTCTTGTCACATGAATAATGTATGGGATTTTTGCTCTCTAGATCTGAAATTTCCCTAATTTTTTGCAAAATTGTGGGACTTTTAGACTTATGAGGCATTGCATATGTTACATGTGTCATGTATGATGAACGAATGTTCCTAGAGGTTAAAATTCATTGATAATACCTTGATAAGTCATCAATTCTTGCACATCAAAGTGTAAATTCCTTTGGTAGCCAAGTTCATGCCCTAATTTTCCATGCGAAGTTGCCTAAGGTCTCCTTGATTGGGTGAAAGCTTCTCCAAATCTCGAAATCTCCTTGACTCCATCTCTCCCTAAAACAAGACACAAGTCTAGCCCTTGGAGATCACTTAAACGAACATATTTTTCACCTTTTCCTCCTCTCTCTAGGCCTACCCTAGAAGCTCTCCTAGGGCATCAAGCGAAATCTTTTGTAGCCATCCAAAACCCTTGAAATCTGGTCCACAACGACATTGGGGTTTTCTCAGGGGGTCCTCCAAATTTGAGCTCAATGCAACGATGCAATCCCGAGATATTGCAAGCCCTACCTCAACGATCATTCCTCTCCCTAGGTTGCTTTGGGTTAGTGTTCCATTTGGATCATTGCACTTGAATTTCAAAAGAAAATTATTCCTTTGATCCTATTCTCCTCCCTAACCTGGTCAAGCCCCTCTGTTGTCGATCAACTCCATACCCTTGACCTAGTTTGGGCCCACTTGGGTTCTTTGTGGTCCCACAACTTTGTGACTCAAATTCCACAAGGATTACATAGAAACCATTTCTCCTTTGGGATCCCTAGGTCTAGGATACCTCTTGTTAAGGGATATTCTCCAAACCTAAGCTTACGTATCCCCTTAGCCCTTCCTAGAGAGCCAATCACCTTGCTTCTAAAGCAAGCAAGCCAATTATTTGAGCGTCTCTTGTGAATAGGCTTTAGGAATCACCTTTCATCCCATCATTGATCTATCATTTCTAGTGATTCCTCTCATATCAGGACTCCTCCCATCGATGAAAGTCTGTAAAGAGCAAGGAGCTTTAGCTGAGGTGACAATGGGCTATCGCTCCATTGTTGCCACTTGACCTAGTAGTTTCTCTATAGGATCCCCTCCTAGGACCCCTGCTAGTTTGAGCGGTAAGAATGTGCATGGAATGGAGTCACACGTATGCAGACTGAAGAAGGCCTTATACTAACTTAGGCAGGCACCTCACACATGTTACTCTAGGATTGATGGGTACCTACTTGGATTGGACTTCACTAAGAGTGAGGCGGACTCTAACTTGTATTATGTGCTTGTTGATGGTGAGTCGCTTATCTTCGTACTATGTGTTGGCAATCTCTTTTTGACAGGATTGGAGAAGCTCATAGAGATGTGCAAGGAGGATCTTGCTTTGAAGTTTGAGATGAAGGATATTGGATTGATGCACTACTTTTTGGGATTGCAGGTGTAGCAGCAGCTAGGAGAGATTTTCGTAAGGCAGGGCAACTATGCAATTGAGATTTTGAAGAGATTCGGGATGGAAAGAAAGGAGGAAGAATCCTTCGATTCATTTAAGCACTCCTCCGATTGTCATTTCCCGGGTTGTCACAAGAATAGTGGGAGCTCTTTATAAGAAGGCATAGTCGAGTGGCGAAAAATGCATATTCTCTATGAATATGCCCGGAGGTACCCACAAAAAGAAGTGCCCTAGAATGTAACCCCTTTGGCTTGGGCCCAACCTGTCTTTCTGGTCCCACCCCAACAACACAACAGACCTATTGAGACAATTACCCGCTTTCCTTCTTATGCTAAGGGCGCTGAAGAAGGCACCGCACCAAACAACCCGGCCAATAGATACATGATGTGTTACATATAATGAACAAGAGACACCGAACGAGATAGATGGATTATGTTACCCCATTTGACCAGTCAGCCTAGTGTTACTTGCCGATCGAAACGAGCAAGGCATGGCAGAGACAACTAGGCACAACTACTATGCGATTACGTGCTAGCCGAGTTTACGCCTAGCTCGTGGGTGGGACAGGGGAAGAGAAGAGAAGGGGCGAATAACTTGACTATGTGCTTTTTTCAACTATGTGCCCAGGACAAGGCTATGTGCGAGAGAAACCCTTCCTTTTTTACTAGCCTATCCTAGAGAAATAAAGAATGACACGGATCGAACGCAGATCACCAGTTGGTACTTATCTTGGCTTAGCTGGCACACAGACTACTTCAAGGAAGGAATATCGGGCTTAGAACAAGCATTCAAGGGAAAACGATCTAAAAGAGAATAGCTCAGTCAATAACAAATATATTTTAAGCTTCTGGTAGGTAATGAGACCTCGGACCCTCAAAAAGAACAATTTCATTAATCAAGGTGTATGATAAGGTGATAAAAGCAAGCTATCTTTCTTTGTCTGCCAGTGGAAAGGTGAGTTTCGGGATAAGAAGGGATGTGATGAAAAGCAAAAGGCGCCTCGCCCTGCAATAATAAGGATAACTAGAACACGCCCCTAAAGATACGGACTCAGCCTCAACAAACGAAGAAGCGAGACCTGCCTACTTAAATCCCCTTGTCATTGGGGGTGGGTTCTTAGCCGGTTTTGAACATGATGTAAACCGAGTATTAGGTCTATTATAGATGTAAACCCTCCTTCAATGACAATGAGGCTTTCCCGAAACATCAAACATTCAGGAAAGAAATGAAGTATCCCTCCTTCCATCCCTGCGTCGCGATTGCTATTATATATACTTCCCCGACCACTCTGAGACAAATCAATCCTAAGAAGATTATTGCCCACTCCCCAATAGCCCATATGAATCCTGTGATGAATAGAATTGAAATGAGCATTAGATATAATGCATGTGAGCTTGCTTGCCACACCAGTAAAAGGAAGCACCTTTACAATCATTATAAGATATGATTGATGAGAACAAGCAACATTACTTGACACGATTGATGACATAGCTGGAAGGTTTCAAGCAACTGATCGGACTTGGGAAAATATCCCCTGAAAATATGGTCTCTCGATCTCTCGGCCTGGATCTTCACCAGGAATCGGAGAAACTCAAAATTGTGTTATGAGACTGGTTATGCCCTTAAGGCTACTCCTGGCTATGATCGAATAGTACTAACTAGAGCTTCTCTAGCAATGAGCTTCAGGCTATGACTATAAAAGCACAGACTATTCCCTGGAAAACAACTTTCATGATGTTAATAACAAGGAAGATGGTAAAGTCAAGGTCGCAGGTAGGTAGTATGGGCCCTCTGACTTCCAGCTATGTGTTGTGTAGCTTTCGCGAAGCAGATGAAGGTTGATAGTTGGTCTCGATCTAGGGAATGATAAAGGGAAACATACTTATGTAGCACTTAGTACGATGAATAACTCAGGTCATTATTACGGTAAAACAGTAATTATTAGTGATCTACCTGTAGAATACACGTGTTGAAACATTTACTATGTTTCCCTATCAATCTAAGTGAGAGATTTCTCCTTGAACCCCCCGCTAGAACCACTGTCTATCCATAAAGAATCCTCATTGCTAAATACACTCGCTTTTATTGCTTAGTTAGCGCCTGGTAGATGAGGATGGGATAACTTACAAGATATCTATCAAAATTTTCCGACCCGCAAACTATTGTTGCTTACAACACTAGAAAACTAGTCCAAAATCCAAAGTAGATAAATCGCCAAAAGAAAAACAAAGCCCATCAAGACCACTAGCTCAGTCAACATCAGAAAATCCTTGAAGTCGAATAGTGAATGCCCAAATGAGTAGTTCCTTTCACATAGCATAAAATACATTTGACCCCCTACAAGTGACTCTATATACATGTTGGCAACAAAAGCTATATCTAGTTGACTGTGAGTAAGGTAGAGGAGACCACCTACTAGGGATCGATGGAAAGTAAAAAATAAAGGAGAAGGTAAAATGGACCTGAAATTTCATCCAAGAGCCAACAAGCTTAAAATCATCCAAACCAAAGCCTTGTAGCAGACCTAGTACATACCAAGGTTGTGAAAGAAAGTTCCTTGAGAGGAACTAAGTGATCTAAATGCTAAGAAAGTAATCAAGTAGACCAAGATCACTCATTTCACACAAGTCCTGAAGTGTTAGCTTTCGTTCCTTAATGCGGGAGTTTGTGTTATGGATCAAAATAACATCATCCACATATAGAACAACAATGAGGACTAGTCTATCCTAATGACAAATATAGAAATCTACTTCAACTTTGCAATGAGAGAAACCGCCTTTGAGAAAAATTATGAATTTTCTCATACTAAGCACAAGGTGCCAATTTAAGTCCATGTAAAGAGATCTTAAGCGTACAAACAAAGCATGTAGATTCATCTTGAACAAATCCAAGTAGTTGTTGCATATAGATTTCTTCTCATACTAAGCACAAGGTGCCTGCTTGAGTCCATGTAAAGATATCTTAAGTCTACAAACCAAGCACGTAGGTTATGTTGCTACACAAACTAGCAGGGCCCTAGGAGGGGAACGTATGAGACAACTACTAGGCCAAGAGACAACAATGGGACAAAGACCCATTATCACCTCAGTCGATGTCCCTTGCTCTTTACAGAGTTTCATTGATGGGAGGAGTCGTAGTAGGAAGAAATCACTCGAAATGGATATGCCAATGACTAAGTATGGAGTGATTTCACGAAGCCCATTCAAGGATATGCTCAATCAATGCTCAATCTTCCAAGAAGCTAAAGGCTCTCCAAGAAAGACCTAAAATGGAAATCAAGACTTATGGCTTGGGATTTGTAATGATAATGGGCTTACCTAAGATCAAGATTCCAAATGAGATATAGGACCTCTCAAGAAGCCTTGTAAGGTGATTTGTCACTTGGAATAGGGTTTTCGCTTCACTTGAGAGACCTATAAGGAGGCTACACTAGATCCAGGGTTTTAGGATATTCATGAGAGGAGTCCCTCCAAGGTTCTCACTAGGTCAAGGTAGGAGAGGGGAAAGTGTCTTGTATTTATTCCATAGAATAGTAGGATCATATGACCCACAAGAAGACCACCTTTATCCAAGGAAAACTAACAAGGTTTCCCTTCTAGGGCACACCTAGGGCATAAGATTTCTGGAGAATTAAGCGTGAGAATTCCAACAAAATTTGACGAGGAAACACTATGGAAAAGTTTTGTCCAAGTGGAATCTCAAAATTCCTCCTCTAATGAATTTTGTCAGAGGCCCTAGGTAACCTATCTAGGGAAAAGGGGGCTGAAATTTTTGGAAGTAGAAAAGAGAGGGAAGGAAGGGTGACCACCATTTTTGCTTGGACCAATGCCTAATCCTTGGGCTATGGAGCTTATGATGATTCAAGATTTGCCAAAATCGTCTTCAAGGAGGCCAAAGAATGATGCCCTAGCAAGCACTCTTTAACAATTACCTACTCAATATCTATGTATTTTCATGGAAGAAAAACAAAATCACATCCACTAGGAACATTCATCTATTGTCATACAATGAGTAACATGTGCAATTTACAACCAAATAACCTTCTAGAATGATATTCAATAAATTAGGGCTTTAGAGAATTAACTAGTTGCAATAATTCCACACATTAGACATTATCTAAGAGAAATTTTCAACAAAATGTACTTACAAGATTCCAACCATAGAAAAAGAAGCAACTCCAAGAGAGATCGAAATTTAGCTTCCAAAGATATCGAAATGCATCAAAGAATCTCCAAGTAGCATCCAAGAGAAAAGTGTGAAATTCTTGTACAAGAGAAAAGATCCAAGTGATGATGATCCTCTCTCACAATGAGAGCTAGTTCTATTTATATGAGTCTCTCCTAATTCGATTTAGCCTAATCAGCCCCAACAATTATAAAATAATGTGCAAATAACAAATCTTGGTGACAATCCCACCAATTAGCTCCAACAATGTGAATAAACCATCCAATAGTAAGCCGAAATGATGATGTCATGATGAAATGAGGTTGTTGTAAGGCCATGTTGAGTCCTCAAAGTGCCAAAATGAGAGAGAGGGATCCATAAACAATGCACAAGGTGATGACCCCTTGATGTCCTTGTAAGTCATAATGTGGTGCTCCAAAGTGGCTCTGGGGCACAAACACTGGCATCATGGGTCTCCTGGTGAAAGATAAGCCTGTAGAGTGTAGACTGAGGGCATTGACGATGGTGCTTTCCCTCCTATGTCTCAGGGGTGAGACAAACCTCCTCTTGGCCTTGGATCAACTTCCAAACCATGTGTACATTGCTAAGCCGACTAGGGGCAATGCTGGTCCAAGTGCATCATCTCGCAAATAATGTGGGTCAATGAACAATCTGCTAAAGGCACTAAGTGTGCCCATGAGATGAGATAATTCTCTATCACATGGCGGAGTCCCATGCCTCTCAATGCATCCCCTACAAGTGTCAATATGATCCTCTGTCGGGCTTGGGCCCCAATTAAGTTTCCCAACCCATGACGAAACCACCTTCCAATTACATATAAGATCCAATACGTCTCCTCACCTTCAGGTACAATAATTCATTAATGCATCTATGTGAACCAAGTTTGTTAGTCATGGGCACAAATGAAACTTCATAATGGGCTTCCCTTCCAAATTCGGCTTTGAGCAAGTAATAGTGTTACCTCCATAGGTAGGAGTGGCTAATAAACAACCCTATTAGGTGTTCCCAACCCCTAAAGGGAAAGACATGTCCAAGGTGCATCCTTTAAGTGGTAGGGGTCATGTGGATAATGATGAGGTGGATAGGGACACAGGGGTCTCAACGTCAAATGCCATCGGTTCAATGATGTTAATGATGAGGGATGTCCACATATTTGGGTGTATCGATGTAGGAGGGCACAATCGTGGTACATGAGTTACTCCGACCTTTGTTTTTGCCACCTTTCTTCATTTTCCTTTTGCCTTTTCTTGATCTTTCTTTACTATACTGCTCGAGGCTCCAGGAGATGAGAACATGTTGTGTATGATATAAGCAGTTATTATAGCCTTAAGGTGGGGCAATTCATCGCTCACCAGGGATTGGGACATGCATGGGTTCCTTAATGATGCGGGGGGTACTCAAGGGGGCCCTAGGAACCAGGGTGATGGCCATAATGAAGGGTAAAGCTCATGTTTGGCTTTTTCCAACATGCTAATATAATGTCCCAACAATCTTTTGCATTTTGTGATATTATTTTCTTTTGTATGTGGCCATGATATGCTTTTATCTCTTTTTTTAGTTGCATCAACCTTCGGGGCAACATTTTAGGCCTGACCCAGACATGTGGACAAGGGGGCTGGGAGTACCAGACCTTTGTGGACCCAGTGGTCATGTAGACAAGGGGACAGGGAGTACCAAAGCCTTGTGAACCTAGTGGCCATGTGGACCCAAGGAGGGAAGATGATGAAATAGGGAATGTAATGTGCATAGGGGAGTGAAAAATATGAAATGAGAAAATGGTACCGTGCAACCAAAATTTGGATTTCCCTAGTGCCCATCCTGAAGCTATAAGCCAGTAGGGGAGATCCCATAGAACTAGGGTTGAGGAATAACCCCCATTTAAGGTGATGGAACAAGACTACAGTCAAAACCCTTCCTCCTTCCCAGTCACCCAATAATCCATACCCAACGTGCCTAAGGAAAAACAAGCATAAGCACCGGATTGCACAATGAAAGACATAACTTTAAGATTGGATGGCCCACTTCAAACATATGCTCTCGACAGATGGGCAAGGGGACATATGACTAGTTCAGGGAATAGAGAGCAACTAGCACAATATATCAGCTACACTGGTGGCTGTCAGGAGCTGCTGGCTGTCGGCTGAAGACAAATCTACGAGAAAAAATGTATCCTATGGGGTCACCCACTGGTGGTCCGTAACAGGTTCATCTTGAACAAATCCAAGTGGTTGTTGCATATAGATTTCTTCTTAAAGATCTACATGAAGAAATGCACAGTCGTCATCCATTTGATGGACCTCCCAACTCTAAGGAGCAACTATCAGACGTAACAGCCTCTATGAAATACAGCACATTATCCATCAAACACTCGTCAAAATTGATATCCATGGAGAAAAGGGTAATAGCCACAAAAAGTCCATCTGCTCAGATTTTGGAAACAGCTATTAAGGTGCATTTTAAAGAAATCAAACTATTCAATAGACAAGAAACGATCATCTAGAAATGGTAGTAGATTGATTTTTATCAATTACTACAATTGTTGCAACTTGCAAAATACAACTCCGTTTTGTCTGCACTAGCTATTATATGCCTAAATAGTGCAAGCTTTACAAAAAGAATGGAAACTGCCAGAAGCAGTATAACTACAGTTCCAGTAGGTATGTATGGCAGGATGTATTCTGCAAAAGGCTGAAGTAGAACAGCAGTTAGTGTTCACAGGCTTACACTTCCACAACAATATGATCACGTAGCTATCTTGTTGTATCAGATATGGTTGTTTTGTGAATATTGTAGACACGAAATTTAGACATCAAAAGAAATGTCTTACAGAACAATGTTCCTTTTGTTGAATCTTCACTCCCAATATTTCAGCTGCCAGATCACGTAATGCTCTAGGCCGTCCTTCTTTACTGCAAACATCATGCATTTTTTTAATTAGTTGTGGAGGAAAATTTACCATGTGAAATTAACATGCAAGTTATGATATAATATGGTATATTTCAATATCACAAGAAATGATACCTTCTCAAAGGTTTATAAGCAGAGGTATCCCTTATGTCCTTCTTTGGATGGCTCAAAAACAACACCTGAATGCAGACATGAAAACATATAATCAAAAACAATCCATGAAAAGAAAAATCAGAGATCATTTTCAATTTATGATAAGCAAGGAGAATAATGAGAGGTTACGTCATCAGTGAAAAGAAAATGAGACATTACATTGTCATTGGAAAAGAGAAAATGAGAGATTTTACATTGTCATTTTTTAACTGTACGCACAATCTGTCAATTTTCTATCTCAATCACATAAAAATAATTGCTATACCAAACCATACGAAACTTTTCCCTTACCAATCATTTTTTCCTATGTTGTTCAAATATCACAACCTATTTGTATTATCTGGAACCCAAAATTGCAAAATCGCCATCCAACAATATTTTCCAAATTATTTATTGCATTGAAAATTGCCAATAATTCCCGAAACCAGCTTATGTTTTCCTTAGGAACTTTGGGATTTCCCAAAATTCCCTTTCTGTTTAAACTTTAATCTCCTTTCTATTTTTGTCAATACTGTAAAATTGATCTGCAGGAATACCACCACTTTGGCTTCACAGCACATTGAAGTAATGATGGGATTGTTTATCATGGTCTCTCGAAGTAATGCTGTGATTTCCAATAGAAAAGCAGAAACGAGAAGAAAGGAACCAATATATCAAAATAAAATATATAAATGTAAATATCAATATAAAAAATACACAAACACACACATATATAAACTGGCCCAAGGGAGTAGCTCAACTGGTTGTAACCAATGTCATTGGGCCTTTGGTTAGTTCTATGCCTACAACTGCCCAATTGAAATCCTCTTGGCTGATGTGCACTAACCTACACTGATGGGCTTACTAGGGATGCTATCCAAGAATGTGGAGAAGCATCCCTTGGCTTTCCCTGAAAGGTTTTCCTTGGAAGTATATATATATATATAACCAAAAACATGTATGTCAGACTGTGGCCTAGCAGCAACTCTAAGCAGTCGTTATGACAATTGCTAAGGTTCAATCGGAACAAGCATGCTCCCCACCGCATGGGTTTTGCCAGATGTGGCAATAAATATTGTAGCCACTGGGAAAAATATTGAGTTTACAAATTATAAAATTCCTTGCTCAAGTGAAAGCAGGTGGAATGGGTTATTTCCAAGTTTACTTTCCATAAAAAAATATGGGTTGCTGTTTAGAAGAGAAAAAAAAAACATTAGATAAGATGGTTTTATTAATGTCCAAAATATGACCAAGGAAAAAGGTCAATGGGACTACAGAATATACTCAGACATCTGACAATGGACTATAAGAGCGCCAAGGATATTCCTAGCAACAAAGAGAAGTTAAGTAGAAGAGATACAAATCTCATTAAGGAATGAGAAAAGACCACCTTTAAATAAGCCGTGCAAACGTGAAAATGCATGAAGTTTGAACTCAACTCAGAGATGTAGGTAAAAAGGTAGAATTAAAAAAACAAAGACAAGTGGAGGAGGGAGAAAAATCATCCTTTTCATCCTCTATCATAATGAACTGTGAAGGGGATCAATGCAAAATCTAATAGTGTACTCTAGGGAGAACCCACAGTCGAGGGGATTTCATTAGGTTATCCTAAGATAAGCTATGGACCAAAAAGAACTCTCTCTCATAAAATATGAAGACAAGAAAAAAGAGTCTAAGATGGAAGCCTCGTTTCTAAAACAAACACGGTGAGAGAAATTCCTGCTCTAAGATCTCATAAAAGTGGAATCTTTGATGACATAGCAAAAAGATGTTTGTTGTCTCATAGATCTGCCACCACCAAGATCCAAGGTTGGTCAATCTCAATGTTGCATGAAGTGGGGATGAAGCGGGCGCATTTTTTGGAAGCGAAGCATTGGAAGCATCATTTTCCAAAAATTCCTCAGAAGCAAAGCATCCTGGAAGTGTCTATTATATAGATCAAAGCATGCAGAATATATCAAAGCATGCATAAATGTACACAAATAAAGAAAGAAATGGCATCCGTAGAACATTAATGATTAAGTATTCGAGCATCAACCATCTAGAATCTAGATTCCTCTCCTCTTGTCCAACCTTTGCCTCTACTTCAATCCTCTAGGGATATTAGTCAACATTGCCCAATTTTGATCAAACTTCCTAATCCAAGCCTTATAATACGGTAGAAAAAGCTTAACATGCCTGATCAACGATTTTAACTTGAGTATAGGGTACATTTTTGCTAAGGCCATGACAAAGGAGTTGAACAATTAACACCACCAACACTGGGGTACATATAGGGCTTGGTGCTCTTGATTAAATGCCAATCACCAACCCTCATACATGATATAATCTAATGAAATGTCACAATCCCATTGGTCCTGAAATCCTGAAAAATGTTAAGTCTGTTGAATTTTGAATGGGATATAAAATTATATTTTCTCCATATGAAGTCCGATGAGGTTGGACCCACTCTCAAACATCCTGAGTCATTTCATGGTAATGTTAAAATTTTAAGTAAAAGAAGTAAAAGGATGAAAATGAAAGATAAAGGAGAATGTCACGTTTACTTTAAGAATTTCACATTATCATTAGGGAGAATCTAAGAAGCGTCTAGGGAGCATCAAGGGAGCCCCTTGGGAGGGCCTAAGAAGCATGGTTCCTCACATAGTGGTTCGAAGATTCCAAAAAAAAAAACCCTCGAAACCATGCAAGCCATTTCTAGAACTATGGTGAACTGTAGTTTGGGCATGCGAAACCATGCCAAAACCGTAATTCAAGCCTGTAGAACCACAGTTTGAGCCTGAGAAATCATGTTGAACTTGCAATTCAGGCCTTGTAGAACCCTGGCTCAAAATCGTCACGGTTCCGAAAGTACAAGAAGCATGAATTTCGGGCAGAACCATAGTTCCAGCACAGACAGAAATCTGGCTTCTGAAACCAGGGCGACACAATTCTTGCAACACTAGTCAATCTACTTAATGCTTATCACCTCTAGTACCAAACTTAGATCTCAAAATATATTTTGGTCCAAATCACTCATACTACTTTACAAAGAACTTGGATTGTTTGATTTTGGATTGTGGGAGTGCTACTTTATAAAAAGAAGAAAAAAAAAATCAGTTTTAGAGCATCACACTTTGCCTTTCTTATTATTTTTATTTTTTTGTTTTCTTAATGTGCTTTTAACGCCCCCTAAAACGATGGAGGATCCACAAACACGACATCTTCAGCAATTCGAAAAAATAGCTTGAGCAAATCCTCCAATAGTTGCAAATCGGATTCTCGGAAACATATCCCAAGCAAGTTCAAATATTGGATCCTCCAAATGTCGATTTGGTAACATAGATAATTTTGTGTTGTAATATAGTGAAACTACCAAGTTACCAACCCATAATTAGCTCCTTCTAGACACCAACACTCATCCATTCTACATGCAAGGGAATCTTAGGTCATGTGTTGAACTTTGTAACCATGTTCGGTACTCATAATGAATATTTTAGCCCTTGATGTATTTATATTGATTAATGTTAAGCATGTTCTTCATGCTAGAGTCAAAAGAAAAAATTATTTTTGAGTCATTTCCTAATAGAATTTTAAAAAGAGAAAAATTTGAATTTTCGAAATTGAATGTTTGGCTCCAAAAATTGTCAAGTCAACCCTCCTCCAAGTCGAGTCAAACGAGGTAGAAGAGACACACATTTGACCAAGCAAATCATTATATAAAGGCATTCAACCTCCTCCTCCAAGGCAGCAATTTGATCTCTCTCAAGCAAGAATCTTTTGGGTGTTGAAAACCAAGTACAATGTGTACAAGTACCATTTTTGAATTATTGATAATTATTTATGAGTTATTAGGACTTGTGTTAATCTTTCTTCTTCATCAAATAATTACACTTCAAAAATTCAACCAATAGCAATGACAAGAAAGTAGAGATCATAGTGCACAATAGATAAGAGACACCAGAAATTAGGCCAGTGGCCAAGGCAAAACCTACAAGGGGAAAACCCAACAATCTTCTTTCCTTAGAGAACCAATCCAACAACAGATATCAAATTCAAGTTATGGTCAAAGTAACTAGCTTTACCAAGTGTCCAAGTCAGCCCTATGACACAGGTTCGAACCACTGTTGTAGATTCGTATTTTTTTCACATCAGTCACCACAAAACTTTGTGTTCTAGCACAAAATTCGGACCTTTGTTCATAATGTATTAGCACAGTCTCGACCTTCTAGCACAGATGCGGGCCTCCATTCACAATGTACCAAAGTCTCGGCCTTCTAGCACAGATGTGGACCTCTATTCACAATGTATCACCACAGTCTCGGCTTTCTAGCACAAATGCGAACCTTTGTTCACAATGTGTCACCACAAAATATGACACAGAGATTTGGCTTGTGTACAGGATACAAATCACTTCAAGAGATTACTGAGATACTTTGTATTAAAGAGACTCTTCGACCTACTCTATATGCCCAAAATGATGTATATATGCTCAAACGAATTATGTCATGGAGAAGGATGAATAACACTTATTTATAGCCATTTATGAGGTCAAATGGGTGCCATTACTAGAAGAGCCAACTTGAGGAGATTTTGGGCCGACTTGAACACTTGGGAGCCTGTTGACGACGTTGGACCCGCCAACATGTCCGGGGATCTCCTCGGTAAGAAGTCCCAATTAGACCTCAGACCGTTTGGTGTAGGAGTCCAAGCAATGGGTCATACGGTAATGCCTTGACCGTGGTTTTGCACAGAGGCAGGTAAGATGTCTCTGTTGGTAGCAAGGGTGTGACAGTTGCAGTAAGCCAAGGAAGGTGCATGAGCGGTTCTAAAACTCGGAGGGTGAGGTGAGTGCGCCCATTGGAAACCAGTGATACCACAGGGTTAAGAAGGGAACACACGAGCAAAGATGCATCACAACATGGAAGGCAAGTTAGCTAGCAATCCAAAGTGATGGTCAAGCCAATAGCACATTTCAGAAAGATACATACATACATATACAGAAAGCTACACATGCATGCGTAAGCAAACAGATACATATATCATTTAGAGTACTCAAGATAGCTGGAATACAATACAACATATGCATGAAATGTGTTGGCTCTTGTTATATTTAGAAGTGTAAGGTCCAGCCATACAATACATCCATGTCCAACCACTAGTTCCGACAACGGAATGTTACAGCCACAACCGCCTGCTCCTCCAAAGAGATATACTAGTTCTGCGTAGTGGAGAAGCCAAGCCGCGTTACAAAATTGTCCAAGCTCTCTCTAAGATAGTCTTATCGGAAGCTTGGTTGACCAAAATCCTTTACAATGAGTTATGAAGGACTATTTATAGCAAAGGGTGGGGTGGCCCTTGACGTTCCCCTTTATGACCGTTCATCTACCCTCATGACTCTTCACCTACGCTATGATTGTTACATCCACTATCGACACTTGAACTTACACTTGTCAAGACGTTACATTACAATGCACATGTACCCATGTGAGACAAAATGGCTTGAGCAAGCCATGCAAGGCATCACTATGACTCGGACAACTGTTGGAAAGCCAACTCTTCGACATCCTCATGATGATCGACAGTAGTGAACTGATGCCAAGATCAGTAGTCCGCGATGGTGTCTGTGTACTCTAAGGTGACATCTTTCTAGAACCTGACTCTTGCCTCCATCCGGGTACACTGCTCGAGCTCCTCTGTCCAACTCATCTGATAGCATGCGCATCTTTGTCTTGAGTGCGGTCGGACCAGCAACATACTTGTGCATGGTGTCTGCACTGATGGACAAGTCTGGGCTGGTGGCTATGCGCATCAACTCGTCAAAGTACGAGTCAAGCTCTAGTCGGACCTGTGCCTTTGTCTTCGCCTAGGTGAGTTTCCCAATAGATGGGATCGCAGGTGCATGCACAACAACATCCATACTCTTGAATAGACTTGCATGGGAAGCCTGTAGACTAATGATGAGCTGCAAGAGCTCTTCATAGTTCCGGATCTGACTTCGAGTGCGTACCTTCAGCTCGACCGCTCTGGGCTTCATCATCTTAAGCAAGTGAACAGAGCTCCCTTGTATCTCATCGTCCATGTTTGCATGTAATCAACAACAGCATGCACGTTCGACAAGATACGTGCTCTTCTAGCACATCGACGCTGCCATCCATTGAGATGGACGACTACCTTATGCACGGTACCAAACTTGGAATACAACGCCCACATGACTGTGTCAAGGGACAATACTTCATCCAGTATTTCCTTCTTCAATTCTGCTTGGGCAGATGTTGTAACCAATTCTCCTCCCTGCTTGGTCATCTGTAGCTCCTTAGCCATTCGTTCGTTCTCAGCTATCAAGAAGCGAACACTCAAGCTAGTGGCTTCGACATATGCTCTGATATCATCGGCCAATGTTGTTCGATGTTTGCGCACGTCAGACACGATCACTCGTTCCTCAAACTGCGCAGGAGATGTATGATCCTTCGGAGTTGACACTCTGCGAGATTGCACAACTCTGTGTACTCTTTCTTCTATCCAGGCTCCCTCTTAACTTAGGGAGATCAACAACTTCGTTCTCTTATAACATCAAAGAACCTTTCATGGCTTCATTCCTTTATCATCATCATTCATATGCTTCCTTCATCATGCTTATACAAACATCTTTATTATCTTAAAGATTATGTACCTACAAAACTTTAATAGTTAGTACAACCAAAAACAAATATACAAAAGCATGAAGTTAGCTATATCAAAATCATGTCAATACTATAATGGAAGCATTAGACTTTGGACATTAAACAACTAAACCTCGTTTGGTTGATGAGATACATGTTTTTACATGCTAGACATCAATTTCTTGCTAGGGTTTTGTCATAAACTTTTCACATCATCATCAAGACGTCGAGCAACTCAATCAAGATATCAGTCTCATTATATGTAGGGCCTCAATATTACTTTTAGAGATATATCACAAATTCTATTATGATTTAATGTAAACCCTAGATTCCATCTTTGAGACACAAAGCCTTAGATATCAGTGATTCAATAACAATCCAATCATAGTACTATCTAAGGTTTCAACAATATGCTTTTACATGACAAACTTTTACTAGGGTTTGTTGCAAACCCTAGACTAACTCATATTGAAAACAATATCATATCCTAGAATATCAATTTCTACTAGAGCTTTACAGAGCCTAGGTTTCAAGAACTAAAACATGAACATTAACATTAGGACAACATATATACATATCTAAGATGCATTTCACACATTGTTTTAAGATCCAATCGGCTCGGAACCGACTCGGCCGAGTTGGTCTGAGCCAGGAAAAAATTTCAACCCGGCAGAAAAACGGTTCGGTCAGCCGAGTCATGACTGACCCGGCCAAGTTATAGCATGACTCGACCAAGTCAGTCATAACTCGGCCGACTCGGCCGGATCCGTAACTTCTCAGCCAGGTCAATCAATGCGGCCAATAAACCATAAAAACTTTTACACTGTTGTTATCCTTAATGTCAACGTGGCATTCATTATCCAAGCAATTACCCCTACCTTGTTCACAATCTCCAATATAAACACTAAGTTTTATAGATCAACCAGACCACCATTGTTAACATGCTGAGGAGTAACTGTTGTGTCCGTAACTGTTTGATCAAGTATACCCACTGATTCATGATTTGAAAGATCCTTGTATTTTCCATCTGCTTCATTGTACATATTTCCACAAGAATGCCTCCTTTCAGTTATGTTGGAAAGAAATTTCTCTTCAGATAATCTTTCCATATTAGGAGTCCAAAACAATAATTCAGTGTTCTGCTTTTCTGCTGCCATCGTACTTGAATGAGGTATAAGACACCCTCCCGTCTTAGGAGAGTCAATGCTGATAGCAACTTGTCTTTCAAGCCCTTTTTGTTTTACTAACTCATTGCCAACAAAAGAAGTTAACGCATCTTTAATTGTCAGATAGTCCCTGCACTCTTTACAAGGCATATTCCTGTAACATGAATCTTCACGTTGTCCAACAATGTTCAAAGATTTTGTGATGCCAGCAACTTTAAGTTTAACGCTCTCTCTTGTAAATGACCGACACAGTAAAGTTTTGCACAACTCATCAACCTGGACTTCACCGTTTTCCTTCAGCTCACCTACCTCTATCAAAAACTTTCATAAGACCTTTGTTGCCTCATCAAGACACGCTGCATGCTTTGCAACAGATTGACTATCCTTTCTACCATTTGCCTCAAACAAACTACTTGAAATCTTCTCACCATCACGAATTTTAGGATTGGAATTATTGTTCACACTGTGTTTCTGCTTAACAATTGATCCATATACACAATGTCTGGCATGATGTCCTTTGAATGTATTTACTATTGGACAATGCACTGGGTGCCATTTTGATACAATGGATATATTCATGAGCCTACTTTGATCATATGTTGTCTTCCATCTATATTCCAACGCTGTGTGTTTGGAAACATGAATGAAAATCTTTAAAATTATGTTTTTTTATAAATAAATAAAAAATATTTAATGTATTTTTTACAACGACCGAGTCATTGAAATCGAACCAGCCAAGTCGATACCAAGTCGGAGTCGACCCTCGACCGAGTCAGAGTCTGAGTCGGAGTTTTAAAACATTGATTTCACATCAATATCTACTAGGTAAACCCAAGACACAAACATCAATACATCAAAGTTAATAATTTCATTCAGACTAGGGCTTCGAATAAACAGACGAATATACACCTAGGGTTTCATTCATAGGACCTCATTTTTAGCTAATACAAGGGTTTTGCTTATAAACCCTAATTTACCAAACCCTAAAGATCTAGGGTTTTAATCAATGTTGCGAAAATCGTTATCGGGATAATATCGACGAGGGAAATAATCGGAAAAAAAATCATAAAATCGGGAAATAATTGAGAAAAAATTGTAAAATACAAAAATATTCATTTTTTTCAATATTTTTAATATCTAAAGCATCTACAACAGAAAATAAATACATTGACACATAAATATGATAAAATAACTAATATATAAGATGTGTGATATCATTTTTAGTGCTACATCTCACATAACAGTGAATCATGTCCTGAATAGTAAGTCCTGACTCCTAAGTCCTATAATGAGTCATAATGTCATAAACAATGAAATGAACCAAATAACTAAAGTCTAATACCATTGATTTCCTCTGCCCCTCTTGCGAGAAAATGCAATAGCTTTCCCTTTCCCTCTAGATGTAAATGTCGGTGGAGTTGGTAGTGGACTCTGTTGTGCTTTAGAACCTGAAGAAGTAGAAGCTAGAGGAGATACACCACGTCCTCTACTGGTGGCAAGGGTAGCTCGGGTAGGTGTTGTCACCTCCTCCTGTTGCTCCTCCTCCTCCTCCTCCCCCTCTACGCCTTCCACTACCTCCTGCTCTAACCAATCATCGGCAGCCTCCATGAGAGGCCTCTCGGCCTCAACCCTCCATGCAGCAGTGGTCTCAATCCCATCCAATGAGATGGCCCCCATATCAGTTATCATCTCAAGTTGCCTCACCCACAATCAAATATTGTAGTACACATAGACCATGTCATTGAATCGTTGGGACTCTAACCTGTACAAAAATCATAAAATAATAACTATAAAAAAAAAATATTGTTGAATGAATTCAAAAAATTAATTGAAAATTTGCAATATTTTAAGTTTTAAGTTTAACCTGTTGCGCTTCTTGTTGTGTATTTTTTCAAATACACTCTAGTTGCACTTGCATCTTAAGGAGCTACATGTTTGGTTGAGGATTTGAATGGCAAGCTTTTGCAGATGGGGTACTCTGGCACCATAGATTCTCCACCATGCATCTACAACAAAATTACAAATAAAATAAACACAAGAAAAAAATGATATTTGAAAGTTAAAGCAAAGTATGAAGTTATGAACTTGAAGAGACAATGAAATTTGAAACAAACTAAAAAATACCTGGCATTTTAGTTGTCCTATCATTCACAACCATCTCAAAGCCAAATTTGCCACCCGCCATCCTGTATATCTCCATTCACGTTCTGCTGGAGATCGCACCATCCTTTGAACATAGGTTAAGAATCCATCCATGATCTCAGCATCAAATACAAACCCACATGGATAAGAAAATGCGGGGTACAGGTAGATCCATGCAACATGAATGGGACGATGGAGTGTGTTGTTCCATCGTTCATCAATCACTTCCCATAGGAGTTGTTTCTGAAACCCCTCATCTCCCTTACCATCATAGTAGGCCAAATGGATTCTTTGGCCCTGTCCATGGCCTCATACAAATAGCCCATTGTGGGCTTCTCACCATCAACTAATCGAAGAACCTTTACCAAAGGTTCAGTAATGGTGCACACCTCCTGCACTCCCGCCTAGAAGTCTTCCTAGTATGAAACTAATCTGCATACGGCCTCTCCCTATAATTTGTGGCTCACTGTCAAATCACATCACTAATCTAAAAGAAACATTCTCTTCACATCCCACATAGAATTCAAGAGGGATTGAAAAAATATGAAACTGGTGGCAAACCGTGTAATGGTGGGGCGCACCAACTCCTGTTGTTGGTGAATTTTCTCATCAAGCTAAGCACAGATGCATGATTATACATAAATTTTGTAATGCTTTTTGATAAGTCAACAATATCTTTGACAAAGGAAATTTTTCCTATGTCCTCCAACATCAAATCAATACAACATGCAGCACAAGGTGTCCAAAATAAAGTAGGATGTCTCTACATAAGTATCTTGCTAGCAGCAACATAATTTGCAGCATTGTTCGTTATGACTTGGACAACATGTTCTAAACTTCTACACCCACCTCCAAAATAAACACATCCAGCAAATCACATAAAGTTTTTCAATATTTGATATGTGAAGATGCATCAACAGATTTCATAAACATTGTCCCCTTGGGACAACTAACCAAGAATTTTACAAGGGTTCTCCCTTTTTGGTCGATCCAACCATCTGACATCACAGTGCATCCTGTTTGTGTTGATGATGCCCTAAACTCCTCCAATCTTTTGGTGCAATCAACCTTTTCATCTTGAAGAATGCGGCCTCTAAAGACATCATAAGAAGGGATTTTGTACCCTGGGCTAACAGTTGCAATAGCATCAATAGCAGGCTGGAAGAATGGATTATTCCTTGCAACGCTGAAAGGAATATCACTCCAAAGGAGAAACTTGCCCAACAATTTTTCAGCTTATTCTTTCTCATTTTTTTTAAGCATTGAAGTGATAGATGGTTGTGAACCAGGCGTGGTTCTAGGAACAAAAAATGATGAGGCAGCTACAAGGTTGGTTGTAAACATTGATGCTGAAGTAGAACCAGTGCCACTTCCATATTCACTTGACCCTAACACCCTCCCTGCTAGTTGCTTTTTCGTTTTTGCTTTGGCCACTCTCTCTTATTCTAATTCTTCCAATGATCTCATGGCTCTTCGGATGATTTCTGCATTTGTATTGTCGCAAGGCCCTACATCATGTCCAGGGATTTGTGCAAGGTGATACTTCAATCTATAAGGCCCCCCTGACATATGATGCCCACACAACTTGTAAGACAAGTTCAATCTATCAAACCCTCCATCAAGGTCACCAAATTCCCACAGAGGATCCAATTTCCTTGGCATGTTTGTAACTTGGTTGAACTCTTGAGTTTTAATGTAAGATAAAGTTTGAAATTTGAAGTTGAACCTATGCCACAATAAGAATTGCAAGTTACAAAAATTTAAAAAAAAAATTACATACATAACACAACACATTGAATTTTTGACAATTTAACAAACAAAAAAACCTCAACTCAATCCAAAATGAACTCTCTCCACTCTGTGCAACAAAAATGAAAAAAAACACCATCAAATCCACTCAAAAATCTTTGATAAACAATGGATTATAGAAACCCAAGCAAAAACAAGAAAAAAACCAAAACAAAATGGCCAAATTTGGTGCCCATACCTGGAAACCACGGTTTGCCGAAGAAATTTGATCCAAAGACGAAATCCTCTTGCTTGGAATGCTAAAATCTCCAAGCTTCCTCCTCCTCTGCCCTAGTAGACGCCTTCCAAGGTTCCTCTCCTCCTCAGCTCTCAATCCACGTTGTTGTCTGTTCAAAATGACAAAAAAAAAAACATGTTTTCCCTCATAAAAACGCGTTGTCCGCCACCCCCACGATAACTTCCCATCAAATCATGATAACTTCGCAATTATCACGATTTTTTCACCGATTTTTTGGAGAAAAAATTGCGTAGTAATCGGGCGATAATATTGGGATTTTAAAAACTCGCGATTTTTTATTGTTATCGCGATTTTCGCAACACTGGTTTTAATACATAACTTAAACATTAACAACAAACCCTAAAGGACTAGGGTTTCTATCATAACCATACCAAAACCCATAAACATAAAAATGAATAGGTTTTCTAGATTTCATTAACAACCCTAAGTACTAAGGCTTATGTTGAAATTGGCAACTAGGGCCAAATTCCACCTTAGGACAACTCATATGATGGAGATGATTATTGCATTGGATTCCTCTTTTCAAGAGGTCCAATTTTGATATAAAGATCATCTCATTCAGAGAAGAAGAAGTAGAATTTTGAATTTATTCTCTCTCTTGCACAAATTGTCAAGGTCGGCCTTAGTCAAAAGTAGGTTCAAGAAGCCCAATCGATGTGTTTCCTCACCCTCAACGAATTGTATAAATAGGAGTGACTCCTCTCCTCATTTGGACATCACTCACACACATCATTCTTCTCTCTCTTCTCTTGATTGGTTCGTACAGGTTGGGCAACCTCTTTCTCTTCTTCGCACATGTGGCAGGAGGCCGAAAATTTCAAGGGTAGAACAAGCCGAAATTTCAAAGCAACAGTTCAGCGTTGACCAATGTTGATTTGACCATGTTTAACTGCGTTTTCAGGGGAAATTTTTTTATCTCTTGAGGCCACATTTATTGACACAGAAATCGAAGTGTTTGGGATAGTTTGACCAGCGTTGACTTCAGGTTGACTTCTGTTTAAACCAGAGAAAATCACAACAGATTTTCTCTCTCCTTTAACCAGGTTTGACCAAGTTATTTTGGGCTGCATTTGGCCTCCTCCCCAAGCCGATTTTGACCAAGGAGGACCAAGTTACATTGGTGAAGTGTTGTTGTTATTTTGACCAACGTTGACTTTCTAGTTAGGGCTGAAATTGACTACTGATTTTGACAGGGTTGTTTTTGACTATGTATTGGGCAAGTGAATTTGATCTATGTACTCTCTCTCTCTGCTGAACTATTGAATAATAATAAGAAGATTTGATCAAAGGGTTTTCCCCACATTGGGGTTTTTCCTTGGCATTCGTCAAATATTTTGTCCACTTGTCTTTTGCACTTGTTTTTATTTTCTATCTGTAGTTACTTTCAATGTGATTGCTGCTGGAAATAATTTGAAATTGTCATCGGGTTGATAAGGAACATTGAAGTAAATTGTGCTAAAGCATAGAACATACCACTATTACCTAAAATTAACATGTATTAGAGCTCAGGTGAAGATAAAGCCCAAGCAAGGGTGAGGAAAAACAATCAATAAGGGATGCTATTGGACAAGAACTTGGAACTAGTCCCAATGAGGACTACATCTTACTTCAAATCTAAGGACAAGCTTAAGGATAAATCTGATTATCATGCATGGAAGATGGCTCTAGATTTGACTTTGGAAGAAAATGATGCCATGGACTATGTCAAAGGAAGAGTAGTGGAGCCTCCTTCAAATGCATTCGCTGCTGCACAAACAAAGTACATGAAATGTGAGTTTAAAGCTAAGTAAATTATTGTTGATTCTATTCACAAGCCTTTGGTTGCCTATACTTCTGATTTGGAAACATCTAAGGAGATGTATGCCAAGTTGGTTGGGATGTTCAAAGTAAATAATGCAAATCAAGTTCTCTTTCTCAAAAACAAGTTGAAAGACATCAAGATGGATAGAGGAGAATCCATTCAATCCTACTTCATGAGGATTACCGAAATCAAGAATGATCTCCTATCTATTGGAGAAGTCATTGGTGACAGGAAGCTCACTCTTATTGCACTTGGAGGCCTTAAAAGAGAATGGGATGTGTTTAACACTGCCATCCTCAATAATGACAAGATTTTGGGACTTGATGAATTATTGGCTAGATGCACTCAAGAAGAAATAAGGATGATGGAAAAAGACAAGCCCTCAAATGGAAACAATCCACCACCTTCTCCGCCCATGCTAAAAGGAAGAACAATGCTGGTCCAAAAAGACAAGGTCAAGGGTTCAAGTCGAGATTCAAAGAAGGAAGAAAAGGGAGATGCTTCAATTGCAACCTGTTTGGCCACTTCGCTAGAGAGTGTCCTCACAAGAAGGATACTCCAAGAGATGATGACAACAATAACAACAACTACAAAGGCAATGGAAAAAGGAACAGGTTCAAAAACAAAGGAAAAAGAAATGCTCCCGCTACTCGAAATGGAAATGTTCATCCTCCCAAGAAGTCGAGAAACTCCAGGTATGAAGAAGTTAATGTTGTAGAAAAGCAAAAAGAATTTTATCTTATTTCTACCCTCACCGTCGCCTCTCCTCCGGATACATTGGATCATTGGTTGATTGATAGTGGTGCCTCAAGGGACTTCACTGCGTACAAAGAGGCTCTATCAAACTTGATTGAGAAGAAGACAAATATGGAGATTATACTTGGGGTAATGCTACTTATCCTATGAAAGGAATTGGGACTGTTACTCTTCACTTAAATCAAGATCAAACCCTTCATTTACAAGAAGTGTTGTATGTACCTGATCTGAAAAGGAACTTGGTCTCTATTTCTGCGATGAAAGATAAAGGTTTCAAGGTAACATTCATTGATGGGAAGGTTTGTGTTTGTAAAAGGAACTCGAGAGATGCATTCACTCTTGGAGTCAAGGTTGAAGGTCTTTATCAGGGTGGAGGAAGTCCATTGGGAGCAATGACTTGCGATACTTCTCTTCAATCTGAATTATCGCACTGAAGATTTGCTCGCCTTCATTACAAAGCCTTACCTGATGTAAGGAAGATCGTCATAGGTATGCCCGAATTCAACTTAGATCATGAAGTAGTTTGTCAGGGTTGTGCCACTGGAAAACATACAAGGGACCATTCCCCTCATGTCAAAGTCAAACTACCAATATTCTTCAATTGGTCCATTCTGATCTATCAGGTATGTTGCCTTTGATATCTTTGGGTGGATATTTGTACTATGCAATTTTTATAGATGACTTATTTCGCAAAACATGGATCTATTTCTTAAAGAAGAAGGACAAAGTGTTCAAATGGTCCCCCTCTTTCAAAGCTTTGGTTGAGAATCAAACAGGGATGAAGATCAAAATATTGAGGACTGATAATGGGACCGAATATGAGTAAAATGAATTCAATGACTATTGTAGAGAAGTTGGCATTAAGAGGGAGACGGTGAGACCACTACTACATATACTCCTGGACAAAATGGTGTTGCCGGAAGGAAGAATTGAACTATCATAGAAGCCACCCGTGCCATGCTTCATGAACAAGGTCTACCAAAGTTCTTATGGGGAGAAGTTGCCAACACCACTGTGTATGTTCAAAATAGATGCCCACATCAAGCATTGGACTTCAAATCACCCGAAGAAGTTTTCAACAGTAAGAAACCTGATGTTTCTCATTTTATAATTTTTGGTTGTCCCATATATTTTCATGTGTCGAAAGAGAAAATAAACAAGCTAGATGCATCTGGGAAGAAATGAACGTTTGTGGGCTATAGTGAAACTTCAAAGGCATATATAATCTATGCGCCTAGTCAAACGGAAGTGGAAATAAGTCACGGTGTCACTTTCGATGAAGATTTTGCCCTTAGGAAAGTCAGAGACCTTCCTATCCCTAGGAAGGACAATAATGATAATGATGCAAGAAAGCAAGATGAACCTCCGACTGATGACCTGATGCCCGATGCCTGATGACCTGATCCCATTGATCCACCTTCTAGTGAGCCCTCTACTTCAAGAAAAAGATCTTTGTGGCTCAAAGATACTCTTGAAAATGTTGAGAACCACATTGCACCGAGGGGGACATTTCGTGAAAGTAAGAAGCCAAACAAGTACCAAGGGTACTTAGTTGCCATGAGTACCATTGTACACTTTAAGCCCTGTACATTCGAAGAAGCCGTGAAACACCAAGTTTGGAAGGATGCGATGAATGTGGAGTATGAGTCAATCATGAAGAATGATGTCTGGGATGTGGTTCCTAGACCCAAGTACAAATCTATGGTCACTTCAAAATGGCTCTACAAGATCAAACATGGAGCTGATGGGAATGCTGAAAAGTTCAAGGCCAGATTCATTGCTCGAGGCTTCTCTCAAAAGGAGGGAGTGGACTGCGATGAGATATTTGCACCGGTTGCCCAATATACCACCATCCTTTCAATCATAGCCCTTTCTGCCTCGCAAGGATGGAGCCTACAACAAATGGATGTCAAAATTTCCTTCTTGCATGGATCGCTTAAAGAGGTCAATGTAGAACAACCCGAGGGGTTTGAAGTTCAAGATCGTAAGACACATGTATTCAGGTTGAAGAAAGCCCTCTATGGGTTGAAGAAAGCCTGTAGGGCTTGGTATGAGAGGATTGATAACTATCTTATGAAGCTGGGTTTTACAAGAAGCGATGCTGATCCAAACCTATACTTCAAGGTTGAAAAGGTCAAGCCTCTCGTTCTAGTCCTTTATGTGGATGATCTCTTTCTAACAGGTGATGACTCTCTCATTCATCACTGCAAGAGGGAGTGATGACCGCAGGTCCATACAAAGGCTTAATTCAACTCATCTACAAAATATCCAGCATTCTTGACACAAATATAACTTGGTTTAATCTCCTTGTTCTGTCTACTAAGTATATCAATCTTGAACTGTAAAACTTTCCTTTCATACAAGGTCATCAATGAACAAAGGCCTGCCTCTGGCTTATAGACTTACATGTTAAACTTCAAATCCCATTGCAACTCGAGATCTTGGCCTTTCAGTCCTCAAAAGAGCTCACATAGTAACAAGCTTAAAATAACATATCTATAAGAACAATAAGAAATACATACCAGATCAGAGGATCTTCTAATTTCATTGAGCTTTCATTGTCAGGTCAGCTCCTTTTCAATGAGATGTCACCTTCTATTATATATGGAACAGAGGTCAATCAACATGACATGGCTAGATCAAAAATATCTCGTCACTATAATAAGATCAATCTTCAGACACAGATTTGGTTCGGAGGTGTCTTAAACAAAAATTGAACTTTTGAATACGTTATAACTTATATTCTTCGGTCTGACACTTAGACCTTAGCTGGCGGATGTCTCCTCTCGGTCATAAATTCTGAGATTAAGAATTAGTTGAGACAACTTTCAAGATTTTCGGCCTGCTGAAACTAGATTTTATCCTTCTTCGTTCTTGAAGACTTGCATGGAGTAAGGTATGAGACCTTGATCTTGAGGATAAACTTATTCTTGATGGCCTTCAATTGCAACACCTTGAGGAGCAATCTGATTCTTTCGATGATTTCTGTCTTATCACCACAGATTTTTAATTTGAGTACAGAAATAAGCTCAGAACCTTGTCCTGTAAAGTGTCTCCTTCTTGAACTATGCTCAGATTTGTCTCCAGATTTGTTCAAAGAAAAGACTCAGATCTCAGACCTGCTGGATAGGTTTTGGACTACTTTTTCATAATTCGAACTTCAACTTTGAGCATTTCCTTGGACTTTGGATTATTCTAGGAGCTCGGACCTATAAGAGGAGGCTAGAATGCAATACTTTCAACTCAGGTATCACAGAGATATCACAACTTCAAATTGGATGTCATTCTCCACAGAGAGAACTCGGATTACTTTACATAGGTAACTTAGATCACAAAGAGGAGGACCTAATCACAAAAATAATTTGTACCCTAACCACAAAAATAATTCGTACTTCATCTCAGACTGCTCTTCCGAACTAGCTCTAATACCATCTTGAAAAACCAACTACAATGTGTATAAGTACTATTTATGAATTATTGATAATTATCTATGAGTTATTAGGACTTCCTTTAATCTTTCTTCTTCATCAAATAATTACACTTCAGAAATTCAACTAATAGCAACGACAAGAAAGCAAAGATCACAGTGCACAATAGACAAGAGACACCAGAAATTAGGCCAGTGGCCAAGGACAAACCCACAAGGGGAAAACCTATGTTACCGGATCCGTGGGGCTAGGTAGTTGGATCCGCGGATCCCCGGATCAGATACGGATCCGGATCCGGATCCACTGGGATCCGCACTGTGCACTTTAAGAGTCACTTTCAAAAATAATGAACCTTTCGTAGTAAATAAATCCAAACCTACAAAATCATGTGTTCTATGGCGGCGGCTTGATCGATTCTGCAAATGAAGGTGCGTTGGTTGGACCAGTTGGGTAACAAAAGTCTGTCAGAACATATGTGCGTCAAACGATTATTCAAATGGGCATTTAACATATTATTTAACATTGATAAATGTCTGTCGGAACATATGTGTGTCACGCGATTGTTAGCCTCCAGTTTCCACGTAAAATTATTTTGCCCACATAGCACTTAACGTGGATTTTAACTTCCCATCTCCCAAGTGTTTGGTCTCTATACTTTATCTTATTAAATTTCTAATCCAATTCATTTTATAAATGAATCTAAATAGTTTTGTTCTTTAATTTAGTTTATAATAATTAAATATTTTAAATTCCCAGCTCCCAAGAGTTTGGTCTCCGATACTTTATCTTGATAATTTATAATTCAATTCACTTTAATTTAATTTATAATAATTAAATATTTTAAATTCCCAGCTCCCAAGAGTTTGGTCTCCGATACTTTATCTTGATAATTTATAATTCAATTCACTTTATAAATGAATCTCAATAGTTTTGTTCTTTAATTTAATTTATAATAAAAAAAATTTAATAGGTAATTTATAAACTATAATAATAATCATTTTTATAATAGTTATTATTATGTTTTACGTTAATTATAAACTATTTAATTTGTATGAATACTTATTATTTAATACATAAATAATATATTAATTCTAAGCTTATTAATGGAATATATTAATTATTTTATATAAGTATTACATTTTACAAATATATATAAACTATATATTATAAAATTTATAATTCTTATTTTTAAAATTATAAAAAAAATATTTATATTATTTGTACTTGCTGTTTCCTTCGCGTATCCGGATCCTGACTTTTCAAAACATTGGCGGATCCGGATCCGAATCCGTATCCGTATCCGTATCCGAATCCTGGTAACTTAGGGGAAAACCTAGCAAGCTTCTTTCCTTAGAGAATCAATCCAACAATAGATATCAAAGTCAAGTTATGGTCAAAGTAACCAGCCTCACCAAGTGTCCACGTCAACCCTCTGTCATAGGTTCAGACCTCTGTTGTAGATTCGGATTTTTATCACACCATTCACCACAAACCTATGTCCTTTAGCACAGAATTTGTGCCTTTGTTCACAATGTATTACCACAGTCTCGGCCTTCTAGCACAGATGCGAACCTCTATTCACAATGTACCGCATTCTCGGCCTTCTAGCACAAATGTGGACCTCTGTTCACACCATATCACCACAATCTCGACCTTCTAGCACAAATGCAGACCTCTGTTCACAACATATCACCACAGTCTTGGCCTTCTAGCACAAATGCAGACTTCTGTTCACAACATATCACCACAGAATATTTGATATGTGTACACAACATATCACCAGTCTCGGTCTTCTAGCACAGATGCGAACCTTTATTCACAATGTACCACAGTCTCGGCCTTCTAGCACAAATGTGGACCTCTGTTCACAACATATCACCACAGTCTCAGCCTTCTAGCACAAATGCAGACCTCTGTTCACAACATATCACCACAGTCTCGGCCTTCTAGCACAAATGCGGATCTCTGTTCACAACATATCACCACAGAATATTTGACATGGAGATTTGGCTTGTGTACAGGATACAAATCACTTCAAGAGATTTCACCAAGATACTTTGTATTCAAGAGACTTCTTTGACCTGCTTTGCATGCCCAAAATGATGTATATATGATCAGACGAATTGTGTCATGGAGGACAAATAACACTTATTTATAGCCACTTATGAGGTCAAATGGGTGCCATTGCTAGGTGAGCCGACTTGAGGAGACGAAGGGCTGACTTGAACACTTGGGAGCAAAAACTAAATTTCAAAAATTTAATTTTTTTTCTTTTTGATAAATAAAAATTTTTGACAAGTACATCAATATGAAGACTGACCATACAAATCCAACACTGGGCATCAAAGCGAAGGACAAGGAGGACAAGGAGGATGAAAAAAGAGGAATTCATCTCTTTCTCTCTCTATCTAGCTCACACGTGTGAAGGATCTCTCTCTCTCTCTCCAGCTCACATAAGTTTATGGACAAGTTGCAGTTGCAGGGCTGATTTTTTTGGGCAGTTACTGGGTGGCCAAATTTCGAGCGAGGGCAGAACAAGAAGGCCGAGTTGTTGGGTGGAGCCTTGACTTGGAGGTTGTTGACCAAGTTTGATTTGCTGAAGGTCAAGTTTGACCTAGTTGTTGACTAGATGTCTAGGTGTGTCTCTTGTTGAAAAGAAGAATTTCTCTATTGAAAAGGTTGTTGGGATTTTCCCAGGGTAAATCTTGTGTTTTCTTTGTGCATTATGATTTCTATTGTCACACTAATTTTATATGGTTGAATTTCTGAAGTGTAATTGCTTAATGATATATTAGAAAAGTCAAAAGAAGTTCAACATCATTAGAAGTAATTATCAGTTTTCAGAAATGTTGTGCTTGTATCTATTGCACTTGAAAAAATCAACATGGTTTTAGAGCTTCAGTGAAGGAAGGGACACTGAGATCACTCTTGAAAAAACCTACATTAAGATCACTATTGTTTAGACCTTCTTGATTGTTGATCTACATCCATGGCTTCTTCTATGAAGTTAGAGGACAAGTTAGAAGGGGCTTCAAATTTCAGAGCTTGGAAAACTAGGATTGATCTTATTCTTGCAAGGAACTAAGTTTTGGATATTGTAAAGGGCAATATTGAAGAACCATCAGATGATGCAAGAAAAGAAAATTTTGAGGATGACATCAATGCCATGAGCCTTATTGTGGATCTATTAGAGATCATCTAATCCCCTATATATCAAAGCTTGAAACTTCAAACAAGATGTATGAACTATGATGCCCTGAATAATCTATATACAGTCAACAAGATTGGTCATGTCATGAGTTTGAAGAATGAGCTTCGTGATGTAAGGATGGCAAATGATAACATTGTGGCTTCATATTTCATAAGAATCTCTCAACTAAAAGACCAACTTCAAGCAATTGACGAAATCATCTCCAAGAAGGAACTTGTGACTACAGCACTTAATGGACTACCTAGATCATGGGAAGCATTTGCAGCTGGTATAAGTAGTAGGAAGGAAAATCCCTCTTTTGAAGAACTATGGACCTCTTGGGCTCAAGAAGAATCAATAATTACATCAAGAGATAGAAAGGAAGGAGACTCTCAAGCATTTGCAACATGCTTCAAGAAGAAGAATGGAGGAAAGAAGAAGTTTGGCTTCCAAAACAGAAATACAAAAGGAAGACCTGCTCCACAAGGAAAGAAAGGTATGTCAAAAATTCAATGTTATCGTTGTCACAGATTTGGTCACTATATGAGCCAATGTCTTGAAGACACGAATGATAGAAAGACAAAAGGTAAACAACATGCTTCAACAACAAACATTGATGAACATCCAAAGAAATCCAAAGGTGACAAAGACTTCATTTATTTTTCTACTCTAACAGGGTCTATTGTAGATGACGATGATATGTGGTTGGTGGATAGTGGTGCTTCAAGACATATGACAAGAAATCGTGGCAATCTCACTAGCATGAACAAAAGAACATTATCACAAAGTGTAGAGCTTGGAGACAACCATAGCAATGTAGTCAAAGGAATTGCGAATACATCCAATCAGTTGGAATCTGGTAACAATGTGTTAGAAAATCTAAAGTGACAACTTATTTAAATCTTATTTTCCTTAACCTTAATTTTTGCTTGTGACCTTACTTATTCCTCTTGTGTTCTTTAGTTAGATCTTTTCATCAAACAAATATCAATAACGAAACAACAACAACAGAGGACACAGAAATTCGGCTCCAAGCTAGGGAAAAACCCCTCCAAGGGGAAAACCCAAAAACTCTTCTCTTCTTAGAATCTGCTTCAATTGAGACACAAAGACCCAAACCCTAGACCAAGTCCTTCTCCAAGTACCAAGTCAACCCTTCCAACAAGTCCTTCCTTGAACCTGCATCAACTAGCTACAACCTACAACTATTACCTTAGTTCTACACCTTCACCAGTTATACCTATGGCCTGTTTTGCACCTAATTTTGTACCTTCGGCCTGTTTTGCACCCGGTTTTGTACCTTCGGCCTGTTCCGCACTTGGTTATGCACCTTCGGCCTGTTCTGCACCTAGTTCTATACATTTGTCCTGTTTCGCACCCGATTATGTACCTTTGGCCTGTTCCGCACCCAGTTCTATAACTTCGGCTTGTTTTGTACCCAGTTCTATACCTTCAAATCTGTTTGGTACCTTTCAAGAGAGATCGATCTTCTTGAGTGATTGCCAAATGAGGCCGAATTACTTCCTTTATATATCCTTCTCAAAGGGTCGACTTCCCTCCTTTGGGTCGACTTGTACTTTTGGAGTCTCCTAGACTTTCTAGACTCAAAAATAATTCTTTTTACAATTACAAATTGCCTGGAAGGGTCTTATAAACATGACGTTGACTCCTTAAACTCATGACAATAAATCCTAAGACCTAACAAACCCTAGAAGCACAAAGAACATGCTTTTACCTAGAGGACCATCAATAAAGAGCATGAAACCCATGCTCTAATAATAATAACTTTTTCTTTTATTTTCTTGTTTGTTCATAAGATACACATTGAAATGAGTACACCAAATATGAAGACCCAAATTAGTTACATTTACCAACACTCCCTGTTAACTAGGGACGTATTCATAATTGTACAACTAGTACAACATCATTCTCAATCTGAAGAGTTCTCATAAGAAGAGTCAGATTGATAAGCCATATTGTAAGCATCATCATGACCAGCACTGTCTCTGAGGCCTAACTAGACAAGCTCTTCTTTAATTAAGAGCATTATGTTGCGTGGCTTTACGTGTGATATTGCACTACCTCTACAAGTCACATACCCCATCCGAATGTCCACAAAGTATGTCCCTTTAGGACTATTCTTATCTTGGATCTCGATACTTGAGTCTTCGAAGAATATCGGTCCTCTCCAACCATTCTTCTCTTGGATTCCTGTCCCATCCTCAAAGAGTGTAAATACCTTTCCTTTCTTGGATGTTATATCATCAAGGAAACCACATATGCTTATCCAATCCTATTCCATTCTTTCTTCATGACCTTCACTTAGACTTACGGCTATTAGTCTTGGTCAAGTGAATGACACATGAAGAAAAGAATGCCCATGTGATGTCTAACATCACTCCCTCTCAAACCGAGAGGACATCCCTATTCTCGCTTAATCTTGAGGATAGAACCTTGCTCATTATTCAAGGAGACTCCTTTATTCCCTCTCAAAACCAGAGGAGATTCTTGACTTCCTTTCAAACTGGAAAGTCAACACCTTATAGTTTGTTTTCATCAAAGTGTAACGAACAAAGTTTGTATACGCAGCGGAATAATTCAGAAGAAATAAAATATCTAAGTACCCATCATAGGACAAGTAGTAATTGTATATAAGAATTGTTGAATGTGCAAAAGATGTATGTAATGATTAAAATGAGGGTTTGCTTATATACCTAGGCAGGGGGCCTTTCATGAATGGTCATGTCTCTAAGACATGCCACTTCATTATTAACTAACTAACGATTAGTTAAGTAATTATTATTTATTATTATTATATTTACATATACATTTATTATTTTTATATGAATTATATTCATAACATTGCCCCTCTTCAAAAAGATTTGTCCTCAAAGCTTACTGATGAAAGGACTAGATCTCCTTTCTTGTTTTGAATATCTTCTTGTCTCATAACTTTCATCTTTGTTGATACAAGATGATATGATCCTTTAAGTAATAAACAAAATTGTCAAACTGAGAATGGAACTAACCATCCAAGATTAATCTTTTGTAGAATCTTCCGATCACCAGAATTTTGTAATGGATTATTGTTAAATTATGGTATGTTCTATGCTTAGAGCAGTTTACTTCTTTTCTTCTTATTAACCACTATTTAGCAATCACATAAACATAAAGTAAGTGCAGATAGAACATTAAAAGATCGACAGAAAACAAGCCAAGACAAGAGACACCAGATGTGGCAGCTAGCCAGGGACAAATCCCAATGCGGGGAAACCCTTTGATCAAATCTTCTTTTAGCTTCAATAATTCAGCAGAGAGAGAGAGATAGTACAATATCACTAATCAGTGATTTACAACAGCAGCAATGAAACCCTTGAACAGCGATAGCAAAAGGGATCAATCAGCTCCCAAAATGTCCTCAAGACAACCTAGGAGAACTCGGTCTCCAACAGAAGTAGTGGCAGCCCAAAACAGTCAAAGTAACATGGTCAAAACAGCAATGAATGCTACAACATACTGCAGCCAGCCCTAACCAGTCAACGCTGTCATAAATGTGCCCTCAAACAGTCAACACAGACTTGTTTAGCTCTTCGGCTAGCCTAGGAGAGGCTACCCACACAAGGCCGCAATCAATGGAGGCAATATGTTGGTCAACGCAGGCCTAAACCACTTGTTGCACCTTCCTTCATCTTTGCTGCCCTAACTGCGTCCTCCTCCAATGCTTCCCTAGTTGTGTCCTCTTTCACACGTGAGATCTGCATCCTCCTTCCTTTGTATACCCAAGAGACAAAAGAAGAGATGAGAGGATGAGATGAGTTTTGATAATGACTCAACCTCTCCTCTATTTATATGCAACAATGGGCAAGAGTGCCACACACTTAACTACTGGCCGACCTTGACAATTTGTCAATCTATTACAAATAAATTCATATCTCCATAAACACTTGTTGGAATCGGATGATCTTTAGATCAATCCTACACCTCTCGACAAGAGGAATCTAGGAAAAATATCAGTTGGCATAAATGATGTGACCCACATGGATTTTGGCCCTAGTTGCCAATTTTAACACTCCCTCTCAACTAGGGAGAACTCCATCTGCAATTCGTCTGACCATCGCTACTATCCCAGCCATCAAATGCATTGCCCTGCACAGCTTGGCCCTGCTCTGCTCTGCTCGAACTATGAAGAAGAAGAAATGATCGAGGATGTATCATACCATCCTCCACTGACCCGAAGTCAGTCTCAGAGTGTGTCATACCACTCTCACTGATCCCAGATCAGTATCATTGATCCCAGATCAATGGAGGTCATCCTAGCATAGGGAGTACGGTAGATACAACGATGCGTCCATTGATAGTACTACTATGGTCACTAACCCCATTTCCCTGCTCATTGATCAAATGAGAAGTACTTCCCATGAGTCCCAGACTGCATGGGTAGGATGCCTCAACAAGAGAACTAATCATCCTGTCCAACAGTCGCCACAAGAGAACTAATCATCCTAGCCCATAGGAGAACTAATCATTCTATTCCACAGTCACCACAGAGAACTAATAATCCTGGCCCACAGGAGAACTAATCATCCTGTCCCATAGTCGCCACAGCGTGTCAGAGCGGAAGGTTGAACCTTTCACCCTGTACCTAGTGCACCAGCAGTGGATGGTGAGTCGCCCTGTGGTCGCATGTCACTCCAAGAAGTACCCCACGCCCCCTGGAGCTCCCAGAGCTCAATACATCATACTCGACCCTCATAAGAGGGTTTCTAAACGACACCAAGTCGCTCTCGGAAAGTCAAGAATTTGACCTTTCCCAAGGACTTCGTCAAAATGTCAGCAACTTGTTCATCTGTACCGATATGTTGGAGCCTTATTGCTCCCGGCTGCACCATATCCCGAATATAGTGGTACCTAATATCGATATGCTTGGAGCGATCATGAAATACGGGATTCTCTGATAAACGAATCCCGCCCTAGTTGTCACACAGGATCACGGTGGTATCCAATGTAAATCCAAACAGCGCACTGAAGATCTTTCTCAGCCAGACCACCTCACAAGAGGCCATACTAGCAACAATGTACTCTGCCTCGACGGTGCTCAAAGCCACCGACTTCTGCTTCCTACTCATCCAGGATATTGGGGCAAATCCCAAAGGGAAACAGCACCTGGAAGTGCTCTTTTGGTCCACCACACTGCCTGCCCAATCAGCATTGGTATATCCAAGTAGTCTCACATCTCCGGCAGTGTATCTCAACCCATGAGTGATTGTGCCATGAAGATATCTCAATAGATTCTTGGCATCAATCCAATGTGTGTGGTGAGGTTCAACCATATGTTGACTCAATGTGTTGACTACAAAGCATATATCTGGACGGGAGTTCACAAAGACATTTTGGGAGCTGATTGATCCCTTTTGCTATTGTTGTTCAAGGGTTTCATTACTCTTGTTGTAAATCATTGATTAGTGATATTGTGCTATCTCTCTCTCTACTGAATTACTGAAGATAAAAGAAGATTTGATTAAAAGGTTTCCCCGCATTGGGGTTTGTAACATTGCATGCTTGTTGCATTTGCTGCTAAGTACCATACAACCGTCCCAATGTTAGTTTTCCCTTGCATGTTGCTCTCCTTCGAAGACAAATACTCCGGCAGTTCCGATTGTTCCACCAGCTCCGGCAGTTTCCAACAGTTCCGACAGTTCCAGCAATTCCCAACAGTTCCAGCAGTTCCTGATGTTCCGGCAGTTCCGACAATCCCAGCTGTTTCGGCAATTTCTGGTTGTTCTGACTATTCTGGCAGTTCTCGGCAGTTTCGATTGTTCCCAGTAGTTCCCGAATGTTCCGGCAGTTCCCAGCAGTTCCGACAATTCCGGATGTTCCGGCTGTTCCCGACAGTTCCGGCTGTTCCCGGCAGTTCCGGCTTCTGCCCTCTAGATTAGGGCAACGTTATCCCATAGGATCTCTCCTCCTACTAAAACCCAAAGACAAGTGGAGAGGAAGAAATTCCAAGTGTGTTGAAAATGACTTGAAGGCCACCTCTATTTATACTAAAACGTTGAGCACAAGTGGGGTTTATTTGGTTGTTGGCCAACCCTGACGAATTGTCCCATAACACAAATAAATTCATATCTCCATGAATACTTATCGGAATTGCATGATCTTTAGATCAATCCTACACCTCTCGATGAGAGGGATCCAAGAGAAATATCAGCTTCCATTAATAAGATGACCCACATGGAGTTTGGCCCTAGTTGCCAATTTTAACCCTCACTCTCAACTAGGGAGAACTCCATCCGCTGATCCATATGTCCAATTATACTATCTCTACCATTAGTGCCCTGCACTGATCTACTCTACTGAGCTCTGCTTTGCTCTGCTAAGCTTTTCTTTGATCTGCTCTACTAAGCTTTGCTCTTCTCTGTTGAGCTTTGCTTTGCTTTGCTCTGCTCTGTTGAACCATGATGAAGAAGAATTGATAGAGAATGTCTCATACCATTCTCTACTGACCCGAAGTCAATTTCATCTGAAGAGAGTGTGTCACATCACTCTTACTGACCCGAAGTCAATTTTATTGATCCCAGATCAATATCACAAGAGAGTGTCTCAAACCACTCATACTGATCCCAAATCAGTTTCATTGATCCCAGATCAATGGAGGTCATCCTAGCATAGGCAGTACGGTAGATACAACGATGTGTCCACCGATAGTACGACTATGGTCCCTAACCCCATTTCCTTGCTCATTGATCAGATGAGAGGTACTTCCCATGAGTCCCAGACTGCATGGGTAGGATGCTTCCACAGGAGAATTAATCATCTTGTCCACAGGAGAACGCATCATCCTGCCCCACAGTCGCCACGGGAGAACTAATCATCCCGGCCCACAGGAGAACTAATCATCTTGTTTCACAGTTGCCACGATAGAATTAATCATCCTGGCCCACAGGAGAACTAATCATCCCGTTCCACAGTTGCCACAGGAGAACTAATCATCCTGTTTCAAAGTTGCCACGGGGTATCACAGGGGAAGGTTGAATCTATCATCCTATACATAGCGCACCACCAGGGGAGGGTGAGTCGCCCTGTGGTCGTATGTTGCTCCAGTAAATACCCCAAGCCCCCCAGAGCTCCCAGAGCTCAATGCATGCAACATGTAGGACCCTTATAAGGTCTCTCAACAACTCCAAGTCGTTCGGGAAAGTCACAGATTTGACCTTTGCCAAGGCTTTGACAAAATGTCTATGACCTGTACATCAGTCTCAATGTGATGGAGCCTCCTCGCTCATCGACTTACCATATCCTAGATAGGGCAGTATTTGATGTCTATTTGCTGGAGCAATCATCGAATACGAGATTCCTCAATAATCGAATCCCCCCTCTGGCTGTCACAGAGAATCACAGTGGTATTCATCATATGTACAAACAGCTCACTGAAAAGCTTCCACAACTAGGCAGCTTCATACGAGATCATACACGTAGCTATGTATTTGGTCTCGGCGGTTCTTATAGCAACCGACTTCTGCTTCCTTCTCATCCATGATATCGAAGCAGAACCCAAAGAGAACCAGCGCTGAGAAGTGCTCTAGTGATCCTCCACACTGCCTGCTCAATCAGCATTCGAATAATCGTGCAGCTTCATATTTCTGGCAGTGTATCTCAATCCATGAGAGATTGTGCCCCGAAGATATCTGAGAAGATTCTTAGCACCAATCCAATGAGGCTCAACCAAATATGAGTTCACCATGCTAACTGTAAAACATATGTCCGGACAGAAGTTCACCAAGAACATCAATGCAAATGAGTTTATGGAACTCAGAGGCATTTCCCAAATCTGGTCTGGCATCATCACCATATAATTTTTTAAAGTTAAGATCCTCAAGGTAGTCACGAGCTTGCAGTTTACCATTCCAAATTCAGAATCCAACTCCCTCTTACTTCTACAAGTGAGAGGGTCTGCACCTATTTGAAATAGGTCGTCCTCAAAAGGTGTTGGTATGAGAGGTCTATCATCCACAACCTTCAAATAATGGTTTGGAACAGCTTCACTCTTAGTGAATCTCAGCTTCATCTGACAGCTATCAATCCTCTCATACTACGCCCGGGGAATTTTGCTTCAAGCCATAGAGGGCTTTCTTCCACCTGCATACATGAGATTCCTGAACATGAATCTCAAACCCCTCGGGTTGTTCCAAACCTGTGGACCTGCTACATAAGAGGAATGGTCCCCTTGTAAGATTTTCCTTCGGTACATCTCAGACATGTACTTTCGTGCTCCTTTTGAATTCAGGCATCCCTGTCACCATCTGACTCATAGACCTCCAATGCTATGTGTCAATGGACATGGTCCCCAGTGGACTTCCTGCAACTTGATACAACCCTGAACTCAAAAACATCTTTGAAAACTCTATTTTCAAACACATACCTTTCCATCGATGAGTGCCACCCTGTAACCTTTGACTTCCATTGTCGAAATGGACACCAGGTTCTTCTTGCAATCAGGTACATAAAAGAGATTTTGTAAATGAATCGAGTTACCCTCATTCAATTGAGGGGTAACATTCCCTACACCCTTTCCGGGATAGGTGGCAGCGGCTCCAAGTATAATCCCACGATTTTTTCCATCTTACCAAATTAGAGAGTGCACCCTACTATCCGATGAAGTGCCTTGAAGCACTACAATCAATAAGCCAAATTCCCAAATAATCTGAAGGAGAGGGCCAATACAAGATGACACTTCTTTATCTTATCAAAAACAACATTTGATTCTTCATACCTAGGGTTCCTTGCTTCTTTTTTTAAGAGTCGGCCATTTCCTTGATGGCTTGCATTACCTGTCATTCCTTTGATCATTGAAGATGTCCTTGGAATGATTGTTATCTTCATCAAGAGATGTGTCTCTGCCATTCGGACACTCCTTCGCATAATGGCCGAACTTATTACAACCAAGGCATCTGCCTTTCCTCCCACCCTTAGATCCGGACTTCCCAATGAAGTGATCTTTAGGTAGGCCATCAGAAACTTCCCCTGCACCATTCTGATAATATTCTCTGCTTCGACTTCACCCTCGGTGAATTTGAAGAGGGATGAAGAATCCACTAATCCTTTTGTCCTTTCCCAAACGTCTTCGATAATTGTTCTTTCACTCTTGCTTGGGTATTGTCTTCACCTCAGCTCTGATACCATGTTAAATTTAGGTATGTTCTATGCTTAGTGCAATTTATTTCAATTTTCATAGTTAGCACAATATCTTTTCCAGATTAGCAATCACATCAGCATTAAAGTAAACTGCAAATAGAACATAAACATAAATCGCAGAAGACAAGCCAAGACAAGAGGACACAAAATGTGGCGCTAACCAGGGACAAACCCCAATGTGGGGAAACCCTTGATCAATTCTTCTTATATGTTCTTCAATAGTTCAGCAGACAAAGAGAGAGATAGTACGTTTACAACAGAAGTCAACACTTTGACTTATCTAGATAAGAGCAAAGATCATCTCTAAGAAGATGATACATGAGCTCGATTGAAGACATGTTGCTTCAACTGATTCTCTAAGGTGACTCCTTCACCTATCGTTGCGTTGCATTTCGTCATCATGTTGCACCTCATCGCGTTGCACCATGCTGCACCCATCATCACTATGCTACATCTCATCACGCTTCATTAATCATGATTGTACCCATCACTGTACTGCATTATGTGCCATTGCTACACCATGTTGTCGTACTAACCTATGCTCTGGCTGCACCTTGCTTGCTTGTTGTCCCTAGCATGCTTGTTGTCCTTAGCATGCTTGTTGTTGCATGCTAGTTCTCCCTTGCATGTTAGCTGTAACATTGCATGCTCGACGTATTTGCTGCTAAGTACCATACAACCATCCCAATGTTAGTTAGTTGTCCTTTGCATGTTGCTCTCCTTCGGAGACAAATGCTCTTACAGTTTCGGTTGTTCTGGCAGTTCCGGCTGTTCCCGGCAGTTCTGGCAGTTCCGGATGTTCCGACTGTTCCCAGCAATTCCCGGTAGTCCCAGCAATCCCAGCAGTTCCGATAGTTCCGACTGTTTCCAACTATTCCGGTAGTTCCTGACAGTTTTGGCAGTGTTGGCTATTCCTAGCAGTTTTGGCAGTGTTGGCTATCCCTGGCAGTTTCGGCAGTTCCGGATGTTCCGGCTCTTCCCAGCAATTCCCGACAGTTCCGGCTTCTACCCTTTAGATTAGGGCAGCGTTATCCCTTAGGATCTCTCCTCCTACTAAAACCCAAAGACAAGTAGAGAGGAAGAGATCCCAAGTGCGTTGAAAATGACTTGAAGGCCATCTCTATTTATACTAAAACGTTGAGCACAAGAGGGGTTTATTTGGTTGCTGGCCGACCTTGACGAATTGTCCCATAACACAAATAAATTCATATCTCCATGAATACTTATCAGAATTGGATGATCTTTAGATCAATCCTACACCTCTTGATGAGAGGGATCCAAGAAAAATATCATCTTCCATTAATAAGATGACCCACATGGAGTTTGGCCCTAGTTGCCAATTTTAACAAATTGTCATTGTTTGAACTTCAACATCTAAATATGTTTTAACTTTTGTTGGTTTCCCATCTTCTTGAATTATGATATTGACTAGATCGGTATTTGTTTCTTTATCTTTAACTTGGACTATTATGTCTGAGGACTTCAATGCTTCTTTCGTAATAAGTTCCTCTAGTTTGTTTTTCAATGAATATTTTTCATTTTTAAGTTTGTTAATTTGAGTGAGCAGATTTTGATTGTGATTTTTGAGACGTATGAGTTCTTTAGTTTCGAATTTATCAACCTTATTTTCAGAGTTTTAACATTCAAGATTTCTATTTTTTAAATCTTTGATTTGTTCCAATAACCTTTGATTAAGGTTTTATAAGTGCAAATTTTCTTCTTCCTTCTTCGATAGATTCTCGTTGAATTCCTTCTTAGAACTTTCATTTTCTTGTTTTAATTTTTGCTTCATAACCTTGGACTTCTTGATCTATTCAAGTAATTTTTTATTATGGTCGCTTAGGTGTAAAATTTCTTCGTCCTTTTCTTTTGACTTATTGTAGAATGTCTTCAAATCTTTATATTTCTTTTCCGAAGCATTGTTTTTTTGTTCATGCTTTGCAAATTCTTTCTCTAATATTTTTATTTGTGTTCGTGTATTACCTTGATGCTCTTCGGTACAAAATAATCTTCCACGCGCTGGACAACTTAAATTGTAATTTATTTGAATATATGTATATCCAATTTCGTTTAGGCAAAATAAACGTTTAGTCCAAAATAAAGATTGTGTGGAACTCATCTTCTCTTCTTTGTTTTGTTTTAAATATTTTTTTACCTCAATGATAACTGGCCCCTTGAATATCTTTTTTTTTGTTCTTTTGTACCTCAAACACCTTTTTTTAATAAAACTTTGGAACTTATTTATTCCTTCAATAACTTTCCATTGACTTGTTGTAATTGAAATCTGTATACCTTATAAACTTAATTCTTAATTATATAAGGTGGATTTGTATATTCTTTTTTTTCGCTATATATATATATATATATATATATATATATATTTTTGAATTATATACTTTTAGTTATTAATTAATTATATAAATTCAAACTATATAATAAATTTATATATTAAACTATTTAATAAGGTTTTATAATTTTCAAAGGCCTTCGTATGGTGGGGAAAAGGACAACGTACAGAGACGTCGCAATTCGTGGAGGACAAGACAGTCAACCAATGACTTTGCAGTTTAGAAGAAGTAGCGGCTAAGGGAAATATGGACGAGGTATTGTCGGATGGAAAAGCGAGATGGAGGCACAGGAGATAGGTAGAGGTCGGAAGGCTGAATGGAGGGAAAGAGGGACAACGACGTGAATGGAGGGACTGCGGCACGTCAGCGGGGAAAGGAAACATGTGAATTGTCAACTATGGTGGCAAGCAAAAGGTGGTCGAACAACGGTGAGGGAAAATGGTGCAGTGGTGGCACAAGATCAAGCCAGCGTAAATCAATTGATTGCAGGGTGTCAACCGGCTGGCTGGAAGACGGCGGATGAAGGTAGCAGTTAGCACAAAAAATTGGTTGCAGATGAGCCAGTGCACGCTTGTTCAATCTAAATGTGGCTTGATGGCCTGTGAGGTTGTGTGCGGGCTAGTCAAGTACGTTGGTTTTTCCTTTACATGAACTATATACTTTTCTTCTAATTTTTTTTGTTTTCTATTTTTTTATTTTTCTTCTTTGGGTAAATTTTCTCACTCTTTTTTTGTTCCTTTCTTGACCCTTTTTTCTTATATATATATATATATATATATATATATATATATATTGTTTATATGATTTTTTTTTTAAATTCAATGGCCAAAGGCCTGACAGCGAATTCGGCGGAATGGAGAACCTCCAACTATATAGCGAAACGCTTGATCGTGATGACAACTACATTGACGAACATTTTAATGGCCAATGGCAGGAATTGGAGAACGTAACTCTAATAACAATGTAATGATTCGTATATGCAGTGGGATAATTCAGAAGAACTGAAATATGTAAGTGTCCATCGTAGAACAAGTAATAATTGTATATAAGAATTGTTGAATGTGCAAAAGATGAGTGTAATGATTACAATGAGGGTTCACTTATATACCTAAGCAGGGGCCTTTTTATGAATGGTCATGTCTCTAAGAGATGCCTCTTCATTACTAACTAACTAATTATTTAATTATTATTTTATATTTATTTATTATTTTTATATTTTTATATTCATATTATATTACGAACAAAACAAATACGATGCGGAATAATTCAAAAGAATTGAAATATGTAAGTATTCATTATAGGACAAGTAGTAATTATATAAAAGAATTGTTGAATGTGCAAAATATGTGTGTAATGATTACAATGAGGACCCGCTTATATACCTAGGCAAGTGCCCTTTTATGAATGGTCATATCTCTAAGACATGCCTCTTCATTACTAACTAACTATCTATTAGTTAATTAATTATTATTTGTTATTATTATATTTATATGAATTATATTCATAACACAAAGTACAAGCTACCAATTCTCCATAGTTGTTAGGCTCCCTCTTTCCTTGTATCGAGCTTGCTTTCTTTCGAGCTGTCTTGGAGCCATCTTCACTCTTCATTCTCGTGACAGGATCTAGGGCATCTCTCTTACTTGTCACTTTCTTCTTTGATATGAAGGCATTGCATTAAGCCTTCCCAAACTTCAAGCTTTTTATGAAAGTGATCTTCTTTGACCTTATGGTTATCTTCTCATTTTGCTGCCCTCAAGATGATCATATCTTGACTTCATATTTGCCAAGTACCAGATATTGAGCTTCCCTCAATACTCTTCATCCATACAGTTGACCTTGCCTCAATTGTCATCATGTATTCCTGCAACATTCTTCCAGGTAGCAAAAATAATATGTTAACCAGATAACCAACAATTAAAATCAGACATACCTCATCATGATGACCTTATCGTACCATCAACATCCTCATCGACCATCTCCACTTGAAACTTCCTTCATGCATCAAAGTGCCCAAGGATCGAACTTGATTACCAAGTTACAACTTTTCTTCTGGAGATTTATACTGGATGTTAATCACTATTTATATATTCTAGAGAAAGTCCTACTCTTTTATTCACCTTAAAGTAAGTCAAATCCTATTTTTTCAAGCATCATATATCCATATACTTAAGCATATTCTATGACCAACTTTCTTTTCACAAGATTCTATACATATGAATCTTATCCAAAGTTTTACATCCAACATGCATTCCTATGCTTTCACCCAATCATCTAGCTATCTTCCCTAAAGTGAGCCTGCAACTTGACCCATTGCATTCCTTCATCCCTTTAACAATATTGATTCCACATTACATGGAATGTCTACTAACCTTGTCATGATGCTTTTCCCAAGGACCTTCCAAAATGATGGTTCTTCCTAAATCATGATGATCCAACTAAGCAGGATGACAACTTCTAACATAATGTTAGATAATACCTAGATGAACATTATGCAAAAATGGTCTATCTATCCATCTATCTAGATGATCTCTACAAAGCAACTTAATCATGTAAATGTGAAAATTCCTACTCAAAGGAACCCCTACTGCAACAAAAACTGAATTTACTTCTCCTACTTGAACTTAATATACATTTATCAAGTTATTTTCTGAAAAATGAAGTAAATTACTTTTGCAGCCTACACTCCCTTAAATTTGATTACATGAAACAGAAAACTGAGCAAAGAACAAGATACATAGAACACAATTATTTTTGCACAAAATAGTCCCCGAAAAAACCCAATGCGGGAAAACCGGTGCAGCAACTCTAAGGGTTTTCTATTATTAAGCAGTAATTCTGAATACAATGTTGGATGCCCTCCCGGCAATCCAGTGACAGAGAAAATATAATGGCAGAAAACTGAGTGAGTTTTACCTCACTTCACCCAACAGATTCGGGTTGATCCAACAGCAAAACTGGCTAACCCCAGCTATCTCTGCACTAGCCCTGCGTAGACCCTACGTCAACCTTATAGGCTCTGCATCAGCTTCTACGTTGTCTCTTCTGCCTCTGGAACTTCTGCGTCAACCTCTCTAGACTGTTTCAACAGTTCCGGCTTTCTACGTGAGGGCAACTTCTGCTCTGCATCAGGGCTACGTGGGCCCATACTAGCCCACCGTCAATCCTTCTAGCTGTTGTGCTACCTCCACTAGTGGCTCTCCACCTCTTTGTTCAATATTTCCGAAGTATCCCTGCCCCTCTGCTGCAGAATGATCACTCAGTTCAAATTCTCAACTTCCTAGCCCCAAAAATCAAACTTCGGATCAATTCGTTCTCTCTGTGTGTATTTCAAAATGAACCCTAAGCCCCCCTTCTTATACTTTTCTCGTTGAGACTTCAACGGCCGAGATTATGTCTCTAATCAACGGCTAAGATTAAAACTTGACTTGATCTGCCTTCTAGATCATTCTCACCCATATTTTGATTAATACCCATTAATACTTTAATTTACCTAAGTTCAGACTTAGGAACCCCATTAAAAATACTAATTATTTTAATAAAATACAATCCAGGTGGAATTTCACCAAATGGTTTCTTGGAACTCATGTGCCTTAGCCTCTCCACCAATTTTCATGGCTAGAGCACATTCGATGCTCTACCAAAAACCAACAGTAAATTCTAGACATGCTAATATCGTATGCTTCTTTCTATGATGTTATACATAATCAAGATTAACAAAGCTTACCATCTAAAGGAAAGAACATTTCATATAAAGAACCTGCCAAATAGAGTGCCTTCTATAGTAGTAAAGATCCTTTACTTCTTCCTTCTTCTGCTTCTTCTCAAGTTCTCCCACTTCCTCGCTACATGATCTTCGCTTCTTTCCTTTCTCTTATTGTTCTGTTGACTTGGGCAGTCCCTCTTAAAGTGTCGAAACTCATTGCACTTAAAGCATTGAACATTGGACATGTTTTTTTCTTGGACTTACTAAACTTTCCCTTCTTTTGCTTCTTGACTTAGGCTAGAAAAGCTTGAGATTGCTCATCTGATCCAATATCATTCTTGACCTTGATCCTTGATTCCTCGAATATGCATTGGGCCCACAACTGATCAAATTGAGTTGAATCCTTCTTGGAGTCGCTGCTTGTTGCAAAGTTGCTCCATTCTGGTGGTAGTGCATTTAGTACACAGATGGTCACTTCTGAAACAAATATTTTCCCAAGTCCTTGCAGATGGTCTCTTAGTTGAGAGACTCTCATGAGAAAGGATGCCACATCCTCATCCTTTGATTTCTTCATTCTGTATAATTTATTCTGCAAAGACATATTTTGTCTTCTTGTACTTATAGAGTACAAATTCGCTAACCTGTCATACATAGCCTTGGAAGTCTTCAAGTTTGCAACAAATGGAACAAGAGAATCCTTACTTGATTCAACTATGACCCTTTGATCCCTTACTTCCCCTTTCTTGCTAGTTCTTGTGTCTTGTCTTTGTTGCGTTCATTAATTTCCCCAACAACATACTCCATTACTTCTTGTTCTTTGAGTATCAAGTCAACCCTTTTCCTTCATCCTAAATAATTTGAATCTCCAATGAGCTTATTGTTGTCCTTGCAAACATGATGTAATAATATGATATTTTCTTGAAACCAAGATTCTCCTTGATGATGTCTTCAATCTTCTTGATGCCTTCAAGATCTTTGAAGAGACTTACTTGAAAGATGTTCCGTAGGATTCTTGTTAAAATTTGGTAGCTCAAGGATGAATTTCTCCTAGAAGAAATCATATCTTTCAATTCTGTTTGAACCTCTTATAATAGAATTTCATTTTTAATAATTCTAATATGACTTTCCAAAAATAGTAAGTCACATCTCAATTTGGAAGTGACTTTCCAAAAATAGAAAGTCATGTCTAAATGATCAAGGATGATCTCGACATATAGAATCCACTTTAAAATCAAGTCAATCATGATTATACAAGTCAAGAATCAATATTTTTATCCTTACTAGTATTATTATTATTATGATACTATTATTTATAAAATAGTTTAAAGTCATTCACTTTTAATGGATTAATAAAAACGAATTCTATCATGAAATAAGTAAATTAAATTGAGAATCTCTTACTTGGCAAATTGAACCTATCTCTTGGAATAAAATAGTAACTCCACTCTTAAGAGAATGTAACTCTCCCTCACTAATTCAATGCATGGCTGAAGTGTAACACCTCATTAAATGCACTTGTAACTCCCTCATTCAATTCGATTTGTAACTCTCACCAAATATTCTCTCATGTCTAAGTGTAACTCTCTTTCTCCTTAATTCAAATTGTAACTCCTAAAGACATGTGTATCTCTCTCTCTATTCTTGGAATAAGTTACACTTCTCCTCAAGTAACTCCTCCCTCAAGAAATTGGATTCTCCTATTATTGGCTCAAGGCATGAATTCATTTTGTAACTCCTCTCATTTCTCATCTACTTAAGCAAGGGAAAGTGAGAGTCGATGTAGGATGTTCATTGTGAAAAAGGAGAGGTAGTGTTGAGTGTGTGCAAGAGAAGTGTGAGAGCAAGTGAAGAGTGAGAGCAAGTGAAGAGTAAGAGCAAGTGAAGATCTGGAGCAAGTGTGAAGAACAAGATTTAATCAAGAAAAGGAGGAGATCTTCAAGCAAAGAGAAAGAGCACTTCAACTGCAAGTTGATCAGACATTGGTGAATTTATTTATTCTCATTCTCTCTCTCTCTCTTTGTACTCTGCTAAACAATTGAAGAAATCTAATAGAAGGAGAATCATTTGGGTTTTCCCCTTGTGGGGGTTTTGCCCTGGTCATTGGACCTAACTCCCAGTGTCTCATATTTGTGCTTGGTTGTCTTCATATGATCCTTAAGTTAATGTTCTATCTACCATCAAATCAGCAGCATTTTAGCCTTCAAGTACTCAGCCTAGCTGTTTGCGCCTTCAAGCACCCAACCGCATACACATCCAGCCCTACGTTGATCTGTCCTTAGCCTTTTAGGGCAGACCTCTTCAACGCATAACTTCTCCTTATAGTTGTGGCTTCCTTGCCTTGCAAACACACCTAAAACAACCCTTAACTCATGCCCTAGAACAGCCTCATTCACCACGCTATCACCTACAGCAAACAGAAATTCCCACGTTGTCCTTCCAGGCTCCTTCTTTACTGCATCTAGGGCTTGAGATCCTCCTTTCCACCAAGTCTTCCTTTAGAGAAGACATACCCAAACAAGTGGAGAAAGACATCATGAGATGAGATGATGAAAGAATGACTCGAGGTCTCCTCCCTTTATATGCGACGTTGAGGATGAGCTGGTGTTATGAATATAATTCATAACAATTAGATAAATAAAATAAATATAAATATTAAATAATTAAATATTATTTAGGTTAAATAGTCATTAAATTAAGTGAAAACGCGTGTCTATGCCCATTCACGAAAAGTCACCTGCTGAGGTATAAAAGCAGGGCCTCATTGTACATTCAAATCATCTTATACATTATATATATTAATAAATTATTATTTAAGAATACCTGTGTGTATTTATACAATTAAGCCTACAAGCTATCAGTTTTCATACTTCAGTCATAGTTTTTTTGTTACAGTGGTATCAGAGCTATGGCACACGAAATAATCATGCAGGCCTTTGAACGTAGTTCGCCACACAATGTGCCAGTACATTCACATCTTGATTACGTTGAACAGTTTAGTATTCAAGAAGCATTTCAGCGTTTAGAAAAATCATATGCAGAAGTTAATGAATATCAAAAAGAAATTGATAATAAGAAAGATGATAGCGATGGTGAAACAAAAGTAGATGTCGCAGAAAATGATCTAGATGATGATCCTGATGAGAATAATGTAGATCAAGACGATAATGTTCCCTTGTGTGTGAGGTTTCAGGTAAAGCAGTTGACAAAACCTCCCAGTGAAGGTTTCCATATGGGTGATGTTGGATTACCCACTAGGCCGAATCCCTCTTCCATTGCAACAAATATGGCAGGGTTTTCAAACCCTAGTCCTAACCCCACTGCACACGTGACAAACCTCCACTCAACAATTACACATTCAACTCTTGCATCCTCACACTTCTAGGTCCAGCCACGGTTAGAGTCAGACCCAACCCCAACCCTAGTTGGCTGCTACGCCACCACAACCTGGCGTTTCCACCTCGTCAAACCCTAAGCGTGGTCAGAAGAAGCCTTTTGTCCACCTCATGGGAGCCATATCTCTAACTGGAAATCCTTCATCGTCCCCATTCAAACCCACAGAGTTAGGCCCGAACCCTCGAAGGAAGAAGCGCAAGGCTCTCGAGAAGCAGGTTCCCGACCGAGTTGTTGCGCTACTACCGAAGTCCGCTTTGTATACCCAGTTGCTTGAATTTGAGGCTAGGGTGGACGCCGCTCTGACCAGAAAGAAGACCGATATCCAGGAAGCCCTCAAAAATCCACCCTCCCTTCAGCGCACACTGCAAATCTATGTTTTCAACACCCTTGCAAATCAAAACCACCAAGTCCGTAGTATCGATGATAAACAACATATGTTGGAGCAACTGTCGTGGATCCTGCGAATTCTTGGAAGGATTCTAGAGGATGGCATAGAGGCGGATGCTTCTGCTTTCGCCGACCACTGCAATTCCTCGGACCACTGCAATTTCCGACCACTACCGTCTACCCCTACAAATTCCTCACACAAACCCATTAGCCGCCCTTCACTTCGCTTTCAGCACCAATTTAACATGTCGTCGTCACAGGCTATGTCCCCGGTCAAGTGTTGGGTCACCGGCAAGGGTTCAGTTATGTCAGCATTTTATTTTCGTTTACCGCAACATGGGTTAATGGATCAGTCGAACAAGATCAAAGCGATGTGGGTTCTATTCCGAGTTCCAATCGCCCTTGTTATTCGAAGCCACGAAGGCTCCATGCTCAAACGACGGCTTGATTGGAATAAACGTTCCGCTAGTCAAACGTTGTGGTCACCATCCACTAATGATCACGTCGCGTCGGTTAATGGTCATAACATACGTCGGAATCGGTGGCACACAGAACAGTTTTACGACCGTCCAAGCACAGTGGCATCACCGAGGTGGTCTAACTTGTCAAGGTGGTTTTTCAGAGAGTTCAATGAGCTGGACCATCTTTTCAAACACAGGCTAAATGCTAGCATCAAACATGCAATTGATTATGTGAAGCAGTTTCCTTCTTCAATTGTATCTCTAATCTCTAGTTCAACGCATTTGTGGCAGGTGGTTTTGCGGCGATTCTTATCATTATTGCATTCTTGGATGAATCTCTTCTTGAGGCACATCTGTTTGGCCACAATTTGTTTTGGTATGCTGCTGTCTTTGGAACTGTGACAGCAATCAGTAGAGCAGCTTGCTGCTGTCTTTGGAACTGTGACAGTAATCAGTAGAGCAACTATTACTGATGAGTTCCTAGTATTTGATCCTGAAGGATCGATGGCATTAGTAGCTCAACATACACATTATATGCCAAAGAGTTGGCGTGGAGCAGAAAATTCTGAAGATGTTAGAAGCGAATTTGAATCATTTTTTCAGTATACTGGCATGATGTTATTGGAGGAGATGATCTCAATATTTGTGACCCCATACGTTCTTTTCCTTTTACTACCAAAGCGTGTTGATGATATTCTGCAATTCATAATGGATTTCGCTGTGAATGTAGAAGGTGTTGGGGATGTTTGTAGTTTAAGTGTCTTTGATTTTGAGCATCATGGAAATAGTAAGTATGGGTCACCTTTCAATACGTCAAAGGACCGCAGGAGCTGCCAAGGGAAAATGGAGAAATCATTCCTTAGTTTTAAGAGCAGCTACCCTAGTTGGGAGCCAAATGCCCAGGGAAAGCAATTCCTATCTACTCTTTTGGATTTCCGGCAGCAAGAACAGGACAGGCAAACAATACAGATGTATTCACCTGATCAAATTTCACAAAGATTTCCAGCTTTAAGAGCTTTAGGTAGTGGCTATAGTTCAGGTTTGAGGGAAGGACTTCTGTACAGTTGGCCCTTGCCTAGATCACATTCTATTGAAGTTCAGCCTGGTCAATTGGACCCATCTAGAACTAGCGAGATGGAACAAAAAGATAATTTGTACTGGCTTGATCGGTACTATACTTTCCAGTCACTTCATGGTTCATATGTGAGGTACAACAATGCTGGTACATCTGGATTGCAACATGACTTGCTTCCAAGCGAGGGTGGTTTTGGTATATCTTATTCTGCAGGCAGACAACTGCCAAGGGGCCAAAAGGAAGCTCATGGACTTGGCATGGATGAGCATTTAGGAAGTAACATGGAAGCCTCAACTTCAAGTAGAGTTTTTCACGAGAGTATGATTCGACAAAGTGGCATTGAGCAGCCAGGACACGTGGGTGAAAACTGGTGGGAAAGAAAAAGACCTGCATCGATTCATGGCCAGGGAAGCTTCTTGGAGCCGCCTCCATTGTTTGGGATTGGTCACTTAGAAAATACTATTGACGAGGCTTCTTATGAGAGTGACAAAGAGCACGATGCAACATGGGGAATGAAGAGGTCCTCTGCTGCCTATGAAATTACTTTCACTGATGACAATTTGGATGCATTTGATTTTCCCTATGATGACAAAATGAGCGACACAATACTGGCAATGAAAGAATCTTTTGCAGGTTTTCCTTTTACAGATGAAAACGGTGCTGCATTTGATCTACCCTTTGGTGATGTGTATGAACGTCCAGTTACTACGTCCAAATGGAAGCTGAGACTTGACGCTAATGAGGATAAAGAAGAATGAAATAGAGTACTGGGCATTCCTTCATTTGATTCTTCATCTTCTTAGAACAAAGCTGTTTCACTCTGTTGAAATGGTAATTTCAAGAAAGCCCATCAAAAAGTTAACAGGTTAATGGATGGGCTTTTTCATGAACTGCTTCTTGCTGAATGATATATGTAATTTCTCTGACCTCAGTTACCATCATTAAAAAAAAAAAAATTATTAGAGTTATATTAAAAAAATAATAATAAATAAATCTAAAGAAATATTACCGATGAGCTATAAGAGAAGAGGATGGCTAGATTATATACATCGAAGACGACATATACTAAGTGAAGAAAAACCCAAGCATTAAAGCTTTGAGGACAAAGCTTTCGAAGGAAAAGGCTATGTTATGAATATAATTCATAACAATTAGATAAATAAAATAAATATTAATATTAAATAAATATTATTTACATTAAATAGTCATTAAATTAAGTGAAAAGGCATGTCTAAAAGACATGCCCATTCACAAAAAATCACCTACTGAGGTATAAAAGCAGGGCCTCATTGTACATTCAAATCATCTTATACATTATATATATTAATAAATTATTATTTAAAAATACCTGTGTGTATTTATACAATTAAGCCTACAAGCTATCAGTTTTCATACTTCAGTCATAGTTTTTATGTTACAGCAGGGGGTTAAAATGCCTGTCTTGCTTGCTGGCCGACCTTAACAATTTGTCCATAATACAAATAAATTCATATCTTTATTTTTACATGTCGGAATGGGATGATCTTTAGATCAATCCTACACCTCTCGGAGAGAGGAATCCAAGAAAAATATTAGTTGTCATAAATAAGCTGACCCATGTGGAGTTTGGCCGTAGTTGCCAATTTTAACAACTACTAACAGTGGAAGGAGAACAAAGTGCCGGAAGGAGGACAAAGTGTCGGAAGAAGGTGGACAAAGTGTCGGGGAGACATAGTGCAGAGAAAAGGAAGGACTTGACTTGTGCTTGGAGGATCTTCTAGTCAAGGGTCTAGGGTTTGCCATTGATCAAGAAAGAAGCTTCAACGAGAAAAAACTTACTGAAGGGTTTTCCGTTCAAGAGAAGAGAGGTTTTGGCCCTAGCAGAGAGCCAATATCTTGTGTTCTTGTTTTATGTTTTTAATAGCAGTTTGATGAAGTACACACATGCATTAATAAGAGAAGAAGAAGATTAAGCTAACAAAGACAAATTGTAAAAAGACTTCACAAATTGTTATCTAGTCCTGAAGAATCACTCTACATCTTATTGCCCTAGATTCTTCAACATGGAATCAAAGCTAAGGTGACACATCAAGGAAAGGGCATCTCAAGAACACTCATAAGGTGACTCATAAAGGGAGGACATCTACAAAGTTGAAGCATCAAGCCAAGAAGTCTCAATCACTTCAAGGACAAGAAGGTCTACCATCTATCATTCATCAAGGAAGACTACAAAGCAAGAAGTGCCTTACATAAAGGCACCCACAAAGAAGAGCAGATCAAAGAGGGACCTACATCATCTACAAGTCATCAAGCAAATCTCATCATCAAGCAAGTCCACTTGGAAAAGGCAACTTGAAGAACATCAACATCCTAGGAAGGCAAGCCATCAAGACTTCAAAGAGAAAGCAAATCCACTACATCTAAAAATCTATCATGTAAGTATATGTCCCCTTCTGAATATACATCAATGTCTTTTTGCAAGGAAAGCAAAAAATTGGAAGGTACCAATAACTTTCTTGCATGGAAGAAGGGATTGATTTACTTCTCAAGGAGAATGAACTTCTAGAACATATCAAAGGGAATATCACTATCCTTGCTAAGGAACAAACCCAAGCCTTAGCCAAGTACAATAAGGATGAAACAAGAGCTCAAAGGATTCTAATAGAATCTATCAAGGGCTCTCTCATTCCTTATGTCTCCAAATTTGAAACATCAAAAGAAATCTATGATAAACTAGTAGAGCTATTCTCGTTAACCACAGTTGGAAAAGTGATGTCTCTAAGAAACGAATTGTACAAGATGAAGATATGAAAGGAAGGAATAGCTCCCTACTTCATGAAAATCTTTGAGATGAGAGATCAACTTCAAGAGCTAGGGAATTCATGTCCAATAAAGAAATGACAATTGTAGTACTCAATGCTCTACCTGAGGATTGGGGCAACTTCACATCAAGCATATATGCCAAGACGAAAGCTACCACACTAAGTGAAATGTGGTCTCTATGCAAGACAGAGGAAACCAAACTCAAAGCCAAGGAAGATGTGGGATCAAAAGAGCAAGCATTTGCTACCATGTCCAAGAGAAAGGGAAAATTTGGTAAATTTGGTCCACGAAGAACAAACAACAAAGATATGTCCAAAGTCCAATGCTTTGTATGCCAATAATATGGTCACTATAAAAGGAATTGTCCTAAACTTAAGAAGGACAACAACAACAAAAGAAAGAGGGAAGAAGCTCACATGACTCAAGAGGTGAAACAAAAAAAAAAGAAGCAAAAAAAGGAAGATCCTTTGGATCTCTACTATGACTAAGTCAAACTCTTTACTTAAAGTCTTCTTTCAAAGTTTTTAGTAGGATAGGAGAATGTAGGAATAAAATAAAATTGCATGGCTAGAAACATCTTCTAAAATCTAAAAGCATGAAGTACATAGAGTTCTAGATACTCATGTAGAAAGAGCATTTATAAATAAAAACAATATGCATGGTTAAAAATATCTTTGAGAATATAGGAGCATGATAGATATAGCTCAAGATATTCATGTAGAAGGAGCATACCTAGAATAGGAACTCATCCACAATGAGAGGAAATTAATCACAATTAAAAATCTTAGAAGATCTCCATCATCAAAAGGAAAGAAACATTTGCAGGGTAAGGGTCTTCAAGATCCTATGATGGAATCTTCAAAATAAGATTCATAAACAAACGCAGATGTCTCATTGGGAATCTCATTCATGGGATTCAAGAAAATGATGATATGCAAGCAAGCTAAGATGAAGCAAAAAGGGCCACACCAAGGACAACCAAATGAAGCTAAGATGATCAAAGGAGAATCAAGATGAGGTATGTATGCATAAAAGTTTAGTCATGTTATCATATGTATATTATTGAGTCATGGCAATAGTTCTATGACATGATCAAGTAGGAAAGAATCTCTTTCACCAATGACATGCTCGAAGGCATGTACTACAATGCAATGAAGGTCAACAAAAGAAATACTCACATAAGGAGTATAAGAATGCTAACTAGTCCCAGAAGCAAGCAATGAAGAAGTGCTCTAACAAGGAGCATAAGGTGGTTGACAAATCTATCCAAGAAGAAGCAAATAAGGAAAGAGATCAAGCATGTGAAGAACACCATGATCACCAAGAATCACTATCTGACAAGATAATTTGAAGGTATCTACCGAAAGAAGGCATGACAACTCTGACAAAGGAAGAAAAAGATCAAAGGACCCTTGACGTCTGTGAAGGCCTTGGAGATATGAAAGGTGCAAATAACTGATTCTACTCTACGAAGATGTCATGATGAAGTCGTCATCTAGTAAAAGTTCCATTTAATGTTGAAGCAATATCAGGATGAAGTCATGAAGGGCTACTAGATCAAACCATGGGAACAAACAAGTACAAAGAAGCATCCATGTGAAGAGTAGTCTGAAGCATAGACAAGATGACAAGAGATAACCAGATGACAAGAGAACCTAATATATGACAAGAATGCCACTTTCCACGAAGGAAGCAATGACATGACAAAGAAGGAAGGAAAGTAATCAATGGATGGTACCCTACCACAAAGAAGTTTGAACGGAGACTTCATGACATCGAAGGAAAGAAGGAGATCAAGCAATTGGAAAACCGACAGAGAAGATGTTGTTGATGAAGGGACAAGTCCCTAGCGAAGAGGGAGTTATAACAAGTTCCCAATTACAAAGGAACTTGGACAAGTACCTTGTTAAAGGATACTTGGGCATGTCTTCCTCAATTGAGAAGAAGTGATAGACACAACATTCTTGTCTTCACTTGGGCAGAAAGAATGGGAGGATTGGGTAATCATCGGGCATCTGGCCGGACCAAATTTGGGAAATGCCTCGAGTTTCATAAACTCATCTACATTGATTTTCTTGGTGAACTTCCGTCCATATATATGCTTTGCAGATAGCATGGTGAGCTCATATTTGGTTGAGCCTCACTAGATTGGTGCCAAATATCTTTTGAGATATCTTCAAGGCACAATCTCTCATGGATTGAGATACACTGCAGAAAAATGAACCTGCATAATAATTCGAATTCTGACTGCACAACAGTGTGGAGGATCACTAGAACACTTCTCAGTGTTGGCTCTCTCTAGATTCTGCTTCGATATCATGGATGAGCAGGAAGCAGAATTCGGTTGCTATAAGCACTGTCGAGACCAAATACATAGCTATGAGTATGATCTCGTGTGAAGCTGCCTGGTTGTGGAAGCTCATCAGTGAGTTGTTCCATGATGAATACCACTGTGATTCTTTGTGACAACCAAGGGGGGGATTCGATTATTGAGGAATCCTATATTCGGTGATTGCTCCAGCAGATAGACATCAGATACTACTTTATCTGGGATATGGTAAGTCGATGAGCGACGAGGCTCCATCGCATTGAGATTGATGTACAGGTCGCAGACACTTTGTCAAAGCCTCGGGGAAAGGTCAAATCTGTGATTTTCCCGAACAACTTGGAGTTGTTGAGAGACCTTCATATAAGGGTCCTACATGTTGCATGCACTAAGCTCTGGGAGCTCTAGGGGGCTTGGGGTACTTACTAGAGCGACATACGACCACAGTGTGACTCACCCTCCCCTGGTGGTGCGCTATGTACAAAGTGACAGGTTCAACCTTTCCCTATGATACCTCGTGGCAACTATGGAACAAGATGATTAGTTCTCCTATGGTCCAAGATGATTAGTTCTCTCATGGCAACTATGGAACGGGATGATTAGTTCTCCCATGGTGACTATGAGCCAGGATGATTAGTTCTCCTCTGGGCCAAGATGATTAGTTCTCCTATGGCGACCAATGGACAGGACGATTCGTTCTCCTGTGGACAGGATGATTAGTTCTTCTGTCGAGACATCCTACCCATGCAATCTAGGACTCATGGGAAGTACCTCTCATCTAATCAATGAACAGGATGACCTCCATTGATCTGGGACCAATGAAACTGATCTAGGATCAGTATGAGTGGTTTGAGACACTCTCTTGTGATATTGATCTAGGATCAATAAAACTGACTTCGGGTCAGTAAGAGTGATATGACACACTCTTTTCAGATGAAACTGACTTCCGGTCAACAGAGAATGGTATGAGATATTCTCGATCAATTCTTCTTCTTCATGGTTCAGCAAAGCAGAACTGAGCAGAGCAAAGCAGAGCTCAGCAAAGCAGAACAGTGCAGGGCACTAATGGCAAAGATAGTACAGTCAGACATATAGATTAGCGGATGGAGTTCTCCCTAGTTGAGAGGGAATGTTAAAATTGGCAACTAGGGCCACACTCCATGTGGGTCATCTTATTAATGACGGCTGATATTTTTCTTGGATCCCTCTCATTGAGAGGTGTAGGATTGATCTAAAGATCATCCAATTCCAATAAATATTCATGGAGATATAATTTATTTGTGTTATGGGACAATTTGTTAAGGTCGGCTAGCAACCAAATAAAACCCTCATCTGCTCCACGTTTTTTTATAAATAAAGGTGCCTTGAATCATTTGAGAACACAACTCTCATGATCTCCCTCTCTCCACTTGTTTTGGGTTTGCTTCTCTCAAGGAAGACGCAATGGAGAGGGTCATCTAAAAGAGCCCTAGATGCAGTCATCTAGGAGAGCGCTAGCTACAGTCTTGGAGGAGATCTGGCCGCAGATCTAAGAAGCCCTCACTGCAGTCAATAGGAGCCCTAATCCGCAGTAAGGGAGCCCTAATCCGCAGCAAAGGGAAGGCTCTAATCCACAACAAAGGGAGCCCTAATCCACAACAAAGGGCAGGCTCTAATCCACAGCAAAGGGAGCTCTAACCACAGCAAAGGGAAGGCCCTTATCCGTAGTTAATGGGAGCCCTAAACCAGTGTCAAGAGAAAGCCCTAAACTGCTGTCAAGAGGAGCCCTGAGTCAAGGCCTTAGCCGCAACATAAGAAGGACTTCATCCGCAGCAGAAGGGACCTTATCATAGCATGAAGCAACGTGGACATGGACAGCAGCAAGACAAGGAAGTCGCAGTCACAAGGAGGAGAGATTCAAGGCTGTATATGTATTTGTTTGAGTGCAGGTAAGTGTTGTCAGCTTGCCCGAGTTTATCAGGAAAGAAACGTTGTTGTTTGGGTATCATTTGGGAAGGCGAAGTGCTATAGCTAGCTGTCGTGCTAGGCTGCAAGCCAGAGCACATAGCTGAGGTTGTGTCAAGGACTGTCAAGGGTGGACAGCACCTTCAAAGGGCAGTGTGGCATGAGGGAAAGCTCTTCAAGATAAACTGCAGTCCTAAAAGGACTTATCTCCTGACTGTGTGGTAGCCCTAACCTGAACACAGTCATAATAGCATTGGGCAGCAATACATATGATCAGTATTGCTAGACATAGGTGCTGCAATGGGACAGCATGGCAATGATGAGGTATTACGGCATGCATGGTAAAACATGATGCAACATGGGACAGCTGCAAGCATGAAGAATCATGGACAGCAGCAACATGGTAAAGCATGGACAGCTGCAAGTAGAGTGCTTTATGGGACAGTAGTATAGTACTTGATGCAGCTAGGACACAAAGCAGCAATGGTGCAGCAAGCACATGGGCATAGCATGGTGTAGCCTTGGCACTGGGTAAACACTAGGATAGCAGCAGCATAAGGTCCAGTATTGTGATGATGGGTGCAACATGGTGCAGCGCAGTGAGATGCAGCACATGATAGGTGAATGAGTCACCTTAGAGAATCAGTTGAAGTAGCATGTCTTCAACTGATCTCATGTAGAGATAATATATTAGTCGAAGTATTGACTTATGTTGTAAATGTACTATCTCTCTCTCTCTCTATACTGAACTATTGAAGAACATATAAGAAGCATTGATCAAGGGTTTCCCCACATTGGGGTTTGTCCCTAGCTAGCGCCACATCTTGTGTCCTCTTGTCTTGGCTTGTCTTTTGTGATTTATATTTATGTTCTATCTGCAGTTTACTTTAATGCTGATGTGATTGCTAAAGATATTGAGCTAACTGTGAAAATTGAAATAAATTGCTCTAAGCATAGAAAATACCTAAACTTAACATGGTATCAGAGCTGAGGTGAAGACAATGCCCAAGCAAGAGTGAAAGAGCAATCACCCAAGACAGTTAGGAAAGGACAAAAGGGTCAATGGGTTCCTCATCCCTCTTCAAATTCACTGAGGGTGAAATCGAAGCAGAGAATATTATCATAATGGCGCAGCGGAATATGGCCTACCTAAAGGTCACTTCATTGGGAAGACCGGATCTCAGGATGGAAGGAAAGGCAGATAACTAGTTCTGCCATTATGTGAAGGAGTGTCTGAATGGCAGGGACACATCACTTGATGACGATAACAATCATTCCAGGGACATCTTCAATGATCAGAGGAATGACAGTGCAGGTCATCAAGGTAACAACTAACTCTTCAAGAAAGCAAGGAACCCCACATATGAAGAATCAAATGTTGTTTCTGATAAGATAAAGAAGTGTTATCTTGTATTGGCCCTCTCCTTCAGATTCTTTGGGAATATGGCTTATTTATTGTAGTGCCTCAAGGTACTCCATTGTATAGAAGGGTGTTCTCTCTAATTTAGTAGAGATGCAAACAATCGTGGGATTATACTTGGAGCCGATGCCACCTATCCCGAAAAGGGTGTAGGGAATGTTACCTATCAATTGAATGAGGGTAACTTGATTGACTTACAAAATCTCTTTTATGTACCTGATTGCAAGAAGAATATAGTGTCCATTTCGGCAATGGAAGTCAAAGGTTTCAGGGTGGCATTCATCAATGGAAAGGTACGTGTTCAAAAAAAAAAACTTTCTAAGATGATTTTGAGTTCAGGGTTGGTAATTTGTATCAAGTTGCAGGATGGTCCATTGTGGACCATATCAGTTGACACATCTGATCTATAGCATAGGAGGTCTACTTATGGGGCCCTACCCGATATGAGTCAGATGGTGACTCAGATGCCTGAATTCAAGAAGAGCATGAAGGTACATGTCTGAGATGTACCGAAGGAAAATCTTACAAGGGGACCATTCCCCTCATATAGCAGGTCCACAGGTTTGGAACAACCCAAGGAGTTTGAGATTCATGATCGGGAATCTCATGTATACAGGTGGAAGAAATCCCTCTATGGCTTGAAGTATAACACCCCGGGCATAGTATGAGAGGACCGATAACTATCTGATGAAGCTGAGATTCACTAGGAGTGAAACCAATCCAAACCATTGCTCGAAGGTTGTGGACGATAGACCTCTCATACCAACACCTTTTAAGGACGACCTATTTCTGACAGGTGCAGACCCTCTCACTTGCAGAAGTAAGAGGGAGTTGGATTCCAGATATGGAATGGCAAACTGCAAGCTCGTGACTACCTCGAGGATATTAACTTTCAGAAGTTATATGGTGGTGATGCCAGACTAGATTTAGGAAATGCCTCTAAGTTTCATAAACTCATCTGCATTGATGTTCTTGGTGAACTTCTATCCGTATATATGCTTTGCAGTTAGCATGGTGAGCTCATATTTGGTTGAGCCTCAATAGATTGGTGCCAAGAATCTTTTGGGATATCTTTAGGGCACAATCTCTCATGGATTGAGATACACTGTCGGATATATGAAGCTGCATGATTATTCAAATGCTGACTGGGCAGACAGTGTGGAGGATCGCTAGAGCACTTCTCAGTGTTGGTTCTCTCTGGATTCTGCTTCGATATCATGGATGAGCAGGAAGCAGAAGTCGGTTTCTATAAGCACCGTCGAGACCGAATACATAGCTACGAGTATGATCTCGTGTGAAGCTGCCTGGTTGTGGAAGCTCATCAGTGAGTTGTTTCATGATGAATACCATTGTGATTCTTTGTGACAACCAGGGGGGGATTCGATTATTGAGGAATCTCGTATTCGATGATTGCTCCAGTAGATAGACATCAGATACTACCTTATCTGGGATATGGTAAGTCGATGAGTGAGGAGGCTCCATCGCATTGAGACTAATGTACAGGTCGCAGACACTTTGTCAAAGCCCCGGGGAAAGGTCAAATCTGTGATTTTCCCGAACGACTTGGAGTCGTTGAGAGACCTTCGTATAAGGGTCCTACATGTTGCATGCACTGAGCTCTGGGAGCTCTAGGGGGCTTGCGGTACTTACTGGAGCGACATACAACCACAGGGAAACTCACCCTCCCCTGGTGGTGCACTATGTACATGGTGACAGGGTCAACCTTTCCCTATGATACCTCGTGGCAACTATGGAACAGGATGATTAGTTCTCCTGTGTGCCGAGATGATTAGTTCTCTCGTGGCAACTATGGAACAGGATGATTAGTTCTCCTGTGGGCCGGGATGATTAGTTCTCCCGTGGCGACTATGAGCCAAGATGATTAGTTCTCCTCTAGGCCCAGATGATTACTTCTCATATGGCGACCAATGGATAGGATGATCCGTTCTCCTGTGGACAGGATGATTAGTTCCCCTGTCGAGCATCCTACCCATGCAGTCTGGGACTCATGGGAAGTACCTCTCATCTGATCAATGAACAGGGAAATGGGGTTAGGGACCATAGTAGTACTATCGATGGCGCATCGTTGTATCTATGTACTCCCTATGCTAGGATGACCTCCATTGATCTGGGATCAATGAAACTGATCTAGGATCAGTATGAGTGGTTTAAGACACTCTCTTGGGATATTGATCTGGGATCAATAAAACTGACTTCGGATCAGCAAGAATGATATGACACACTCTCTTCAGATGACACTGACTTCCGTCAGTAGAGAATGGTATGAGACATTCTCGATCAATTCTTCTTCTTCATGGTTCAGCAGAGCAGAGCAGAGCTCACCAGAGCAAAACTGAGCAGAGCTCACCAGAGCAAAGCAGAACAGTGCAGGGCACTAATGGCAAAGATAGTACAGTCAGACCTATAGATCAGCGAATGGAGTTCTCCCTAGTTGAGAGGGAGTGTTAAAAATGGTAACTAGGGCCAAACTCCATGTGGGTCATCTTATTAATGATAGCTAATATTTTTCTTGGATCCCTCTCATCGAGAGGTGTAGGATTGATCTAAAGATCATCCGATTCCGATAAGTATTCATGGAGATATGAATTTATTTGTGTTATGGGACAATTCGTCAAGGTCAGCCAACAACCAAATAAACCCCTCATGTGCTCCACGTTTTTGTATAAATAAAGGTGCCTTGAATCATTTGAGAACACAACTCTCATGATCTCCCTCTCTCCACTTGTTTTGGGTTTGTCTTCTCTCAAGGAAGACGCAGTGGAGAGGGTCATCTAAAAGAGCCCTAGATGCAGTCATCTAGGAGAGCCCTAGCCGCAGTCTTGGAGGAGATCTGGCCGCAGATCTAAGAAGCCCTAGCTGCAGTCAATAGGAGTTCTAATGCACAGTAAGGGAGCCCTAATCCGCAGCAAAGGGAAGGCTCTAATCCACAACAAAGGGAGCCCTAATCCGCAGCAAAGGGAAGGCTCTAATCCACAGCAAAGGGAGCTCTAACCACAGCAAAGGAAAAGCCCTTATTTGTAGCTAATGGGAGCCCTAAACCAATGTCAAGAGGAAGCCCTAAACTACTGTCAAGAGAAGCCCTGAGTCAAGGCCTTAGCCATAGCATAAGAAGGACTTCATCCATAGCAGAATGGACCTTATCATAACATGAAGCAACGTGGGCATGGACAGCAACAAGACAAGGAAGTCGCAGTCACAAGGAGGAGAGATTCAAGGCTGTATATGTATGTGTTTGAGTGCAGGTAAGTGTTGTCAGCTTGCCCGAGTTCATGAGGAAAGAAACATTGTTGTTTGGGTGTCATTTGGGAAGGCGGAGTGCTACAGCTAGTTGTTGTGCTAGGTTGCAAACCAGAGCACACAACCGAGGTTGTGTCAAGGACTGTCAAAGGTGGACAGCACCTTCAAAAGGCATGTGGCATGAGGGAAAGCTCTTCAAGATAAACTGCAATCCTAAAAGGACTTATCTCCTGACTGTGTGGTAGCCCTAACCTGAACACAGTCATAACAACAATGGGCAGCAATACATATGATCAATATTGCCAGACATTAGTGCTGCAATGGGACAGCATGGCAATGATGAGGTATTATAGCATGCATGGTAAAACATGATGCAACATGGGACAGCTGCAAGCATGAAGAATCATGGACAACAGCAACATGGTAAAGCATGGATAGCTGCAAGTAGAGTGCTTTATGGGACAGCAGTATAGTATTTGATGCAGCTAGGACACAAAGCAACAATGGTGCAGCAAGCACATGGGCATAGCATGGCGCAGTCGTGGCACTGGGTAAACACTGGGATAGCTGCGGCATGAGGTCCAGTATTGTGATGATGGGTACAGCATGGTGCAGCACGTTGAGGTGCAGCATATGGACGAGATGCAGCACATGATAGGTGAATTTGTCACCTTGGAGAATCAATTGAAGCAGCATGTCTTCAACTAATCTCATGTAGAGATAATATATTAGTCGAAGTATGGACTTCTGTTGTAAATGTACTATCTCTCTCTCTCTCTCTGCTGAACTATTGAAGAACATATAAGAAGAATTGATCAAGGGTTTCACCACATTGGGGTTTGTCCCTGGCTAGCGCCACATCTTGTGTCCTCTTGTCTTGGCTTGTACTCTGCGATTTATATTTATGTTCTATGTGCAATTTACTTTAATGCTGATGTGATTGCTAAAGATATTGAGCTAAGTGTGAAAATTGAAATAAATTGCTCTAAGCATAGACATACCTAAACTTAACAAAGTTGGATACTTAAAACTATTATTTTGGATTATCACATATAAAAATGAATTTTTATTTTGCTGGTACGTGGATACCAATATGAAATATGTTATTTAATTAACAATGCTAGAATATGGGTACCAATATGAAGTTTAATATTTGATTAACCTTGCTATGAAATCTAAATTATGAATTATGTTATGGATTAGATGTCTATAATTTTATTTCATTTATGTATATCGACATAATTGATGAGATGGAAATAAAAAAATGACTACATTTTAATATGAAAGTTAATATACAAATATATGGGTTGAACATAGCCATGTACGTTATATAAACGAAAAGATCAATACCGTAGATAGCAACATATGTGAAATACACAAAAATTGTTATTTAAATACAATTTGTTTTGAATATATATTGTTCATATGTTATAATGTGTGGACAAATGTTTAGATTGCAGATAACATCGTTACCAAACTGACCACATGATGACAATTCCAAGAACAATTGAGGCTCAATGAAATTCCATGATAGGGTGTTGACTCTGGCTAGGAGGGGTGAATGTGTTGCCCACTGTTTATCCTCCAAAACCTGGAGTCATGGGAGGACTGTGGGAGTCACGCTCCCTTAGACATGTGATGATGACTGTCGGAGACCTACCAGGAAATCAAGTCGATATGATCGACGTTGTCATCCTTGAGGTCTATGAATGGTTAGGTCAGTGTAACTAATGCCATGGCATATTCTAGTAGAGGACAGATAGGATGGGAGCGGAAGAGATTAAGAAGGATATGATGATTATAAGATAGCTTGGGAGCTCAGCTGGGGCAGAGTATGACTATTAAGATTGTAAAACTATAAATGTTCAAAACAGAAATCCTACATAATTATATTAATCACTAAATAATTGTTGATATACTACATAAACCCTAACTTTGGGACGAAGTTTTTCTAAAGGAAGGATATAATCTAATGACCCATCAAATTACAAAGAACATAGGAACATTACCAAGCATACGACGCATGCATATGTATATGATAGCTACATATGCATGAACCACATGTATTACACTAGTATACACACTGGCTAAAATGGAAAATGTCTAAGTTTAGGTTAATGAATTGATTATCGAAATTAATTCCTATCTTATCGGAATATAATAAATATATCAAGTGGGGCCTCGATATGTATATAAATATATATGATAAAGATAATGAAATGTATATGAAATTTTATTTAATTTATATTTAATTAAAGTAAATAAAATCATTTATTTATATTTAAATAAAATTTAAATCAATCTTTGTTAAAGCTATAAATAAATCAATTTAATTAATTGGAAATTAATTTAATAAATTGGAATTAATTTAATAAAACATTGTCAAAAACTAAACTAAATAGATGGACCACCGCCTCTATCCAAAAGGAAGAGAAGGGTCAAGAAAATTGGTGGGGGGGGAGGGTGACAGCGAGAAGAAAGAGGAAACGGTGGAGGAAGGAGGCCGACAGCGAGGAAGTAGGGAGGCGGTAGAGTTGAGCATATAAGGGAGTGAAGAAGACCATAACAGGGAGGAGATTTTGGGGAGCTTTACAGAGAGACGGGAATTTCTAACAGAGTCACAGATATTGAGCTTGATTGTTCTTGGAATTTTGGGCACAGGGGCCAGAAAATTTGTCTTCTGGATCAAGAGACCATACAGGTAGACCCCAGATAGGCTGGGAGCTAAAGGGTGGCTTGGTAACTGCAGCAACGGGAACAACCACAATCCAAAACACCTTCAACTGTTTCCAGGTATTCTTCTGCAATTTAAATTTTTAAATTCCAACTCCTGTCTGGTTAAAATTGCACAATCAGGGCTTTACATTGTCTGGTTAAAATTGCCACATTATGCTCTGCTGAGATTTGGTTGTCAAGGCCAGGTTTCAAAAAGTTGGTGTTAAAAATATTGCATGCAAGCTTTGTGGTAGATGAAACAATTGAGCATGTCTTCGGAGATGCACATCTGTCAAGACTCCTTGAGCATGGTTTCAGGCTGAATTCAACTATTTCTTAAATGCTTTACTTTCTTGTAAAGGCCCTCTCCTTGGAAACATTTGACTGATTAGAGAGAGCTGCAAAATTTCTGTGGAAATCCAACTGCAAAGCTACTTTTCATGAGGAACTATCCCCCATTAGTTTAGGGAAACTGAGGCTTTTTAAGCAGGCATTTGGTTGGCTTGTAAAAGCCAAATTTGGGATTTTCCATAAATATCTAGTCCCTACTTATTGGGGTGCAAGCTCAAACGTTACATTTCCGTCTTTTTCAGGAAATGAATTTCCTTGTAATCCAGTTGTTAGATTGATGTGACTCTTTGTTCCATGAAGTAATTATAATGCATCTCTAAAAAAAGTATAAACAGTATATTTTGAACTTGTTTAGCACTGAAATAAACAATAAAATGATGAAAAGCAAAGAAACGAAATTAAATCCATAACACACATGATCAACACTTATCTATTAGATCTGTATATGCATAGTTGAAATATCAATCGCAGAATGCAAAAGGCATACAAGTGATAATAATTAAAAACTGGGAAGAAGAAAATAAAAAAATCTCTGGCCTGATTACATGTAACCAGGAACAAGTATCAAAAAATGTTCCGCAAAACCTGTTTGCCAATTTCATCTAACGCAAGTTTGGCAAAGCTACTTCAGTCCACATGAGGCAATAAAATATAAAATCATTATAATGAAATAAGAAATAATGGCATTGAGAATAAGACAAGGAAGCAGAAACTCAAAAATAAGGAATTAAGAAAATGCTAATGCTAAGGTTTTCTGCCTTGACAGGGAAAGCATATCAAACAATTCAAAAACACATAAATAACAGCTCATTCAGCAAACTAAAAAAGGGAAAGAAAGATGTAGAAAGAACCAGTTTAAAAAAACTGAACAAAGGTGCAACGAGTGTAAGATAATGCATCTGGAAAGCATGAAAACATGTCCAACAATGCAAAAATATTTACTGTGTTTCCAGCACTGTCAAATAATCCATGAGTATTAAATTATTTTCAAGTCCCAAATCTGAATAGTAAATAAAGTACAATGGGGCAGAGTTTTCTGGAACTGAGTTCCCATAGATGCGAACACCAGAATTTTAAGAAACGTAACTGATCCAACAACCATTACTGCATTGAATGGTGACTATATTGCATATCTCATCAACTGGTCAAGTTGACAGCTCCAAGTTGCTTATTATTTATAAATAATGCAAACAAAATAGTAATACCAACGCATTGTGAATAAAAAATAGTACAGAAACTCAAGATCCTCGTGCTGTAACATGTTACATGAATCCTTCAACTAAATGCTTGAATCCAATACCATAGCCACAACATTAATCAAGGCTCCAAAAATAAATTTAAATCCCAATATCAGACATTTCCTTGCATTTGAAAATAATTAAGCAGCCAAATTGGAAAAATATATCACAAATTCTGCAATATATATAATATTTGATTTACCTTTAAATCATTTTGTAGTGCATGGCCTACAAGAATCCGCCCTTTGATCAGTTCTGATACATCTTTCTGAACACTCCACAAGTCCTTCGCTGCAGAAAAATACGATTGAGCTTCATGAGTGTAGAAGCAACAGGTAATACTTTCCTAAAGCACAAAAATCAAGGACCAAAGAAATTTTGAATTAACTTTAGTACAAATTAAACTTGATGGGAAGTTCAGTATCAACTTTTAAATCCAATCAGAAATGAACTTTGAAAGGAGCAGGCAATGAGATGTGATTAACAATGCAAGGCAAGAAACCCAAGTCTATTGACTTCAGTATACCTTAGATCGTGAGCAAGCTTCAAATAAGTACTACTCTGATAAGAAAAGCTTCAGAGGAAGAACATGACACCAAACTAATTTATAGGAGCATTTTATGGTCTAATCTAAGACTTAAAAAATAGAGAAATTCCATCAAAAAAAATTGTAAAATAAATCAGCCAACCTTTCTTCAGGTGATGAGCACGAACTCCGCTAATATTTGATCTAAAGTCAGAAACAACCTCTAGTGGACGAACATACTCATCATATATGGCATTTCCCCATGCATTTACCTGAGACATGCATTTCAAATAAAGCTCTCAAAATTCTGAAAAGTGACAACGAATGGAGAAGATGGAATGGAAACTGCGAAATGATCTTATGCGGTTGCAGCTTCTGCTATTCAGCACGTAATAATTTAATGAGCTATGATATTTTGAAAATTGATAGTGTCTTCACCATATCAAACATTGCATGTGCAAAAAGACAAATTTTCTCCAAGGACAAGTCTGACTTCTCCAGTTTTTAGATCATCTCATCCAGCTGTATTTTTAGTTAAACTTGAAAATACATGTCATGATAATAAAGAGCCACGTATGAAATGACCAATTGCAAGGACAAAAGAAAAAAATCACTGTGTTGTCTCAAAATTTGAACATCCTGAAGGCACTCTTTGGGAGAATGGGTATCTTTATCAATGGCATATAGTTAACAGTGAACACAATCCCAGATAGTTTGCAAGTTTAAAAGGGGCTAGCTGGTACTGTCATCAATGAAGAACTCCTTTATTCCTTGATGGCACATCAAAAGTGGAAGACACTCAGATTGGTTTATTGCGTTCAGGCTTCTAGAGATCAGGACTGAAGGTTGCATAGATGAGAAGGTTTGAAGTTGCCAAAGGTTTGTGTGTGATAACAAAAAGGATTTGAACCATCAGTCAGCCTAAGCAAATCATTGTGTCATCCCTTGGAAATACCAACTCCACAAAGTGGTTCAGGGTTTTATTCAATAGTGCACAGTAGGCAAATCATTTGAAAGAAACCTTGGGGATGAAATGTTTGATGTTTGGAGGTTTTACATATTCACCCATTAACATATGGTATCATGTTGGTGGAACAAGTAACATGTATTTGCTCATTGTTCGTGAAAGAATCTCTGTTTCCTCATTTAAGAGCAGCGTTGCGAAAATCGCAATTTAATCATGATTTTTTCAAAAAATCGCGATTTTTTTGCGTGAAACGATTTAATCCCGATTTTTTTGGAAAAAAAAAAATAATAATAATAAATAAATAAATAAAAAATAAAAATAAAAATAAAAAAAATTCGCCATTTTTAAAAAAAATTTGATTTTTGTATTTTTTTAAGTTTGCCGCTATTTTGCCGAATTTTACCGATTTTTACGATTTTTTCCGATTTCGGACCCTCTCTGATTTAATGCCGATCGCTATGTTCACAACATTGTTTAAGAGGGCCAAACGGAGCTGCTGCTGGCATTGGCATTCAACACTCAAAGGTATGGCTCTTGTCTTGAATGAGAGTTTTGACCCCACTATTCGGCAGAAGATTCTTATGAATTGAAGGCGGCCACCACCTATTAATCCAGCTCCTACCATGTTCTCGAAATCTATGACTGTATGGGAGTGTTTGCAGTCTCTGCAGAGTATATTCCCAAGAGGCAATGTATGACAGCATAAGGATAATTTGGCCTTAAAAAAAGAGTGAGACTATAAATGGACTAAAGGGGAAAAGTTGAAAACCAACGATGAAGCCTAATCCAGGGTGCATACAAAGCAAACTATAAAGTTGTTCGTGTTACATCTCAGATCCTCTGTTGTGTGCCCTACATTTTGTTTACAAAATGTGACTGCTGATGAACCCAAATTGTGATGATTTCTACGTATATACCCAAAGTGTGATGATTTCTACGTATATACCCAAAGCGTGATGATTTCTATGCACGTGGCCATGTGGGATGACCACTTGTACAGGTTTGGCTAGTACTGGCTTGGATCCCCTATGGTGAATGGCCATGGAAGAACCTTTTAGTCCCCATTCTCAAGGGGTTTGGTTTAATTGCACTGACCAACTATCCCTTGGTGGCAGTAACCCCCATCATATCATGCATTTATGTCTTGGGTAGGTATTCAGGTATCTTGGGATGGATCTACTAGGACACATGATTTGTAGGAGCCCTAGTTACTCACTTTATTGCTATGTAAATACTAAAAGGTGATTGCACTTATTAAGAGTTGTCACACCAATGATTTAGCACACCTATTTGCCCCATATGGACCTGTTACCCACCTACATGGATAACCCCTAGGAGGAAAATTTCCTCCTATTGTTTCAGCTTGCCAGCCAGCAGACCTATCATGATCAACAGATGGCTAGTCTCAAATGCCTCTAATCCATGCTCCGATCAGTGCTTTATCTCATCTAGCCTGCTCATCCAATGAAGATGGATCGTCTATAATAAGGTACATCAAACAATTTTTTTATTCAAGTGCTTTCATTTAATGTTTAAAGGGATCACATGTTAAATTGGATGACAGATTGCTTTTGGTTGTGCTCTTTTTCCCATGCTTCACCTTGTGGTTATCAATTGCCCATAGTCCAATGTGACCTTCCTTGAGGCCTTCTCTTTCACTGTCCAGGACAAGCACAAATAGGAGATTCAGATTGATTTTGCATGTCCATGGTAATCTATACTTAACACCTTCCATCTCTCCCTTGTATCCACATCCCATCTTCAGGTTTATTGTTATCCATCACTGAAATCGCTTCCCTATTCTCCTCATCCTTGGGTAGGGGCCTGAAAACTTGCCTTTAACAGGTTGATGCAACAGAAATAAAAGAAAAAGCATGAGCCATACTGTTACAAACGCAAAATATTGGCAAGGATAAATGAAAGTGTGTGGACAAAAGCCTAGCCTGAGCTCTACCCCCTCATTAGCCTTCACCCAGCTCCTGGCTCATACACAACCTATCTAAATAAAAGAAACTTTGAATATCCCAACCATGATGATCATTGAAACAATTTATCTTTAGGGGGTCAATGATGAATCGGTGAGAGCTTGTAACTCAATCTATATTCATAAAAGAAAAAGAAAATCAACTGATAAAAAGGTGCACAAGGGAGGTGGTAAAAATAGGCCAAGGAAAGGGGTAACTCAAGTCCCATTATTGCTGCCTCTTCACATCATAACACTCAAGGATGTCGAAATTTTTGGCACAAGACAAGGGCATCCTCCATCAAGTAAACCCAATGTCATGTCATTAATTGCTTGCACCTATTGATCAATGCGTCGCCTAAGAATTATCCCCCTTTAGGAATGGAAACACATAATAGGGTATTGTGATAACCCTCCCATAACTTGTTTACAAATCATAAACTAGGAAAACATTTGAAGATGATACTTGTGTAAAATACTTTGGTGCCTTTTACATTAAATGTGGTCCACTCCGATACTATTATGGTCCTTGCACCTATGATGTTAATCACTCTTGATCTGTAAGTTGTGTTAGATGTTTGTTCCCAAGTATAGTTGCCAACCCTTGATGGATTGTATGATGCTTCTCAAACACTTCAGAGAGTACATCCAACCTCACTTCATAACTCTAATGGGCACTATAGCTAGGACGATGACCAATTTTGAGAAGTGTTGACCTTAGGATGTATTCAACTCAATTAATGACACTTCTTCTCCCTCCAGGACTTAGAACGTTGCAAATCTGAGCCAACGCGTTGCTTAGAAAGCTAATGTACCCCAAATATGACAAGACGCCCCTAGGCTAACATTGCACCTTCTTGATAGATGTTGCCCTGTTTTTGAGATGATTTTTGTATGATGATGATTTAAGACCCCTCTAGCAAGAATGGTACACAGCTTTGCATGAGGAGGTCATGCCCTAGCTCCATGATGTCCCCTTCATGAAGCTTGGATTGATGATGTGGGCTTATTTGATGGTAATGCCTTGTTGAGGGAGCCTTTGCTTGATGATTGGATACCTTTTGATGAGTTGATGCGACATTTGGAATCAAATGTACTTCCTTAAGTCATCCATGGCATATTTTGATGAGAAATGTACCTTTTCGAGGATGGCATCTCCCTTGGAGGCATATTAGCTCACAAGTGTGAGTCTAAAAAGGCTTGTTTTATGTTCTAATATTGATTTAGTTATCTTTTGGGGTCGACATGTGACCTATCCAACTTGTAATCACATTCTCCATTATTTTTAGGGCTTTTAATCTAATTTTAGACTAAAACAACTTGTTTGTGCTCATCTAAGTACAGGGAACTCAATTTAGCCTTCGATGATTGTCACACACACTTGGAGTGTAGTGCGCACTAGCTTGTTTCTTCTCTCTTGGTCTCTATGGAGCATTAAATGAGCAAATTTACCTTGGAAGGATATTGTATTGGATGGTTCTCTCTCTTGCATGATGGATGGTATTTCCATGACAATTTTGTGCTAATTTATTGTAAATATCTTCTTTGATCTTGTATTTGTTTTAGTATTAGGGTCTTAATGAAATTTTCACCAAAGTATTGTTGAATCTTTCATGGCTCTAACACCTCCATCACAAGACTTTCATCAATTTTGTCTTGAGAAACCCAGCTGTCGCCTCCACCCATTTTATCTCCAAAGGAGACAGAATGACGTTAGGGTTTAAAGGATTGAGAAACTTAACTATAGCTTTCTCTCTCTCCTTGAAATTGCTTCCATTGATCATCTTACATAGATAATTCGCCTTAGACTCCATTAACCCTTCATTGAGAAAGGCATTAATTCATTCTCTTGTGTCAATTTGTTAATTTTAGATAACAATGGTATCAAAGCGAGTGTGTTATGAAACCAGCTCACAAAAAGATAGATCAACGCCTTAAAAATAAGCCTCTTTGAGGGGGCAACCTCCTTTACATTACATAAATGAACAATTCTTAGATGATACAAATGACAAGACCTCCTTTCTATATATATGAGTCTAAGGGGTCATAATATATTCAAAGTCAACATAACAATAATAATATAAGGGCACAATAATAACAATAGTGGGCTTCTATGGGGCACAATAATAACAATATGGGGACTACATGGGCACAACAATATAATAAGGGAGTTGTACTAATAACAATAAGGGGTTACACTAGTAGTATAGGGACCTAACATGCCCCTCTCCTTCAAAAAGTGTTGTCCTCAATGCTTGAGTAGTTCTTGATGCTTTTGTATAAAATTATTGTCCTCCCATGTGCAATTTTCAGCAGGTAAGTTCTTCCACTTGATGAGATACTCTGAAATTGATCAATTTCGTAGCTGTCGGGTTCTTGTTTCTGTGACTGCTCCAGGCTCCAATATGATTTTTCCTTACTTGTTAAGTTATGGCAATATAGTTTGAACTAGGATCTTCTGCAACTTTTGAATGAGTGGTCGCACTTCTTCATCCTTCTTCCATTCATTCCTTGCTTCGTTTATCCAATCTGGTTGGATAATAGAAATAGCACAAAACAATGCTTCCACATCCTCATCCTTTCTTGAGAGTGCATCTGCCATAACATTTTGCTTCCCTTTTTTGTAGATGATTTCAAATTCATAACCCAACATCTTCGTGACCCATTTTTGTTGCTCTTCAAAGGATAATCTTTGTTCTAAAATGTATTTAAGACTATCATGATATGTTTTTACCTTGAAGTGTCTTCCCATTAGGTAGGGTCACCATTTCTTAAGTGCATGTAGTATTGCCAACATTTCCTTCTCATAAATAACTGTGTAAATACTTTCCTTTGATTGGATTACTTTCGAAAGCAATGGGTCTTTCATCTTGCATTAAAATAGCACCAATTCCATTCACTGAAGCATCACATTCCACAATAAAGGTTTTTGTGAAGTCCGGCATAGCTAAGACCGATGCTTGGCACATTGCCTCTTTAAGATGTTCGAAGGCCTTTGTTGCTTCTGGAGTCCATGAAAAAGCATCTTTCTTCACTAATATTGTTAGAGGTGCTGCTATTCTCCCATAATTCTTAACAAACTTGCGATAATACCCTATAAACCCAAGAAATCCTCACAGATGCTTTATGGATGTGGAGATTTTCCATTCCTTAATGGCTTTAATTTTGGTAGGGTCTACCTTAACACCTTCATGAGATACAATATGACCCAGATATTCCACCTCTTGTACTCCAAAGAAACATTTGGAGCTTTTTGCATATAATTGTTTCTCCTCCAATAGTTTGAGCACCCTGTCAACATGTTGAACATGATCCTTCCAAGACTTGTTGTAGATTAGCGTATCATCAAAAAATACTAGCACAAATCTTCTAAGGGTTTGAAAATGGAATTCATCAAACCTTGAAATGTAGAAGGTGCATTTGTAAGGCCAAAAGGCATGACCAAAAATTCATAATGACCCTCATGAGTTCTAAATGTTGTTTTCAAAATGTCTTCAGTCTTCGTTCTGATTTGATGATATCCTGAACGAGGATCCAACCTGGTGAAGTAAATTGATCCATGCAATTCATCCAATAATTCATCAATGATAGGAATGGGAAATTAATCTTTAATAGTGAGCTTGTTGAGCTCCTTATAATCCGAACACATGCGCCATGACCCATCCTTCTTGTGCATCAATACTACTGGAGCAGAGAAAGAGCTTTGATTACGCTGAATTATACCATCCTCTAGCATTTTTGCAAACATACGTTCAATTTCACTCTTTTGGGCATAGGGATATCTGTAAGGCCTGATGTTTGGAGGAACACTTCCTGGAATGAAATGAATAGAATGATCATGATCACGAATAGGTGGGAGGCCTTTGAGAGTCTCCAGTACCTTGGAATGATTGTCCAAGACTTTTTGGAGATCCAGAGAAATATATGATTTCGATGTGGGAACCTCTAGCAAACATAATTGTGCAATTACACCTTGCTTTTCTTTCTTTAGAAGCTTTGTCAGTCCGTTAGCACTGATTTATCTTTCCTGGTTTCCCTGTGATACCCCTTAATTCAACATCCTTTCCTTCCGAAGAAAATTTCATGAAAAGTTTTTGAAAATTAAAAGTTATTGTACCCATGGATTGTAGCCATTGGAATCTTAGTACAACATCAACACCACCCATTGGAATGGAAAGCAATGGGCTATTCAATACATATTCTCCCATGGATAACTTGATATTATGGCGCTTTCCAAAGCAATTTATGGTTCCTCCACTTGCAACCATCACTTGACACTCTGGTGTTGGATATACGAAGCAATTCAATTCCTTGGCTATCTTACAATGAATAAAATTATGCGTACTGCCCGAATCAATCAACACTATTACCTTTTTCTTCTTGATATGTCCTTCTATCTTGATAGTTTGAGGAGTGGTAATTCTGGCCAATGCATTACAAGATATGGCCGGATTCATTTCTTCTTTCTCGATGTGATCTTTCACTTCTTGAACCTTTTTTTTTGATATGTCCTTCTATCTTGAGAGTTTGAGGAGTGGTAATTCTTTCCAATGCTTTACAAGATATGTTTGGATTCATTTCTTCTTTTGATGTTTCTTGATCCTTTTCTTCCTCTTCAAAATCTACGTAAAATAATTTCTTCTCAGCACATTATGACCTTTAGTGTATTTGCTATCACAAATGTAACAAAGTCCTTTTTCTCTTTTTTCTTCCAATTGTTGTCGTGTAAGCCTTGTAGGTTGTGGAAGGCTAGAAAAAAAAACGCTTCCATATTTATAGCTGTGAGTGGTAGGATTCCTTGTTTCCATAATTCCGCTTTCAATTTTTCTTGCCAACCTGAATGCCTTCTCCAATCAATCAGGTTCTCAAAGACGAACCTCAAGTTGAATGTTATCCTTTAAAGTCCCTACGAAGACATCAATCATTTTCTTCTCTGGAATATCATTTACCCTTATATTCAATTTTTTGAAATCCTCAATGTGCTCTGCCATTGAACCCTTTTGTTTGAGATTTATCAATTGGCTAAAGAAGGTGTTACTCTTTGTATCCTCATAATGTGCTATCATTTCTTCCATGAAAATTGGCCATGTGACAAGTGCTTTACAAGAACACAGCCCTTTATACCACAAAAATTGATCCGGTTCTAAATATGAAGATGCAATACGTACCTTTTGTAATAGTTGCACCTCATGTAGATCAAAATATTGCTCCATCTGTAGTATCCAATTTACCGGATCCTTGCCATCAAACTTCCTCATATTGCCTTTTCTTGATTTTAGGAGCTCGATCTTGAAACGACTATAACTCTGTAATTTCGGATTTTCCAGTTCTGAAATTGTGACCTGTAGTAGCCCTCTGCGTCCTCTTTCCAATGCCACTAGTCTAATCGAAATTGGATTCTCCAAGGAAGAGTTATGCACAATCTCCCAAGATGACCTGATTATATACCTTTTTAGAAGAACGAACTTGTATGAAGTGCCATGTGTCACTGTTTTGACCTTCGAATCTGAAAAATATAAACAAGAAACTGAAGTCCGTCCTCTTTCTGTAACTTCTTATAGAATTTTCAATTTGATGCTCAGAGAGGAAGTTATGATGATTTTTCCAAGATCACTTGTTTAAGATGTAATTCGAGAGTCTGCAAAAACCCTAACTTCCTCAGATCATATATCCTAAAATATAGTGAGACAAGATCTGAAATTTGGACCCGAGGTTCTGATCCAAAATGGATTTTGGGATAGACTCCTAAGTCTAAGTGTTCCTCACAGAGGAAAATGAAAGGCCAAGGAAGTTCCTGGACATAGCCCCATTGCAAAGATCTTTTCATTCTGAATCTACTGCAACTTGAATGGGCAAAAATGGACTTAGCATGCAGAAGTTATCGCTCAAAGAAGATGCCCTTTGTTCCTTAGAAAAAGAGGCAAAATCCCCTAAAAATGAGCAAAAAACCCTTATAAAGGGGAATCACATCGGACCAGGGCAAAAGAGCGGACTTAAGCGGAAAGGGGAGAAACCCCCGATCGCCAATCCCCAACATATCAGATCAGAAGTAGACACATATGCGATATCGGGACCCTAGATCTGGCGATTACGATCATGTGATACGCCGATCGCTGACGATCGGATCAGCGAATCGGCATCGACGATGCACAAAACCCCGAACCGAGCGACATTGCGATCGCTGAAATCGGCGATCGGCGATCGATGACCCCCGATGTCGATAAAAAGGCCAGACCCGATAAGTTTTCAAAGCCCAATTGTATAAAATTTTAGGTCTGGGAATTCGGATTTTCACGTATTTCCCGTGTATTTGGGATTTTACCCAAAACACATATGCGATGTGATAAGCGATGAATCCGAACCCGAAAGGGTTTATAAATACAAATGTATATTATTCAAAGTCCGCCATAAAGCCATTCGACAGTATTTTCAGTGTTCTAATGTATTTTTATTAATACAAAGGAAATGCGAATGGGGCGATATAACAGACCCGAAAGGGTTTTATACGCAGCAAGATGTGTTTTGAGTTCCGTAAAGGCGGATTTCGGGCGGGCCTCAAGCGGAAAATGGTTTTGGGCTGGCTCCGCCCGATCCCACACAGTGAACGACGCATGGCTTGGCGAAGGAACAGGGAAACCGCCTTTTTGGGCGGGTAACCCCCGTACTCCTAAGCCGCCTGAAACTGCATGGTGACCGTTGGATCAGGGATCCCGTAGATCGACGGTGGACAGCGCCATAGAGGCCAACGGCGGACCCGATGCAATATTAGGGTGGATGCGACATAATTTGAACTCTGATAGGCTGCGTTTCGGTAGATTTTCCCATGTTTTATAGTGTTTCTCTGTGTAAAAAGGGAACGATTGTTTCTAGGGGATTTCAAGCGCCGATGGTTCCTTCCATTACAGAACAGGTGGCCACCATCCCTAAAGGCGTTTAGCAATGATTGCTAACGCTCAGAGGGGGATTCGAGCGGATAGAGGTCGGGAGCGAAAGAGCCCGTGAAGAGGAAATGAACAGATAGCGCTGATTGGCTTTAAAGCCACAGAATGACAGAGACAGAGGGGAGTTGTTGTTGCTAAAACACAGAATAAGCAGGCGGTGCAGAAGCAAAAAAAAACAAAAAGCCAGAGGGAGCGAAAGCTAATGCGCAGAGCAGCTGAGGGAGTCTTTGGAGTCACTTGGAGGTCAAGTGAAAAGCTAGAGAGCTGAAGGTTGCAGAAAAGAAAGAGCCAGAGCCGAGAGCCAGAAATCCGAGAGCTTCAAGAGCCAGGAAGAGATGGTGTTCTAATCCCATTGTTCCTGTGTAAAACAGTGGATTTGAGCCAAAGAGCATGTAAAAGGACTTTGCCATAATCCCAGAGAGCCTAGTCAAGTTAACTAAAGCTCAAGGAGATGTAGCCCAAGAATTTTGGGTGAACTCCATATTAAGTTGTTGTCTTATGTGTTTATTATTTGCCACACTGTTTGCACTATTACATGTATTTACATATCAGCACAAACAACAGATTTTAAAGCACATAAACAGTTAAAATAACCATAAGCATACACCTTATTTTCAAGCACATATTTAATTCTGCATTGGTTAATCATAAAGACTTGGGAATATTTAAAGCTTTGGAAGTGGAAGAGGTTCTTGAAAGTTAGACAAGAAGCCTAAGTGCCCCATTTTCAGATCAGGTTCAAATCGCTTTCTTCTCAAATGGGTTTTTTTCTTAGCTTCTAAAACTTCGTAGCGAACAAGTTATTGCGAAACTTCCACGATGACCTGTTTTAGATGAAATTATGGAGCTTGCAAAAACCCTAACTTCCTCAGATCATATCTCCGAAAATATAGTGAGACAAAATCTGAAATTCGGACTCGAGGTTCAGCGAGCTTCCCTCTCAAATGGGTATTTTTGTTAGCTTCTGACACATTGCAAGAAAAACGTTATAGCGAAAATGCCACAATGACCTCTTTGGAGCAACGAAACCCTAGAATCCAAAGCTTTGATACCAAATGTTATGAAACCAGCTCACAAAAAGATAGAAAAGATAGATCAACACCTTATAAATCAGCCTTTTCGAGGGGGCAACCTCCTTTACATTACACAAATGAACAATTATTAGATGATACAAATGACAAGACCCCCTTTCTATATATAGGAGTCTAAGGGGTCATAATATATTCAGATCCGACATAACAATAATAATATAAGGGCACAATAATAACAATAGTGGGCTTCTATGGGGCACAATAATAACAATATGGGGACTACATGGGCACAACAATATGATAAGGGGGTTGTACTAATAAAAATAATGGGTTACACTAGTGGTATAGGGACCTAACAGAGTGCAGCTGAAACAAGAAGAGTGGTGCCAGAGAACCCAGCACTGAGCAGAGAAGGAGGTCAAATAGCTGCAGGAGGCAACAGTTCGAATCCCTAGAGGGATTGTGTTGTCCAGGCCAAGAGGGCTGAATTTTCGAGGAAAGTCTCTCTCTGAGTGAGTTGAAAGAGAGGAAGGGCTTCCAAATCGAAATTTTTTCATGCCAGAGGGAGCAGTGCAAAGCTTCAGCGTTGAGGAAGCACTGGTGGGATGCAGTTTTTCTGCAGGCACTTTGCTAGGTAGAAAATCGTCAGCAGAGAGAGAAGAAGCACAGTGAGAATTCTTTTCTCAGTAAACTTCCTGCCAAGAAGTTTGTTTTCTTATTGACTGAGTAGCAGCAGTAAGAGAAAGAGGGGCAGTTCGACATTTTTGTGGCAAAGATGGCAGCAAGTGGACTGAGAGATCAGGACAGGTTGGATGGGGTATCCAACTATGTGATTTGGAAAGCAAGGATGTCGTGCCTTCTAGATGAACATTTTCTCAAGGTCTATGTCGACAGCGTGGTGGCTGAGCCCGCGAATCCAGATCAGCTGAAGAAGTACAAGGGAGAAATAGCGAAGGCCAAGAGGATGATCCTTGATGGAGTAAAGGATCATGTAGTCTGTCACATCACTAGCAGAGGGACTGCTAAAGAGATGTGGGATGCCTGGCGATGTTGTATCAAGGATCTTTCGAGCAGTGGTAGATGTACTTAGAGCAGAAATTGAGATCTGCACATATGCTAAAGGAGGAGTGCATAGATCTGTTCCTCATGAAGCTTCAGGAGACCCAGGATGAGTTAGCAGTTGTCGGGTCTACACCTCAAGCTTCTAAGATGGTGAGACTGGCCCTAAACTTAGTCTCAGAAGAGTGGCAAGTCTTTGTCTAGAGCATCCTGGGCAAGGTAGCTTTTCCAAACTGGGATAGTATGTGGGCAGCTCTCAAACAGGAAGAGCTGAGGAGAGATCTAGTCAAGTGTAAGCTTGACGGAAGCTGCAGCAGTGGGTCGAAGCCTAAGGAGGAGGAAGAGAATGCAACCCTTGCATCCAAGGGGTGGCAGGAGCAACGAAAGCGGAAGTGTAACGACCTATCTATAAATATAGAGAACGCGAGAATAATAGCAGGGATACAATGCATGCGTATGATAACTACATATGCATGTGTCGCATACACCACACTAGTATTTATATACGAAATTAACTATAGGTATTAAATATCATGACACTTCTTCGAACGGAGGTTCTACTCATCCATCAACACCCATATTGCTTAATGTATTATGATTAATGAGTAAATACTAAAAGAGGGCTAATAAATTATATATCTCAGATTATTAATAAAAATTATATTAATAAATTAATAAAATGATTAAAAATATATATAAGAAATTAATTAAAAGGGTACTTAAAATAATGTTATAATTTTAATATTTAAAAGTACTTTAATAAAACATAAAGAAATGCCATTTAGTAAATCACAAAGTATATATATATATATATATATATGTGACCATAAAATGAGATAGAGAAGGTGATATGTCACATGGGAGGGTGTCACCAGGGGATTAAGTGGTGGCCTGCTGGTGGAAGAGCGGCCATTGCCAAGAAACCAGATAAAGGCCACCAAGCAGAAGTTTACGGGGAATGGGAGTAACAGAAGAAAAGCACAGAGGAAAGGAAAACTAAAGGAAGAAGAACGTGATAAACTGAAATTATCCACAGGAAGAGCCTGAATTGTTCTGAGTTTCTGGGCACGAAGGGAACAATTTGCTTCAACTAAGAAGCTTACTGGACTGAGCAGCCAGGTTCTACTCAGTTTGGCTGGGTGGATTCGGTCTTTTGGTAACCGAAGCAAGGTAGCCGAAGGCATCTTCAACCGCAGGCGCACAAGTAGGTACCTCAGCAGTTTTGTTGGTTAATTTTGTAAGTTAGTGATGATTGATGCTATGTGATTCGTTCTCCACATTTCACTAGTTTCAATCCCACTTCTTCACCCCTGTGAGCATCACCCGATGCAATGAGTGCTAAGTGAACTATTCAAAAATCATGAGAAATTAGTCAGTTACGACTACCTCTCATGGAAATGGTCATACGTTTGAATGACTTACTTAACGCAGTTGAATCCCAAAAATGATATCTAATATAATGCACTGCGTAAATCCCCCATACTTAAATTTTGTAAGTTTTCAGGAAATTAATTACAAGTTCATGATATAAACTCCTTTACTGTATTTGCATCTGTTTTTCGGTTCTTACAGGAAGAAGGACGTCTCGAAGAGAAAATCTTTCAAGCGTGGTGAAATGGGTCACTACGCAACTTAGTGTCCTCTCAGGAAGAAGGACAAAGATGAAAAATACAATCCGAAGGCTACACCCGCGAAGATCGAGGAGGAGAAGTTTGCCATGACAGTCAAGATACCTCCAAGAGGGAGGTGGGCTGATTTAGAGTTGTAGTTCGAAAGAGCAACAAATGGGCAAGATCCTTGAGGAGCCCACCTCTTGGATCAATTCCTTGCTACGGGAGCCCGGACCAAAAGTAGCAAGATGGACCAATGTTAGTTAGTGCAGAGGAGTGTTGGAGCGACAGATGCAATGGCTAGAACGCCAAGTCTGAGCAGCACAGTGCAGAGCTGCAGAAGTGCAGGGAGGCACAGTGCAGTACCAACAGCAGCACAATGGCTTCAGAGGGATAGCGTGGGACTAGCAGTAGTCAGATCTTCAGCATCGAGATGCATCTATGTTGAACACTTGTTCATATTTTGGGATGTTTTTTAGTTTCAGTGCAAATGAAGTGTTAGCAGTGGCAGTACTAGCAGCAGCACAGATGCAGCACCTGAGTGGGACAATGTTATCAAGTTATGGTGATGCTTTAGTGGGAAGCATTTCTAGAGCACATTTGTCGCTAAGAGGGAGTGTTGATTTCTGGTAGCATCGGATGTGCTCTAAGTCTCAAATTTTGTAGGGAGGCTTGGGCACATGTATTCCAAAGAACCTAGAAAGCGTTTTGGAAAATTCCACCCAGAGACAGTTTTATTAAAATATTTAATTATTTTTAATGGGTCCCTAAGTCTAAACTTAGGAAATTAAAATAATTAATGGGTATAATCTGACTGTGGGTATAACTTCTAGAAGAAGACGAGGATCAAGCAGAAATGATCTTAGCCATTGATTAGCTTCTAATTTGGGTCATTGAATGTCAACGAGAAGATTATTTAAGGAGGCTTGAGGGTCATTTGGAAAACACACCGTGAGAGATCAAGAAGATCAAATTTCTCAGAGAGGGAAGCGCAGCAATTGCTAGAGGAGTGATCAAAGTGATCTTTTGCAACGGGGGGCAGAGATAGTATCCGGAAGAAGGAAGTTTTCCTGGGCCGAATAGTACAAATCATAGAGGGCAAAACGACGTCCAAATAGAGGTAGACGTTGGCCCACATAGTGGCAGCGCAGGCCTTTAGTCTAACAGCTTGTTTGTGCCCATCTAAGTAGAGGGAACTCAATTTAGCATTGGATGATTGTCACACACACTTGAAGTGTAGTGCCCACTAGCTTGTTTCTTCTCTCTTGGTCTCTATGGAGCATTAAATGAGCAAATTTACCTTGGAAAGATATTGTCTTGGATGGTTCTCTCTCTTGCATGATGCATGGTATTTCCATGATGATTTTGTGCCAATTTATCGTAAATATCTTCTTTGATCGCGTATTTGTTTTAGTATTAGGGTCTTGTTGATTTCTAGTAGCATCGAATGTGTTGTAAGTCTCAAATTTTGTAGGGAGGCTTGAGCACATGTATTCCAAAGAACCCAGAAAGTGTTTTGGGAATTCCACCCAGAGACAGTTTTATTAAAATAATTAATTATTTTTAATGGGTACCTAAGTCTAAACTTAGGAAATTAAAATAATTAATGGGTATTAATCTAACTATGGTGTAACTTCTAGAAATTTTCACCAAAGTATTGTTGAATCTTTCATAGCTCTAACATCTCCATCACAAGACTTTCATCAATTTTCTCTTGAGAAACCTAGGTGTAGCTTCCACCCATTTTATCTCCAAAGGAGAAAGAATGATGTTAAGGTTTAAAGGATTGAGAAACTTAAGTGTAGCTTTCTCTCTCTCCTTGAAACTGCTTCCATTGATCATCTTACATAGATAGTTCGCCTTAGACTCCATTAACCCTTCATTGAGAAAGGCATTAATTCATTCTCTTGTGTTAATTTGTTAATTTTAGATAGCAATGGTATGTTCTATGGTTGCAACAATTACTCCAATGTCCTTTAGTTAGCCTAATGACAATTTCCAATAGCAATCACATTAACAGTAACTATAAATAAAACATAAACAATAGAAGTAGAAGACAAGCCAAGACAAGAGAACACCAGTGTTTGGCGAATGCCAGGGAAAAACCCCAAGATGGGGAAAACCCTTCGATCAATTCTTCTTATTATTATATCAAATGTTCAGCAAAGAGAAAGAGTACAATAAAGTCAAAATTGACTTGCAAAATCACTATCCAAAACAGTGTTGTCAAAACAATAATATTCTGCTTCCAGTCAAAAATCCCTAACCAGAGAGTCAACCGTGGTCAATGCAGCAACAAGCAGTGCCTTTTGGAGCTCAGTCAAACCCGTGTTTTAAAATTCGGCCGAACTGAATCAGATTCGGCCAAGCCGACCGAGCCAAACCCTTGCCCGAGTCGACTCGATACAAAAACCAGTTCATTGGCCAGTCTGTTACTGAACCAGCTAAGTCGGTCACCAACTCAGCCGGTTCGATAATAGACCAACCGGCTCGACCGAGTCCAACTTACACTGGTTGAGCCAATCAAACTCGGTCAGCGACACGTTTTGGAGGGAATGCGGACCCTAAACTCATTTAAATTTTGGTTTTACGTTTTCTGTTTGCCCGTATAAGCTCTCCCAAGCCTATAAAAGCCATCCAACCCCCTCGCATTTCCTCACAGCTATCTCATTGCATTTGTGTGAGAATTTGTGAGAAATTTGTGAAAAGTTGTGGAGTTGGCTTTTGGAGCAGCAGTAAGGAGCTTTTTGGACAGCCAACGGAGTAGGATTGAGGAGTTAGTTTCTTGGAGCAGCATTGAGGAGGCTAGAGCCTAGAGGTATTCTTTTTTCACTTCTAAAATCTCCCTTTGCTTGTGTTTTTTGCAAATCTGGAAATTGAAAAGAGTAATTTTTGTAAAAGAAATGAACATTGAAGTGTTGTTTTTTTTTCTTTTCGTTTTTAGATTTGTTTCCTTTCGTTTCCAAGTCCAAATATTAGAAAATGGCTCCTAGAATGAAAGATGTTGCTTTGGCATATGCTGAAATGATTGATAATCAAATGCATTGTAAATTTTGTCATAGAAAAATTAAGGAAGGTGGAGAGGGCATTCATAGGTTGAAACAACACTCAGTTGGTATTAGAGGCTAAATTGCTCCATGTGCAGCACCAACAGAACAAATTGGGGATATTAAGAAAGAGTTGATAGAAAAAATCGAGAACTTTGAGGAAGAAAAAGTTAGACAAAAAGAAATAGAAGTTGAAATTGGGAGGAAGAGGAGTATAAAACACATGATGGCTGCCAACCCCAATTTTGATTATGAGGGCTCTTCATCTATCCCTTGCACTAATGCATCCAACCCCTTTCGCTATGTTCCTCCCTTTTTGGAGTCTATTCAAGAAAAGGGTAAGGGTAAAATGAAAAAGAAGGGTGATATTTAAAGTTATTTCACACCCTCCTCTCCCTTTGATAGTGCACATGGTCCTCAAGCTAATAGAGGTCAAATGCAACCTGCTTTAGATGACTATTGGAAGAAAGAGTCCAGAGAAATTGCTTGTGATTACATAGCTAGATGGTGGTATGATGTTGATATCCCCTTCAATGCTTGTTGTTCACCATATTATGGACCTATGTTTGACGCCATATTTGTTGTTGGAAAGGGCATCAAAGGCCCTACTATGCATGAGTTAAGGGGATCTCTTTTGCAAAAAGAGATTTTGTCCATTGATGAATATTTGAAAGATTTCAAAAGCTCATTAGCAAAAACAGGATGTACCATCACGTCAGATGGGTGGACTGGTCAAAAAAACCGTACCATCATAAACTTTCTCATCTTTTGCCCTCAGGGAACCATGTTTCTAAAATCATTTGATGTGTGTGATAGGGTGAAAGATGCACACTTGTTGTTTCAAGTTTTGGATGAGGTTGTTGAAGAGGTGGGGTTGGCTAATGTTGTTCAAATCATCACAGATAATGCCTCTAACTATGTTCTTGCTAATAAAATGTTAGAGGAAAACACAAAACCATCTTTTGGACCACGTGTTGCACATTGCATAGCCATCATGCTTGAGGATATTGGTAAAATAGATTTGATCAAGAACATTGTAGAGCATGCCAAAAGCATAAGAAAATATATCTACAATCACTCATGGATTTTGAACCTTATGAGGAAACACACAGGGGGTAGGGATATTATTAGGCCTGCCATCACTAGATTTGCAACTCATTTTTTGACATTGCAATCTATGCTTTCCCAACCTAGAGACTTGCAAAGGGTGATTTCCATTGATGAATGGAATGAATTTCAATGGTCTTGCAAACAGGATGGCAAAGATGTGAGAAAGAAAGTTAATGAAGAAATATTTTTGAAAAAGGTAGCAAAGATTGTGAAGGTTGTTGAGCCACTCGTTAAGGTGTTGCGGTTGGTGGATGGGAAAGATTGGCTATGGGCTTCATTTATGAGGTTAGGGATCAAGCAAAGGACCAAATAAAGGCAGCATACAAGGATAGAGTGGCTAAGTATGGGCCCATTTGGGAAATCATTGATCAAATATGGAACAATCAACTCCATCACCCTATACGTGCAGCTAGGTATTTTCTGAACCCAAGGTATCATTATAAAGCTCTAGAGGCAGAAGCTTTGACTGGGGAGGTTAGAGATGGATTGATTGACAACATCGATCGCATGGTCCCTAAGGAGAGTGACCAGCTGGAGATACACCAATAAATCACTTGTTTTAGCAGACCCACAAGTACCTTTGGCAAGAACCTAGCAAGGATTGCAAGGGAAGCAGATGAGCTAGGTAAACAAACAATTTCAATTTTCCAATTCTTATTTTGTTAAATTGTTTACAATTTGAAAGTTGGATATAATTTGCTGAGCTAACTCATTACGCAACTATGCTTTTTGCAGCACAATGGTGAGAGGCATTTGGTAGCCATTGTCTTCAATCGCAGAAGTTTGCAACCCGTATTTTAAGTCAAACTTGCAATGCTACTGGGTGTGAGCGCAATTGGTCTGTTTTTGAGACGATTCACACGAAGAAGAGAAACCATTTGGAACAAAAACGATTAAATGATCTTGTCTATGTGCAATACAACCTTTGGCTAAGACACAACCAATTGTTGAACATAAGACCTTATACAAATCCCATTGTGTTGGAAGATATTGATCCAACATCAGATTGGGTAGTGGAGAGTCATCCAATAGAGTTTGATTCTGATGAGGATATTGGTATTGATTTGGAATTACAGATGGAGGCAGTCGCTGAACATCATGTTCAGTTAAATGCAAATCCACTAGTACTAGGCCTAGCCCCAACTCCTCTAGTTGCAGGCACTTCCTCTACTCAGCCACGACAGAAGCACATATCTCATCTATCTCAGTGTGCAGTTGTTGCGCCTGCTAGTGCCGCTACTTCTACAGTTGCAGTTGGAGATGGTGATGAGGAGAAGGAGTCATCGGTTTCCCTGTCTAACTCTGATTCAAAGTCTGAGCTAGATGATGTTGGCTTCTCCAGCTGTAGCCAATAGCGACTAATGACTAGTGATGTTTTACTTTTCCTGTAGAGGCCATTTAGAGCCTCCTTGGTTATGTGTTTTTGTTCTGATCTCTATATAATGTATGTATTGGACAGTGCATGGGTGCCATTTTGATATAATGGATATATTCATGAGCTTACTTTGAACATATCTTTTCTTATTTCTATATTCTAATGCTTTGTGTTTGGAAACATGAATGAAAATCTTTAAAATTATGTTTTTTCATTAAAAAATAAATATTTGATGTATTTTTTACAACAACAAAGTCATTGAAATCAAACCGACTGAGTCAACACTGAGTCTGAGTCTGAGTCGAAGTCGACCCTTGGCCAGTTCCAAACCCAAGTCGGAGTTTTAAAACATTGGGTCAAACCCAATCAAATTCGGCCTTCCTTACTATTCAAAGTCAGCCCAAAACAGTCAGAAAAACAGTAATCAAAATCGATCAAATTGAAGTCAAACTTGCAGTCAACGCAGGTCAAAGTGCTCAAATCACCTCGATTTTTGTGCCAATAAATGTGGTCCGTTAAGACAGATATTCTCCCAAAAAATTGAAGTCAAAAGGTGCCGAAAAAGTCAAACTCAACAATTGTAAAACCCTGGTCAAACTACAAAAAACTTCAAAATTTCGGTCCTGTAATTTCGTCCTCCTTCCTACCACACAAGTCGTTGAGGGCCAAAAGACATGTTTGTTGGGCTTCATGAGCCTACATGATGATGTGATTGACCTTGACAATTGCACATGTGTGGGCTTCACTTCAAAAACACATTTCTCCTTGTCCAAATTTAGTGATCTATAGATCAATTTTGTTCCTCTCGAAAAGAGGAATTCAATGCAACAATTATCTCCATCAAATGAGTTGTCCAAAGTGCAATTTGGCCCTAGTTGTCAATTTTAACACTCCCTCTCAACTAGAGAGAATTCCACCTGCCAATATCTGACAAGCGATCGTCATATACCATATTTGCGTCTCGTCTCAACTTTGTTGAACACTGATGTAGATAATGAAGAAGAATCGATCAAGAGTGAGTCACAAGACCTTGCCACTCTCCACTGACAAAAGTTATTCCAATGGTAGAATACCAATCAGATTTTATCCCAGATCAAGTTGTTAAATACAACACATCCTATACATAGGGAGTACGGCAGTACACAATACGTCCATTTGTAGTGTTATGGTCCCTATCCACTTTTCCCAACTCATTGGCCAGATGAGAGGTACTTCCCACTTGTCTCAAACTACAAGGGTTGGATATATATTGGGGCATCCAAAGGAGAAGGTGGACCACTCATCCCATGCATATATCATCAACTATAGGGGAAGGTGAGCCACTCATCCTATGCTCTCATATATCACCATGGGGTATCACAGAAGAAGGTGAACCACTCACCCTGTACACAATGTACCTATAGGGGAAGGTGAACCACTCACCCTATTGTCACTCATAGCTCCAAGAAACACCCTAGGCCCCCACGAGCTTCTAGAGCTCAATGCCCAACTCAAGTGGGACCCTCATGGGAGGGTCCTTCCACGACTCCAAGTCTCTCTCGGATGGTTAAGAATTTGACCTTCCCCAAGGGCTTCGTGAGGATAAAGTGGTGTCTGATATCAATATTCCTGGAGCGGTCATGGAACACAGGATTCTCTGAAAGGCGAATCCCACTCTGGTTATCGCAATAGATAACAGTGGTATCTAGCACTTGCTCAAATAGCTCACTGAAGAGCTTCCTCAACCAAATAGCTTCACAACAGGCCATACTAATGGCAATGTATTCAGCCTCGACAGTGCTTAGAGCAACCAATTTTTGTTTCCTGCCCATCCATGAAATTGAAGCAAATCCCAATGAGAAACATCCTAACATGCTCTTTCTATCCACCACATTGCCAATCAGATCAGCATCGGAATATCCATGTAGGCTCAAATTCTTGGCAGTCTATCTCAGCCCATGGTTGATTGTTCCACCGAGATATCTCAAGAGATTCTTAGCAGCAATCCAATGTACGTGATGAGGCTCAACCATAAATTGACTCAAAGTATGTACAGTGAAGCATATGTCCAGGCGGGAGTCTATCAAGAACATCAGGGCCCCCACAAGTTGTCTATACTCAAAAGGGTTTGCCAATTCGGGCCCAGCAACACTTCCACATAGCTTTTTGAAGTTAAGTTCCATTGGAGTAGACACAGACTTGCATTCCACCAACCCACTGTCAGTCTAATTTATGGAGTTGAATTAGAGCATCTGTTTTAATATCAATCCGGGTTAGTAAACTTAAAATCACACCAAGGCATAGAAGTTAGATTTAACTAATGTAGGAAGTAGTTGTTTAGATTAAAATAATGCAAATGCATGTTACAAATGTAGTTTATTGATTGTAAAAAAGGCATTGAAATTTTGATCTAAAAGCAAATGTGCAAAGATTTTATGTGGAGTATAGCCAACAAGGAAGAGGCTCTAACTTAGAGGTCCTAGTTGTCCTTCCTCATCATTCCTATTCCAACAAAACCAATTCCACCATAAAGCATAACACTTGATTTAAGAAAGACACTGATTTAATAAAGAAAGAAAAGATGAATGCAAGAAAGAGATTTCAATCCAATTCTTAGTCCAAAAAGAAGAGGCTCCAACTTGGAGGCCTCGGTTGTCCTTCTTTATCAAAACTAGTCACTGAAAGGAGATCAATTCCAAAAACTAAGTGATCATACAATGCTAATGAATTTATATAGAAAAATTTCACAATAGGTCATACAGAAAACTAAAATGCTAACTTATTCACAATTATGCATATTAATTCACAAAATAGTGTACTTAGCTTAGAATGGGGGCCCTCCACCTTTGCTTGGTACACCTCTAAAACAATCAACTACAGCAATTCACCATTCAAATCCCATAGCAATGAAGCATAAAAAGTATAGAGAAAGTCTTCAAATGTATTCAGAAAGAGAGTAATCACAATGATAATAATGTATGCCCATAGTTGTTTAGTTGTTGTGCTTAAATAAGCTAAAAGTATAACTAAATCAGCTATAATGGTTGTAACAACCAATGAGAGTCTTATTCCACCTACTAGGGTCAAATTCATCCCTTTGTTGCACAAAATATGGGAAGTTTCCACAAAATTACAGAATTGCTCCTAAATCAGGTGTTTTCCTGAGTGACTGGTCAAGTTTGACCAGCTTTGTCCAGGCTTGTTCTGACTCATTTGGAGTGTGTTAATAGGAGTCTGTTCATCATTGTTTATTGTACTTCTTGAATCTATCTTCAGTTTGTGCCCAGGTGTCTTGCACATACGCCTTTAATAGAGCCATTACAAGAAATTTTGTTTCTGCCAATAAAACTTTTTAATACTCAATTTTTACTAAAAATTCTAAAAATTAAAAGACATAATTATTTTACCTTAATGTGCAAAAAGAGGCCAAAATATGACAAATATGATCATGATATGGTGGTAAGGAATGATAGAATGGTAGAATGTGCATGGTGAAAAAGGTCAAAATTAGGGGCCAACACCCGCATCTCTCTAGCAACTTCACAATGTATTTTCCTTGAAAAAAGGAAAATCTCACCTGGCTTTAGCCAGACCTCCAAGCCTAGGAAGTACTGCATCAGTTCTAGGTCCTTCATCTCGAACTCGGAAATCAACTCCTTGTTGCATTGATAAATGAGAGGGTTTGCACCTATTAGAAAGAGATCATCAACATAAAGGACCAAAATAAGAGGCATGTCCTTTTCAACCTTGGAATATAAGTTAGGATCAGCATAGCTCCTTGTAAATCCCAGCTTCATAAAATAATTGTCAATCCTTTTGTACCAAGCCCTAGGGGCTTGCTTCAACCCATAGAGGGATTTCTTCAACCTACATATATGTGTCCTTTGATCTTGAACCTCAAACCCCTGAGGTTGTTCCAAGTAGACTTCCTCCTTAAGCAAGCCATGCAAGAAAGCAATTTGACGTCCATTTGATGTAGGCTTTGTTAGCCTTGTTAGCATGTGGGCCAAAATGGATCCAAATATGCTCTCTAAGTCTTCAAAAGTTAGTAAAATCAGGGCAAAGATCAAAATAATCGCAGGAGGAGAGCCATTAGAATGGCGAAAAAGCACTATCAGGAAGCCAAAAACACATAAAAACAGTGAAAAACAGAGTATCGGAGGCATAAACAGTGAAATGCACAGCAGCCGTCAGATCTGGCCGATCAACAGTCCAAATCTGATCGGTGGAGGCAATCGGTGGATTGAGGGCGGACTGTGTGGAACTTGCGATGGCTCGACGATGCAACGTGGACCGTCGATCAAGCACGCAGATCGACGGCCCACGTTGCATCGCAGGATCGCTATCGGAAAATACAAGGAGCGCTTACATCGGCCCGGGGCATGAGCGATGTGCGATGCAATTAACCGGACCCGACGGTTATATAAATATTATTGCATAAGATTTGAGATCCGCCGAAAGGCATTTTCCTATGTATTTTCACATATTTCGTTATTTAACGAAATATAAAGAGACAGCGTTGATGCGATAAAACCCGGACCCGAAGGGGCTCGGGAATGAAAATAAATAATATTTCAGATCCGCCAAAGCCATTTTTTCAAGATTTATAGTGTTTTTAACGTATTTCAAAATACAAAGGGAAGACTGGGAATAGGCGATTTACGACTTGCGATAGCGATAAGGACGGACCCAATAGATGAATAGACCATGTTTAAGGACTTTTGAAGTCCAAAATGAACAGAGCTTGGCGGGATTTCACAGTGTTGCAACGTTTCTCTGTGTAAAACAGAAAATAGTCATTGTTAGTATTTGAAAGGATTTCAAAGGTTAGTAGATAATTTGGTCTCCACATAAGTGGTGGAGAAGTTGAAATTGAAAACAAAGAAACATCCAACACCTTACAAGGTGTCATGGCTTCAAAAGGGATATCAGTTGGTAGCGAATGAACAATGTGAAGTGGAGTTGTAGTTGGGTAAATACAAAGACAAAATTCTGTGCAATGTGATGCCTATGGATGTGTATCATATATTGTTGGGTAGACCTTGGCAGTATGACAGAGGAGCTATGCATGATGGAAACAAGAACACGTACAAATTTAGCAAAGATGGTGTCAATCATACATTGCTGCCAATAGAAGAGGAGGATACATCAAAGAAACCTAATCCGAAGACCCTTTTGCTGAGTGGAAAGGAGTACTTGAAGCAGATGGAAGAAGATGAGGTAAGTTTTGCATTGGTTTGCAAACCCAAAGTTATAATTACTCCCACAAAAGTTTATGATTTACAAATTGAAATTCAAGAGATGCTGGACAGTTATTGTGATATCATTGTAGATGATTTGCCTGATGAATTACCACCCATTAGAAAAATCAGTCATCACATAGATTTGATTCTAGGAGCAAATCTACCTAATAAAGCAGCTTACAGGATGACTCCCACAGAGAATGAAGAGATCAGGAAACAGGTTCAAGAACTATTAGACAAGGGACTGATTATAGAGAGAATTTGAGTCCTTGTGCAGTGGCAACAGTGTTGAGCCCAAAGAAAGATGGAGGTTGGACAATGTGCACTGATTCAAAAGCAATCAATAAGATAACAATCAAGTACAAATTTCCTTTACCTAGAATCGAAGATTTGATGGATTGTTTGAGTGGAGCTAGATATTTTCCAAAGTTAGATTTAAAAAGTGGTTATCATCAAATCAGAATTAACGAGGGACATGAGTGGAAAATTGCTTTTAAAACCAATGAAGGATTGTACGAATGGATGGTAATGCCTTTTGGGTTATCAAATGCTCCTAGTACATTTATGAGACTTATGAATGAAGTTCTGAAGGAATTTATTGGTAAATTCGTAATAGTATATCTGGATGATATATTAGTTTACAACATATCAAAAGAGGAACATGTGAGACATCTGAATTAAGTCTTACAGAGGCTACAACAAGAAAAGTTATTGTTAAATTTAAAGAAATGTTCATTCATGAAGGAAGAATTGGTATATTTGGGCTTTGTTGTTTCTACTGATGGGTTAAAGATGGATCCAGAGAAAATCAAGGCTATCATGGAGTGGCCTTCACCAAGAAGTGTCTTTGCGGTAAGAAGTTTTCACGGTCTTGCTAGTTTTCACAAGAAATTCATAAGAAAATTTAGTAAGATTAATGCTTCAATTATTGACACAATAAAGAAGAACAGACAACCATTTAAATGCACTGTTGAAGCAGAAAAGAACATCCAGTTGTTGAAGAGAAAGATTACTGAGAAGCCTATTTTGATTTTACCTGATTTTAATAAACCTTTTCGAGTAAAGTGTGATGCCAGTGGAGAAGCCATTGGAGCTGTTTTGAGTCAGGAAGACAGACCTGTAGCTTATTTTAGTGAAAAGCTAAATGATATTAGAATAATGCTATTTAGTGCTCATTCTTATTAGTTGTTGCTATTTCCTAATAGAAACTTAATGTTTCTATTACTGTAAATATATCTGTATTACTTATTGAGCTTCATTTGCTCATGAATATCAATTCAATTCATTCACTGATTATGGTATCAGAGCTTAGGTATTTTTTCGAACTAATTTTTCATTGTTTGAAAAATTTCATGCTTCATTTCGAAATTGCTCTCTACGAGTCTGGAAATTTTTTTGGATAGTCATTTCTTTGTCGGCTAAGTCAAGACCAGCGGGCTGTTGAAAGACCAAAACCGTTGGTGTGGGATCTGTGCCAGAATTCGAGATCGGGCACGCAGCTCATCGCCAGCATCTCGTCCAGCATTCTATTCACCTGTTCGTCCAGCATTCTGTTCACTTATGTTATGTCTTTGCCCTCGACCTGACTTAACAAGAAATCTAGTTTATCGTCATCGTTCACTCGCGCGGATCTCAGAGTCGTTGCTACAATTTGTGCTTCATCCTCGCCTTCTTGCTTCCGCTACCTTATTCAATCCACAAGTGCAAGCACAATCAATGAGCCCGTAGGTTTTCTCGTTGGGAGTAAACTCGCGGCATTAACGGCAACTTTGAGAATTTTATGCGATTTGTCATAAAATATTGACGAGTGATGCGGCGCGCTTCTGTTCTTTGCGATAGCATGAAGGAATTTTTTCATCAAAGCGTGTGAAGTTTTTGCGTCCAGGGTTTCATTTTTCTCTTGGGAGGGCCACGGAGAAGTTTGTCACAGAAAACCAAGGATCTTGATTCGATTTAGCAGAAACTGGGACGAAAACGGTAAACGACAGATCAAAAGGCAGCGTTCCGACCACCAGGTACACTGCGCTGCTGTCTGATATTACCGAAAGATTGAAAGTGAAGCTCCGGCAGAACTGGAGACGACGAGGGCGAACACGCTGTGCCGGGCACGCACTTTAGAATTTTTTATGGTATGTGCTACTCTCTGCCAGACGTCATTTGTCATCACGTTTTGATTTTCCCGAAACAAATTCTTGGCCTAAATCGATCATCAGACTGCAAAAATCAAACATCAGTTCATAGTTATATAATTCGATTTAGCAGAAACTGGTACAGGCTATTTTGTGGTGGTTTCCAGGCAGAAGTCAGACCAAGATTTTTTGGGTAAGAAGGCCCAGAAAATATCAGCCTGACATTTGAGGTACGTATTACCAGGAGAGTTTCTGCTATATTTGGCTCAGAGTCTGAGGTTTAATCAGTGAGATTTCAAGGCTGGTTGCAAGGACCAAGTTTTCATTCTGGTTCTCTTTTATATTGCACCAACTCCGGTCAGATTTTGTCCGATGGCCTCGCTAACCAATTTGATGTTGGAAGGCAATCAGCGCTTTAATGGCACCAATTATAACATTTGGAAACAGAGAATGTTGACCATTTTTGAATATAGGCGTCTTGACCAACTCGTTTTGGGAAAAGAGATCAAGCCTGGTACACCTGGTACAAATCAAGATAAGTTTGATGATCAAAATCAAGAGGCTGTTATGCTTCTCAAACTCTCTATGACTGATGATCAATTACCACAAATTCCTTCCGGCAAAACAGCTGCCGAAATTTGGCAACATTAGAAGAATCACACGTGGACCCCTTCTGATCTTCCTGCAGGGAAAAAGCCCATCAGCTGCAAATGGGTGTATAAAGTGAAATACAAAGCTGACGGAACCCTAGACAAGTATAAAGCTCGTCTTGTTGCTCGAGGGTTCTCACAGAAGGAAGGCATCGGCTATGAGGAGACCTTTGCTCCTACAGCCAAGATGAGTACCATACGGCTTGTCCTTGCCCTAGCAGCTCAGTTCAATTGTAAAGTTCATCAGATGGATGTAAAGAGTGCTTTCCTAAATGGTAACTTACAGGAAAAAGTCTACATGATGCAGCCTCCAGGATTCAAGGTTGCCGGTCAAGAACAGAAAGTGTGTAGATTAGTTAAAGCACTCTATGGATTGAAACAAGCTCCTCGGGCTTGGTACATGAAAATTCATCAGTACTTGACAGATCATGGCTTTCAGCGGAGCCCATCTGATGCAAACCTTTATATCAAGCATACTGGTGATGATATTTTGTTTGTGGTTGTCTATGTGGATGACCTTATCATTACTGGTAGCTCTGCACATTTGATCCATGGGATCAAACAAGACTATGCAGCACCTTTGATATGACAGACTTGGGACTTCTTCATTACTGTCTGGGGGCTAAAGTTTGGCAGACTGAGAACAACATCTTTCTCTCTCAGTCCAAGTATGCCAAAAATCTTGTGGACAGGTTCAGAATGCAGGATTGCAAACCGGCCACGACTCCTATGGAACCAGGGCTCAAACTTTCAGCTCAGTCATCCTCCCCCCTTGTGGATGAAACTTTATTCAAGCAATTAGTGGGCAGCCTCATCTACCTTACTACCACTAGCCCTGACATCAGTTTTGCAGTGAGCTACATTTCCCGCTTCATGTCAGCTTCTAAGGTTTATCATTGGATAGCAGCAAAGCGTGTGCTACATTATGTGCATGGCACTCCTGATTATGGACTCCTATACACTCTAAATTCCGATCCTATACTCAGTGGTTACACAGATTCTGACTGGGCCGATTCGGTTGATGACCGTAAATCTACAGCTGGGTATGTGTTTAGTCTAGGATCTGGTGCTATCACCTAGACTAGTAAGAAGCAGCAGGCAGTGGCTCTCTCCTCAACAAAAGCAAAGTATCAGGGAGCAGTTAAGGCATCTTGTGAGGCAGTTTGGCTTCGACGTATGGTTGCGGATATGCATGTATCTTAGACAAGTCCTACTCCCTTGTTCTGTGATAATCAGGGAGTGCTCAAACTTGCCAAGAATCCAGTCTTTCATGAACGAACAAAGCATGTGGAAACCCATTGCCACGACATTCACCAGCTTGTTGAAGACGGATCTGTTCAGTTGCGATATGTTCCCACAACATGTGAGACATCTGAATTAAGTTTGTAAAATTCAGAGGGTCTATCGATGTTGTAAATAGATTGAGCATTAAGGGAGGGTATTAGAATAATGTTATTTAGTGTTTAATGCTCATTCTTATTTGTTGTTGCTATTTTTATTATTTTAGCAGTTTCTTAGATGAAACTGGTTGTTTCTATTTCCTAATAGAAACTTGATGTTTCTATTACACTAAATATCTATGTATTACTTATTGAGCTTCATTTGCTCATGAATATCAATTCAATTCATTCATTGATTAAATGAGACAAAGAAGAAATATTCTTCTTATGACAAGGAGTTTTATGCAGTGGTGCAGTCTTTGAAGAAGTGGAGACATTACTTGATGTCCAAGGAGTTCATATTGTATTTGGATAACCATGCATTACAGTACATTATGCAACAGCCAAAGCTTAACCAGAAGCATGCAAAATGGGTAGAATACCTCCAAAGTTTTAATTTTGTGTTAAAACATATAACTGGTCAATCAAACAAAGTAGCAGATGCCTTAAGCATGAGAAACATTCTAGTGCAAGAAAGTCAAATTCAAGTAATGGGTTTTGATTTCCTTAAGGAGTTATATGAGGAAGATCTAGATTTTAAAGAGGCATTTGAAGCTTGTAGAAATCCTGTTTTGTTAGACAGAAGCAAGTGGCTGAATTATTTCCTGCAAGAGGGACTGTTGTTTAAAAGAAATCAGCTATGCATACCAAGTTGTTCTATGAGAGCAAATTTGATCAAGGAGAAACATAGTGGTGGACTAGGAGGACATTTTGGTGCAGACAAGACTTATGAACAGTTGAATCGGTTTTATTTTTGGCCGAAAATGAGGTCTGAAGTGGGAAAGTATGTGAAAAATTGTAAAGTCTGTCAGTATGCAAAGGGAAGGAGCCAAAACACAGGTTTGTATGCTCCATTATCTATTCCAGATAGGCCTTGGGATATGGTAAGTATGGATTTTGTTTTGGGTTTACCAAAAACTCAAAGGGGAAATGATTCAATTTATGTTGTAGTTGACAGATTTTCAAAAATGGCACATTTTATTCCATGTTATAAAACCAGTGATGCTACTCACATTGCTAATCTGTTTTTTAAGGAGATTGTAAGATTACATGGGTTACATAAGAGCATTGTTTCATACAGAGACACCAGATTTGTTGGACATTTTTGGAGGACATTGTGGAAGAAGCTTGGAACTAAACTAAGTTTCAGTTCTGCTTATCATCCTCAGACTGATGGACAGACAGAAGTTGTAAATAAAAGCTTAGGTAATCTTCTGAGAAGTCTTGCAGGTGAACATCAAAAACAGTGGGATCAAGTATTGGCACAAGCAGAATATGCATATAATGATTCTCCTAACAGGAGTACAGGGCAGAGTCCATTCCATATAATCTATGGAATGCACCCAAGAGGAGTATCTGAATTGAGAGACTTGGGAAAAGCTGAGAGGAGAAGTGCTAAAGGAGAAGATTTTGCTACATAAGTTCAAGCAATATATGAATAGGTAAAACAGCAACTACAGGACAACAACATAAAATACAAGAAAAGAGAAGTTAATTTTGAGGTTGGAGATTTGGTTTTAGCACGCCTAAGGAAGGGAAGATTTCCAAAAAGGGAGTATAATAAGCTAAAGTTTAAGAAAATTGGACCATGCAGAGTCTTGAGGAAATTTTCTGCAAATGCATATGAAATTGAATTACCCCCTGATATTGGAATATCTCCAATTTTCAATGTTGTTGATTTGTATAGGTATGAAAGTGGAAATGCAGATGGCAAAGCAGAGGATCAAGAAGAACAAGAGATTGATTGGATAAAACAATTACCTATAGCAAAAGAATTATAGACAGAGAGGATTTTGGACAAGAAATTATTGAAGAAGACAAGAGGACAGGAGTATTTTCAGTATTTGGTCAAGTGGAAGGATCAGCCAATTGCTGAAGCTACTTGGATGACAGATGCCATGCTACAAAAGTTGGGCAGTTTTGTAGAAGAGCTCATGGACAAGAGCCCATGAATAATTTTGTCCTCAAGAGTCTGATGCAGGAGCATGAGGCTTGAAGACAAAAGGCTTCGATTTATTCCAAAAATACAAAAAAAGTTTATAATCAAAGGAGTGGGATCCTTTAGCTATCAATTCACAAGTTTTCTAGATAGGATTTGAGCTAGGATTTAGGGATTGAGTGATTTTGTAATTAATTCAAGTAGCTTAGATTCAGCGGAGATTCTCGAGGAGAATATCAACCAGATTAGATATTGTTTAAGATTAGGCAAATTCGATCCAGTGATTAAGGATCTGATTGTTAGAATGAAATGGTATTTATGTAAGTTCTGAATGATTGTAAGGGGATTTTCACTGATTTTCGTTGATTTGGCCATATAAGATTAAGTTGCAGAAACTGAATCTCTGTGTGTGTAACGTGTAAAATTGGTCAATTCTGGATGTTGCATTCCTTCGAATAGTATCTCTGTGTCTTATTGAATTTCAGATTGGCCTGAAAATTTAGAGTTTTGTATGATCTGGTGTGGTCGCGTTTAATTCCTCTTTCACTGTGTATTAAGTTAGATTGAATGTGTTTCGAACCACAGAGCTTTAATTAACTAAGCTTCGAATTACAAAGAGTAGAACTCAACCTAGCGGAAGCGCTAAAATCATAGCGGAACAGAGGGAAGCCTAACAAATCGTGGTAAACCCGGAAGAAGAGCAAGAGACGTCCAATCTATAGATCCAATAGATCTAACAGTCATCACGCGCCAATAAGCTCTTGGGATAGTCAAAGAAGAAAAGCGGTTTATTCAGAGAAGTTGTTTATCGGGTGAAGAAAAAGTGGTAAGTGGTAATTCGGGGTGGTCACCCGATTCCATTAATCAACCGACACGTAGCACTCAGGTGGAGAGAGAAAACCACTTTATCAGGCGGGTAAACCTCGTGCAAGTGGCTCATCTAATGTCATTGTTAACCGTTGGATCAAATGTGTCTTGATCAACAGTGGAGGATTGTTGATTAGTTTCCTTGATCAGGTGAACCATCAACCGTCGGATTGAAGTGTAAGATCAACGGCGAAGAATTAACGCGGTAGTATTTGTGAAAAAGCGGACGCGATAAGGAAATAAACCAAAGTTTGAATTCCTTTTGATTCCGTGGCAAATGAAAGGTTTGTCATATTGTAGTTAAAATTAAGCAGTTCTACTAATTTAGCAGAATAGCTAAGTTTGGAGGTAGATGACTGATACTCCAAAGGAAATCCAAGAAGAAATTCCACCTGAACTTGTAGAAATCATTTCTGCATTTGAACGATTATCCATTACACCTGCACCCAGGCCACCACATTGCCACTGAATATAATGTAATGCCACCATAGAATATAATGTGTGATACCACGGAGTGTTTTGCGATGCCGCAGAGCATAAAGAGCAACGCCAATACGCAATCAATATAAAGTCAAGTGATGCCACTAGTCAGTCAAGCGATGCCAATGTATCAATATAATTTGATGCCACTGTAATACGGTAACCACGGAGAGCGTGCTACAAAGAACACGTCACAAAGGTGCGAGTCCACCTGTAAAACATGATGTGATCCCTCACTGTAATGTATGATGTAATCCACAAAATCAAATGATGCCATAATATGATGTTATGCCATAATGTGAGATACCACTAATGCGAAGTCAATCAAAGTAATATAGAACCACGATCCTCAAAGCTAAACGAATTCACTGGTGTAATAATATGATCCATGAAATGCTAGCCATGGGGTATAACGATTCAAGCCTCATAGTATAAGTATGTGGGCAAGCTACAAAACATATGCGAGCCATCAAGCAGCGCGAGCCTCAGATGAGCAAGTCACAGTAGTATAAGTGTAATAAGAACCTCAGATAAGCGAGCCTCTAAAATGCAATGACCAAAAATGCAAGCATTTCTCAGCTTTTATGGTTAAAAATTTAAATGCAAGCTACAAAATTCAGATTTACCCTAAACAAAAAGGAAGATTTTGAATTTTTAACTTATGATTGACAAAATAATGAAGAGTAGTACCCATTTGATTTAATAGGCATATGGGGTCAACTAAGGCTCCTCTTCAAAAAAAACAAGTGTAAACAAGGTGATAGTTAGGGCTATCCACTACAAGCTGTTGAAAAATGTGTAACTTGGTTTGGTCTTCATAAATATGAAATGTACTTTTGATTTTTGAATATTGTAAAATGAAAAAAAAATTATTATTGCTATTTTGGAGCATGGGTTTCATGCTCAAGGTTTTTTATTTTAGAGGTCAAGCACCCATTGAGTGCTTTTAGGGTTTGTCCTAGGTCAAAAAGTGAAAAGAATCATTGTCATAAGTTGAAGACCCCATTAGGCACATTGTAACTTGTAAAGAGAATTAATTTTGTATTTAAAAGTGTCAAAATACCCTTCAAGGCCACGTCGGCCTAATTTGAAGAGCCTAGTCCACCTTAGAAGCCTATATAAAGGAGGGAACTCGACCTCCTTTGGACACACATTCACTTCTCATCATCCAAGCGAAAGAGAAGCAGAAGAAGGCTAGCGAAGAAGGAGGAGAAGGACAAAGGAAGAAGTTTTTGGGCTATCTCTCTCTCTCTATCTCACACATGCAAAGAAGGAAAGCTTGGGTTTTTACTAATTCAAGGTCAAAATTCTCAAGTTGTTGGAAGAAGATCAAAGTTGTTGGAAGAGGAGCCTAATAGGTCACTTTCTAGCCCTAGACAAGGAAGCAAGCCAAGCGAAGTTGCTGGGAGGCCTTGGAAGGCTAAATTTCGCTCACACGTGTGGATGCAGTAGCAATTGCAGGGGCCGAAAATTTCAGACCTGCAATAGAGGCTGAAATTCTGAAGCTGGGGGTAAAAGTTGTGTTGTTGGAAGATATTTGACTGGGTTTGACTTGGACAAAAGAAGCACATCATCAAGAAGGTCGGACTTGGTCTTGGAAGGGTATTAGTCTTGGTCTAGAGGTCTTGGAATTCGTCAATTGAAGAATCTATAAGAAGAGAAGAGATTTACGGGTTTTCCTCTCAAGTGGAGAGGTTTTGGCCCTGGCTTGTAGCCTATATCCTGTGTTCTTGTGTACTATTGTTCTTCTTGTTTTGGTAGTTGTTTGATGATAAGAACAAACATAATAATAAGAGAAGAAGCTAATAAGTAAGGAAAAGTAAAAAGACATCACAAGCAGTTATCAAGAAAAGAGAAATCATCCTAACTACTGCCCTCTAGATTTCTCAACATGGTATCAGAGCTAAGGTTAGCTAAGGGCATGACGAAGATCTCTACTACATTGAATAAGTTCCTAAAGAAGTGTACTATGGTGGCAAGTCATCTCAAGAAGGGCATTAAAGAACTATGGGATCTCCTACTTTCTCTCAAGAAGGATATGACCAAGACATCTACAAAGGAAGAAGGACTATTCTTAGCACTTACTGGCACATTTGAAGATGAAAATATTTGGGTGATCAACAGTAGAGAATCAAGACATATGACTAGTGAGCACAAGCAACTAAAGACATTGTCAAGAGGAAAATCTTCTTACTCCATTAAGCTTGGTGACAAGAAGAGATATCCTGTGAAAGGAATTGGATCAAACTTGTTGGAGCTGGAGAATGGAGGAAATATTCATCTCAACAACATCCTATTTGTTCCAAGTTTGCATAAGAATATGCTTTCCATTTAATGTCTAGAAGATAAGGGAGATAGAATCGCTTTCATAGATGGAAAGGTTGTATGTAGTATGGGATAAAAACTCTAGCATCAAAAATTCAAAGATGATTGGGATACGTGATGGAAGACTCTACAGATTGCTAACTCCCCTCTCTCAAGCTTTGGTTCACATTGAAGTTAGCCCATGTGAACTTTGGCATAGAAGGTTTGGCACCTTCACTACAAAATCTTACAAACTCTAAATTCAATGGTGAATGGCATCCCCGAACTCAAGGAGGATTATGAAGGAGTATGCAAGGGATGTGCATTGGGTAAAAATACCAAGAGACCATTTGGAAGTAGTGCTTCAAGGTCAAAATAAATTATGGATCTCATTCATTCCGATGTTTGTGGTCCTATGTCTCCAAAGTCTCTTGGAGGTCATCTATATTATGTAACATTCATTGATGACCATTCAAGGAAAACTTGGGTTTATTTGATGAAATCCAAGGATGAAGTATTCGTCAAATTTCAAGAATTCAAAGCTGAAGTGGAGAACCTTACAAAAAGGAGAATAAAGATATTAAGGTTTGATAATGGAGGAGAATATACTTCAAAGGAAATCATAGCCTTCTGTAAGGAGCGTGGGATTAAGAAGGAGTTGGTAGTCCTGTTAGCACCTAAATCTGCCTTAGGCTGAAGGAAAGCAAAAATTAGGGTAACCACAAACCACGCTCAGTCTGGTAGCTAGCCCTACCAGAGCAAGAGAGGGCTCTCTCCGAGTCACGCTCAGTGAATAGATAATCAAAAACGATCTGAGATGACTTACAATGCAATATTTACCGTAGGCTAGTAAGTGAATAGGGATTCTGGAAACAATTTTCATGAATGACTGAGCTTCTAGGATGTTATGGGACCGGCGCTCAGCAAAGAACAGAGAATTTAATACAAAGGCACAGATTATTTCGTGAGGCAAGGTAGGCGGAAAATGTAACAATTTAGTTTGAGGTACCGCGGCATGAATAGATTGCTGAAGAAAGTGAAAAGGGCATAGTGACATGAATCCTTTTCAACAGAAGAATAACACTGAACATGAAATTTTCCCACAAGCAGAGCAATAAAATTGAATTCTACCTAATCTCACTCAGAAAATTTCACTGGAAATGAACATGAATTGAATTATGAAACATAACGAAATACATATGAAAACATAAGAGACACATTTGCTACACTCACAACCACAAGAATCTCATGAAACAGAGTCGCTGCCTTTCATTAATTATCTGTCAAAATTACACAGTGAAGAAACAAAGTTTCTTTACCACAGTCTCCAAGAAGTTACAAGCCAACCAACCCTTTGCAAATAACTTGCATACAATATATAGAATGTGTGAGGAAGAGATAGAACGCCCAAGGGTTGGGGAGTTACTCGAATCATTACAAAATGGAGATGGAGAGCCAACCATCAGCTACAGGTGCAGCGCTGCAAACATGACATTTGGCTTGGGGTGACCGTTTGCCTTCCTTCGCCACTTGGATATAAGCCAATCTGGAGAAAAAACTCTTTAAATGCTCCTTTGGTGCCAAAAAACTGAAATGTAGATGAGCGGGCCCACTTGGAGAAGTCGCGAACCGAAATTTCGCGAAATGGAAGCAAATTGGCAATTTTTTCCTCTGTGCGCTGCACCATTTTTTCTGTGCGTCGCGCTACTTTGGGACCTATTTTGGGGCACTTGCAGGTGTCCAAAATGTGCCCAAGTGGGCTTGCTGGAAAGCCTGTCCTGTCTACTTCCTAACCCAACTGGAATTTTCAAATTTGGTGCTCATTTGCCCCTCCAAATCTCCATTCTCCCAAGACTGCTTTCTGTGTGTCAAAAAAGTGGCAGAGAGGCCATTTTTGGGTGTTTTTTTACCTTTAGGAGACCCAGATTTTGCCCAAATCTCTTGCCCGGACACCAGTAGTCGTAATTTTCCATGTTGAATCCAAATCTGCAAGCCATTCCTCATTTGGAGCCCTAGAATTTTAGCGTTGCGCCAGTGGCGCAGCGCACAAGGAGAAAATCCCTGTTTTTTACCCAAAAAATTACTAAGTGACCAAAATTTCCCCAAATTTTTTGAAATTTGGGCTGGAGGATCTCTATGGGGTGTTATGATGGCCAAGGAAGCCTCAGCCAAGATTCGAAGCCGATCTTGCTCTTTTGCCCTTTTTGCCCTTCTTATTGCTTTCCTCAATTTTGCCTTCAAGTTCCTTATCCGGGCCTGTGCACTCATGTTTCGCACCCTATAACGGAAAGCCATATATCTCAACAGAGCAAGGTCCTGGATGGCTTTGTCCAGCAGCCTCTCCAAATGCATGTTGACCCTCTCAAGGTTGGCCTCCCGATCCTCATTGATTGCTTGCTCCAAAGATGTGAGCGCAACCCTTCTTCTTTGAGCAGCTTGGTGATGCTCACGAATATTTTGCAGCTCCATGATCGTCTGTTGGTCCTCAAGCTGTTTGTTTCTCTGCTCCAGGTATTTCATGTTCCACTTGGCCCTCTCCAAGTCAAGGGATAAGGACTCAATCACTGACTGCTGCTCCTGGATGATCTCTGTAAGCTCCGCATTTGTTGGTTCTGCATCTGTCTCATCATCTTGGAGGAGAACAAACTCAATCTCTAACTCACCTGATGGCCCTTCCTCCTGCACTGGCTCCTTACCCTTACCCTGCTCTTGTGATGCTGATGTCGGAAGCGAGGCCCCTTCCACCTCGGGTGGAGATAACACTCGCTTTGCTACTACAAATAAGGGTCTACTGCCTTTCTGATAGGTGATGTATACTGGCATAGTGGCAGTCTCATGTCGCTCATACTGATGAGATGGGCCCCCTATCTCATGCTCTGCCTCTGAAACCACTTGTGGAGCACTGAAGAAGTCATGGGAGATGAAGTCCTCCCAAGCAATACCCTGCAATCCCAACTTATGGTCCACCAAAATCCGGATAAGGGCAAAGTGATACACATTATTGAGCTGCTATCGAGGGGTCTTGTGTTGCATGAAATTTCTCATTTTCTCTATGTTCCCGCAGATGAAAAATGGGAGGTTCATCATCCGCACCCTGGTAAAGTGCATGAGCAGTCTGATGTGATAGGCATAAAGGCGAGAAAACCTCCTCTTGCAACTGAAGTACTTCATGATCAGTTTCATGAGCGAGGCATACTCATCTTTCAGAAATCTGAACGGAAAAACTCTCGTGAGGTGGCTCAAACAGCTGTCCTTGATGTAAGGCTCATAATGATGCCTCTCCACCTTCTTCTTCTTATGCCACTGCTCTCCAATGTTTGGTATGCCTGTTGCCACTGATATGGTTTCAGGTGTCAATGTGAAAGTGACCCCAGCCAAGATAAACTGTCCTCCATGTAGGTGAAGTGCAAGAACACTGGCCAACTCATGATGAACTCTGACATTTGCCACCCTCTGACAAAATTCAAAACATGCTAAGTGCTGGAAACAAGACATAGCAAGAGGGCATGCCTGCAACTTGGTGAGGGTGTTTGGCTCATCTCTAAGATGTCTGCCACTCTGGTGATGTCTCCTTTGGGCCCTTTCTCCTAAAGCTGTGTCACTGTGGGTCTCCTCCTCATATTCTAATGAAACTTCGGATGCCATTACTGTTGTTTGTACCCTGAGTTTTATGCTGCCCTTTAATTCCAATGAAGCTGGTAGTTGCTCTGAAAATCTGCCACCAAGGGGACAATAAAACAGGGAGTATTAGGAGGGGAATGATGAAATGGGAATAGGGGTTAAAGGGAGAGATTTGTCAGGGATTTGGGAGTACTTTGGGTATAGTGTTGATGGGGTAGGGTTTGAAACACCTTGGCCGCACTGTCACTGTAGTATAAACCCTAGGATCATGATTTCTTTGTGTTCTCTTTTGTTTGCTTTATAAAAATTTTTGCATTTGATTTATACTCCTAAAACCATGCTATTCCTTTCAAGTTTGATGCTAGAGTGGAGGTAAGTTGCCTACCTTTCAAATTTGATGAGCATCCAAAAAAATTTAAGCAAATTAATTATTTTTTGGGCTTTATATCTATGTGCGCCGCATGCAATGCCCAATGCGCCGCGTGCTCTGAGTGCGTCGCGCCAGTGGCGGATTTACACAGTGGACGGGCTCTGTGTGCGCCGCGCCCAATGAGTGCGCCACGCTCCTTGGTGTGTGCGCCGCGCCCAATGAGTGCGCCATGCTCCTTGGTGTGTGCGCCGCGCGCCCTGAAATCACCCTAAATTGCTCCTAATCATTTGACTCTTCAACGTTTCGACCATGCACCTTTCTTCCACAGCCTTGCTTGCACAATAAGCTGGTCTTATGGTGATTTTGAGTTAACCAAATAGTGGAGGAATAGGGAGAGGGTTTGGTAGTGATTTAGGGTGGGGTTTTAGGAAAAATGATCAAGGGGAGATGGGAAAAATGATAGGTGAGGGGAAAAAGGTGAGTGGAGTGAAACCTTGGCACTAACAACACAATTTGACAACCCTAGCCATCGTTTTCTTGGTGATTTTCTTATGGTTGACCTTATGCATTTTGGTGACATTCAAACATCTCCAAAAACACCATATCCTTGATAAAATTTGATGAACAGGTGATGTCGTAAGGCTTACCTCTCGATTTGATAGCCTTCACCAAAATTTGGAGTGGTTTGGCAATGTTTCTCGGCCCCTGGTCTGTGTGCGCCGCGCGCTGGGTATGCGCCGCGCCTGTGTAAACCTTCAACTGTGGGCTGGCTGCCGCGCTCCTGGGTATGTGTGCCGCGCCCTCTAAAACCTGCTCCCACTCACTCAAACGCTCCAATCTCACACTCACACCTTTGCAATGTCTTCTCCAAGTCTTGTAATAGCACAATGCCTTTGATTTGGGTAAAAACAAGTATATATAGCCTTGGAAGAGATGGGTTTAATTTTTGCTTCCTTGAAAACCCATTTTTCTAATGTTGTGTTTTGCACTTTTTCATTGACTTTAGAACACACTGATTTTCACTTTCCCTTTGACATTTTGGCTCAAATGATGAAATTTTCGGCACATCTTTGCAGGGACTGTATGACAGAGCATTTGGCCACGGAAACCATAACTGCATCTGAAAAGTCAACTGGTGATTTTTTGGAAAATTTTGTCATAAATGACCTTGTTTGACTTTTCTTCAAAACAGAGTTTTGAAGAAGAGTCGAAGTCTATCCACGTGACGATGAAGCTCTCTGAACCATAGCTGTGTAAGGGCCTCCCTCTGGCCTGCATGGCTTTTCTGGACATGTTTCAAAGACCAAATTGATGAATTCCTAGACCCAAACATAGAAAATGACTTTTGTCCTGTAAAGGACCAGACCTTGACTGTCATGGACTTTGGTGATTATTGGCAAAAGACCTGAGCCAGCAAGAGCCAGACATGAAGGGAAATGATTAGCATGACTTTCTTCGTCAGATCATGGCATGCCCCTAGTGAAATGCAGTTGAGTGAATGGAGCGGGACACCTAAAATTGAAATGCACAAAGACTTTTGATCTCTAACGGAGGGTTGACCAGACCGACTCTAACAAGTCCCATATAATCCCAAAAGAAAAGGAGTTGCATAATGAAAGAATCAATCTATTGAAGAAAGTCTAAAAGCTATGTTACATGATCAAGATTAGCAAAAAAATTGTGGGGTGAAGCAACAAAGGCTGTTGTATATATTCAAAATTAATGTCCTCAAAGATCACTAGACAACATGACTCTTGAAGAAGCATTCACTGGGAAGAAATCGAGCGTGAAGAATCTCTGAATTTTTGGTTGTCCTGACTATATTCATATATCAAAGGACAAGAGAAAGAAATTGGATCCTTCAGGCATGAAGGGAACATTTGTTGGCTACAGTAATACTTCAAAGGCATACAGGATCTACATAAAAGAAGGACACCGAATAGAGATTAGTCGAGATGTGATATTGGATGAAAGTATTGCATTCAAGTAATCAAAGGATCTCCCGATGGACTCAAGTGATGAAGAACTTCATATATTTGAAGAGGAAGTTCCAAGGGAGGAAGAAGAATCAAATCATGAAGATGAAGGTTCTAGTGAACCCATGCAACCTGTGGTCATCCCCGAAACTAGAAAGAGACCTAACTGGTTGAAAATTGAAATATGCTCTATTAGATGCAAAGGGACATGGGGCAGCCAAAGGCACATTCAGAGAAAGCAAAAACCCAAAAGATATTTTGGGTGTGCAGCCTATATGACAAAGCTAGTAGAAGGAGAACCATCCACCTTTGAAGAGGTTGTTAATCATCAGGAATGGAAAGATGCCATGAATGAAGAGTATCAATCGATAATGAAGAACGGGGTTTGGGAGATCGTACTTATGCCTGAATACAAATCAGTGGTAACTTCCAAATGGTCTACAAGAATAAACATGTGGCAAGATTTGCGGCTAGGGGCTTCTCTCAACAAGAAGGCATCAATTATGAAGATACATTTGCTCCCACAGCAAGTTATACAACTATATATTCACTGGTCTCTCTCGCAACATCGATGACTGCATTTCTGAATGGCACTGTAGATGAAGAAGTCTATATAGAGAAACCCTTGGGATTTGAAGTCAAAGATAGAGAGGCTTATGTTTGCAGATTGAAGAAGGCATTATATGGCCTTAAGCAAGAACCAAGGGCATGGTATGCAAGGATGGATGCATACCTACAAAGATTGGGCTTCACAAAGAGTTCTCCTAATCTGAATCTCTATATCAAAGTTCTAAAGAATGACCCTGTAATCATTCTTCTATATGTGGATGATCTTTCCATGACAAGTGTGGAAGGTCAAATCCAAGAATGTAAGAGGAACCTAGTAGCAAAATTCAACATGAATGATCTAGGGTTGATGCATTATTATTTGGGACTAGAAGTTTGGCAGGTACTGGATGGGATTTATCTAGTTAAGGAAAGTATGTGATCAAGATGTTGAAGAGGTTTGACATGATGGATTGCAAACCTACAACAACCCCCATGATCACAAACTTGAAGAGGCTAAGAAGTTAGGAATCAAACCCATTGGATCCTACCAGGTATAGAGAATTGATTGGCTTGTTGATGTACTTGGTGAATACTCGAACAAACATGTTTTGCAGTGAATATTCTCAGTCAGTTCCAAATGGATCCCAAGCATGATCATTGAATAGCAGACAAGCACATACTGAGATATCTACAAGGAACGATCCACTACTACCTGAAATATGATAAGCAGCAGCATGTCCACTTGATTGGATATACAAATTTCGACTAGGGAGGCAGTAAGCAAAATGGAAGAAGCACTACAGGAGGATGTTTTAGTATGGGATCTTGCATGGTCTCATGGATGCGTAGAAAGCAAGAATCGATTGCTTTTAGTAGTGTTGCGGCTGAATATGTTGCAGCTTGTGAAGTAAGCAGAGAAGTTGTCTGGTTGAGGAAGTTGTTGTCTGACTTGTTTGAAGGAACAATAGACCCTATAGTGATACATTGTGATAACACCAGTTGTATAAGGTTGCCTAAAGACCCAGTTTTTCATGGAAAGACAAAGCATATAAATAACAAGTATCACTACATTCCAAAGCTAGTACAAGATGGTGTGTTGCGGCTACGATATATCTCCACCGATATGCAAGTAGCTTATGTATTGACTAAATCGCTTCCTAATAAGAAGCTTGCGTATTTGAGAGACAAGCTTGGTCTGGTTGATATATCCTCCCTAATTGAGAAGGACAGATATACACATCATTTCTTGTCTTCACTTGGGAAGAAAGAATGGAGGATTGGGTAAGCATCTGGCATCCTATACTCTTTGAGGATGAGGCAGGGCATCCAAGATAAGAGTAGTTGTAAAGGACCAATATTCTTTGAGGATTGTCTATCCAAGATAAGAATAGTCCTGGAAGGACATACTCTGTGAACACTTGGGTGGGGTATGTGCCTTGAGAGACAATGATGATGGTGTCTATAAATCATTGGTCTCACCAGCATTGTGCTCTGATCTTGTGGAGAGATAGAGTTGTTAGTCAAGGCCTTGCTATGTGACAATATTGGTTGTTATGATGCTAAACAAATGGGTTACCAATTCGACTCTTCTTATGAGATATCTTGAGATTGATAATGTCCATGTACCATTTACGAATACCTCCCTAGTTAAGAGGGAGTGTTGAAAAACGTGTAACTAGTTTCAGTCTTCATAAATATGAAATGTACATTTGATTCTTGAATATTTTAAAATGAATGAAAAATTATTATTAATATTTTGGAGCATGGGTTTCATGTTCAAGGTCTTTTATTTTAGAGGTCAAGCACCCATTGAGTGCTTCTAGGGTTTGTCCTAAGTCAAGAAGTTTAAAGAGTCATTGTCATAAGTTGAAGACCCCACCGGGCACATTGTAACTTGTAAAAAGAATTAATTTTGTATTTAAAAGTGTCAGAATACCCTTCAAGACCAAGTCGGCCTGGAAGCTAAGAAGTCGGCCTATTTTGAGGAGCCACATCCACCTTAGAAGCCTATATAAAGGAGGGAACTTGACCTCCTTTGGACACACATTCAATTTTCATCATCCAAGCGAAGGAGAAGCAGAAGAAGGCTAGCAAAGAAGGAGAAGGACGAAAGAAGTTGTTTTTGGGCTATTTCTCTCTCAATCTCACACGTGCAGAGAAGGAAGGCTTGGGTTTTACTACTTCAAGGTCAAAATTCTCAAGTTGTTGGAAGAAGATCAAAGTTGTTGGAAGAGGAGCCTAATAGGTCACTTTCTAGCCCTAGACAAGGAAGCGAGCCAAGCGAAGCTGCTAGGAGGCCTTGGAAGGCTAAATTTCACACATGTGTGTATGCAGTAGCAGTTGCAGAGGCCGAAAATTTCAAAACCTATAGTAGAGGTCGAAATTCTAAAGCTAGGGGTCGAAGTTGTGCTGCTGGAAGAGATTTGACTAGGTTTGACTTGGACAAAAGAAGCACATCATCAAGAAGGTCGAACTTGGTCTTAGAAAGGTATTGGTCTTGGTCTAGAGGTCTTGGAATTCGTCAATTGAAGAATGTATACAAAGAGGAGATTTATGGGTTTTCCTCTCAACTGGAGAGGTTTTAGCCCTAGCTTGCAGCCTATAACCTGTGTTCTTGTGTACTATTGTTCTTCTTGCTTTGGTAGTTGTTTGATGATAAGAACAAACATAATAATAAGAGAAGAAGCTATTAAGTAAGAAAAAAGTAAAAAGACATCACAAGTAGTTATCAAGATAAGAGAAATCATCCTAAACACTGCCCTCTAGATTTCTCAACACAAACCCCAGCAAATCATCCTAGTAGTTTACAAGCTTCATCACGATGATCAAGGGAAAGATCCTCCACTATAAATGCTCCAATAGTTTTGAGAAAGGACCTATCAACAAGAGAGAGAGGGCATAACCACACTTGCAACAATTCAAAATGAAATTCCAAAAGGATTCAAACAGACCACTTATTCATCAAATCTATTCACAAAACCATTGATCCATGAACATCCATCAATTGCAAAGCATCCATGAGACAAAAGTCTCCAAGAGAGCACTCTAGCTAGCCATCCACAGCATCATACAAAAAGTAGACAAAGAGTTTTCTCCACAAATTTTAGCAATGAATTACAACAACAGGTGCTTATCAATATAAGCACCTCTTCTCAATATAAAATAATATTCTCCTAGATCTAGCCTAGAGAAACATAAAATACCATTATCTCTTCGGACCTCAACAAACCATAGAGGTCATAGAGGTCTGGTAAATAATGAGTAAACTATGAGGTGGTTATGCCCATTGCCACCTATGCAATAATATCCATGATACATGAGTAATTAAGTCAAGAGACCGTCAAGATGCTCCCCAAATAAGGCAAAGTGAGCTTAACTACCAAGTTGTTTTCCTCAATTGCATGAAAAGTCCCACTTGTGGGACATGTGAGCTCTAGTGTTGAAACCTAATCATTGGGATTAGGTGAATCCATGTAAAATAGTGTAAATAGAAAATAAAGAGAATTGGAATATGAAGAGACACTGGGAGATGAAGCCCAAGAGTCTCTCCCTCCATATATATATCTATGATCAACCTTAATGCAAAACACAATTCATTTCAGGAGTTACCTCCTTGCCTAACATGGTATTAGAGCCAACTCCATTTTTGGCTTCCCTTTCTACACTTGTAACTCCCTTCTATCATTTTTTTTGCAATCTGTCAAATCCCTACATAGAATTTGCAGTCTATTATTCCCTGGAGCGTTGTTCCTGCATAGAGTTTGTAGTGAAAATGTGGTCTGTTGGAGCCCATTGAATGCACATAAACCTTGTCTACTGGAGCATGGTGTTGCATAGAGTACACTCTGCATTTGGTAGAAGAATGAATGACCCTGCAATATATCAATCTGTGGAGAATCTGCATTGATTGAGGAGATTAACATGAGTTATATGCCAGTACAAATTATTTTATATGCATTGATTAAATCTGGTGTGCATTCACGCACTTTGCATTGAAGTTTTTTTTGCAATGGTCGATGAGTATATGGTGAATGACTGAACCTGAATGGTTGTTGGAGGTTACGTTGAATGGCATTGATGGTATTACTGTGTCACTGTGACTGTGTATTTGCAACGATATATATTAACCAGTGTTACCACTGGTGTCACTCCCCCTCAGTCGAGCTCGTGGTCTGCAGTGCTATATTACTTGCAGTTGGTTTGTTAATGCCCGACTGCTCCCCATACCACCGCATTCCTGCCATACCACACTCGACTCCCACCATACGTCATTGCTTTGTCCCTATCCATATCGCTCCAATACCATCACCTCTCCTCCTCTCCATACCACTACTCCTTTGCAGGTGGCCTGAAACCACCGCTCGTGGCTCCCTGTTGCGCTCCTCCCATCGGTTCATAATCCGCTTAATAACACTGTGTATTAGAGCACGATTGTTCCTCCGATGGTATAATCCTCCCATACCACATACTCTTCTGCCATACCAATAGTCAATACCACCAATACCGCCTCCTCCCAACTCCCAGTTTTTAATATATAACTGTGGTTTTAATATATAATTGCCATACCATTAATATATAACCGCCTCCCACCAAACTGGCATATGACCCACCATATGAAACTACCATACTACCCACCAAACAACCTGTCAAATAATACCTCCCCCATATACACCCTCCCCATACCACCTCCCCCAAATAATACCTCTGTTTTGTGTGTGTGTGTGTGTATATATATATATCAGAATTGTATTTTTTTACAAAATTACCAAAAGAAGTGCATTTTTTTGCCAACAGAAGTACATTTTTATAACACATTACACAGATTTTAAAATGCATTCATTGATATTTATTATTGGAGTTGTTCTCTCTAGAAAAGAGAACTATTATGAATGGTCAAGGAAGATAAAACACACTGTCATTTTCAATGAGTTGTGGAAAGGAGTTTGTGTAAGAGGAGGAAATAATGAACCTGCAAAGCCCAATTCAAATAAGGAGATTGCCATTTGGGAAAGTAAGAACAGCAACGCCTATGCCTTGATTGCAGCATATGTAAATGAAGAGGTAAGTCGTCATATTTCACGATTTTCAAATGCTTTTGAAGCCTTACAGAAGTTGAAGGAATTGTATGACTCACACTCTGAACTTGAAATTGTCCAATTGATCATTAAATTGTTCAGTCTTGAATTAAGAAATGATGACCCTCTTGCTTTAGCATCAAAAGTAAGATCCATTATGCATGATATAAAAGCCACTGGTGTTGAAATAGACATTCCTCTCATAGCTTATGTCAAGGCACTATATCCCACTTATTCAAATTACCTTGAATCATGGCAAGCAAGCGGAAACCTCAAGGAGATTACCTTTGACTCCCTTGAGAAGAAGTTTGTTGAGAGAAAGAAGGCTTTTGGGAAGGAGACAGTTGCTCGGCCTTCTGAAGAAGTTGTGTGTCTTGCACATAGAGAGAAGAATCATGCACAAGATTCTTCAAGAAGAAGAGGTGGCCGAAGAGAAAGAGGAAGAAGGAATTTTAGACGCAGAGGGGGCAAACTGTTCCAAGGAAAAAAGTTTGATCTTCATTGCATACGATGCAAAAGAGATGGAAATGATGCATCCACATGTAAGTTGCCTTGGGACCGAATTGAGTAGGAAAGAAATGAAGGCAAAGGTAAAACCAATGACAAAGGGAAAGGTAAAGCACCCGAATCCACTCACTATGTTGTGGCACATTGCAATATTGGAGTAATTGAAGACTTATTTAACGCTTCACTTGCTTCTTGGAAAAATGATTGGTTGCTTGATTCGGAAGCAACTTGCAACGTGACTTTTAGAAGAGATTTTTTGGAAGAATTTACTGAAAATGTTGATGGAGCAATATTCTTTGCAGACAAGTCAAAACTCAAGCCATCAGGGCTTGGCACCATCAGGCTCAAACTGTCTAGTCTTCTAGACTTTCTTCTGCATGATGTTCTATATCTCCTAGAGCTGAGGAGAAACTTGTTGTCTTTGGTCCACATCTGCCAGCAAGGACACTCCATTCATATGTTTGATGGCAAGTTTGAGGTCAGAAAAGCATCAAATCGCTCACTTGTCATGACAGGGATAGAAGAAGAAAGACTTTAGAAGTTGCAAGGAACCTTTGCTCATGCAAAGAGCTTCTCACACAGTTCTCATTATGATGAAGGTGCAATTCCATCAAGTCTTTTATGGAATGATAGATTTGGACACTTGAATTATGACCGCCTTTGCATGTTGAAGAAAAGTGGTGTCACTGGTTTTCCTACAATTCCTAGGAAAATTAAGCAATGTGATGCTTGTATTTTAGGAAAGCACAGCAAACTGTCTTTTCATGATTCACATTCCAGAGCACATAGAAAACTTGAACTTATTCATTCAGAGTTATGTGGCCCAATGCCTATTCCTTCTGCAAGTGGAAATAAATATATGATGACATTTATTGATGACTACACTAGAATGTGTTGGGTTTATTTATTGAAGAACAAATCTGATGCTTTTCAAACATTCAAGAACTTTCATGCATGGATTGAAAATGCTGCACAATCTCATATTGGCTCTATTTGCACTGATAATGGAAAAGAATACAGTTCAAAAGAATTTGAAAACTATCTTCGCCAACATGGGATCAAACATCAAACATTTGTGCTTTATAATCCCCAACAAAACGGAGTAGCTGAAAGAATGAATAGGAAAATCTTAAATATGGTACGTTCCATGATGTTTTTCAAGAATGTAAAATTAATGTTTTGGGTTGATGCAGTTCTATGTGTTATGTATGTAAAAAGTAGGTGTCCATCTAATGCTATTAAAAACAAGACCCTTATGAAATGTGGTACGGCCAGATAAAGCATCTCAAGGTCTTTGATTCCACATGTTATGGCTTGATACCTAAGGAACAAAGAAATAAACTTGGTGAAAGGAGTCGTAAGTGTATCTTCTTGGGGTATTCAAATACCTCCAAGGCATATTGTCTCTATTATGAAGTTAATAAGAAGTTTGTAGCAGTGTTGTTAAAATCGCGATTTTATCGGAAAATCGCGATTTTTTCCTCTGCCCGATCAAATCGCGATTTTTATACCAAAAAATCGCGGACTTTTTTTTATAGCGATTTTTTCCAAAAAATCGCGATTTTTACAGAAAAAATCGCAGAGGCACGGGGCAGCGGGCTTTTAATAGGCGAAAATCGATTTTTTTTATGTCATTTTGCTGTTTGCGCGCGGAGGAGGAGGAGAAGAGGTGAGGGAGAGGAGCTGGAGGAAATCAATAGGATTAGACTTTCATTTTATTGTATATGACATTATGACATAATGAGATACATTATCATATTTTTTGTTGATATTTTGAGGCTGAGTTGGGACTCAGGACTTACTATTCAGGACATGATTCAATGTTATGTGTGATTTTAGCGCTAGAAATGATATTAAACATCTTATATATTAGTTTTTTTATCATATTTATGTGTCAATGTATTTATTTTATGTTGTAGATGGTTTAGATATTAAAAAAATTGAAAAAAAATGAATATTTTTGTGCCAAACGCTTTTTTCCCACTTTTAACGATTTTTTCCGCTTTTTTCCCGGCGCCGATTAAATCCCGATCGCGCTTTGTGCAACATTGGTTTGTAGTATCTAGAGATGTGATATTTCTTGAATCTTCCAAGGCTGACAATGTTGTTGAGCAGCAGCTTGATCGCTTGGATAGATTCGGATATGCAAAGTCTTTTCAAAAACTTGATAATGAGATTCCACATCTTGAGGGGGGGTTCCTATATTGGATCAATCTGTGGAATCTTCTTCTAAAGCACTTTCTCCCCCGCATGAAGCTCCACCCACTAATCCAGATGACACTTAAAGTGATGTGATTAACAAAATTGGGAGACAAAATCTTGATTCAGCCCCAACTCAATCAATTGAGCAGCCTGGGCCATCTCAAAAAGGTCCTCCAAAATGGCTGACAAAGACACTTGAAAGTGTTCATCCTGATGAGATTGGAAAGACAGGAACAAGGAGCTCTACTACACATAATGGAGATGATGTAAACGATTATGATTCATCTATTGAAATGGATGTTTCTTATGATTGTGAATTGAATTTGTCTACAGATTTTGAACCAACTTCCTTCAAAGAAATTGTTTCTCATGATGAATGGAAAGAAGCGATGCAAAAAGAGTATAATGCCTTGATAAAGAATAGCACTTGGAAGCTGGTTGATCCTCCATTGAGAACCAAACCAATACGTTACAAGTGGGCCTACAAGAACAAGTATAAAGTTGATTGCTCACTTGACAAGCACAAAGTCAAGCTTGTGGAAAAAGGTTTTGCACAGAAAGAAGGGGTTAACTATGAGGAGACTTTTGCCCCCACAGCAAAATGGGCTACCATCCAAACACTCTCGCCTTGGCAACTCGGAACGGTTGGAAAGTCCATCAAATGGATGTAAAAACTGTTTTTTTGAATGGAGATCTGAAAGGGAATGTTTTTATGTCCCAGGCAGAAGGATCTGTTGTGAAGGGACAAGTACATAAAGTATGCAAGCTTGTAAAATCCTTGTATGGCCTCAAGCAAGCACCGTGAGCCTGGTACGAGAAGTTAACTGAGCATCTTCTGAAACTCAACTTCAAACATTGTGATCTTGATGATGCAACTTTGTTTGTCAAAAAAGTTGGCAAAATAGTTGTATATCTTGTGGTGTATGTAGATGATCTTTTGATGACAAAGAACAATGAGAGTTATATTGCATCCATAAATAAGGAATTGAAGAAAGGTTTTCAGATCACAGACTTTGGGTATGTTCACTACTATCTTGGTATTGAAGTAACTCAACATCCGAAGTTTATATTCCTATCTCAGAAGAAGTACATTGAAGATTTGTTAAACAAGTTTGGTATGGCTGAGTGCAATCCTTTGACTACTCCAATGGAACAAAACTTAAAGCTCACGTCCACTGAAGGAAAAGAATTTGAGGATGCAACAAAGTATAGATAGCTTGTAGGAAGTCTCAACTACCTGACTACTACCAGAGCAGACATTTCATTTGTTGTTGGAATCCTTTCTAAGTTTATGCAAAAGCCTTGTGAGGGACATTGGTCCGCTACGAAAAGAGTTCTAAAGTACTTTAAGGGAACTCAAGACTTTGGACTTATGTATACACAGGTGGGTGACTTCAACTTGATTGGATACTCTGATTCAGACTTCGATGGAGATAAAAAAACTGGGGTATCTACTTCAGGTTATGCTATGAGTCTTGGATCTGGAGTTGTCTCTTAGAGGTCACGCAAACAATCAGTTCTAGCGGACTCCACAACTGAGGCAGAGTATGTGGCAGCAGCTAAAGCAACAGAAGGAAATTGTGTGGCTCAAGAAAATTTTGGAAGATTTGCAGGATAAACAAGTGCATTCAACTCCTCTCATGATTGATAACACTTATGCAATAGAGTTGGCCAAGAACCCAAAGTTCCATGATCGAAAGAAGCAAATCAATACAAAATACCATCTGATTCGACATCATGTTGAGGCCAAGACAATCCATCTACGCCATTGTTCCACAATGAGCAAATTGTAGACATCTTCACCAAAGCGCTCAGAAGAGAAAAGTTCAAATGATTCAGAACGATGCTTGGATTCACCAACATCCCTTCAGATTAAGGTGGGGAATGTTGACACCTAATCATTGGGATTAGGTGAATCCATGTAAAATAGTGTAAATAGAAAATAAGGAGAATTGGAATAAGAAGAGACACTGGGAGATGAAGCCCAAGAGTCTCTCCCTCCATGTATATTTATATGATCAACCTTAATGCAAAAACACAATTCATTTGAGGAGTTACCTCCTGGCTTGACATCTAGGAGTGGACAACTCACTCAACAAGCACAAAACAAGGCATGAAATGGTCTCCAAAGTGTAATGTTCCCCACAACATAGGGAACGATCCTTTCAACAAGTGGAATAGCCTCCTAAACGGTCTCAATGACCTCCTCCAAAGGTGCAAACAGGCCCATCCAAGTGTGTAATGGACCTAACATCATCTCCCATGCAAGCACAATGACCATGTAGTGTACAACATCCAAGGCAAGGCTCACAGATCCCAATACAATACGTGGGTCCTAAGGCGTGTACACAAATCTCAATGCAACATAAACAGTTTGTTGCGTCAAAATGCAAATGCCATTAGGTAGAGAAACATTAAGTATCATCTTCTAACTTCACAATAACTTAAAATTTATACCATTTTCCAAGTTAAAACATGATGGGGGCAACATCAACCCCTATCACATGTGCCAAGCCTTAAGATTAGTAGTAGTTCTTAGGACGCTAGGTAACGAGAATGTGTAGTGCTAGATAGTATGACTTGATAAGTAACTCCATGAGTTGCATCACATAACTAGGTGAGGTTTGTTAAAGATATTCAACCATATGAGTGCCTTTAAAACATGAGGGTGCACTTTTGCATTGAGTTACCATTCCCTCGACATAATTTCTTACTACCCCTTCTTTTCCTTTTTTTTTAATTTCAAGTAGTACATTTTATTTAGATATGCATTGTTAAGCATAGGACTTAGGGTAATGGCTTCATAGTGAGGGGGCATTGCTCAAGCTTTATTTCGGCTTTTGAATTTTTTATTTGGTTGCATCAACCTCAAGCTTACCGCTCCATTTTTTAGAGATGAGGCTTTTCTAAGGAGACTATGAAGTACTAACCTTTTTATGACATATGGCAACCAACCATGAGTGGAGTATCTTCCTCCATTGATCAAGATATAGAACGTGTTAACTACAGATTGGGATATGGACACGCTACACCTTCCTAAGCACCCAATGGTGCAACTCAACCCACGAGTGACAATCACTTGTATAACAGATGATTATGATCCACCATGGCAAAACAAGAAAATAACATTAATTTAGAGCGTTATGATTCCTTATCTGACTCAAGCAATGATCACCACCTTCATGACAAGTACATGAGACATTAACACCATACATAGTTTTAAAAACTAGTCGACTTGAACTGGAAAATGGTCAAACCAGTCGGTTCATTGGCCGACTGGGTCAAACTAGCACAAAAACCAAGTTCATGATGCCTCCATTTCGCCCAAAAATAAAAATAAAAAACAGCGCTAACCAGCCAGTTCTGTCCTAAACCGGCCTAACCAGTCGGTTCCATCATAAATCGGTTGGTTCATTGCCAAGGCCACGGTGGACCCGTGGTTTAGGAAGGTTCCAAGGTGTTGTGGAGGGAAAATAAGGGTTGTTTCCCTCCAAAAACACCCTCTACAAGCCTTTAAAAGGAGCTTACCCCTCCCATTTGTCTCACACATCTCATTTGGAGTTTTTGTGAGTTTGATTGGGAGCTTGGAGAGTGTTGAGTTTTTGATGGAGTAGTCATCTTAGAGGCTTGGAGTTGAAGTTGGAGCTATTTTGGAGATAGTTTGGAGTTTTCAGTAGAATTGGCATCTTCAAAAGGAGGCTAAGGAAGTTAGTTTGCATTTCCAGGTAAGGATTTTCACTTGAAAAATTCCTCATTTCACTGTTTTCCATGTATTAAATTTTTTTGTGTTCTATGCTATCAAATTTTGTAGCCTACAATGTGCATTTTTTTCCTAAATTTAGCTTTGGTTTTCCATTTTTCTTAGCTGCAATATTTTTAAATGGCAGATTTCTTTGCAAATTTTAATTATTTCAAGCCAACATGGCTCCAAAAGCCAAGGCCAGTGCATGTGCTCATTGTATTTTGATTTATGGAAAAATGATATGCAAATTTTGCAATAAATCTATTGGAGGTGGGGGTATTCTCAAATTGAAACAACACTTGGCTGGGATAAGAGGCCAAGTAAAGCCATGTGAAGCACCAAATAAAGTGTTAGGTCCTGTTAGGGCAGAATACCTTTCCAAGCTTGAAAAGTTTGAGGAGAATAAGGCTAGGGAGAAGGTCATCCAAGATGAAATTGCAATGAAGAGGTAATTATTAGAAGCCATGAAAGTGTGGGTGTGATGATTACGAGATTCAAGACTCCTCTTTTATCCCTTCCACCAATGACCCCTTTCACTATGTTCCTCCTTCTCTTGGCCAACAATCAAGAGGAACAAAGAGAACAAACATCCAGAGTTATTTCTCATCCTCTAACACCATTGCCTCTGCTAATCCCACTTCCTCCAAGCTAAGTCGTCAACCCACTTTGGATCAAGATTGGAAAAAACAATGCAAAGAAACTTCTTATCAATACATTGCTCGATGGTGGTATGATGCAGATATATCATCTAATGTTGCTCGCTTCCCTTATTACCAAGCTACGTGGGACTCCATTATAGCTGCAGGAAAGGGCTTCAAAGGCCCTAGTATGCATGACTTGAGGGGAGCTCTTTTGCAGAAAGATATTTCTTTGATTGATGAGTATTTCGCTGAGTATAGAAAGTCATGGCTCAAAACAGGTTGTTCCATCAAGTCAAATGGATGGACCGACAGAAAGAACCGCACTATCATTAATTTCCTTATATCTTGCCCTCATGGAACCATGTTTTTTAGATCAATTGATGCATCTGATAAGGTGAAGGATGCAACCCTTCTATTTGAGCTTTTAGATGACATTATTCAGGAAGTGGGGGAGCAGAATGTTGTGCAGGTCATCACACATAATGCCTTTCTTGCTGGAAAGATGCTTGAGTCCAAATATAAGACCATATTTTGGACTCCATGTGTTGCACATTGTATAGACCTCATACTTGAGGACATAGGCAGAGTGGAGTGGGTAAAAAACATCGTAGAGCATGCCAAGTGCATTACAAAATACATTTACAACCACTCATGGGTATTGTGCCTAATGAGAAAACACACCAGGGGCAAAGAGCTTGTCAGCCCTGCAATTACGAGATTTGCAACTCACTTCCTCACACTGGAATGTCTCAATTCTCAACAGAAAAACTTGCAAAAAATGTTTTCTTCTAATGATTAGATCGAATCTCAGTGGGCTCGTAGACAAGATGGCAAAGACACCAAAAAGAAAGTTTTTGACAATTATTTTTGGAATAGGTCTGCAGGGCTTGTGAAAATTACCGAGCCCCTTGTTAAGTTGCTAACGATGTTGGATGAGGAAAAATTGGCCATGGGCTACATTTATGAAGCTATGGATCACGCATAGGAGCAAATATGGGCAGTTTACAAGGATAGGTTAGCTAAGTATGGTCGTATATGGGAGATCACTGATAACAGATGAAACAATCAATTGCATCGTCCTATACATGCAGCTTAGTATTTTTTGAAGCCAAATGTCATTATAAAGCTTGGCTAGGAGATTTGCAGGATGGGGAGGTCAGAGCTGGATTGATTGATTGCTTGGAGTGCATCGTCCCTATCCATGCAGACCAATTGGAAATACTTAAACAACTTACTCTTTTCACTATGGCAGTTGGTACCTTTGCAAAAACTTGGCAAGAGATGTGGATCAACCAGGTAAGAAATTCCAATTTGTTTTTCTTTTCAAGTTAAATTGTTTACAAATTTAATATTCAAATAATATATAAATACTTGTAATTTGTAGATAAGTAATGAAATGAACTAAGTTACTATTTAATGTGTTTTTCTTTGCAGTACATTAGTGGGAGTCATTTGGTGGCCAATGTCCTCAATTGCAAAAGTTTGCAATTAGAGTCCTCAGTCAAACTTGTAGTGCTTCAGGTTGTGAGCGTAATTGCTCTGTTTTTGAGCGCATACACACGAAGAAGAGAAATCGTTTGGAACAAAAATGGTTAAATGATCTTGTCTTCGTGCAATACAACCTTCAATAAAGGCGGAACCAAATGATGAACAGAACACCTGATCTAGATCCCATTGTGTTGGACGATATTGATCCAACATCAGAATGGGTGGAGGAGATTGAAGATCCTGTGTTTGATGTTGATTTTGATATTGACATGTCATTAGCGGGGGATGAAGCAGATTTGGTGGTGCCATCAAAGCTAGGATTAGTAGTTGCATCAAGGAAAGGCAAACAACTAATGGAAGGCACTAGTCGTGCAACTCGACCAACTCGTGCTTTCATTAGGTCCACTTCTATTGTTATTGGTGGTAGTGCTACTGAGGTTGCATATCAGGCTGAGGCATCCTCAGACTCTGAACCAGATGATGTCTATGTAGCCCCTGATGATGGTCTTGTGTCTAGTAGTGGTGATGAATTTGATGATTGATCATGTGTAGATTTGTAGTCTTGTAGTGGCCCAATAGCCTCATAGCTTGTAGCATTGTTTTGGACTTTATAGACCATTTAGAGCCTCATTGCTTATTTATTTTGCCAATGATATGTATTGCACTTGGTGCCATTTTAATATATTCACCTTTACATGGTATATAAATGAGCAAACTTTGCATATTTTGTCTCTATTGGCTTGGAATCATAGGTTTAAATCTTAAAAATAGTTTTTTTCATTAAAATTAATTATCTAATGTATTTTTTTTAAAACCGGTTCATTGAGACCTGACCAGTTCCGGTTTGAAACCCGGTTTATTAGGTGGACTGGTCCGGTCACCAGTTCCGGTTTTTAAAAATATGACACCATATATGACCAATGTAATGAAATATGACCATGTACAACATGCATATCAAGCCTCACAAGAATAATCATCGTTGAGAGCGAGCTAAGTAAATGCAGGGAGCATCTCTGGCCAACTATCCATGAAAATCATAAATCTCATCTATGGAACCACTGATTGTGATAAGAATCAGAAGTAAAAAGTATCTGCTAGTTACCCATACATGTCAAGGTGTAGCAAAGTATGGGTAAAAAATAAAAAAATGCCCCTGCATTTACTTAGCTGATTGAAAAATGGAGTATTCTCTGCAATTGGAATGGAGTTCTTCTTTATGTCAAAGTTTCAAGCACTCATTTGATTCCCATCAGACTGCTAGTCTTTGACAAAGGCCATTCAAGAACCCTTCCAATCATCATTATGGGCCTTTACCTTTTGCAAAAGATAAGCCCACAATTTACTTTTCTGTCTATTCACTATAAGGCTTAAGCCTGCATGTTTACTCAATTTGTTGGTTTAGATTTTATTTTTGGAAATATATATCTTCTATTTACATATCATATATATATATATTGGGTTTAGATTGAGTGATTGTAGAATGAAGAGTTATCCTCTCCACCCAGGTTCTATTCCCGTAAGTGACATGTTGAGATCACAATGAGTATATGGCTGTAATGGCTTTGAGCCCTGCTGTTGACCAGGCTTTGTGCCCTGAAGCATCTAGGGTTTACTCTGGATACCATTCTTAGAATGAGGGGAAGTGCCCAAGGGATTTCCCAAAGATTTGTTACCTAGAAGAAAAATATCACATTTCTTATACAACTATATAGAACTGTACAAAAGTTATGTACTCTATTTTTAAGACATCCCTTAAATTTTGTTGGTATTTGTTAAATTTGCCAACTAGGGCCAAACTTCACATTGGACAGCTCATATTTTTCTTGGATACCTCTCTCCGAGAGGTGTAGGATTGATCTAAAGATCATCCAATTCTGACATGTACAAATGGAATTATGAATTTATTTTGATTCTGAACAAATTGTCAAGGTCAGCTAGTGAACTCATGTAGGCTCAAAAGCACAACAGTCACATCTATTCATCCTCAACGCTTGCCTGTAAATACATGATGCCTCCTCCTCATTTGGACTCACTTCACTCACTCATCTTCTCTCTCCTTCATTGATTGGGTACAAAAATCAGAAGTTGCTCTCCACACGTGCGAAGGGAAGAAAGGGTTTTCTATTCCAGCATTGACCAGATTTAACCGAAATTGCAGAGGTTGTTTTTGGACTGTGTTGACCTGTTTTGGTGCAGTTTTGGGTGGAGGAATTTTGTCCTAGCAGGCCGCAGTTCTGGACACAAGAACCGAGGCAATCTGACCTCCTGTTTGACCAGTGTTGACTGTACCAGGTCTGGCCGCAGAGTTGACTTTTGTTGACCAGTTTTGATTGGAATTTTTCATACTGTTTTGGACTAATTAGACTTGTTGTTGGAGGCCGAAGTTAATTGGGTTTGACCAAGCTAAATTAAGGAAGAAATCTGCCGTGTTGACCAACATTCACTTTCTGGTTATGGCTTTTTGTTTATGTTGTTTGACTAATCAGATTTTCACTGTAGGTGGACAAGTGAATATTATACATTGTACTCTCTCTCTCTGTTGAACTTTTGAAGAATTATAAGAAGAATTGATCAAGGGTTTCCCCACATTGGGGTTTGTCCCTAGCTAGTGCCATATCTTGTGTCCTCTTGTCTTGGCTAGTCTTCTACTGTTATTGTTTATGTTCTATCTGCATTTTACTATCATATTGATGTGATTGTTAAACTGGATATTGATATTGGGCTAATAAAGAAATTGAAGCAAAATTGCTCTAAGCATAGAACATACCATTGTTATCCTAAAATTAACATGGTATCAAAGCTGAGGTGAAGACAAAGCCTAAGAAAGAGTGAAAAGAGCAATCACTAATCAAAGACAAATTCAATGGCTTTCACATCCTACTTCAAATCTGATGATAAGCTTCATGATAAGTTTGATTATCATGCATGAAAGATGTCTCTTGATTTGACATTAGACGAGCAAGATGTGATGGATTATGTGCAGGGAAAGATTTCAAAACCTCCTTCTAATGCGTCGGATGCTGCTAAGATCAAATACAATAAGGGTGAAGTCAAAGCCAAGAAGATCATCAGGGATTCTATTCATAAGCATTTAGTTGCTTATATTTCTAATTTGAACACATCAAAGGAGATATATGACAGGTTGGTTGGCATGTTCAAATCTAGCAATGCAAATCAAATTCTTTTGTTCAAGAATAAGCTAAAGGATATAAAGAAAGGAAGAAATGAAGATATTCAATCCTACTTCATGAGGATTACTGAGATCAAAAATGATCTTCTTTAGATTAGAGAAGTTATTGTTGATAGAGAGCTTACCCTCATTGCTCTTGGAGGACTCCCTCGTGAATGGCACGTGTTGAACACTACTATTCTTAATAACGACAGGATTCCAAGTTTTGAAGAATTGCTGACTAGATGCTCTCAAGAAGAAACAAGGATGATGGAACTAGATATGCCTTCAAATAGGAATGATCCTACTGCATTCTCTGCTCATGCTAAAAAGAAGAACAATGCAGGTTCAAAGAAGCAATGTCAAGGAAGGCCAGGTTTCAAAAATGGAAGGAAGGGAAGATGCTTCATTTGCAACAAGTTTGGTCACTATGCTAGGGAGTGTCCTAATAGAAGGGATACACCTCATGATGATGACAACCACAATAACAACAATTTCAGGGGCAACAACAATCAAAGAAATGGCAAATTCAACAACCAAGGAAAAAGGAATGCTCCCGCTTCTCATCAAGGAAATGGTCGCCCTTCCAAGAGATCAAGAAACACCAAGTATGATGAATCTAATATTGATGATAACAAGCAAAAAGAATTCTATCCTATATCTTCCCTTTCTACTGCATCTCCTCTTGACACTTTGGGAAATTGGTTGATTGATAGTGGTTCCTCGAGGTACTTCACTGGGTATAAGGAAGCTCTTTCAAATCTAATTGAAAGGGATAGAAATTTAGAAAATATCCTTGGAGACAATGCCACCTATCCCGTGAAGGGAGTTGGGAATGTTACTCTTCAATTGCATCAGGGTAACACCATTCATCTACAAGAAGTACTATATGTACTCGTTCTAAAGAAGAACCTGGTATCTATCTCGGCGATGAAGGACAAAGGATTCAAGGTGGCATTTGTCGATGGAAAGGTACGTGTGTGGAATAAAAATTTCACAGATGCATTTACACTTGGCTTCAGGGTTGATAGCCTATATCAAGTTGGAGGAAGCCCATTGGGAGCTATGTCTTGCGAAACATCACTTCAATCTGAATTATGGCACTGGAGGTTTGCTCATCTACATTATAAGGCTCTACCCGATGCAAAGAATATGGTGACAGGTATGCCCAAATTTAAAGTAGAACATGAAGGTGTTTGTCAGGGGTGTGCCGAAGGGAAGCATACAAAGGGACCATTCCCCTCAAGTGATAGCAAGACTACTGACATATTGCAATTGATTCATTTTGATCTATCTGGTGCAATGCTCGTGAACTAATTGAGAGGATACTTATATTATGCAACCTTTATAGATCATTTCTCTCGCAAGACTTGGATATATTTCTTGAAGAACAAGGATGAATTATTCTCATGGTTTCGTTCTTTCAAAGCCTTGATTGAAAATCAAACCGGGAAGAAGATCAAAATATTGAGGACTGATAATGGAACCGAATGCGAATCAAATGAGTTCAAAGATTATTGTAGAGAAGTTGGCATTAAGAGGGAGACTACTACCGCATATACTCTTGAGCAAAATGGTGTTGCTGAAAGGAAGAATCATTCTATCTTAGAAGTTGTTGAAAAAAGTGTAACTAGGTTCGGTCTTCATAATGACATGATCTTTGTAACTGATGTATTAAATGAAGTAATAAATTATTTTTGTATATCTTGCTTCATGGGTTTCATGAGCAAGAAGAGTAATTAGGTCAAAGACTTCTTCTTGATGTCTTTAGGATTTTTATTTGTATGTCAAAGAGTCATGTCATGTATTAAGAAGCTCTGTATGAGCCTATATGCACTGTATTCTAACCTACAAGATGTGTAGCAGCCCTCCAAAGACCAATCATAATCCTCTAGAAGTCTGCAAGTGAAAACAAAAATGAATTCCTCATGTTGACTTCAATACTGAATTAAATGTATAAATGAAAGTCACGTTGGCTCAGTGAATTAGTCATGTCGGTTAATGGATTCACGTCGGCTTATTATATGTGCACAAACTACGATAAATACCCACGAAGGGTAAACGAAAATAGACCAAGGAAAATTTCGAATGTCTCTGAAATTTCGCATATAGGAGCAGAGTCACAGTAGGGCTTGACTGCACCTAGTTTGGGTTTTTGGTGCAATCATGATCTCGCATATATGGAGTAGAAGCAACTTCGGATAACGACATAGCAATGAGTTGAAGTCTGGGCTAGATATAGACCTAATCTCCATGATGATAATCTCGGCATTAAAGACAGCCTGATCTCGCATGACAAGGAGCAAGTCTTGGCATATGAATCTCGACAGTGTTCCTGTAGCAGTCTAGACAAACAGCAATATCTCAGATTACATGAAGTCTCGGTGATGATCACAGTGATATAGAGGGTAGTGCTCTCCTCCTCGGTGGCACATATCTCAATGAAAGGAAGCACGATGATTATCTTTTGATGGAAGAAAGGGATCTTTGAATCCTACACTAGCCCTAACAATCTCAGCATAACTGTGACAGAATTATGAATATATCACAATGAGATTCGGACCCGTATGTATGCATCTCGGTGATCTCATAATAAGACACAGTCACAATCTCACTATCTCGACATAAGGAGAAGAAGCCGTATTACAGTCTGTTTATAATAAGGAGTTGTACTAGAGTCTCGGCATACTGACAATGAAGAAGATCCAAAATGATATCTCTATAGTAGTTTCGGTATCATAATAGTGATGAGGGTTTCCAGATGTTTCAAGTGGTGCAAGATGAGGAAGCAGTGATGACAGTAATTGTTATGATACTAAAGGAAACTATGTTGACAACAATGATAAGTGACAAAGAGACAATCATGGTGCAACAATGATGTCAACAATAATGAAGATCTCAGTGAGGCAGAGGTGCAGCAAGGATGATGATCCCAGCAACATTGAAGAAGAGGATTGATGTCTTGGTCTTGGAGAGGCAGATTGTGTCAAGGGTCATGGTCTTGGAAATAGGTATTTGTCGATGGAATCTCTATTAGAAGAATTTTTTGTGGGTTTTCCTCTCCAAGAAGGAGAGGTTTTGGCCCTGGCAGAAAGCCAAACATTTGTGTTCTTGTCTCTTTTGTTTTTTATAGCAGTATGATGAAGTAAACAAATACACTAATAATGAATGGAACATCAAGCTAAGATAAATTGTATGAATACTTCACAAATTGTTATCATATTAAAGAAGAATCACCTTAATTATGTTTGCCCTAGATTCTTCAACAGAAGCCACTCGTGCCATGCTTCATAATCAAAGTCTTTCGAAGTTCTTATGGGCCGAAGTCTGGTCAAAGAGAAGTGGAGATAAGTCATGATGTCACTTTCGATGAGGATGTTGCCCTTGGGAAGATCAGTAACCTTCCTCTTCCAAGGAAGGACAAAGAAGCAGATTCTGGAAAGCTGGGAGAACCGCAGGATGAGCAAATGCCTGATGTTGAAGGACCAATGGATCCCATTGATCCACCCCCTCATGATCCCTCCTCCTTGAAAAGGAGACCATCATGGCTTAGGGAGACTCTCGAAGATGTCGAGAGACATGTTGCACCTAGAGGGACATTTCGTGTAAGCAAGAAGCCGAATAGGTACCAAGGGTATTTAACTATTATGAGCACCATTGTTCAATCTGAGCCTTGCACATTCGAAGAAGCTGTGAAGCACCAAGTTTGGAAGGATGCTATGAACGAAGGGTATGATTCGATTATGAAGAATGATGTTTGGGATGTGGTTCCTAGACCCAAGGACAAATCTGTTGTCACCTCGAAATGGCTCTTCAAGATCAAGCATGGAGCTCATGGAAGTGCTAAAAAGTTCAAGGGTAGATTTGTTGCTCGAGGCTCCTCTCAAAAGGAAGGTGTAGCTTATGATAAGATATTTGCACCGGTTGTCCGCTACACCACCATTTGTTCGATTATAGCCCTTTCTGCCTCGCAAGGATGGAATCTTCATCAAATGAATGTCAAGACTACCCTCTTGCATGGTTCACTTAAGGAGGAAGTCTATGTAGAACAACCTGAGGGGTTCGAAGTTCAAGATCATCAAACACATGTATGCAGGTTGAAAAAAGCCCTCTATGGGTTGAAGCAAGCACCTCGGGCTTGGTATGAGAGGATCGCTAGCTATTTAATGAAGCTGGGATTTACAAGAAGTGAAGTTGATCCAAACTTAAGGTTGAGAATGATAGACCTCTCATCTTGGTATTCTATGTGGACAATCTCTTTCTGACAAGTGTGGACCCTCTTATTCATCAATGTAAGAGGGAGTTGGCTTCTGAAGGAGCTAGGACTGATGCATTATTTCCTAGGGTTTGAGGTATGGCAAAAGCCAGGTGACATTTTCCTTTCTCAAGGAAAATATATTGGGAAGATACTTTAAAGATTTGGGATGGTGCACTGCAAGTCCGTGACTACTCCGATGGAACTTAAATTCAAGAAGTTATGCGGAAGTGTTGTTGGGCCTGATTTGGGAAATCCTTTTGAGTATCGTCAACTCGTGGGGGCCTTGATGTTCTTGGTGAACTCCTATGTTTTGCAATGAATACATTGAGTCATTTTATGGTCGAGCCTCATCACATACATTGGATTGTTGCCAAGAATCTCTTGAGATATCTTCGGGGCACAATCACTTATGGACTGAGATACACCGTCGAGAATGTGAGGCTCCATGGTTACTCTGAGGCAGACTGGGCTAGCAATGTGTTGGATCATAAAAGCACATCTGGATGTTGCTCCTCTCCAAATTTTGCTTCGATATCATGGATGAGCAGGAAGTAGAAGTCGGTTGCCTTGAGCACCACTAAGGCTGAATACATTGTTGCTAGTTTAGCCTCCTGTGAAGCTGTTTGGTTCAGGAAGCTCTTTAGTGAGTTGTTTGGACATGTGTTGGATACCACCGTGATCTTCTACGACAACTAGAGTGGGATTCGTCTTTCTGAGAACCCTATGTTTCATGACCACTCCAAGCATATTGATATCACTTACAACTTTATACAGGATATGGTACAACACGGAGCAATAAGGCTCCAACACATTGGGACTGATGATCAGGTCACCGATATTCTTATGAAGCACCTAGGGAAGTTCAAATTCTTGACCTTCCGTGAACGACTTGGAGTCGTGGAGAAACCCTCTTATGAGGGTCTCGTATGAGATGGATGTTGAGCTCTAGGAGCTCTAGGGGGCTTGGGGTACTTCTTGGAGCAATGCGCGACCATAGGGTGAGTGGTTCACCTTTCCCTATTGGTGCGCGATGTACAGGCTGAGTGGTTCACCTTCTGATCTGAAAATGGGGCACTTAAGGCTTCTTGTCTAACTTACAAGAACCTCTCCCACTTCCAAAGCTTTAAATTTTCCCAAGTCTTATTGATTAACCAATGCGGAATTAAGAAATGCTTGAAAATATGGGTGTATGCTTGTATTTATTTTCAACTGATTACTTGCTTTAATTTCTGTGGTTGTGTTGTAAATTAGTGTGTTGACACTGATGTATAAATACATATAACACTAAATAAAACAGCAGAGATACTGCAACAATAGAACACACACAGAAACGGCAATTTAATTAGGAATTCACCCACACTTCTTGGGCTACATCTCTGTGAGCTCTAGTCAACTCAACTAGGCTCTCTGGGATTATGGTATAAGTCTTTTTAAAAGCTATTTGGCTCAACTCCTGTTGTTCTACACATAAACAGTGGGTTTAGACACCATTTTATCCCTTGGCTCTTGAAGCTTTGGCTCTTTGCTCTGGCTCTGGCTCTTGAAGCTTTGGCTCTTTGCTCTGGCTCTAGCTCTTGGCTATTGGCTCTGACTCTGGCTCTTTAGCTCTTGGTTCTGGCTCTTGGCTCTGACTCTGACTCTTTGGCTCTGGCTCTCTGCTCTTTGCTCTGGCTTCTTTCTGCCTTCTATCAGGTTACAGCTCTCTCTGAGCTTTTCACTTGAACTCCAAGTGACTCCCTTGGTTGCCTTTTGCTTTTGTGCTGCCTCTTTGGCTTCTGTGTTGCCTCCTTCGCCTTGGCTTCACTTTCAGCAACAAAACCTCCAACGATCAACAACAGCAACCAACCCTCTTCTCGTTCTGTTGTTTTGTGGCTTTTTAAGCCAAATCAGTGTTGTCTGTTCATTTTCCCTTTCGGGCTCTGTAACTTTCGGCTTTGGTTCGCTCAAATCCCTCTTCTAGCGTTCAATAATCATTGCATAACGCCTTTAGTGCAGGCGGCCACCTGTTTCGTAACGAAATGGACCCATCGGCGCTTGAAATCCTTCAAAAACAATCGTTCTCTATTTACATAGAGAACACTGTAAAACACGGAAAAATCCGCAGAGAACATTGTTCCCGGACTTCAATTTTTTCAGATTTAAAAATATATAGAACACAGTCTATATTTCCATCGGGTCCGGCCATCGCCGATACTGATTCTCCAATCCGATCATCGGCGATCGGCATATTGCACCGCATATATACATAGGCCCCGCTCCATTGTGTTCGCTGATTGCGATCCGCCGATATCTGCGATTGCGGTATTGCATCGGCCCGGTTCCATCGCATTATGCCTCCGACTGTCACCGCCGATTGTGATTGCCGATCGGATTTGGACCATTGATTGGCCAGATCCGACGGCCCCTGTGCAAACACTGTTCAAGCCCCCGATTGCCTCATTTTCGTTGTTTTCTCCTGTTTTTAAGGTTCCAATAGTGTAATCCGATATCCTTAAGACTTTCCCTTTTTCGGTGGTTTTGACCTTTTAGGAGATTGATGAAGACTTAGGAGGGTTTTAGGACCCATTATCGAGGGATTTTGCCTCTTTTTCCTTTGAAAAAGGGCAGCTTCATTTTATGATAGCTTCTGCATCCTAAGTCAGCTTTTTCCCATTCAAGTTGCAGTAGATTCCGAATGGGACGATCTCTGCAATGGGGCTAGTTCCAGGGACTTCCTTGGACTTTCACTTTCCTCTAATTTACAAATGGTTTGTGCAATTTGGCACCTTTCACCTCTTATATGAAATCTTTTAGACTTAGAGGTTTATCCAAGATCCATTTTTGGATCACCTTCCTTTGTGATACCCCATGGTGGAATATGCATAGGATAAGCGGTTCACCTTCTCCTATGGCATATGAGCAGGATGAGTGGTTCACCTTCTCCTGCCGGCACATCCTACCCATGCAGTCTGAGAGTCATGGGAAGTACCTCTCATCTGACCAATGAGTAGGGAAATGAGGATAGGGACCATAGTACTACCAATGGACGCATCGTGTACTACTGTACTCCCTATGCTAGGATGTTGATATTGATCTAAGATTAATGGAAATTGACTTCGGGTCGGTTAAGAGTGGCATGACACTCTCTATTATTGGAGACTAACTTCGGGTCAGTGGAGAATGCTATGAAACATTCTCGATCATTTCTTCTTTCTTCATAGTTCACCAGAGCAGAGAAAGTGATGGTACAGATTGTCAGACAGTTTGGCAAGTGAAGTTCTCCCTAGTTGAGAGGGAGTGTTAAATTTGGAAACTAGGGCCAAACTTCACATTGGACAACTCATATGAGGTAGCTCATATTTTTCTTGGATTCCTCTCTTCGAGAGGTGTAGGATTGATCTAAAGATCATCCCATTCTGACATGTACAAATGGAATTATGAATTTATTTTGATTATGGAAAAATTGCCAAGGTCAGCCAGCAAACTCCTGTAGTCTCAGAAGCCCAACGGTCGTGTCTATTCATCCTCAATGCTAGCCTATAAATACATGATGCCTCCTCCTCATTTGGACACACTTCACTCACTCATCTTCTCTCTCCTTCATTGATTGGGTACAAAAATCAGAAGCTGCTCTCCACACGTGCGAAGGGAAGAAAGGGTTTTCTGTTCCAGCGTTGACCAGATTTGACCAAAATTGCAGAGGCTGTTTTTGGACTGCGTTGACCAAGCGTTGACCTGTTTTGGTGCAGTTTTGGGTGGAGGAATTCTGTCCTAGCAGGCCACAGTTCTGGGCACAAGAACCGAGGCAATCTGACCTGTTTGACCAGCGTTGACTGTACTAGGGCTGGCCGCAGAGTTGACTTTTGTTGACCAGTTTTGACTGGACTTTTTCAGACTGTTTTGGGCTGATTAGACTTGTTGTTGGAGGCTGAAGTTGACTGGGTTTGACCAAGCTGAATTGAGGAAGAAATCTGCCCTGTTGACCAGCATTGACTTTCTGGTTAGGGCTTTCTGTTTCTTCTGTTTGACTGATCAGATTTTCACTATAATTGGACAAGTGAATATTATACATTGTACTCTCTCTCTCTCCCCTAAACTTTTCAGGAATTATAAGAAAAATTGATCAAGGGTTTCCCCACATTGGGGTTTGTCCCTGGCTGGTGCCATATCTTGTGTCCTCTTGTCTTCGCTAATCTTCTACTATTATTGTTTATGTTCTATCTGCATTTTACTATCATATTGATGTCATTGCTAAACTGGATATTGATATTGGGCTAATAAAGAAATTGAAGTAAAATTGCCCTAAGCATAGAACATACCATTGTTATCCTAAAATTAACAGTATTACATGGATGACAATAAATGTTTCATTTCATTTCATGTTTATCATGTTGGTCATGTCCTAAAGATAACTTTTGTGAAACATGCAGAGCACACATAATAGCTTAGAGAAAAAATAGCTTTCAGTTTGCATGGAACATTCGATATGATTTCTTTCAAATCTTTCAACATTTCACTGAGACAATGTTTACCAATATCTAATGAGGCCTTTCCAATTGCCTAGCATTATTCGTTGTTCAAATGTCTGAAAGGAACAGGATTACTCTTCAGGAAACCTACCAATGTCTATAGTGATATGGAATAGTTAAATGCAAAAGTCCAAGAATTATCCAATTGTTCCAATTATATCTCATTTAACAGAATATTTAGAATTTTAACTCAGAAGAATCCTATCAAAAAATTCAGAATATACAATTTTGGCAAGGCTGGAGTGTTTTGTCCCCATACATAGTAAAGTTTTGATGGAAGACAATTTTGGACCATAATGGTACTTCTTTGGGGAAATATCTAAAGTAAAACATGCAATACAGCTTTTATTCAATAACATACGAGTGAATTCTACTGGGTTCAGCACAATACGTTGTCACCTAGCAATATTCTGAATTTTAATTTGACTCAAAGGTCACTTCAGATGTATGAAAGTACACTACATATCAATAGTATTGAAGTGAAAAAAATGTTAAGTGTATACCAACGTAACCCTTGCAAGTGCATTTCTGCTGCCATCACTGCCAACACCAACCATTTCGCAATCCATGGCTACTGCATTTGTTGGGCTATTCAAATTCAGAAGTCAAGACGGATTCTCAAGGACCTTTAAAAATTACAAAGAAAGTAATATAGTGGATTTAACAACTTCTGTCTTATCAAAATTTTCCAAGACCAAAATGCTTGGCCAATTTCTACAAACACCAAAAATCCCATGGAACAGAAAACATTATATAATGTTGCACATCATAGGTGCTAGAAAGGGTTGGTGAAAAATAGTTAGGAGACATAAACTCTACAACTGAACGAAACAACTCTCTCATCAAAAATTCAAACTTTTTAGATTTTAATGTAACTATTTCAATCTCACATATTCTGAACAATATTCTTTTATTCCACGCTCCCTGGTTCTTCTGAATTTGCCATGTTTGAGTTGGGCTTGCTTTCCATTCAAGGCACCTCGCTAAATTTGAAATCCTCCAAATGGAGACGGGGAGGTCAGGTGCTATAAGAGGTTTTATTCCCTGGTGCACGATCTCTTTTCAGTTCAGAGACTTGGCCGAATAGGCACACACTTGATGTCTTCAGACCAAATTAAAGAAGAAGAAATTATAGCCTGCGCCAAAATTTGTTGGAAGTAAAGCTAGAAGCAAGCACCCTCAAGGTGGCCAATCAAATTCAAAATTCAGCAGGATAACAAACAATAGACACATGTACAAAAGCTAGACTATAATCAAATCCCAAATACCAGATCATGCATGCTTATGAACATTCCTGATTGATTATCAACAAAAGAAAGAGAAGGATCCTAAGGAACAAGCAAAACAAGAAAAGCCTCCATTATTAAAGAGAGAAACTTAAGTTTCCAAGAACTAGGAAAGGAAGGAGCCTCCACCTCAAAGAAAAACTTATTGTTAAGTAATTATTAAAGTATTCAACCCATTCCTCCCTAAGAAGACGGAGAAAATGACAACTCACTAGTAATGGTACTGGGAGTGCAAGAAGTAAGCCAACGTTCCAAGTCAAGCAACGACTTAAAAGAACATTCATCTAATAAATCAGATTATATGAGGAAATAGTCCCTTGTTAATTGGAAATGAGCACTCCAAATGACAAAGAGGATTAAGAAGGGAAGTGGTACAGAATTAAGAAGCGAAAAGCAGGAAGGTTTCCTAAGGCAGAATCACTCAAGAAAGATACCTGGAAGAATGCCAAGAAAGGAAAACAAACCCAGCTAAAATCAAAGATCCTTTTCAAATCCAAAAAAAACTGAAGTTTAGATGAAATTCCTCTCCTAGAATACAAGGACCAGGAACAAGTAATAAAATAAATACTTCTAGAAGAAAAAGCAAAGAAGCCCATCAAAGTTTTGTATTTAGTTAAAAAAACTATGATGGATAGAGGAGTTTCAGGAGGAATAGTCAGTAAACTTCAGCAGAAATGATAGACAATAGACTTTGAGTCCAAGTTGCATGAAATAGGAAAAAGCAATGGGTTAAGAATTGGAAATGATTTTGGAACCAAATTTCACGGGATTTGGGAAACGTAGAAGCTGCAATTCATACATCGGTAAAAGTTTTAACTTTGACAAATAAGTTAATAACAAGCACAAGCAATAAATCTTGATTCACTCTTGCTGGTGTTAGTGAAACAAACAATGGGAGGAAATGAACTTGTAATTTTATGGGGGGTTTCAAACTGTTACCAAAAATTGGGTAACCCACAGAAGAAAACGGTTCTCCTTGGACAACCAGCTAGCCAGCAGCCCTATTTGATCAGCATCTAACATGATGCCAAGATCCTCCACTTCTTGTTGTGCTCAAATTTCTCTCTCCCATCCAACATTCCTTCTTGAAGGAAGGTGGGTCATCCATCGACAGGTACCTTAACCATTTTGCAATCATGTGCTTTCTCTTAATGTTATGGGCATACTTATATGGATCAAGGGGCAAACTGGATAATTGACCAATCTTGATTGTATTCTTGTTCCCTCACTTCACCAAGGACGTTAGTCTTTGACTTTTGTCTAGTGGGATCTCCTCTGAGGCTCTATGGTTTTAGGAAGAGCACTACTGGGAAGGCACTAATTGGAGTAACATATCCAAGACATTCCATACTTACCACTATCATATTTCCCCACTAATCCTCTCCATTCTTCAGGCCAGTGGTCATTGGTTATTAGAATTGACACCTTACATCCTCATCCTTGAGCTTGGGCCCATAAAACTGACCCCTGCAGAATGATGCAGCTAAAAGAAAGATATAAGCATAAGAAAGCCACAATGAAAGAAAAAGATAAAATGCAAAAGATAGATGGGGAATTTGTTTAGCACATGGGCAAAAGCCAAGCATGAGCTCCACCCCCCTACAAATTGATAGGCTAATCTAGGACATGGCACTTGCCCTTGGTGACTGTGTAATATTCCTAATGGAAAATCAACAGTAGATACCAAAAACAATGAACTTGGAACAGCGAAAAAATGAAGTAACAACGGCCACAAATTTAATACGCAAATGAAACCAGCATAACAATTTGAGCCATTGTATTAAAACATGGATCTAAGTACATAAAATGAGATAAAACAATGGAACCTGGGCTTGCCAAGCACGCTGAGCAAAACCCATAAATATGTTGTTGACCCAAGCAATAGAGAACTCATAATGGTGATGTTGTTGGCCTAACGAATAAACTGTTGTTGATTGACTACTGGAATGATGGGTTCTAGTCCGAATACTGCTCGGATCAGCTTGAAACTTCTCCTATGGTCTCCTCTCCAAAAACCCACAAAAACTCGGAAATGGTTTGGTCCGGTCCCAAGCAGCGAAGAATCCCTCCAACTAGTGTGAATGGCCCAACTGGCCAACTAGTGTGCACCACTGCAAAAATCCTCTGTTGGAAGTAGCCCTCAACTCTGCAACAAAAGAACTCCCAATTGATCAGAAATTTGCCTCTAAAAAGCTCAAATTCTTCAGCCCTCAAGCTCCCAAACTTCCTAGCTCTTATGTCTGCGCAAGCTTCCTCTAGTGAAGCCAACGCACTGCCAGAAAATGATGAATTCAGCCCTCAAAAATGGCCCCAAAAATCCTCCACAATCCATCACCAAAAATACACTCTTCCGGCATGATAACAACCCCTGCAGATTTTCCCACGAACTCTTCCACAATCTATGTGTTGGCCAAGTCGACCTCTCTCCCACGCCTAGAAATATGCACCGCTCCTCTAATCGCTGAAAGTGAAGCTATGATGAGGCCCGTGATAAACTTCTCTAATATCCAGCTAGGGAGACACTCGAAGTCCTCTGAAACCAGCTTGAATTTCGCTTGAAACCCTTGTGCTAAATAGCACTCCAACCCTTGCGTTGAACAGTTCCAAGAGAAGATGAATTGTTAAGTGTAATAGTCAAAAGAATAATGTGGAGTGACCCCTCTTTGCCTTTAAATAAGCCTAGCCCCATGCGCCCTCCTTGGTGGCCCCCACTTTCCCTCCAAGGTGTTAATTTTTCACAAATTTCTATGAAGTTATAATCACTTTAAACAATTCAATTTTAATGACCCCAATAACAGATAAGCAATTATAGATAGAACAGTAAACAATAAATGTGCAATAGTAGATAGCCAAGCACAATGAGACAGAGATTTGGTCAAAGACCAAGGAAAAACCCCACAAGGGGGGAAACCCTTTGATCAATTCTTCTTCTGCTATTAATCAATCAATGTTCAGCATGAGATACATCAATTCAATAGTACATCCAAGAACCAGTCAAAGTCAAGCTTTGACTTCCCAAGTAAACCAATCCAATTATGAGAGATAAAGTCAAAATATCAGTCTACAAAATTTTGGCCTGCGGAGGAACAGTCAACAATAGTCAACGGTCTACCCTAATTAGTCAAATTCAATGGTCCAACTGCTCAGAAAATTTCAGTCAACTCAACCCTAAATTCGACCTTCCTTACTTAGTCAAACTCAATCAAAACAGGTCCAAAATATCCTTCTGTAATTTGGTCAAACTTCCACAATCAACCTGCAATCAAACCCTAGCTTCAGCCTGCAGTCAAATCTAGTCAAAGTGCCTTGAACAATTCGATCAAAGTATCCTTCAACTCAACCTCCAAGACAGTCAAAGTAGTAGAAGATAGCCCAATCAAAATAAAATCAACGCTGGTCAACACAATCCCAAGACAGAAAAGTCAACACAAGTCAAAACAGAACTCTCTCTCCCCTTCACACGTGTGAACTCAACTTGCCATTTCAGAGATGATTTGATGCTTGATGTGATGTCCAAATGAGAGGTCAACAAGGTAAATTTATATTTGATTTTGGAGGGTCATTTTTTTTACTTTTTGGTGTTGACTTGGTCAAGGGTCAATAATTAAGTTTTCTTGGTACTGTGTGTCTTCTCCCTCTCCCTAGCCTTGCTTTTATAACTTTACATTGAGCTAAATCCCTAACCCTGATCTCCAAAGTGATTAACGGTCAAGATTAGATATCGCCTCACTTGAGATCAACGGCTGAGATTAAAACACAATCATTAAAGTAAATTACTTTACCTAACTTTACTTTAGCTCAATGAGCCAACATAATACTTACGTGCTTTTCCTAAGTAACAAAGCAACTTGCCCAACCTAGAGCAAGTATCCTAGGGAGATCTTGTGGGTGACTTCTGGACACCTAGGCACATAGGCATGTGCAAAAGCACCTACCCAAGCTACAAATATCAACACTCCCAATTAGCAAGGGAGGTACTTCTTCCCCCTAAAACTGTCCTTGACCTGGACTTGTATCCACTACTTTGGAAGCTCCCTCTAAGCTAGAACCTTTTCTGCCACCTGGTCTAGAAAGATCCTCGAAGTACAACTCCCCTTGGCATTGTTCCTAGAAGCCTTTGCTCTTGAACATCCTATAAGGTCATCTCATCCCAAGATACCTTCTTGACAGACTTGAAGGAATCTATCAGTTGCTCCCCCCTACTTGAAACTGAACACTGACTCCCTCTGAGTTGCTCGACCTTTGGAACCTCCCGCTCCTTATTCTTTGTCACTAAAATGCTTCTTGTCATTGCTCTTATGCTAAGTCCTTCTGGCACCCACAAAAAAATATGTCAATGTATAAATCTACAAGGATCTTCCTTGTGGGTCTGTCTCGGTCCTTTGAGACACCCACAGAAATCTATTTTCAATCCCCCGACTGGAACAATCTCCCTCTCTTCCTCTGAGGATTGAAGTCTGTCAATCCGTCTAGCAAGCTCTACTGGTACTGTCCTTGGCCAAACCCTACAGGTACTTCTACTCATAACCTATTGCAGCATATCCCCTACCCAACGACTCCTTGTTGCCCATTAGATCCAGATATTTGATAGGGCCCAACGCAACATTCTGCCTACAACATGATACTCCTTTGTTTAGTTATTGCACCCACAACTTGGGGTGATGTCTAAGCTCCTTTGTTGGCTTTGGTTTACCTATCTCCTCAATCTGGCCTAGTTGGCTTCTACTAGCATCGATCCAATCATACCTCTGCGCAGCTGCCACTTGCCCAAGCTCAAGTCTACTACTGCTTCGTTGTATCCCAACCCAATCTTTGGATCCCACTATGAACTCTCCAAACTATTGGCCCTGTTGACAGGATGACTACTCTATGCTTCTTCGCGACAACTATTGTCAGTTGCCTTTTTCTGGAACACCCATGTGCAACTTCATGTTGAAAATTGGGTAGCTTGAAAGGTACTTCTAAGAGGACACAACCCACCAACAGGGAGTTGGTTGGGCAAGTTACCCAAGTGGTTGGGGTTTTGACCCAAAATTGTGGGCATGGATGAGAAAACCCCTTAGACCACTCACACAAAAGTATAAATAAGAGGCCAAAGGAGAAGCCTAGAGAAACATTGTGAAGGATAATAGTGTGGAGTGAAACTGACCAAGATAGGGCTGAGTTGTATTCATGGGGGCCAAGATCTGCCCAAGAGAAGCCACAGGAGTAAGTAAATAAGTCCATTCAAGATGTTGAGTTGAGTATCTGCTAAGCAAGAGTGAGCCATGTCTGGGTGGAGCAAATTTGTGACTGGGTTGGAGGTGCGGAACCATAGCAAGGGCAACCTGTGGATTGGAGAAGGGGATCGAGGCCTTGTTTTGTTAAGTAGATGCTTGTTTGTGGCCTAGTAATTCCAACGGCAAGTTTGTCCTGTGATTTCTAAGGCAGTCGCAGAGATATAAAGGGCCAATCGTAGGTGTTTTAGCCCTATGAGTAGGGAAGAGTGTTGGACAAAGTTAGTTCTAGCAAATCAAGGGCAAAACAAAGGCAGGACAGAGTTAATCGTGGTTGGAAGATGGTTGGATCAAAGATTAAGGGTTGTTGTAGCAAAAGAAAAGGTTTCCACAGAAAGGTCGAGGGTAGATTTGTGCTTAGGAACACTGGTCGAGGCCTATAATAGACCGACAAAGGGTTTGTTTTGAGTTGTATAAAACAATTGAGGGCAAGAATACTTGGTCGAGGGAACAAATAGGCTAGTTAGGGCCGCAGAGGATTAGATCAGGTAGATCTAGACGGTCGAGGCTTCAAGGAGGTCAGCCAAGGTGATCTGAAGTGACCACAGCGGTTATGAGGCTAGGCCGCAGACAGAGGAGACCGAGAAGCCTCAACCCTATGATCAAAAAGCCTATTTGCCTCAGGATGATGTGTAAGAAGTGAATCTGTTGAAAGGAGGATTGTTGAGTGAGTGGGCTAAAGAGACAAGCACAAATCTGAGGAGTTGATCCTGAAGTCTGCCAAGAGGGCAACAAGATTGACAGCGATCTAAAGGGAGCTTATCACTGTGTGAATATCAGAGGCAAAGGACAACCAAGAGAGCGGTGGACAAGAGAACTAAAGGAGCTAGGGACAAAGGATTTCCATTAGCAAGTAAGTCAAGATTTGTCATTGTATTTGTATTGGGCAGTTTGAGGATCTATAGGATCATATCTCAAGCCCTCGACTTTTGTATATTATGTATACTAGTTGTATTAGAGATCTGAACGGTTGTGATACCTGGTACGAGAGCCTTATGGATTCTTCATTAATGGACTAATAAAGATCGAGATTTGGGATCATAAAACATGTGTACTTTATTGACTTCACTATTGTTATATTTTCGTTGTGCAAAGTGCTTTTATGTTGGGCTTCTCTAATGTGTTGTGTCCCTAGCTAGGGCACATACTAGATCTAGAGGGCAAAGGAAATTTCAACATGGTATCAGAGCTACTTTGAACACAGGTGGATCAAAGAGTGCACAAGAAGCAGCTAAAGAGGGAGGTGTGAAACGGCTAGACATGGAGCATAAGGTTCAATAGAAAAAGTTCTTTGACATGGACGAGATATCTCCGTGTGGATGGCAAATTAATCATTGGATAGTATCTTCGTTGGGTTGTGAAGTTGCACATCCGACAATGAAGCCATGTGCACATAAGGTATTTGACGAAGGAAGATGAGGACTCACGCAGAGTTGAGTTGCGGTAGTCTAGAGTGGATTAGACCCAGTGTTCAACCACAGCTCGAGGCTCACTTTGGAAGGACACAAATTCAATGGCAGCACTTTCTGAGAGGGAAAGTAGAGTGAGCAAGTGGAGGTTGTGTGTGCTGAAAGGGAAACTGCAAAGGAATGTTAGCCGCCCAATGGAAGTCAAACCTTTAGGTTCAAGCAAGCAAGTGGACTTTTCAACCCATGTAAGGACAGTCACAAACCATGTGAGAACACTCATGGTGGTGGAAGGAAAAGTCATGTTGCATGTGAGGACAACCATGCACCATGCAAGATAAAGCTAGGTCTAGTACAAAAGAAGATGTGGCACATGCGAGGGCAGTCATGGCCATGCAAGGAAAGTCATGGCTCATGCGAGGACAGTCATGGGTACGCAAGGAAAGTCGTGTAGTTGGAGATTTCAAGCTATGATGGAAATACCTTCCTCACTAATAGGGAGTGTTGCAAATTGGGTAGCTCGGAAGGTATTGCAGAGAGGAGAAAACCCACCAAAAGGGGGTTGGTTGGGCAAGTTACCCATGTGGTTTGGGTTTTGACCCAAAGTTGTGGGATTGAGTCTCGAGTTAATTAATTGTTTAATCTAATTTGTTGTTGAGTGATAAAATAGGTGTTTCTTGATGGACAAGGAAAACCCCTCAGATCACTCACACAAAAGTATAAATAAGAGGCCAAAGGACAGGCCTAGAGACACATTATGAAGGATAATAGTGTGGAGTGAAAGAGCCCTAGAGAAGGCCAAGCTTTGTTCATGGAGATTGAGATTTGCCCAAGAGAAGCCATAGGACCAAGTAAATAAGTTCGTTCAAGATGTCCAGCTGAGTATCCGCTAAGCAAGAGTGAGCTGAGTCTAGTTGGAGCAAATTTGTGATTGGTTTGGACGTGCAGAACCCTAGCAAGGGCAAGATGTGGAATGGAGAAGAGGGTCGATGCCTTACTCTGTTAGGTCGAGGCCTATTTGTGGCCTGGTAAGCCCAACCACATGTCTGTCCTGTGGTTGAGAAGGGCAGTGGCAGGTGTTTTACCCCTAGGGGTAGGGCAAAGTGTTTGTAACCAACTCACCCCATATTTACCCACTTTAACATGCTCACTAAGATAAACATGAAGATGAGAGTTATTATGCGAGACCCGATTTCCGATGCACTTATGGAAAATTGGGTCCATATGTCCAAAGCTCATTACAACCACCCAGCGACACATGATCACACTGTTATCAACCCAACTTGACCTAACACTATTTCTTTTCAGTTTTGTCTCCTTAAATTTAACAAAACTTTCTATTTTTGGCAATTTTTCGGGTTCTAAACTTCTGCGGTTGTTTTGAGGGCCTAAACAACATTTTAGGGAAAACAGAGAGACTAGAAAAGTGCCAACATCTATTTCACAAATTTTTCACTCGGCCTTCTCAAGTAGATCTTCGAAACAAGGTATTATGATAGTCGAACGGAGATCATATGCCAAAGTTATGACCCCAAGAAGTTGGAGGTCCGAATTACTCATTTATACCAAACAGTTTGTGTACATAGTACCAATAGGTTATAAATACATATATGTTCATTAATTCAAAAATCTCACCAGAGAATCATAATTGACACAATGACAAAGCTAAACATTCAATCTTGAACCGCCTAAAACACACTAGACATTTCGTCAAACACATGGAAAACATGTAAGCTACAGGTCATGAATGCATATCTAATCATAATAGTCTGAGATTCATCTGAGAATCGCCAAGAAGGCCCTATGCCCTCTTCACATAGCTGCAACAACAGTTATCAGTCTATGTATTCATCAACCAATCAATGGCTAAACCATTCATGACAGGAGCCATAAATAACATACATAATGTAACTAGCAAATAACCAATAAATGACCAGCATAGAAACCATGCAACTCAGCCATAATATCACCAACATAATCGCTACATATATACATGAATCCCAATAGAAGAATAGCTCTTACCACCCGATCATAGATTGAGTTGAACCAAATCTCTCTTTTAGCCAATCACCCCGGTACCATATTCCAAGCATGAATGTGGGATCTCATGGAATAAACCAAACCAAATCGGGGCTTCCAAAGGTCAAACCACCTCAACCCTCAACTAGTGATTCCACCTCACTGTCGAACATCACTGACACCAACTAGATCAGTCTCTACCCAAGTTGTCTAGGGCTCCAAGAACTAGTAACTCAACCCACAGCCTTCCAGGGCTCCAAAGCATTTGTCCAACCCAGCTCCAATGACTAGTAACTCAACCCACCAAGAGCTCCAGAGCGTTTGTCCCAACCTAGGCCCTAGGACTAGTAACTCAACCCAAGTTGTTCCAAAGCTTCCAGAGCATTTGCTCCAACCCACAGCCATAAGGAACATGAGCACCAATCAAAAAAAAATCAAGTGGAAAAACCCACACACCATGGCTATCCAAGAAATGGCAAGGCAAGGCTAGAAACACTGTCAATTCAGGAAATCCTCCGTGCCAATAACAACACATAACCAGATAATCACATGCATACACCATGCATCCATAGATCAACAAGGAAAACACACATGCAACCTATTACCTGTAAAGCAATCCAATTGTAGCTGTTGATCCACATGTTCCCTTATGCTTTCCTGCTTTCCTTTGCCTTCTTTTTCCAATCCAAGTATGCCAAAGTGCTCCAATAATGCTCCAAGATTTCACTAAGTGTGCAAGAGTGTGAGAGAATAGAAGAGAGCTCCAAGCTAAAACTGACAAAAGCTATGAACTGATCTTCAGAAACCTTTTTATCATTGAGGCCTCTATTTTCTTCATTTTCCTTCATTTTTCCTTCAATTTCCTCCTCATGCAAATTTGTGACCTTTCATCTCCCTTTTTCTCTTATTTTCCTTTATTTCATAAATAAAATGTCAATTAATGTCACTTTGCCTTTGCCAATTTCCATAGCCATTAATTATTCACAAGTGATCCCCATCACTATGTTTTTCCCAACATTCAGCTTGGAATATATGTCCCATGACCTTGGTCTTATTTTTATTTACATGGAAAATCAACTAGGGGGTGTTACAGTGTTGGACAGAGCTGGTTGTAGTAGATCAAGGGCAAAACAAAGCCAAGAAAGAGTTAATCATGGCTAAAAGAGGGTTGGTTCAGAGGGTAAGGGTTGTTGTAGTAACAGCAGAAGGTTTGGACAGAAAGGTCAAGGGCAGATCTATGCTTAGGAAGACTGGTCAAGGTCTATAATAGACCATTGGAGGGTCTATTTTGAGTTTTACAAAATAGTTGAGGGCAAGAGGACTTGGTCAAGGGCACAAATAGGTTGGTTAGGGTCGTAGAGGGTCAGATTAAGTAGGTCTAGAGGGTCGAGGCCTTAAGGAGGTCATCCAAGGTGATTTGAAGTGATCGTAGTTGCTCTGGGGCTAGGCCGCATACAGAAAAGGAAGTCGAGAAGCCTCAACCCTGTGATCAGGAAGCCTAAGTGTCTCAGGATGAAGTGTAAGCAGTGGAATCTGTTTAAAGGAGGATTGTTGAGTGAGTGGGCTAAAAAGACAAGCCCAGATCTAAGGAGTTGATTCCAAAGTCCACTAAAAGGGCAACAAGATTGGCAGTGATCTAAAGGGAGTTAACCACTATGTGAACTGGAGGCAAAGGACAACCAAAAGAGCAGTGGACAAGAGGATTGAAGGAGCTTAGGGCAAATTATTGCCATTAGCAAATCAAGATTTGTCTTTGTATTTGTATTGGGCAGATTGAGAATATGTAGGATCAGATCTCAAGACTTAGATTTTTGTGTACTATGCATACTAGTTGTAACAGAGATCTAAAGGGCCATGATACCTAGTACGAGAGCCCTAAGGATTCTTTATTAATGGACTAATAAAAATCGAGATTTGGCTTCATAAAACATATGTAATTTTATTGATTTCACTATTGTTATATTCTCGCTGTTCAAAGTGCTTTTATGATGGGCTTCTCTAGTGTGTCGTGCTCCTAGCTAGGGCACATACCAAATCTAGAGGGCAAAGGAAACTTCAACACTTCAACTTGTCGCACACCCCAACCTGTTAGCTAGGTACCCACATGCCCTGTGACCTCTCTGTTGTAGACTTTTTTATGATAACTAGTTCTAGGCATATGTATACCTTGGTTGTTGACCAACCACTACCTATCAGCCTTCTTGTCCTAGCAGCTTGGTTGTTGGGTACTTGTGATAGGCTCTATTCCACGACCGACAGTTCACTTTGTGTTGTCTTCCGCTTCAATCCCCTCTACGCGCAGGTATTTGACCCTATAAACATATATGCACCAGCGTGATCTAGCAACTAGTCTTCGGCTAATTCCTCTCTCGATAGTCAACCCCACACCATGCTCTACTTGTCAGCGGTCTGCTTCTGACAGTGTCGGCCTCCTTTGCTCCTGTTGTCGTGTTTTCGTCAGGCTGACCCAAAATTAATGTGTCGATGCGCAACACTGTCGGCCACTTTGGATTTGGCTAGGTGCCTCTAGGTGGGTCGCTAGTCTTGTCGGCCACCCACAGACCCTCCTTTTCTTTTTAAATTCTTTGCAGGCCACACAAAGAAAAACGAATTTGGCTCCTGCACCTTGAAAAAAAAATCACTTGATGGGTCATACGACCAATGCCTTCAACCTTCGTTTTAAAAAAGAAATTCTCCCCTTCAAATGATTGCAGCGAAACATGGCCATTGGCAATCCAATATGAACAACAGTTGTGATTTTGAGATCAATTAAGAGTTTATGTTCTGATACCATGTCAAATTTCCTACAAACCTAGCACCCGACACTTAAATCCTAGCAAAGTTAATAGGTCTACTAATTAAACACACAACTAAATTCGTTAATACATGAAAATTCAGCGAAAGCAAATATACTGACCTCAATCATAATAACACAAAGAGATTCTACCCAATCAAACCAGTTCATAATTAATAATGATCCAGAACCTACTTAAGCTCCCATCCTAAGACAATGGCCCAACTAAGAAAATACAAATGCCTTGGATTAGAGCCAGCAGATCTGCCCTAGATCAGCACTCGATCTCCTTGGCAGATCTAGATCTCCAAGCTCCCTCTTGTACTTCCTCAGATCCAACACTCTAGAGTAGGTAGACTATTACACTCCTCCTGAGGCTAATGTAGTTGTATGGTGTGTCTTCTCCCTCTCCGTAGTCTTGATTTTATAACTTTACAAATGCCTTGGATTAGAGTCAGCAGATTTGGCCCTAGATCAGCACTCGATCTCCTTGGCAGATCTAGATCTCTAGGCTCCCTCTTGTACTTCCTTAGATCCAACACTCTAGAGTATCACACTCCTCCTGAGGCTAATGTAGTTGTATGGTGTGCCTTCACCCTCTCCCTAGTCTTTATTTTATAACTTTATGTTGAGTTAAATCCCTAACCCTAATCTCCAAAGTGATTGACAGTCAAGATTAGATCTCGCCTAACTTGAGATAAACAGCTGAGATTAAACAATATCACTAAAGCACATTACTTTACTTTTCCTAAGTTTACTCTAGCTCAATGAGCCAACATAGTATTTGTGTTTTTCCTAAGTTACGAAGCAACTTGCTCAACCTAAAACAAGTATTCTAGGGAGACCTTGTGGGCAACTTTTGCATGCCTAGACACTTAGACCTATGCAAAAGCACCTGCCAAAGCTACAAACATCAACACTCCCTTTCTTTACTTGTCTCTAATTATAGTTCTAGTGATTCTATCAACGAAATCAATTTAGTTCTTGGTATTGACACTCTTTCTAACCTAGAATTAGAAAACAAGGATTTTGAAGGCATCCCCTATGCTCGATAGAGCCAAAAGTATTCCTTTTGTTTGATAACTCATCATTTGTCCCAATCTAAAGAGGTGCTAAGCATGGACAATAGAGAAAGTGTGGAATTCAAGAGAATCTTTCCAAGAGGAGTAAAGTATACAGTTCAAGCTTTTTGTTTTCAATCTCCTCAAAGGTGAATGAAATCAAGCATCATTGTATATCTTAGAATTCCAACTATATGAATATGTTGTTCCACCAAAAGCAAAAGATAAGCATTCTAGAACTTGACCGCAATATGCTAAGAAATCTAGTCTTAAATCTCTGCACAGATATGTTCTCTATAGGTACAAATAATCAGACATTTGGCAACTCAACTCAATCAAACATTAAATCGGAAGAAACAATCCATCAACTAAAGCAACCAATACACATAGAACTCTCCACCCTTAGACGTTGGTCGAGAGGAAGTAAACAGTGATCTTGTCTTCCGTTAAATCTTATGTTTTTGAAAGTCATTTGAATTTTAGAAGTTTTTGTCAAGCAAGCAACACGCAAGAATACATTATACATTTATCATATGGTTTGTTTTGAACTACACGTTGTAGCTACTAGCAATAGAGAACTACCTAGTTTAGTTTTTTGAAGCATTAGATAGTATTATGTAACCGTTGTTAGTTCTACTGCAACCCTCTTATGCTAATATAATAATTTTGTCCTAAATAATAGAGATGAAAAAAAAAGCGATCCCTCGCGATGCTTAATATATCTAGGTTTCAAATGAATCTGTATATTCAAAAATTAACATCATTCTATGTTTATGAGAGATTCTTCAGCATAAATCACATAAAATTTCATTTGTCGACGCGTTTCGAACCAACTAGTGTGGTTCATCGTCAGGACAAGTTGAAGAAACAATCCAGCTTAGCATGTTAAATAGTCTGAGCAGAGTCTCCAACGGCTAATTTTGACTTTAGGACCAGGGTCAAATTTTTATTTATTTTTTTATTTTTATTTTTATTTTTAATTTAATGGAAATTAGTTTAATTAGGTGACCAATAAAAATATATAAATAAATAAAATAATTTTAATTGGTGTTAATGGTTAGTTAAAAAGGTAATTTATTTATTTATTAATTATTATTATTTTTATTATTATTATTTATTTATTTATTATTTTAATTAAAAATTATTATTTGACCAACTGCTAATTTTGACTTTAGGACAAGGGTCAAATTTTTATTTATTTTTTTATTTTTATTTTTAATTTAATGGAAATTAGTTAAATTAGGTGACCAATAAAAATATATAAATAAATAAAATAATTTTAATCGGTGTTAATGGTTAGTTAAAAAGGTAATTTATTTATTTATTTATTATTATTATTATTATTATTTATTTATTTATTTATTATTTTAATTAAAAATTATAATAATGGGTTGTTAAGATAAAAGTTAGTTAGAATTAATAAAAATATTGGAACGAGGTAACTTAAATATCTTAAAAAAAAAACTAATATATAAATTAATTAAGAAAGTAGATGATTATAAAAGGTACTAATATTGAAAAAAAAAATATAATAATAATAAAAATAAATAAATAAGTGATAAAAAATAAAAAAAAAATAAAAATAATAATAATAATAATTAAATTTAATTAATTAATTAAAAGTTGGAAAAAAAAAATAAATAAATATATATATATATATATATATAATAAATAAATAACGAGAAATTACTATCAAGTTAACTTAACAAACAAAAAAACAAAAAATCATATTCCTTCAACTAGGAAGAGAGGGTTGGGATCTAGCAACTGCTTATCTTCCATCCGTCTTCTCTATTGAGATTGTTCGATCTTTTCTCAATCTCAAGGGCTTCCCTAAATTTTTGGTGATGGAATTGCGAAACCCTAGCGATAACACTCGCCTCCTCTATGCAAACATGATGAGGCGAGGAGGCGAGTGTTATCGCCTCATGTTTGCATAGAGGAGGCGGGGGTTATCGCTAGGGTTTCGCAATTCCATCACCGAAAATTTAGGGAAGCCCTTGAAATTGAGAAAAGACCGAACAATCTCAATAGAGAAGACAGATGGAAGATAAGCAGTTGTTGTATCCTAGCCCTCTCTTCCTAGTTGAAGGAATATGATTTTTTTATTTTTTTATTTTTTTTAAGTTAACTTGATAGTAATTTCTCGTTATATATATATATATATATATATATATATATATATATATATATATCCAACTTTTAATTAATTAATTTTATTTTATTTTATATTATTTTATTTTATTTTTTTATTTTTATTTTTTATTTTTTATTTATTTTTTTATTTTTATTTTTATTTTTTTTTATTTTTTATCACTTATTTATTTATTTTTATTATTATTATTTTTATTTTTTATTTTTTTCAATATTAATACCTTTTATAACCATCTATTTTCTTAATTAATTTATATATTAGTAGTTATTTATTTATTTATTTTTATTTTTATTTTTAAGATATTTAAGTTACTTCGTTCCAATATTTTTATTAATTCTAACTAACTTTTATCTTAACAACTTATTATTATAATTTTTAATTAAAATAATAAATAAATAATAATAATAATAATAATTAATAAATAAATTACCTTTTTAACTAACCATTAACACCAATTAAAATTATTTTATTTATTTATATATTTTTATTGGTCACCTAATTTAACTAATTTCCATTAAATTAAAAAAATAAATAAATAAAAATTTGACCCTGGTCCTAAAGTCAAAATTAGCCATTGGTCAAATTAGCCGTTGGAGACTCTGCTCAGACTATTTAACATGCTAAGCTGGATCTGTTCCTTCAACTCGTCCTGACGATGAACCACACTAGTTGGTTCGAAACGCGTCGACAAATGAAATTTTATGTGATTTACACTGAAGAATCTCTCATAAATTTGATATGGATCACAGAAGCCTCAATTCAACAATCATTCTATGTTTCCAATGTTAGAATTTTTCCCATTGAACTTATGATTGCCTTCCAACAAAACATGGGTAACAGTATCCATTTATAATGCCAAACATGCCAAATCAATTTGAACAAGTATTACTACTATCCTATCACACCAAAGAAGTAAACTACAACCCTACTTCTAGAGCCACACAAATAATTTTCATCCACCACTCCCAAAATACAAAATCATAGAAAATTGTAGAATATCAAAAATTTTAAATAAGTCTAGACTTATTTGCAAATATGCGCCCATGGGCCTTGCTCAAATTATGTCAACCTTCCTACAAATTTCAATAAAATAAGTTAGTTGGCTACATCAGTTAGATATGCCAACCCCTTTCACAAAATAATTAGTTACTAGAGAGTTATACCAATTTTGACCAATGCAACACAAGGAACCTTTTGAGATAGGTCTCTTAAGGGTGCAAACCGGGCCTAAACCCTACATTGACAAAATTCACAAATTCTTGATATTCCAACAAAATTGTTTTAAAGTTGTCCATTATATAGAGCCTAGGGTTTGTAGGATTCTAAGGATAAATAAGCGTCTAGCGTTATAGCTTTTTGATATACCTAAGGTTTTCCAATAATAGTACTTGATTGAATCTTTCAAAGCGTAACTAACAAGGATAGATTGTAACCTTCGCCTTTCTAACTGATTCCGTCATACATGAGGGTGATCTCCCTGGGTATTGTTCTTAGTTTACTATACCAATAGGACGGCTAAGAGGCTTATGAAAAGGTTAGTCTCCATTGCATCAAGGGTGGCTTCCAATATACCCAAAGGCACATAGACGATTGAACCTAAACCTAAATTTTGACTAATGCAATACTACTTGAAGGTGTACAAGGGTGTCCAACCTAGTAACTCCACTTGTATTCCCCACATGTATGCTTCCCCAACCATAGTTTTACTCAACAAATATTTGTGTTTAAAGACATTGAAACACATCTCTAGCATAAAAAGAAAAACCAATTCTAGTAGATATTATCACAGACAAAATCTCTAATACCACTATAATGCACTTACCCAGTGGAAAAGCGATTATTGAGCAATTATTCAAAAAGTGTAAACAATAGAAAAGTAAATAAGAGAGACAATGTTGTAGAACCTACAAAACATAACCCTTGTATTGATAATCCAAAAAAGAGAGAGCAATGTTCACAAGTCAATAGCTCTAATACCACTTGTAATGTACTTAACCAAAAGAAAAGTGATTATTGAGAAATTATTCAAGAAATGTAAACTGCACAAAAGTAAATAAGAGAGACATTGTTATAGAACCTACAGAATATAACCCTTGCATTGATAATTCAAAAAAGAGAGAGCAATGTTCACAAGCCTCTTTGGGGGGGTCAGCCTCCTATGAATAGAGCTCAAATAGAGTAATAACACACAACAAAACACTACATAACCTACCAGTTTATTATATAGTTTTTATCTAGCAGAACCCTAATGTCTTCTAATCCCATCACTAATGAGTATTCAACCTCATTTAATAAACGTGGCCCTTTTATATTGAGTAACTATCTCATGGGCCACATTCAAAGAAGATAGCATACTACATTAATTACTAACACTTAAGTACCCCAAAGTAGAGAAGTCAAGGTAAGACCCTAACAATATTTATTCACCTTGTGACACATTTCAAGGAATATAATTGTGTAATTACCAAAGAATATTGTGTAGTTAAGCACCATAATATGAGCCATACATAGGTAAACACCTAATAATAAAATGTTGTCAACAACTAACTTCACTAACAAATTAGGGAGCTAATGCCAAGGAAAATGGATGATTGGTAACAAGGTGTGGTGTGTATGAATGATCACCCAAGGTGACGACAATGGTCACCCCGTACAACTAGGTTGATATGCATCAATCCCAGTGTTACACATAGCAAGGACAAAGAGAGTGTATTTTCCAAAAGCAAAACGTCAGAAATGTTAGTTTCCGAAAATCCTCAAAGGCGCCTATGTGCGTGCATGTGTATAGATATAGATATAAATAGAATATTAAATTGCATCAATATTCAAAAAAAAAACATCCAAAATGCCAAATTAGTTGTAGAATATATGAAAACATGCACATTTGTACATAAATCAAGATAGAGATGCCATCAATAGTACATTAAAGCAACATAGCTCCATCGCTCTACAACTGCATGCGTGTTCCTGCCAAGGAGTTTTGATCTGCGCTGCAGGTCGCGGCCGTCTTCGCCTTGGCTGGGCCTAAGGTCGCCCGCCTTCATGGAGGTGCTGGGCACTCCTCAGGGGCCACCCATCTCTCCTCCTCCGCCTTCTGCCTTTGAAGCATTCAAATCTCTGTTGGCTTCCTTACCTAAGAAGAAGAAAGTCGAAGCTGCAAAGTTCGTGAAGAAATTGGATGACATTCCCGAGATTTCTCTCCCGCCAGAAGGGCCAATCCAAGTCGCTCTGTCTCTAGCAGATCGAGCCCTAGTCGGCCAGTTCACAGGGCTCTGGCCTTCCCCAAAATCCACAGAGAACTGGGTCACCAAGAACTGGGCACCCTTGATAAAAGACAAAGTAACCTCATACTTTCTCGGGAGAGGCTACTTTTTGTTTGAGTTCACTGCAAAAGAGGACAAGGATCTGATTTTCCGAAATGGACCTTACTTCATGGGCCCTCAAGGATTGTATTTGAATAAATGGACGCCAGATTTCGATCCGGCAGTGGATGTGCCCACAGCGGTCCCGGTGTGGGTGAGACTCCCCAACCTACCAGTGCATTGTTGGAATTGGGATTCTCTGAAACACATAGGCAACACCCTAGGCAAATTTATAGACTGGGCTAACAACAAAGACCAGTATGACTGTGCCAGAATCTGCGTGGAGGTAGATCTAGAGGTCGGGCTACCGGAAGCCATCAAAATTATCGTAGGTCCCTGGACTCATGTGCAGAAACTCGACTATGAGCAGCTGCCCTTCAAATGTCGGAAATGCCACGTCTATGGCCACTTTGCCAGAGGCTGTCCGTCCAATGGGGTGGAAGAAAAAGGGAAAGAAGAAGGCTGGAACCAGGTCAAGCGCACCAAGACTTCTCACAAGAAGACTGCAAATGCAAATGTTAAAGCCCCGCAGACGGGTCCTGCTCAGAAACCAACCATGGAAGGACAAGGGAACAAATTCGAGCTCCTAAGATCTGAAATCATGACCTCCCAAGAGGTCGAGATCCCAAAGGAAATTTCTCCCGCCAAAGCTTCCCCCTCCGTCTCGATCAAAGGTGGAAGTGCAACAGAGAGATCCAAAGGGAAGCTCTCAGAAGAGGAGGAGGAAATCCAAGAATCTGAGGAATCAGAAGAAGAAGGAGAAATAGGAGACTCTCAATCCTCTCCCAGAAGATCCACAAGAGGACGCAAGTCTGCAAGGGAAAAAAGAGAACAAGAAACCTACAAGGACAAGCTTCAGGGCAGCCAGCCAACACTAGAGAAGTTACTAGCAAAAACCCCGAAGACGATGAGGAATCAATCCCAGGGCTCCAAGGGAGTCCATCACAACAAATAATAATGATGAAGATAGTCTCTTGGAATTGTAGGGGTATGGGCACTAGAGCCAAGGAAGAAGCAATGAAAAGTTTAACAAGATTGGAAGCCCCAGATATCCTCCTCATCCAGGAGACCAAAATGGAGGACACAGCTTTCCTCCAAGCAAGTAAAAAAATTTGGAATAAAAGCGGAGCGCAAGCTATCTCTGCTCGTGGAGCCTCGGGAGGGCTTGGATCGCTCTGGAACCCTAATAAGTTCTCAATAATCTCTGAGACTTTGAATACTCATTGGATTTTCTTAAAAATGCAGCACCTAGTAACCAAGGAGATCATTTGCCTATTCAATGTGTATGTTCCTAATAATGCAGGTGAGAAAAAGAGTTGTTGGGATTCCATAAAAAGTCTGGCAGATCTAGAGAATCTGGAAAATATCATCATAGCTGGAGATCTCAATCTCATCCTTCTCTCGTCAGAAAAAAGAGGAGGCAGCATTGTAAGGGATCCGGCAAGGGAATGGGCAGAGGATCTCATGCAGGACTGGGACCTGCTAGACATCAAGCCTGTTACTGGTAAGTTTACTTGGTCAAATAAGAGAGTCGGTCCTGGTCATATAGCTGCAAGACTTGATAGATTCTTTGTTCAAAGCTCCTTCCTTCTTCTCGGTCTAGAGGCTAGAATGCACATCCTTCATAGCAGTGTTTCAGATCACAAGCCCGTAAGACTTGAGCTGTTGGCTCCCAAGGACCTGGGCCCTATCCCTTTCAGATTCAGTTCTCTATGGACCAAAGAGGCAGACTTCATGCAAAAGGTTAGAGACTGTTGGAAAGATCCAGTCAAGGGTTCCCCTTTTTTTGTTTGGGAGGAAAAACTTAGAAGAGTAAAAGCAATGCTGAAAAGCTGGGCCAAGACCTTGCCCAATCCTGCAACTGAAAGGAAAAAAATTCAAAGCTCCTTAGAAATGCACCATCTTCACCTAGAAGCAACTGAAATCACAAAAGAAGATCTGGACAAGGAGACGCAGCTTCAGCAGAAACTACACAAGGCTTGCTTGGCCGAGGAAGAATTCTGGAGGCTCAAATCCAGGAGTCTTTGGCTCAAAGCAGGTGATAGAAACTCCTCCTTTTTTCATAAGCAAGCTCAAGCCAGGAAATGTTGTAACTCCATCTCTGAAATCAAAGAAGAAAACTGCACATTAAATGATTTTACCAGCATCAAAAAGGCAGCTTCCGAACACTTTAAGAAGTTGTATAGTGAGGAAATGGAGGCTGGCCAAAGCTCTAAACTCCTGGATGCAGTTCCCCTCCTTATCACTGCTAGAATGAATCAGCTGTTAGAAGCCAAAATCAACAAAAATGAAGTCAGGGACGCCCTCTTTGATATGGACCCCGACAAAGCTCCAGGACTGGATGGTTTCACAGCCAGATTTCTCCAGACTTGTTGGCAGATTGTGGAGAAGGAGTTCTTTAAAATGATTCAAAAATCCCAAGATTGCCAGAAAATTGGAGGTTGCACAAATTCAGCATTCCTCGCCCTTATCCCCAAGGAAAAAGGAGCAAACTCCTTCAATAGATTCCGCCCGATCTCCTTATGTAACATTGGATACAAAGTGATAACCAAGGTTATAGTGAACAGGCTGAGAAAAATTCTCCCCAAAATCATCCCGGAGAACCAAGGAGGATTCATTCATGGCAGACAGCTAGTAGACAACTTCATCTTGGTCCAAGAGGCGATCCATTCCAGCCTTCATCGAAAAGAAAAAGGTATGGTCATCAAACTCGATCTAGCAAATGCATTTGACCGAGTTAGACATAGCTTTTTGATAGATGTTTTGCACAAGATGGGGTTTGGACAAAATATTATAAACTGGATTCGGGCTTGTATCTCGGAGCCCTGGATTGCTCCCCTGGTAAATGGTAGGGCTGCAGATTTCTTCAAAGCCACTAGAGGGCTGAGGCAGGGGTGTCCCCTCTCACCCCTCCTCTTTGTGCTGCAGGCTTCTGTCCTCAGCTTTTATCTAGATAAGAAACAGCAAGATCAAGAAATAGTTGGCCTTAGCATAGCAAGAGGGGTAAAAAACATCAACCATGCCCTCTTCGCTGACGACACCTTGCTGCTGGGGGCTGCAACTTCACTTTCAGCTGCCAAATTTAAAGAAGTGTTGGACGATTTCAGTGAAGTCTCGGGCAACAAATTAAATAATGGCAAATGCCATATTTACTGCTGGAATATCTCTACCTCGTCCGCAAACTCCATTGCCAAATGTCTAGGCTTTGCAGCCTCTTCAAATTGGACCTCTTTCAAATATCTTGGCCTTCCCATCTTCCTCAAGAGGGCCTTGAGCAAAGATTGGAACCCTCAGCTTGAGAAATTCAAATCAAAAATGCAGGCCTGGGGATCCTCCTGGCTCAATATTGCTGGCAAAGCAGTACTCAGTAGCCTACCTCTATTCTAATTTTTTGTCCTCTTAGCACCTGTGGGTATTCTCAAGAAGATGGAGGATCTAATTAGAAAATTTTTCTGGAAGGGAGGCAAGCAAAACGAAAAGAAAATCCCTCTTGTCAACTGGGAAATTGTTACCAAGCCACTTCAGGAGGGAGGACTGAATTTCAAAAATCTTTGTGCTCAAAACTTAGCCATGGGAGCAAAGCTGATTTGGAGAATTATAGCTCCCAATCCAGGCTGGGCGCATTTAGCATTATGGAAAAAATACTTCAGAGGACGGCGACTTCGCTGCTTGGATAAGCCCAAATCCCACCTCAGATCCCCCTTCTGCATGCTTAGCAATAAAGCAGCTCCTCTGGTGAATGCGCAGGCCTTCTGGATACCTGGGAATGGCCAATATATCAACCTCTGGGAAGATTGCATCATGAACAGGCTCCCGCTGGCTGAATCGAACCCCTTGCACGCGCTGAGGAAATGGATGTCGGACGCCCATATCAACTCATTGTGGGATATATCGTGCTGGAGCGGTGATTGTTGGTCTGGCTGGAAGCAGCTCCCGGTCCCTCCTGCTCTCCAAAATGATTGCGCAGCTCTCCTTAACCTCCTACATGGGCTGGCTCCCATCCACGCTCGGAGGAAAGATGTCTGAGGTTGGGGTATGCATCGTGAAGGTTACACGGTGGCATTGGGGTACTCTAAGTGCGTGGAAAGGCCTTACGTCCAGCCTGACCCTGCTCCTTGGATTGGGATATGGAAATTCCCCTCCATCCCAAAAATCGACCACTTCTGTTGGCTGCTCTACCACAAAAAAATTCTTACAGATGACAGGTTGCAAAAGAGGGGTTTTCTTGGTCCTTCAAGATGCATGTTATGCAAAGAAAAGCCTGAAACCGCCCTTCATCTCATGCTGGAATGCAAATTTGCAGGCCTTATCTGGCAAGAGCTCCTTGGAGCTTGGAAACGTAACTTCATCTTCCCCTGTTCCATCCCGGATCTGTTTGCTGGATGGCTGGCCAGATACCCAGGTCCAACCCCAAAAAACAAACTAATCATAGCAGCTTGGACTGCTCTTCCCAAATTCATCAGTTGGCAAATTTGGTTAGAGAGGAATAGAAGGATATTCAGAAATAAAGAGCAGGATTTCAGACTTGTTGCAAACACAGTAAAATGTCAGCTAAATGAATGTTTGAGAGACAAAATGGATGATTCAAATCTATGCCAGCAAGATATTGAGTTGGGTGTTGCACTCAATCTCCAATTCCAAAAATCGACCACCATCCCCATTTCTCCCAAAGAATGGCAAATCAGAAAAAATGAAGAAGAATTTCAGTCCTAGATTTCCAAGCAAACACTTCCTTCTCTCTTCTTTGACGGGGCAGCCAAGGGAAATCCAGGAATTGCTGGCGCAGGAGGGCTCATAATAAACATAGAAGAAACTCCTACTCACAGATATGCTTGGGGACTGGGTCACTCCTCTAGCATGCAAGCTGAAGCGTTGGCCCTTCTTCAAGGGATCAAACTACTCAAAGAGTTGGGACTCAAGGAGGCAAATGTTTTTGGCGATTCGCAAGTCATCATCAAAACAATGGCGACAAACTCTAACCCAGCAGATTTGCGTCTTGCAAGGACGATTACAAGAATCAAAGATATGGCAAAGCCCTTGAAATTGAAATTCTTCCATGTGCTGAGAATAAACAACAAAGAGGCAGACATTGAGGCAAACAAGGCAGTCCAGTTATCTGCTGGGACTATTCTCAGAGACAAAGAAACTTCATGGGATCCAATTCCTTAATCTTCCATGTTTTACTGCATTTTATTGAAGCAATTTGTATGCATTCATAAGCTCAGGAAAATAACAGAAATAGATCTCATTGTAAAATGTAAGAAGAGGCGATTCATAAGCGTATGCGCTTTGATCCTCTTGTTGGAGAGGCACTCAAAAACCAGCTCCATTATCTGTAATCTGAATTGTGGCTTTATGCCAAAAATCTAATGAAATCCCATAACCGTTTCTATAAAAAAAAATAATAATAATAATAAATAAATAGTACATTAAAGCAACATCTATATATTATAAACAGTTAAAATTGGCAAATAGGGCCAAACTCCACATGGGTCATCTTATTTATGACAGCTGATATTTTTCTTGGATTCCTCTCTCTGAGAGGTGTAGGATTGATCTAAAGATCATCCGATTCTGACATGTACAATTGAAGTTATGAATTTATTTTGATTATGGTCAAATTGCCAAGGTCGACCAGCAAACTTATGTACGCTCATAAGCCCAACAGTCACATCTATTCATCCTCAACGTTGCATATAAATAGAAGGTGACTTAGCCTCATTTGGACACACTCATCTGCACACTTCTCTCTCTCTCTCCTCATTGATTGGGTACGAATTTTTGGGCCGCTCTCTTCTGAAATTTCAAGAGAGTGAAAGTTCAGGAGAGCGAAATAGGAGGCCGAAATTTCAGGAGGCCAAAATTTCAGGAGGCCGAATTTCTGGACAGTGTGACCAAGCGTTGACCAGCATGCGTTGACCTCCTTTGACTGCGTTTTTTGTGAGGGATATCTCTGTTTGGGCAGCCTGCATTTCTAGGCACAAAAATCGAGGCTAAATGTTGATTGTTGACCAACGTTGACTGCAACTAGGGTTGCCCGCAGGTGGGTTGTTTGACCAGACTTTGACTAGGCTGGATTTGACTGTTTTGGTGGTTGTTTTATCTTGTTGTTGGAGGCCGAAGTTGACTGATGTTGACCGATTTGTTGAGTGTCAAATCTGCCTTGTTGACCAATGTTGACTTTTCTTGTTAGGGCTCTATCACTGCAGTTATAAATTATCAGATTTGTAAATTGTACTATCTCTCTTTGTTGAATTATTGAAGACTAAAAGAAGATTTGATCAAGGGTTTCCCCACATTGGGGTTTGTCCCTGGCTGGTGCCACATCTTGTGTCCTCTTGTCTTGGCTTGTCTTTTACTGTTTATGTTTATGTTTTATCCACATTTTACTATCATGTTGATGTGATTGCTAATCTGAATATTGATACTGGGCTAATAAAGCAATTGAAGTAAAATTGCTCTAAAGCATAAAACATACCATTGTTGCCTAAAATTAACATAAACTTACGCCTATTTGCCTTTATTTCACTTGCCCACCATGAGAACTTGGGAAGAGTTAACTCAAAAAGACATTGACTAGAGACTATGTGATGTGACATTTTTTCTTATTAGCCCAATATCAATTTCTAGATAAGCAATCACATTAACATTGATAGTAAATGCAAATATAACATAAACAATAAGCAAAAGACAAGCCAAGACAAGAGGACACAATATTTGGCGGATCCCAGGGAAGAACCCCAATGTGGGGAAAACCCTTTGATCAAATCTTCTTATTATTCTTCAAAAGTTCAGCAGAGAGAGAGTACATCACACAAAATCTACTTGCCCAATCACTATAAAACAATCCAATCAAACAGCAGTCAACAGGATGCCCAAACCAGAAAGTCAAAATAGGTCAAACCAACAAAAATTCTTCTCCAAATTAGCTTGGTCAAACCCAGTCAACTCGGCCTCCAAAGACAGTCTGAATCAGCCCAAAGCAATCCTTAAAAATTCGGTCAAACTCGCTCAACACACATTCAACTCTGCGGTCAACGCAGGTCAAACAACAGCAAATTCCTCGATTTTTGTGCCAGGAGATGCGGCCTAAGGAAATCGGATTTCCTACCTGAAAAACGAAGTCAAAGGAGTGAGTTTGACCCTCGATCAATGTTGGCCAACGCTGTTGCAAATGGCCCAAAAACAATCCTGAATTTTCAGCCTGAAATTTTCAATCAACCCAAGTCAACGCATGAAGAAAAAGAGTTGCTCCTTTGCTATACGAACCAATGAGGAGAGAAGAGAGAAAGATGTGTGTTGAGGTGTGCCCAAATGAGGAAAATGCCTCTTCTATTTATACACAACGTTGAGGGTGAAGAGACACGTCTGTTGGGCTTCATGAGCCTACATTAGACTTTTGGCCAACCTTGACAATTTGTCCATAGAAGAAATAAATTCATAATTCCATTTCTACTTGTTAGAATGAGATGATCTTTAGATCAATCTTGCACCTCTTTAAAAGAGGAATCCAATAAAAATATCATCTCCATCATATGAGTTGTCCAACGTGACTTTGACCCTAGTTGCCAATTTTAACACTCCCTCTCAACTAGGGAGAAATCCACCTACCAAACCATATGTCAATCTGCACCATCTCTGTCATCCCTGCTCTACTCTACTGAACCATGAAGAAATAATGAAGAAGAGATGATCGAGATTATATCATACCACTCTCCACTAACCAGAAGTCAGTCTCCATTGATCCTAGATCAATATCAAACATCCTAGCATAGGGAGTATGGTAGTACACAATGCGTCCATTGGTAATATTATGGTCCCTATCCTCATTTCCCAACGCATTGGCCAGATGAGAGATACTTCCAATTAGTCCCGAATTGCATGGGTAGGATGTATCAAAAGGAGAAGATGAACCACTCATCCTGCTCATATGCCATAGGAGAAGGTGAACCACTCATCCTATGCATATATCAACCATCATGGGGTATCATAGGGGAAGATGAACCACTCACCCTATACACAGCACACCACTAGGGGAAGGTGAACCACTCACCCTATGATCGCTCATAGCTCCAAGAAGTACCCCAAGCCCCCCGAAGCTCCCAGAGCTCAATATCCAACTCAAACGGGACCCTATAAGAGGGTCTCTCCATGACTCCAAGTCGTTCACAGAAGGTTAAGAATTTGACCTTCCCCAGGGGCTTCGTAAGAATATCTGCGACCTATTCATCAATCCCAATGTGGTGGAGCCTTATTGCTCCTTGTTGTACCATATCCCAGATAAAGTGGTACCTGAAATCAATATGCTTGGAGCAGTCATGAAATACGGAATTCTCAGAAAGACAAATCCGACTTTGGTTGCCGCAGTAGATCACAACGGTATCCAGCACATGCCCAAACAACGCACTAAAGAGCTTCATCAACCAAACAACTTCAAATCAGGCCATACTAGCAGCAATATATTCGACCTCGAAGGTGCTCAAAGCAACCGATTTATGCTTCCTGCTCATCCAAGGTATCAAAGCAGAACCTAGTGAGAAACAACATCCTAATGTGCTCTTACGATCCACTACACTGCCAAGCCAGTCAGCATCAGAATAACCATGGAGCGTCAAATTCTTGGCACTGTATCATAGTCCATAGGTGATTGTGCCCCGGAGATATCTCAAAAGATTCTTGGCAGAAATCCAACGTATGTGATGAGGCTTGACCATAAATTGACTCAGTGTATTCACTATAAAGCATATGTCCGAACGGGACTTCACTAAGAACATCAGAGCCCCCACGAGTTGACGATACTCATAAGGATTTCCCAAATTGGGCCCAGCAGCACTTCCGCATAACTTCTTGAAGTTAAGTTCCATCGTAGTAGTTACGGACTTACAATCCACCATCCCAAATCTTTCAAGTAGGCTTCATAATGTATTTTCCTTGGGAAAGGAAAATCTCACCTGGCTTTCGTCGGACCTCCAAGCCTAGGAAGTAGTGCATCAATCCTAGGTCCTTCATCTCGAATTCGAAAGCCAACTCCCTCTTGCATTGATAAATAAGAGGGTTTTCACTTGTCAGAAAGAGATCGTCCACATAAAGTACCAAGATGAGAGGTCTATTGTTTTCAACCTTGAAATAAAGGTTCGAATCAGCTTCACTTCTTGTAAAACCCAGCTTCATCAGATAGTTATCAATCCTCTCATACCAAGCTCGAGGAGCTTGTTTCAACCCATAGAGGGCTTTCTTCAACCTGCATACATGTGTCTTTTGATCTAGAACTTCGAACCCCTCGGGTTGTTATACATAGCCTTCCTCCTTAAGTGAACCATGTAAGAAGGCGGTCTTGACATCCATTTGATGTAAACTCCATCCTTGAGAGGCAGCAAGGGCAATGATAAAATGGAGGGTGGTATATCGGGCAACTAGTGCAAATATCTCATCATAGTCCACACCTTCCTTTTGAGAGAAGCCTTGAGCAACAAACCTAACCTTGAACTTTTCAGCACTTCCATCAACTCCGTTTTTTATCTTGTAGAGCCATTTCAAGGTGACAACAGATTTGTACTTGGGTCTAGGGACCACATCCTAGACATCATTCTTCATAATTGACTCATACTCTTCGGTCATAGCATCCTTCCAAACTTGGTGCTTCACAGCTTCTTCAAATGTGCAAGGCTCAGTTTGAACAATGGTGGTCATGGCAGCTAAGTACCCTTGGTACCTATTCGGCTTCTTACTTTCATGAAATGTCCCCCTTGGTGCAATATGTTTCTCAGCATCTTTGAGAGTGTCCCTAGGCCATGAGGGTCTTCGTTTTTAGGAGGAGGGCTCATGGGGAGGTGGATCAATAAGATCCATCGGTCCTTCAGCATCAGGCATCGGCTCATCCTATGGTTCTCCCTACTTTCATGTATCTTCTTCTTTGTCCTTCCTTAGAATAGGAAGGTTCCTAATCTTCCCAAGGGCAGCATCTTCATTGAAGGTGACATCATGACTTATTTCCACTTCTCTTTGACCAGGCACATAGATTCTATATGCCTTTGAAGTTTCACTACAGCCCACAAATGTTCCTTTCTTCCCAGATGCATACAATTTGCTTCTCTTTTCTTTCGGCACATAAAAATACATGGGGCTACCAAAAATTCTAAAGTGAGAAACAGCAGGTTCTTACCGGTTAAACTTCTTCAGGAGTTTTGGAGTCCAATGCTTGATGTGGGCATCCATTTTGGACATACATGATAGTGTTGGCAGCTTCTCCCCATAGGAACTTCGGAAGGCCTTGATCATGAAGCATGGCACCAGTGGCTTCTATAATAGAACGATTCTTCCTTTCAGCAACACCATTTTGCTCAAGAGTATATGCAGTAGTAGTCTCCCTCTCAATGCCAGCTTCTCTACAATAGTCATTGAACTTATTTGATTCATATTTGGTTCCATTATTGGTCCTCAATATTTTGATCTTCTTCCCTGTTTGATTTTCGACCAAGGCTTTGAAAGAGCGGAACCATGTGAACACTTTGTCCTTCTTTAAGAAATAAATCCAAGTTTTGCGAGCAAAGTCATCCACAAAGATAGCATAATATAAATATCCTCCCAAAGATGTCACGAGCAACATACCAGATAGATCAGAATGAACCCATTGCAAAATATCGGTAGTCTTGCTATCACTTAAGGGGAATGGTCCCCTTGTATGTTTTCCTTCGGCACATCCCTAACAAACACCCTCATGTTCTACTTTAAATTTGGGCATACCTATCACCATCTTCCTTGCATCCAGTAGGGCTTTATAATGAAGATGAGAAAACCTTCAGTGCCATAATTCGGATTGAAGAGATGTGTCACAAGACATAGCTCCCAATGGACTTCCTCCAACTTGACATACGCTGTCAACCCTGGATCCAAGAAAAAATGCTTCTTTGAAATTTATTTTCCAAACACGTACCTTTCCATCAATGATGCTACCTTGAATCCTTTGTCCTCCATTGTCGAGATAGATACCAGGTTCTTATTTAGATCGGGTACATATAGTACTTCTTGTAGATGAATGGTGTTGCCTTGATTCAATTGAAGAGTAACATTCGCAACTCCTTTCATGAGATAGGTGGCATTGTCTACAAGAATGATTTCCAAATTTGTATCATTTTCTATCAAATTTGAAATAGCTTCCTTATACCCAGTGAAGTGCCTTGAGGCACCACTATCAATCAACCAATTTCCCAAGGTATCTGGAGGAGTGGCAGTAGAGAGGGCAGATATAAGATAAAAAAAAATCTACTTGTTATCTAAAACATTAGATTTATCATATCTGGAGTTTCTTGATCTTTTGGGAGGTTGACCATTTCCATGTTGAGTAGCAGGAGCATTCGTTTTTCCTTTGTTGTTGAAACTACCATTCCTTTGATTGTTGTTGCCCCTGAAATTGTTGCAGTTGTTGTTGTCATCATCCCGAGGTGTATCCCTTTTATTAGGACACTCCCTACCATAGTGGCCAAACCTGTTACAAATGAAGCATCTATCCTTTCTTCCATCTTTGAATCTCGGTCTTCCTTGACATTGCTTCTTTGAACCTACAATGTGCTTTTAGCATGAGCGGAGAATGCAGTAGGATCATTCCTATTTGAAGGTGTGTCTCTCTCTATCATCCTTGCTTCTTCTTGAGTACATCTAGTCAACAATTCATAAAACCCTGGAATCCAGTCATTGTTGAGGATAGTAGTGTTGAACACATCCCATTCACGAGGGAGACCTCCAAGGCCAACGAGTGTGAGCTCCCTATCAGCAATAACTTCTCCAAATGATAAAAGATCATTTTTATTTCAGTGATCCTCATGAAGTAGGATTGGATATCTTCTCCTCTTCCCTTCATGTCCTTCAACGCGTTCTTGAGAAAGAGGACTTTGTTTGCATTGCTAGCCTTAAACATGCTAACCAACTTGTCATACATCTCCTTAGATGTGCCCAAATCGAAGATTTAAGCAACTAAATGCTTATGAATGGAATCCCTGATCATCTTCTTAGCTTTGACCTCACCTTTCTTGTACTTTGTCTTAGCGGCAACGGGTGCATTTGAAAGAGGTTCAACAATCTTTCCCTGCACATAGTCCATAGCATCATGCTCTTCCAAAGTCAAGTCAAAAGACATCTTCCATGCATGATAATCAGACTTATCATTGAGCTTGTCATCAGATTTAGAGTAAGATGAGGAGGCCATTGAATCTTGTCCTTGTCAAACAAAACTCAGTGATTGCTTTTCTCACTCTTGCTTGGGCTTTGTTTTCACCTCAGTTCTGATACCATGTTAATTTTAGATAACAATGGTATGTTCTATGTTTTAGAGCGGTTTACTTCAATTTTTTTTATTAGCCCAATATCAATTTCCAGATAAGCAATCACACAAAAATGATAGTAAATGCAAATAGAACATAAACAATAAACAAAAGACAAGCCAAGACAAGAGGACACAATATTTGGCAAATGCCAGGGAAAAACCCCAATGTGGGGAAAACCCTTTGATCAAATCTTCTTATTATTCTTCAAAAGTTCAGCAGAGAGAGTACATCATACAAAATTTACTTGCCCAATCACTGTAAATAGTCCAGTCAAACAGCAGTCAACAAGATGCCCTAATCAGAAAGTCAACGTTGGTCAAACCAGCAAAAAGTCTTCTCAAAATTCGCGCAATCAAACCCAATCAACTCGGCCTCCAAAGACAATCTGAATCAGCCCAAAATAGTCCTGAAAAATTCGGTCAAACTCAGTCAACATAGGCCAAACAACAGCAAATTCCTCAATTTTTGTGCCAGGAGATGTGGCCTAAGGAAATCAGATTTCCTGCTTGAAAAACACAGTCAAAGGAGTGAGTTTGACCCTCGGTCAACGCTGGTCAACGCTGCTGCAGATGACCCAAAAACAGTCTTGAAATTCCAGCCTAAAATTTTTGGTCAACCCAAGTCAACGCATGAAGAAGAAGAGTTGCTCCTTTGTTGTACGAACCAATGAGGAGAGGAGAGAGAAAGATGTGTGTTGAGGTGTGTCCAAATGAGGAAAATGCCTCTTCTATTTATACACAACGTTGAGGGTGAAGAGACATGTTTGTTGGTCTTCATGAGCCTACATTGGACTTCTGGCTGACCTTGACAATTTGTCCATAGAATAAATAAATTCAAAATTCCATTTCTGCTTGTTAGAATGAGCCTATATTAGACTTTTGGCCGACCTTGACAATTTGTCCATAGAAGAAATAAATTCATAATTCCATTTCTGCTTGTCAGAATGAGATGATCTTTAGATCAATCTTGCACCTCTTGGAAAGAGGAATCCAATAAAAATATCATTTCCATCATATGAGTTGTCCAAGGTGGAGTTTGGCCCTAGTTGCAAATTTTAACAGAGTAATTGATCTTGTTGGGTGTTGGTGGATAGTGGATAGTGGACATTGGGCACTGTTGGGCTATGGATAGTGAACATTGGGCCTTGTTGGGTGGTGTTGTGACAGTAATAAACCTTGTCAAATGTTGTTGTGACTTGTTGTCTTAATACTGTGCACCAGAGCTTTAGTTTTGGACCTTGCATGGTTTGTATTTGCTATTTGGAGGAGTTGAAACTTTTGCAGAGCTGAACTGTGTGCAATTCTAACATATTATTTCACTGAAATGGTGGAGAAATTCATCGTTTTTGTATTTTGGAGGTATATTGTAGTTAGCAGCATTAAAATTTGGGCTAAATTTCAAGAAGCATGTGAAATTGGAGTTACTATGGTTCCAAAATTCACCCGGGGGGGTGGTGGGGGAGAACAGTTCCAAGGGTGGTTTGGGCACAAATCCACATGGTGCGTGGTTTCAGCCTCCAAACCTTGGTGTCTGGGGGAAGGGACAGTTCCTTCTACAGTGATCAAGACCCCTACTTTAAACAATGTGACCATGTGGAACCTTGACATACTACCTCCTGTGATTCTAATTAATGCCCATATTAAGCATGAGCAAGGGATAACAATATAAAATGTTTCCCCATTGTGTGAGAAAATGAATGGTATTGATGTCATTGATGAGACTGGAAACACAAGGAAATTATGGCAAGAGAATCTTAAGATGTTATTAAGCCTCAAGTTCATTTATCCTTGCCCAATGCCTAGTTTGAGGCAATGTATGGTTTCTTTAGGTCAAGGTTTATTGGATTTCATGCAAGCCTTGGCCTCTAGAGAACTTAGAAGTAAGGGCCTCTTGGATCTTTTGAGTTTCAGGTCCATCGGTTTAGATATTCAAGCTTCCCACTACATATCCTCTCAATTTTAGTGCAACTACTAGGTCTTCAAAGGGGTTGGTTTTTCATCCTCAATAAGGGGTTGGGCTTCATTTTTCCTTTGAGTTATTCATGCACTTCTCTACCCTCAATACCTATTTAATTAATCTACTCTTTAATGTTAGTTTATTACCCTCAATACCTATTTAATTAATCTACTCTTTAATGTTAGTTTATTTATGAGCTTGACCTTGTAGTGATTTTCTAGGTTAAGCCTCAAACTTGTCTCACTTAGCTCTTGACCATGCCTAATCTAGGAGGAAGGAAATGCTTTTTGAAGCAAGAGGAACCATACAAGCCCTCCTTAGCCGAAAAAAGGGTAAGGGTATATTGAAAAGGGAAGAAACAGAAAAAGAAAAGATGAGGGTGGTCCACAGATATAGAATAGAGACAATAGATAAAGGTCCATTTGATGTTTAATGGGGATAAAAGGCCATGAGGATGTGAGCAAAAAGAGATCCTTGGAGTGAGGTGGAAATCAAGCAATCTCAAAATTATGTTGGAATGTTGGGAATTGCAAAGTCATGGTCTTATGGCTTACTACGTATAATAAAATTCCAATAGTTGCTAGCTTCTAAAATAATAGAGATTGAAGGTCCTACTAAATGTGTCAATTACAAAGACTCAAGAAGAAGAGGACATGACATCCTTTATGTGTAATTTCATAAAGGAGGTTTGTTGATGCACTTGGAGAGATACACGAGTTAATTTCAATTATAACAGGCATTAGTGTCACTTAATTTAAGATTATCCTCGTTTGCATCCAAAAACACCTCAAAACAAAAGTCCATTAGCCATCACTCGTCAAATTTTTGCTTTAGAACGTGTGAATCAAAAGGAACAAAGTTGTTTCACCAAGTTTTGGGGACAAGAAGGTGAGAGGACAAGTTTCAAAGATGATTGGAGAGACTCCCAAGTTCCATGGAATGACATACTGAAAAATATTTTAGAAATTACAAATTATCCAATTTGAAACTCAAATACATAAATTTCAAATGCATACAACATATGACTAGTTTTCTCAAATTTGAACAATTCAAACCAAACTAGCCAATTCCAACCAATCTTTCTCCTAAACCAGTGCAAAGTTTTCCCTTTTCCACCTTGGAATTTAAAAACATAGTCTCCCCCAAACTTATAATGGACTCCCATAGGTGTGCAACTAAGAATCAACCAACTAGTGTTACCTTGCAAAATGTTGATTTTCAACATAAAACTATTAAATTGTTTAAAGATAACCAATTGTGATGTATAGTAAAGAACTATTATAACCAGTATAGATCTATCTTAACCACAGATCTAGCAAGAGCTGAGAGGAATCTATCTTAACCACAGATCTAGCAAGAGCTGAGAGGGATCTATCTTAACCACAGATCTAGCAAGAGCAGAGAGGGATCAAATCTCTTGAGATGCAAACCATTTTTATAATGCAAAACTTAAAATAATATGCACCTCCAAAGATTGCATCTCTTTGCAGACTTGATAGATGATGGTTAAGCTGAATCTCTCTCTCTCATCCTATATATATATATATATATATATTCATTTTTTAGTGCAAAAATGGATTCAACCCCTTGAAAATCCCTTGAATACATGGAATAAAATAGCTTAAACATGCAATTCCAACAAATATTTGCTCCATTCAAAATTAACCCTTAATAAAAGGATCAAAATGTAAAATAATGATACTTGAAATGCTATAACAATAATAATTTAATTTTTCAATTACTTTATATAATATATAGACATTTTATTATTATTATTATTATTATTATTATTTTAAACCATATATAATATGTAAATTGTTGACATTGAAATAATTTAGTTAACATGAACATTGAGATATTTTATTTATGGATTACATTGTCCATATTAAAGATTTTTTTTATTAATATATTTTTAAATACATTTCAATATTACTTAATTTTACATATTGAAATATTTATGTTTTTCCTAAAGTTGATATTAAAATAAATTAGTTAACATGGATATTAAAATGGTTTATTTATGTATCCAATTGAAATATGAAAATATAAATAATATCAACTTTATTTGTTTTTTGTTTTAATTACTTTAAAAGAATTTTAAAAGTTGATATAAAATTATCTTATTGCATATGGACATGGAAATATTTTATTTATAAGTAAGAGTAAAATATTTTTACCATATTTCCTTTGTATTGGGTTGTAATATCAACAACCAATAGTGCAAGCACAATTAGAGTGGGACTACATTTTATAATACTTTTAAGGAAAACTAACCAAGTATGTATATTTGTTTTTTATTTTGATTATAGCGACATTATTTTTTAATTTAAAGAATATTTTATTTTTATTTTGAAAGGGACACTTGTCAACTCCACTTTAAGCAAGGGCGGAATTACACATCGCCCTCATACCAGGTTGTATAATGAGCCTCTCAGCTCAACTAGTTTAAGTGAATATTTGAGTAGTTACTTAACTTCACATCAAAGGATGTCCAAGCATCCCCAACCTTGTCGACAGATGCCTACAGAACACCCCAAGCTAAGAAAAGTCCGTTGGACATCCCAAGGTAAAAGTCATCCCCTGTTTTCTAGAGGCAGCAAAGGACATTCCCTCAAACAGGTACCCACCTCTGTAATCCCTTGGATGAAGGAAATTCAAGGAAACGCACCCCCACTATTGGGCTTGCATCCTTGTGGAACATTAATTAAAGGAAAATCTCAAAACACAAACACAATTTTGAGTTCATGTAATGGTGAGAATCATATATTTGAGTTAGGCAAATTGCAAGCTAGAATAAGGATGGCAGAGATATGAAAATAATGGAAGAATGTGGATGGAAGAACTTAAACTAGTCAATTGGGCAAAAATCTAAAATAACTTCGTCCACCTACAGAGGCTTTTCGATCAAATAGGACAACCTTCGCAAATCATGCTTTTATGGGACAGACTAGCAAAACTCTTTGCTGGTTCATGCAAGAGGTTTTCTACTGGATTTTCTTGATTGATAGAGAGATGGGACCTAGCAACAACAACATAGAAAAGTTTAAGATCCCAATTTCATGTATATAACTTCCATTGAAGATTGGAATTAGAAGCATCAAAGTCAAAAGGGACTCCAAACAAACAATCAATCAGTCAAACAATGTATCAATCAACAAAAACCTACACCTCCAGGTTTTGATGAAGAAATCAAATTGTTAGTTCAAGTATTTCTCATTTGAAGGTACCCCAAAGATGCAACAATACGAACGTAGATCACCTAGCATATGTGGGGACAACTCTCCAAGACAACGAATTAAAGGTTTATATAATCACCAAATTCCAGAGTCCTAAATGGGAACATCTTTGAATCTGCTTTATGCCAAGGACAGGTCTTCTTTCATGCCTCACTTCCCATTACCATGTATGTCCACCCAAGAAAATGTAAGGTTGGTGTATGATGGTAGTCTCACCCCATTGTTTCACAGCATCTTCCTTAAGAGATTCTTTTTACAAAGAGCGTCATTCAGACAGCTCAGCTATGAAGCTGCGGGAGTCTCCTTTCCTAATAAGCTGTAATGTGATCAAAATTCCCCTACTGCTTTAGCCTTTGAGTTCTTGAGAAGGTTCATTTCTCACATCCCTATAAGCTAAAGATGGAGGCTGACAAAAGCATTCATTCACAACCCAAAAAATGGGGAGGGCCCATTTTAAATACATTGGCTAGATAATTACTTGACAGGCTTGCTAAAAAACTAGGAAGAAGGTAGGTGACATACATCAAATTCTTATCACTGCCATGTGCTTAATGGTTGGTAAACTTTAAACAATGTTGGATAACATAAGTAAGAGGGCTTAAATACCCAAAAGGAGCACAAGAGAGGTAAACCTTAAGCAGACCATGGAGAAGTCAATATTTTGCAGCAATTACCATACTATGTGTACATAATGGACCTCAACTACCAATCAGGGTGAACATGATGCAACCTGAAACCGACAAATTAAAAGATATATTAACCTGATTAAAATATCATGACATGAGCAGTGATGACACCTCAACTACTAGGCCACATTGCAAAAATGTTTGTGCAAGCTTTCAGAATAACTTTTTTTTAATTGTACAAGCTGTTCCTGATGACTTTCTATGTTCTATGAAAGGAATAAGCACTTCTGTAATATGAATTTTAATTGTTTTTATGTTTTAGCAACATAGGAAAACAGTAGGAAGGCAAACCCTCTCTCAGTTGGCCCTTTTGGATAGCTATGGAACTACAGCTGGTTAGTATGTTATATATTTTCTAGTGGCATAGCTACCATAGTCGCAGTTGTAAATATTTCTTTTAATTATGAATCAGTTCGTCAAAGAAAAACATACTGCTAGTGACCCTGTCAACCTAAAACACATTCCACGTTTATCCAATTCATACTTTTCCTGACAAGTTTCAACTCATACAATTACTCTCTGCAAACTGTTCAAGTTTTCATTTTTACAATGCATTATGTGGCTGGCAACAAACAAAGGAAAAAGGAAACGAAATGACACCATGATTAATTAGAATCTACCATACCTGCAATCATCATTTACAGGCTTCAATGAGGCCAGCGTGCTTGATGTTCCATCCGCAGTCACTCCTGGGTTGTCTGCTAACAAGGGAAACCAGAGACAGCTAGGCAATCAAACCAAAAATATTTATGGATGGTTTATCGCCAAACATCTACTTCTCAACCAAATTGTTGGAAATTAAATTTGCCAAACAACAAAATCCGTCTGAAACTATTATGTCCTAAATCTCGTACTCACGAAGTTTCCATAGATAAAGAGCATACCCTTGTGCCGTTATGGCCCAGCACTCTACTTGTAATATCAATTGCATTCGGTCTTATTGTTCTTTATGTAACCCATTTTGCTTATGTGCGATGCATAACAAATTCAATGCCATCGTGTTGGGGGGTTATCCTGTTGTAGGGTTTGGTTAGCACATAATTCTCTGTAGCCTGTCAAATTAGCGCATTGGCATGTGCATATAAAATTCCGGTCGTACAGAAAAAGGTAAGGTAGATACAGCATTTGAATATTAACAAATAGCAGGCATGGGGCGTTTGGATGGTTCAAGCCAAGACTCTCGGTATAGAAGTACTGGGATTGTTTTATTTCTCACGGTAAATAATAGGGTTCAATGAAGGTATCACTAGACAAAGACTCAAAACAATTATCCAGAGTTAATGGCTCTTAGGCCGTAATAATTTGCTATTTTTGAATTACTTCTATTCAATTGGGGTTTTAGTTCTGTTATAGCTCCGCTACTATTCGGACCATCTTAGTCTTTTGCAGTAGTAGTGCTTTTTTTGCTATATAGGATCATAACAAGAAGTCATTTTTTTAGAAATGTTCTTTGTTATATATTGCTAACTGTTTAATAAATTCAGAGTATTCGACGCTTATATCACGTCTTTTATTTTAAAGTTTGTTGTTGTGGACAGAACAATTACAAATAAACGAAAAAGAACTCGACCAAACCCTGTAAACCCTTCGAATAAGCTGAAACTCATCATTATACCTGAACTTTTCCCTCCTGGGGCCCGAAATTGTGTTATTTTGGTCTCCGGCTTGAAGTGCTTACGTTTGTCAGTATAAGAATTCAGTTTCTGCGAATTTAAGAATCAGAATCAGAACACCAATGTTTGCGGTATCGTTATCTTGTTTCAGTTTTGGGCATAAACATCGATTCGCAGACGATTTTATGTTTGAAACGAATTTAGGGTAATATGAAACTTACCGCTTTGAGCTGTGCCCAGTTCGGATTCAATGTCGTAGAAGTAAGGGGAGTGCCTTCTTTTTTAGGGTTATCTCTGTCATCGCGACGTCTCTTGCCCGCCATTGCTGTGCAGTCCGTAAACAAAATACGAAAGATGGGTGTCTTTCTAAACTAACTATTTATATGTATGTGCATGTGGGAGAACATAAGTGGGAACAGCATTGCGGAGGTCAGCGGGTCTTTCTAACTACATATTTTATGTTTACGTTTGGGATCGCTCTGTGTTGATGCTATAAAATGACGTGGGCGAGCAACACACCTTTCGACCAATTAACTCGTTGTCTAACTACGTCACTAAATTGCTAAAAAAAATTTAAGAATGGGTGATTTTTTTTAAATAAATTTTAAAGCGGGAATGTTTAAATCGTTTTTACAGTAGAAACAAAAAGTTCTTATTGCTTAATTAAGGACCAACTCACATTAATTTTGGTGTGAAACAGGAAGGTGGAAAAGGCCTAAAGACGCTTGGGAAGAACGGGTGTGTACATTTTGCACATCTAAGGCTGTGGAATCGGAAAAACATTTGGAATGTGATGCATTCAAAGACATAAGAGAAATTTATGAGAACATGTTAGCATCAATGCGTTGGCATTGTCTTTTTAGCAAGGGATTGTTGGAAGGTTGGGCCAGCTCATCATCAATTTGAATCGGAAAAGGATTGAATTGCAAAAAGTGAAAAACAGGGAACTAATGGTCTCATAGAGTATTTTTAGTCTCGTGAACCTTAAAATATCATTTATTTTTTTTATATGATCAATAACTAACTCCTAAGACATTCAAAATTTGATAGTTGTAACTTGGATTTTCAAAAATTTCTGCCAAATTTTTTTATAAATTTGAGTGTGGAAGTATTTAAATCATTTTTTATGGGAGAAACAACATTGTAATAACTCTTGGGACATTCAAAATCTTCAGCGTGATAACTTGGATTTTCAAAAAAATTTGCAAAATTTTCTCAAAATTAGATGTTTGAGTGTTTAGACTATGCCCACGCAAATGCAATGAATAAGAATGCATATTCATTACGGATATGTAATAATAATATCATCAAACATTAAAACAACACACACAACAAATATTGCATCACAATATAGCTTTTGCATATTTATTGATGACATTATTGATTTTTACTATGAAATTGGAAAATATATAATGGATAATTAAATTTAATATATCATTTATTTGATGAATTTGTAAAAAAAATAAACCATTTTAAAAGCAAAAGAAAATTTAAATCTTTTCAAAAACAAATTCATATTAATAGCCATCAACTATAAATTAAGTATTGATACTATTGTTATGAAATATACTCATATCATCTCATATATATTATTATTAATATTGTGCAAATAATAAAAGGTAACATAACTAGCAATTACATCAGATGTTGCAAATAAAACGTCTTAAGACAATAGCATGTAGCACTAATTAATGTTTATTCGACAATTGTTGAAAGCCAAAAAAAAATTAAGAAAAGGCAAGGACCATGCTACAATGAAAATCTCACTACAATATTTCTTCCTTGAGCCTTACAAATCATGAGGCCTATGTTGAAGTTAAAGACCTTCCATAAGCACCACAATGAAAATACAATTTTTTTACATCAAAAGACCACACTTCACCTTGGTTTTAAAGTTTTGGCCGCAAAATTTATATAAACTACTTGTCTATCTAACTGGTAAAGACATGAAAGAGTTATTGTGAATTTTGCATTTTAGACAGGAAACATAGGGATAAATTTGACAAAAAAAATGGATGAAGAAAAAACATGCATGTGGAATTGTACATAGTGACCTTTGTGGTCCCCGTGAGAATTTAGTCATTGGCAAGTCCAAATTATTTTATGACATCCATTAACCATGATATAATGAAATCTTACTGCAGTATTGCTTCTTTGAGCCTTACAAATCATGAGGACTATGTTGAAGTTAAATACCTTGTCTAATTATGCTAACTGGAATGCCTCGTAAATAAAGAAATAGATCATGATTTGCTACTTTCGAAATCAAAGGTTGTTTTGGTACGATTCTTGCATATTTCTTCTTGATCACTTCCTTGTGCTATAGATAACCTTAATCAGTACAAAGCAATTTTTTTATAGTTTGAAACATGTGTCTACAAAGGACTATAACAATTTTGTAAATAAATTTTGAATTTTTATGTGAATTAAGATCTACCCTTGAATAAAATTGCACATATCTCCAATCTGGAAATTGAACCCAAGAATAACATCAACAACAACTCTTCTTGATAAAATTGCCTATGTTTCTCTTCTGACTGTTGAATCACCTTTGTATTATTTCCTTCATGATCCATGAAACTATTCAAAAGATCACATTATTCTTTACCACTAATCTCCTTGGTGTCTACCATGTTCTTGTTTTTTCAGTAGCTGATATGAAGTTGGTCACTTTTGTTCTTTGTGCAAATAGTAAAATATATATGGAGCAGTGGCTTTCATCACTTCAAGAGTAGTAAAAACAAGGATAATGCGAAAATAACTCTAGCACTTAGAGAGATTTGGTAGCAACTTTGGAATTGGTGGACATGTCTTGCTTTGCGGTGTGGCTACTCGGCATAGCTTTCTTCAAAAGCAATAAAAACAAGGCTATGGAGAAAATAACTCTAGCATCGAGAGAGATTTGGTAGCAGTTGTTGAATTGGCGAACATGTCTTGCTCTGTGGTGTTGGCTACTAGGCATAACTTTCTTGATCTCTTATAGAAAAAAGAAATTTGCAGTTTAGTTGTGGTATCTTCCTTGTCCCTCTTACAACTTTGGGTATTCTATTTTATTTCATTGATATCATAAAACAAAGTTACCAACCTCTAGGTTTTAATGAGCAGGAGTTGATATATCATCACCATGTCAGGCCTACTTATGCAAAGCAATTAGTTGGGCTTCAGTGGGCTCACCACACATTGTTATCGTTGTCCTCCTCTCGCTGTGATGTATCAAAGGATGAGTTGGGAACACTCGAAACCTAATATCATAATTCACTTATCCTTACTATATTGGACTACAACTCTTGATATTAAGCATTATGAGATTATGTATTGAGTACTGAATAATTTGGCTCTTAATTATAGTGAGAATCCTTGTATTTAAGTGCATTGAAAATGTTTATATGCAGAGGACTGATCATGTCCATTTGCAAAGTTGTAATAAATGTACATAACTTGCAATCATAATCACAATGAAGACTCCTAATTTCTCAATATAGACTTGATTAAGATATAAATTTAGCAAGAAGCCATGTTCATAATTAAATACTGACTGAAAATAATTATCGTTACCGATAGGAAACGTTGATACATTATGTGAAGTGCGGAGGTGTGGAGGAAGAAAGATTCATCCGCACCTTCGCACACTGCATAATGTATCAACGTTGTGGAGATTTGTTCAGCCTCCACCCCCTCACTTACATAAGGGACCTAGACCCCATCAGTTCTGGCATCATTAGGCAAAGTAGTAGCAATGCCAGGCATAACAGTGTTAGTGTTAGAGCACTCACCAATGAAATGACCACTTTCAAGTTTTTTTATTTTTTTTAAATGATTTTTTAGGAACTGACCTGTCCCAAAAATAAATCACCCTCCACGAAGGGAATTATGTCACATCAAGACTCATTGAACCAATGGAAAATAAGAAATAAGATTTACAAAAAATAGAAATTTATTTTTTAATTTATGAAAAATAAGAATATTCAACATTTCCCGAATCTTTGGTTAAAATTACAAAAACTTGACAAAATAGTTGAAGATCAACAGATTTTAACAACAAGGTGGGTCCTATTTATAATAGTTATAATAAATTTTATTTTTTATTTTAATGTTTAGTAAGTTATATTATATATAATTTTTTAAATAGTTTAATATATTTTTTAATTTCGAAATATTTTTGACGTCATTAATTTTTAATTAAGTAATATTATGATTTAGAAATAAGTCTTTTGGATTAATCACATTTTTAGGATTTGGTTGACGTTTCGAACCAACTAATGTGGTTCATCCTCAAGACAAGGTGAGAAATCCATTGATCAGAAGGAATAAATAGTAAGGATGCGGTATTGCCTAGAGTTAGCCGTTAGAGATTAGTCGTTGGTGAATTAGTTAGTAGGTAAAGAGCTAATCTCTAATGGCTAACTTTGGGCAATGTTGCGTCCTTACTATTTATTCCTTCTTATCAATGGATTTCTCACCTTATCCTGAGGATGAACCACATTAGTTGGTTCAAAACATCGACCAAATCCTAACAATGTGATTAATCCGAAAGACTTATTTTGATATAAATCAACATCATCTTATTCTTTAACTTTTTATATAATAAATAGTAATAATAACACTGTTTAATAAATTTATTTAAATAAAATAATTATTAGTATTTTATTAGTTTTTAAATGTTTTTAATGATGATGATTATTAATTTAAATTGATAATAGAATAAAAAGTAATAAATTATTTAGATTTTTTTAAAATATTACTTTTTATTCTTTAAGGGAATAATTATAAAATTATCATAGTTTTAATGATTTAGAAGACTAAAAAACATTATAAAAGTAATATCTAATTTGGATATAATTAAGTATGTGTGGAAAAAGTATGGTAAAGCTGAAAAATTCTTGCTTTAGATGGTGTCAAAGTATCAGGAATTGCCAAATTTCCAATTTTCCCATGTAACTCAAGGGAAGGATGTAATGATATTTTAATAATATCAATATCATGTGAAATGACATATTTATTGCACAAAGTACATTCTACAACTCAATATGGAAGATGTGTAATTCTTTTCATGCTCAAACTTGAACTCGCATGTTACCTTTACAATGTAGGCTATAATAAAAAGTCATAATGATTGTATATATTTGGTTAGTTTTAATTAAAAGTAATATAAAAATTCAATAATCCTCGGAAGAATATATGTGAGCAACAAAAAAGGGGTATTATAGGTGAATTCCATACAAAAGTGCCCCAACAAAACATAATGTATGGCACATAATATTACTAGGAAAAAATTTTAATAGACTCTATCCACCGTCAAGTAATTATAGTAGGCTTGATTTGGCCATTAACCTTTAATTCAACTATCTTTCATTTACACCTAGCATTAGCATACTTGTTTACTTCTCTATTGAAAACTCGTATGACATGGAAATATGCTTTTGAAGGGACATCTTCTACATTTTCCTCACTCTTTTCATGATATTTTACACAAATTCTCATTTGGGAGGGAGCCTTTAACTAGATGATGTAGGATTAAGAAAGAATCTCCCATAACTGTAAGTGTGTCCACCTGATGTTCTTTGGATAACAAAAGTCCCTAGTAGAGTCCATATACCTGTGCTCGATTATTTTTCATATGACCATAAATAAATTAAATATTTTGATTTACATATGAATAAAAATAATTGTATATTGACCTTAAGCCAAAAGTAAGTAAAAAGAAAAATAAAATATTAAGGTCAATAAGCCTTTCTTTTGAATCAATTGACCTCAGATTTTTGTCTACCTTTTTCTGTTTAAGTGTCACATATGTGCACCATATGATTATGACATTTGTTCAATTACAGTTCTAGATATTTCGCCCTCCCTCTTCCTGTTATGCCTTGTGTTATCATTGTTGTGCTTGCCACTGTCGATCCCTAAACCTGGAAGACTATTAGATTTTTCCGCAGGATGTCCATCTCACAAACGATCTGGTGACGGGTGAAAAGGTCATGGTTGTCATGGACGACCTTAAGGGCGTACAACATCTGGGTTCCCCTGTGCTGAAACTTGTACACCTTTCCCAGTTAACGTCTTAAGGAATGCTTTACAAAGATTTCTAAGGTCTAAGAGAATTCTGTTTAGACGTGTTTTGAGCAAAATTATTTATGGGGACATAAATGATGGGAGGATTGATGAATTTTCTCAAGAGATCGACAAGATAGGGTCATGGCTAGCAGGAAAAAGAGAAGTTGTAGCCAAGTCTTTGCTTAAAAGGGTTGATTAGAGTAGAATTTATTATTGTCAAATGAGGTTTGAGAAGAGACTAGAGCTTGTAGAACACAAGGCAAAATGCCCATTAAGGCCTGTGATGTGTGCCAATGAAGGTTGTGCAAAGGTGTTGTCAGCTATTCACTATGAGGAGCATGATGGTACATGTCCATTCAAATTATTTCCCTGCAAGCAAGGTTGTAAAGCCAGTATCTTAAGGAAAGACATGGAGAACCATTGTTCCACAATCTGCCCAAATAAAGTGGTCCCCTGCCCTTTCAACAAGGTTGGTTGTGTTGTTGTGCTTACACAAGGTTCATTGGATCAACACTTCAATGATTCTATTGCCTCCCATTTGCTCAATGTCCTTCAAGTACTCCAAAAGCATGAGACTACGTCTGTGAACCAGGCATAGTGCATTCTTTTGCTTGAGAAGGTATGTCAAGCAATTTCACACACATAGACTTTGATGCATGGAGTAGCGGTAGTTTTCATTTTCTCTGTTTTTCAATTTGGATCCTATTTTACTCATGGATTTATGCTCCAAAAGGTCCCTTGAGGTTGTTAGAATAATTACTTCAAAGATCCTTCCTCTAGGGTTGACTCTGAAAGGAAGAAAGATTCATTCATATCAATATTTCGCTCGTTAGTTTGTGGAAATTGAGTACTTGTAGACATAAAATTATGTCCAGGTTTCTTGGTCCATTGCTTTTCAGCGAAAGAAGCATTGAGCAAGTTGTCATACTGAATCTGGCTTCCTTATTTTCATTATAGCCTACATTGTAAACGTATACGCGCATTGACAGTTGTCCTCTTATCCAGGGGGGTTGGGGTAGACGACGGGGTGTTGGCATCCGAGCGCACAGGTTGGGAACCTAGACATGAAAGTATGGTATTCCTTAGTATTGCACTTCCTTGGTGGAGTGATTGTTTGTCTACTTACTTTTTAGCGTATCTCCAATACATTCATGGGTTATAATAAAGATTAATAAGTTGAATGCTTGCACGAATCAAGATTCAGTGGACAGTTAAAGGAGTGAGATATAAGGGTGGAAGAACTTTTAATCATCTAACATTGGATTTAACGATGTAGAGGAGTACAGAGTGGCAATTGGGGGAGTTTTTCCCAGAGGGAACACCTTACGACTTAAATATATATCATATATTATGTTAAATCTTTCATCAAGTTTTGCATTCAAAAAGATGTTTGCATCTTGAGAGATTTTATCACTCTTAACATTTTATACATTCGAAGTTAACATGGATCTATGATTGATAGATAGTACATATATATCATAAACTATGTTTATAATAAACATATATAGTATTAGTATATTTATATTTTATACATTTATATATAATGTTGTTAAAAAAACTTCACAAGATTGGGAGTTTTAAGTTTAAAAAATATTAAAATGGCTTTTACCTTTTTTTGGGTAATAAGTTTTGTTTTTTTTTTTTTGTAGAAATTTTGAATAATAAAACACTTATTCATAGAGATTATCCCGATTATACACTATTTGCGGAATGCATGCATAATACATAACCTCCTCTACGTTGATCATCAATTTGCGGAATAAAAAACAATCACATGCGCACATTGAAACATCAATCACACATATCAACACAGTATGTAACTGGGGAAAGCATACAGCTGAAAAACCCCAACTATCTGTTTATTATAATGATAGAGAACATGTAACAATACATAGTACAATACTCCTCACAAGTACTCAGTACTATCTCCACCTGTTACACACAAACTAGCTCAGATCTGAATCAAGTCACCGATTCAAATCTCCTCCGATGTCTTCCTGCCTCTACTGCGCAATCCAATGTCAGAATAGGAATGATCCAAGCTCGTTTTCCTTGGCTTGTACTGCGCAATCCTCATTGGCAATCTCAATCACTGATTGTGCAAATCTCATGCACAGCTATAGTCACAACTAATAGTAGTCTCCACCTCTAACACCTGTTTCCACTGAACTATCCATGCACTGAGTTAACTGATGTATTCTTTAGTTGCTTTATGAGTAAATATTAGTGAATTAATTAATAATTAATTCACATCACTCATCACTAGTGTATTCTGCAGTTAGACTAAATACAACTAGTTCAACCAAGTCAAACTGAACACAACTCCATCAACTCCACCAAACTCAATCACTTGAGTTCTAACTGAAGTCCATCATGCAATAGCTCAACTGACCCATAAGAAAAGCGTATTTCCTTCTGGCAATTGCATGTGCCACATTCGTAGCTCGAATTGAAGTGCTCCAAGAGGATAAGTTAATGTTTATAGTTCAAATATTATTAAGAGCTAATAATATTCGATTGTTCTATTTTTAGCCTGGCAGTCTAAAAATAGACTCCACCCATATGTCTAAAAATAGAAGTCCATCTATTTTTACCAACATGACCAATCATCCACAAATAACATCCTGCAACTCATAGACCATGATCCATATGTCTAAAAATAGACTTTGCGCAAAAAATAGCCTGCGGGCCCACTTAGTGAAGGCGACTTCTTTTCACTAAGCTCCATCATCTTGTTCATTTTCAACACTCCCTCTCAACAAGATATGGATTATCTGCAACCCCTATCCTGCCTCGGTGGTATTCGAATTTGCTCCTGGTGAGCACCTTCGTCAAGATATCAGCATCCTGATCCTCCGTTGGAATGTATGAAAGTAACATGGTTCTCCGCTGCACACAATCTCTGATATGATGGCACCTGATGTCAATGTGCTTGGATCTATCATGAAATACTGGATTAGCCGAGAGTTTAATGCAACTCTGGTTATCACAATAAATCATTGTAGGCTCCAAGTGTGACCCGAACAACCCGACCAGGATCTTCCTCATCCATATAGCCTCGCATGCAGCCAAACTTGCTGCCATATACTCGGCCTCTACTGAACTGAGTGTCACGGATCTCTGCTTCCTGCTGTACCAAGAAACTGCTATCGACCCGATACTAAAGATCCCTCCAGATGTGCTCTTTTTGTCCGTTGGGCTCCCTTCCCAATCTGCATCCGTGAAGCCACATAGCTTCACCTCATCCTCCTGTCTGTACCACAATCCATATCCCGATGTGCCTCTGAGATAACGCAATACATGCTTGCCTGCCTTCCAGAAGAGCTTGGTTGGCTTAACCATAGCTTGTGAAAGCTGGTTAACAGCATAGCATATATCGGGTCGTGTATTGACCAGATACATAAGCGACCCCACCAACTGTCGATAAACAGTGGCATCCACTACCTCTGCTAAAGTAGCATCCTCATTCCTCCAACCTCCAGGAAGAGGAGTATCAACAGGCTTGCAGCCATGCATGTTGAACTTCTCCAGTATCTCCCAAGCATACTTACCCTGAGAAACAAATAGTCCATCACTGCGCTGCCAAATTTCCAATCCCAGGAAATAATGAAGGAGGCCCAAGTCCTTCATCTCAAACTCTCTAGCAAGATCATCCTTGCATGAAAGTATCAACAACTCATTTCTCGTCAAAATCAAATCATCTACATAAAGTACAATGATAAGCAACTTACCCTCCACCACAATCTAATATAGGTTAGGATCTGCCTCTCTTGGAGAATCCAAGTCCGGTGAAATAATTGTCTATCCGTGTGTACCAAGCACGTGGTGCTTGTTTCAACCCATACAACGCTCTCTTGAGCCTGCACACATGCGACTTGCTGCTGAAGATCTCGAAACCTTCGGGCTGCTCTATGTACACCTCCTCCTCAATGACTCCGTTGAGGAACGCAGTCTTCACATCCATCTGATGAATGTGCCACCCCATCTGCACTGAGAGAGCAAGAATCGTCCGTATGGAAGAATACCTTGTGACAGGTGCAAAGGTCTCCTCATAAGCGATCCTCTCTATCTGTGAGAAGCCTCGGGCAACAAATCTTGCCTTGTACTTCTCCACACTCCCGTCAGCTGCCTGCTTCACTTTGTAGATCCATCTCGAACCCACCACTGATTTCCCTTCCGGTCTTGGGACAATCTCCCATGCACTGTTTCTGACAATCGAATCATACTCTTCCACCATGGCATCTACCCATGCGGGATCCTCCACAGCTTCCTCGAAAGAGGATGGCTCAGTCACAGCACATTTGCTCACAAGAGCCATGTATCCAGTGTACCGATCAGGTGACTGTCTCTGTCTGCGTTGTCCTGTAGGTGGTCCTACAGCCTTCTCTGCATCTTGAGCCAGTCACTCAGCTTCTGTAGTGCGCTTTCACCCTCTAATGGTTGGTGCTGCATGAGTGGTCTCTTCCACTCCATGAACTTCATCTTGTGGCTGATCCACGTCCCGAAGCTCATCCTTAGGAACTAATAGCTCCTCATCTGCATGCAAGTGTGGTTCCCTCTCAAGCGAACACTTCATGGCTTTCTCCTCCTAAAATTTGATATCTCGTCGCACAACAGTCTTGCGACTGTCTGGAAAATACACACGATAGTTGTGGGGCATATCAGTGTACCCCACAAATATCCCAACCTCTGCAGTCGGCTCCAGCTTCTTTCTGGCATCCTTCGTCATATGCATGTAAACGTTAGAACCAAAAATCCTCAAATGAGAAATATCAGGCCTCTTACCAGAAGAAGCCTCCTCGGGTGTATTCATGCCAAGTATCCTGTGAGGAAAACGGTTCTGCACATATACTGCAGTATTTCATGCCTCCGCCTACAAGTGAAGGGGTAGGCCCTCATCATGCAACATCGCCCGTGCAGCACCCATGATCGTTCTGTTCTTCTGCTCAGCAACCCCATTCTGCTGTGGGTTATGGGGAGCTATGAGCTCTCTTCGAATCCCTTCTGCGCTGCAGAAGTCCTTGAACTCGCTAGAGATGAATTCACCACCATTGTCGCTCCTAAGAGCCTTCACCTTCTTCCCCGATTCCTTCTCGACCAGTGCTTTGAAATCACAGAACTTTGAGTATGTCTCGCTCTTCTTCTGCATGAAGAAGATCCAACACTTTCGAGAGAAATCATAAACAAAGATCACATAGTACATGTGCTTTGCTGTCGAAGCTACTGAGAAAGGTCCACACACGTCTGTGTGAATTCTCTCAAGGATCGTCGTGGCGCGACTATCCTTCTTGTGAAAGGTGGCTTTCACAAATTTTCCCAAAGTACACCCCTTACACTGATCTGACTGCACAAGAGTGCCTTTAGGAAGCCCAGTAGTAATCTGCTGCAGTATCTTCAAGGCTCCATGGTGAAGGTGGCCCAATTTCTTGTGCCACAGCTCACCATCATCCCGGCTCACCAATCTTTTTGCCTTGCATGCCATTGTTGCGCAGCCATCTACATGCAACTGATAAAGGTTCCTGATTCAAACCCCTATCTTCCGGGTTTCTCCAGTTGTCTTACTGCGCAGGAAAGCCTTTCCCTCGCTGAAAACAACATCATATCCCTTGTCTTCTAATATTGCCACAGAGATAAGATTCTTCTTCAATCCTGGAACATGCATCACTTCCTTCAATATGAAGGGTTTACCAGACTCCCTCTCAAAGGAAATGGTACCGATATCGGTCGCACTGTATCTACCATCATCGCCCATCTCGATGTGCACTCCAAGATCTTTCTCCTCTAGATCAGAAAACAAATCTCGATCTCCTGTCATGTGAAAAGACGCACCACTGTCCAAGAACCATACCGATCCCATCACACTTGATACCAAGCATGCGATCAACGAAAATTCCTGTTCAAACTGCGAGGCTAAGGCCTCTCCCGCTGCAGATCCATCAACTTGCTTATTTTTCTTCTTCTGCGGACAATTTGTGGCATAATGTCCGTGCTGGTGACAGTGAAAGCACTTCACCTTGGACATGTCCTGCTTCTTGCCTTTCGCACCGGAATGAGAAGCTTTCTTTTTCTTCCCCTTCTTTGCTTTGGCAGCCAAAGCGCAATTTTCTTCATCAGGTGCCTTTGATGAAGATCCGTCCCTGGTATTCCGCCTGATCTCCTCTTGCACAAGATCCGACCAAAGTCTCTCCCATCCTGGCAATTTCTCTCGACCATTGACAAAGTCCTGATAGGAATGCCAACTCTTCGGAAGACCAAGTAGAGCCAAGCTCACCAAGTCCTCATCATCGACAATCACCCCACACTTCCCAGCTCATCCCAGAATTGAGTGAACTTCGTGAGATACTTGGGCATATTGTCTCCTTTCTCACACTTAATGTTTATGAGTTTATACTTGAGCGCCAACATCAAGTATGGAGAAGCCTTTCCATGCAGGCTGGACATAATGTGATCCTTCATGCCCTCCAACAGAATCCTTCGACACTTTGCTGTCTTCTTTTGCCAAGCCTCAACGTGAGCAGCATGAGTAGGCTTTGGGACCTCAGCCTCTATGAACTCCTTCAGCCCACTGTCATCTAACACTGCCTCCATCCTGTCTTTCCATGCAATATAATTCGAGCTGCCCTCAAGAGCATACTCCAATTGCAATCCGTTGAAAGACATTTCAACTTTGACACCAAGAAAACACTGCTGCAAATTCGAATTCCACCAGCTCAAAACTCAACCGCTTCTGATCTAAAATTCGTGAGAACAAAGTATTTCTCGTACAGAGATTGACTATATGGGCTTTTACCGGATATCTCACCTTCCAAAAGAAGGATGAATCCAGAGGCTACCTGGCCCGATTACAAACTCTGCCTGAAGAAATAAAATGTAATCACTTTCTGAATAATAGATCTGATGATCAACTCTGCTCCAATACCATGTAGAAATTTTGAATAATAAAACACTTATTCATAGAGATTATCCCGATTATACACTATTTGCGGAATGCATGCATAATACATAACCTCCTCTACGTTGGTCATCAATTTGCGGAATCAAAAACAATCACATGCGCACATTGAAACATCAATCACACATATCAACACAGTATGTAACCGGGAAAGCATACAGCTGAAAAACCCCAACTATCTTTATATTATAATGATAGAGAACATGTAACAATACATAGTACAATACTCCTCACAAGTACTCAGTACTATCTCCACCTGTTACACACAAACTAGCTCAGATCTAAATCAAGTCACCGGTTCAAATCTCCTCCGCTATCTGCCTGCCTCTACTGCGCAATCCAATGTCAGAATAGGAATGATCCAAGCTCATTTTCCTTGGCTTGTACTGCGCAATCCTCATTGGAAATCTCAATCACTGATTGTACAAATCTCATGCACAACTATATTCACAACTGATAGTAGTCTCCACCTCTAACACCTGTCTCCATTGAACTGTCCATATGCTGAGTTAACTGATGTATTCTTTAGTTGCTTTATGAGTTAATAATTAGTGAATTAATTAGTAATTGATTCACATCACTCATCACTAGTGTATTCTGCAGTTAGACTAAATACAACTAGTTCAACCAAGTCAAACTGAACACAACTCCATCAACTCCACCAAACTCAATCACTTGAGTTCTAACTGAAGTCCATCATGCAATAGCTCAACTGACCCATAAGAAAAGTGTATTTCCTTCTGGCAGTTGCATGTGCCACATCCGTAGCTTGAACTGAAGTGCTCCAAGAGGATAAGATAATGTTTATAGTCCAAATATTATTAAGAGATAATAATATTCGACTGTTCTATTTTTAGCCTGGCAGTCTAAAAATAGACTCCGCCCATATGTCTAAAAATAGAAGTCCATCTATTTTTACCAACATGACCAATCATCCACAAATAACATCTTGCAACTCATGGACCATGATCCATATGTCTAAAAATAGACTTTGCGCCAAAAATAGCCTGCGGGCCCACTTAGTGAAGGCGACTTCTTTTCACTAAGCTCCATCATATTGTTGCATTTTCAACATTTTTTGTTTTGTTCGTTGTTGTTATTGTTTTTTTTTTGGCTTTGTAATTTTGAATTTCGTAATAATAATTAAAAAACTATTGCCTTTTAATTTTGCCTTTTATACCCCGGTGGGGGTGATGTTCTGGTCATGGGAGAGTCGTTGGATGGTGTGCCATCCCTCACAAATGTAATGTCTTCTTAATGAAGTGGCAGAGGATGGTTGAGGTGCAAGGTAAGGTTACTAGCTGGGTTTGCTACTTTAATTTCATAGTTATGAAGACAATGTGGCAAAGTTATGAGGTATGTGTGAATGGAGGTGAGGTTTGCTCCTTGTCCTCCCTTATGTGTTGTAAGTTGGTGCTTTTTCTAATTAGCCTCACTCTTCCATAGTGGCATGGTAAATTTCTTAGGCAATTGGTGTGTAATAGGCCACACAATATTACTCAGATAAGATTACTGAAAGTTGTCAAGTTTGTCACTTCTCATGTGTTGGACTGGTGTTATGATTTTGGCAAGGTTTTCCTTTTATTCTCCTTGTGTGATTTATTGAAGGTCATTTTCATATTTTTATGGTCTTTAAAGGCGTTGTTGAATGGTGGGTAATTGGTAATTGTACTCATGGTATTTGCCCACTAAAGGTCTTTGTTTTTGCGTCCTAATGTGTTGGGGTCCTAGTTAATTGTCCCAGTTTAATTTAGTCAATTAACTAAGTTTTCTATCAATTGGAAGTGTTAAGAGTTCTAGATGTTGTCTCAGCTTCTTTGAATTAGATTATGCTTTGAAGTATTCCACTATTGGTTCTGGTGTAATATCATGTCTCTAAGTTGTAGGGCGATTGAAAATTTGCTTGAAATTGCTCATATTGTTTAGCATTTGGGGGATGATTTGGTAGTTCTCAAGTATGGAATTCATGGTAGTGTATATCACCCCTTTTCTTGTTTTGGAGGCACGGGTTCTTTTCTTTCTTGTTCTTAGTGTTCTTTGGTTGTTACGCTTATGCCTCATATGCAAAGGATGTGTAGTAGGAGAGGTGGAGGAGGCAATGTTGGCTCTAAAAGAAGTTGACCTTTTGCCTATGACTCTGTGGCCACCTTTTTTTATGCAGTTCCTTTGGAAGTTAGAGAAGATATTTTACTGTTGGAAAGTAAAGAGGTAGGGGACTGCCTATATCACTCAAATTCGGAGATGATGGGGAAGGATTTGAAATGGGTACCAGACCATGGTAGATTTAGGAAGAAACAACTTCATGTTGTGAATTCATTAGCCTTGTACCAACAAATGACCACTCTACTGCATTTGATATTCAAGGACAAATATATTTTCTTCACTAGAGGATGTCAAATGAATGATTCGTAATCTCATGTATTGTTTGGATAGTGTGGATTCTTGCTTGGCTCATGTAGAAAGTTTCTTGGCGAGTGACTCTACCTCCGAAGACCTCATTGATACTCCAGTTGGTAGTGGGCAAACCCCTACTATAATTTCCTCATATCAAGATTAATGATGATGGGCTTCAAAAGGTTTTTTTGTCAAGTTTTGGTCATGTGTCCTTCAGCTACAATTTGTATGGGAATTTATGTTTATGGTCTACCTAATTTGATCTAGAGCATTTGGGCTCTTATTTCCTTTCTTATGGACTTATCAATGGTGAATTCGATTTCCCGAGTTTTCCATGGACTCTAGAGGGACTCTTGTTATAGACATTTTGTTTACGGTTTGGAGGTGGATGGTTCTCATTGTTTTTTTGTTGATACACTTTCAAAAATCTTTGTGGCATGTTGTGTTTGTTCCAGATTTGTTGTGGACAATACTCTCTTTCGATGTAGACGAAGCTTGTCTGGGTTGATGTCCTGCATGCATTTGCAACTTGGTTTATATTGGTCCGTTGGCTAAGTATGCTTTTGTCTCAAGATATGATGATGATCGTTATGTGCTGGAAACATTATACAAAATTTTGGTTGTTGAACTTTAGGTTTTCTACTACCTCCTTCTCTCATTGTTTCTAGACATATATGTACACATCTTGGTGAATATTTGAAGTGAAGAGTAGATGGGCATTGTTTGAATAGGTCATTATAGAAGACTTTAGCCCACTAAGGAGTAAGTGGTATATCTCTCATTAGCTAGTATTCCTTGGTTTCATGGCGATCTCTTTCATTTTGGTTTCCTGGTATGCACTTAATAATGTAGCGGGCTCATACTTTGTCATTGTAGTCTGGAATCTCATATACATATGAGCTGTTGGTGTGGTGACTAATATATTGAAGAACATATTTGTTCTAATTGTTGTAATGGAGGTGTTCAATTAGTTTAGTTTATCTAGTATTTTGGGGGGTTCTGAGTTAGATTTTGATGAACTCAATGTAACTCTTTTTTTATTATGAATACAATGAGTTTCAATTCAAAGAAAAAAATTGACTTTCGTAATTTTTTTTTTTGCAATAGTTGCCAAATGTTTTACATTTATAGTCAAAGGATCTTAGCTTGAGTGGTTTGGTGAACAATTTGTTGCCCTAATTGCGGAGGTTCATGTCTTCAAAGACATGTTGTAACTGACCTGTTAGTGGTATTTATGAATAGTTGTAGTGGGTGTAATAGTGGAAGTAGATCATCGAAGTTGTCAATTAGATGTTCTCATTATTGTTTAAAAATATATTTTATATTAGCAAATAGGTAAATATGTATAGTCAAAATGTATATTAACAAATAGGTAAATATGTATAGTCAAAACATAATTAATACAAAGTCAACCTTGAATTATATTACTTGCCTTACTAGTAAGTATTGGGTTGTATAATATTTATTCTACTATTGAATTGTATAACCTGTCACTGGTATTTATGAATAGTTGTAGTAGGCGTAATAGTGGCAGTAGATCATCGAAGTTGTTGATTCTCTAAATGTTCTCATTATTGTTTAAAAAAATGTTTTACATTAATAAATAGGTAAATATGTATAGTCAAAACATAAATAATACAAAGTCAACCATGAATTATAGTACTTGCCTTATTAATTAGTATTGGGTTGTATAGTATTTATTCTAGTATTAAGTTGTATAATTTTTATTCTAAGTATTAGACTATATATTTATTATTGTATATTTAATGTATTGTTATGCAACCAACTCACAAAATAAAAGAATGAGATAGATCAATGACTTCAAAAGTAGCCTCTTCGAGGGGGCAACCTCCTTTATATTACACAAATGAAGAATTATTGGATGATACAAATGACAATACCTCCTTTCTATATATAGGAGTCTAAGGGGTCACACTATAATCACAACCGACATAACAATAATAATGTAAGGGTACAACAATAACAATAGTGGGCTTTTATGGGGCACAATAATAACAATATGGGGAAACATGGGCACAACAATAACAATAAGGGACTACAATGATAATAATAATGATAAGGGAATACACTAGTATTATAGGGACCTAACATGCCCCTCTCCTTCAAAAAAGTGTTGTCCTCAATGCCTGAGTAGTTCTTGATGATTTTGTATAAAATTCTCATCCTCCCATGTGGAATCTTCAGCGGGTAAGTTCTTCCACTTGATGACATACTCTGAAATTGATCGATTTCATAGTTGTCGAGTTCTTATTTCAATGACTGCTTCAGGTTCCAATATGATTTTTCTTTCCTCGTCAAGTTCTGGCAATATTGTTTGAACTGGGAGCTTGTCACCTATAACCTTCTTTAAGCTTGGAACATGGAAAACTCGGTGCACTCGGGAAGATGCAGGAAGTTCCAATTTGTATACCATAGTACCAATATTTTGCAACACCTTGTACGGTCCATAAAACTTTGGTGATAATTTATTATCCTTCTTAACTTGCTCGAGGGACGTTTGTTTGTATGGTTGTAGTAGTAGAAATACCCAGTTACCTACATCAAAACTTCTTTCGTTGCGATGCTTATTTGCATGTTGATTCATTCTATTATGCGCCAAAGTCAGGTTATCCTTTAAGAGTTGGAGAACTTTTTGTTGAGGTTCGTTGTGATATTCCATTGCTTGAACCTTAGAATTTTCTCTTAAATATGATGTGATGGACGGTGGATGATATCCATAAAGTGTCATAAATGGGGTCATTTTTGCTGCAGTATGGGAGGAAGTGTTATACCACCATTCAACGATAGGCAACCATTTGACCCACTGTGTCTATTTATCAGATACAAAGCAACGAAGATATCCTTCCAAACATTTGTTCATTATCTGAGTTTTCCCATCAGATTGAGGATGATAAGATGAACTATGAGCTAATTGAGTACCGAGACAAGAAAATAATTATATCCAAAAATTTCCAGTGAAAATAAGATCTTTGTCGCTTACAATAATCTTTGGGTTTCCATGTAACTTTTGAATTGTTTCCATAAATGTAGTACCAATTGTATTGGCTTTAAATGGATGAGATAATGCACAAAAGTGTGCATACTTGGTAAGTCTATCAACTACCACCATGATGACACTTTTTTCTTCGGACTTGGGTAAATCTGCGATAAATTCCATTGAAACCTCCTCCGAATGTTGACTTGGAATGGATAAAGGTTGTAATAGACCTAGGGTCTTAATTGTCTCAACTTTATTTTGTTGGCAAACCAAACATTCTGCCACAAACTTTTGAATAATAAATTTAAGGCCATCTCAAAAAAATTCCTTCTTAACCCTGTGGTAAGTTTTTAAAAATCCTGAATTCCCTCCTAAGGGACATGTGTGCAATTCCAGAAGAATCTTTTGTTTGAGTTGGGACTTCTTACAGAGGTATAAGCAATATTTGTATCATAACGAATCATTTTTCCAACTAAATGTATCAGATGTAGTGGGATCTTGTTGCAACTTTTGAATGAGTTCCCACACTTTTTCGTCATTCTTTCATTCATCCCTTGCTTCGTTTATCTAATCTGGTTGGATAATAGAAATGACACGAAACAATGCTTCAACATCCTCATCTTTTCTTGAGAGTGCATCTGCAACAACATTTTGCTTCCCTTTTTTGTAGATGATTTCAAAGTCATAATCCAACATCTTTGTGACCATGGTAAATTTTAGGGGCGAATTTTAGCCCAAGGGCGAAATTTAAGGGGTTTTTCATTTTAGAGGGGCGAAATTTTTATAAAATACCAATTTCATATATTTAGCCCAACTTTTATTAAAAAAATAATTATTTTTTTCAATTTAGCCCAAAACAAAACGGGCGGATAAACTATGAAAAGACTCATTTGACCAGATTCACCTGGCTTGGGAGGCTATATTCCATTACAATCGCTCGATTTTCTAATTTGCAATGTTAAATTTGTTTGCAATCGCCCATTTTCTGGTTTGGGAGGTTGTATTTGGTCCCAATAAATAAAAATACAAATAAAGTGGAGGTATGGTAAATAAATAAAACCTCTTTTTATAGTTACTCCAAAGGTATGGTAAATAAATAAAAATATAAATAAATTAGAGATATGGTAAATAAATAAAACATCTTTTTATATTTAGTCCATAACCCTCTTTCTATTTAAGAAGGCTCAAAAAATAGGTTTTGTTTAAGTGAATCCTAAGGGCCAAATACCATATTTATAAAAGAAGTATGGTAAATTAATAAAAATATAAATAAATGAGAGGTATGGTAAATAAATAAAACATTTTTTTTTTTAATTTTTTTTTTTATTTACTCCATAAATCACCTTATATTTATGAACACGCAAGGGTGTATATAAATAAAAATATAAATAAAGTAGAGGTATGGTAAATAAATAAAACCTCTTTTTATATTTAGTCCATAACCCTCTTTCTATTTAAGAAGGTTAAAAAAATGAGGTTTTATTTAAGTAAATACTATGGGCCAAATACCATATTTATAAAATATAAATATAAATAAATGAGAAGTATGGTAAATAAATAAAACATTTTTTTTTATATTTACTCAAGTCACCTCATATTTACGAACACTAAAAAAATGCGTTATATTTAGGTGAAGCCTATGAGCCAAATGATTATTAATACCATGCAAAAAAACATTATTAACCCTAATATTAGTATTAATAAAAATAAAGATGGCACATGGTATTGACCCATGGTATTCATGTGGAATGTAGCCTATTTAAAGGGGGGAAATTAAATCAGCATAGATCCATCTTTATTCTCGATCTACTAAGCCCTGAGAGGGATCAAATATCGTGATATGCAAACTAGCATAGAGTGAAAAAATATTTGATCCCTCTCGGGGCTTGGTAGATCAAGAGTAAAAAGGGATTTGTAATTTAATGTCACTTAAACATTTTAACTTGGTTAAAAAAAATAAAAATAAAAAAATAAAAAAATAATTTTATTAATTGTTATAAATTATTAATAATAGTTGTTAAGCTCAAGTTTATGATAACCCATGGTAATACCATGGTATTCATGTGAGCATAGACTATTTAAAGGGGAAATTCTATTAGCTTAGATCCATCTTAATTCTAGGTCTACCAAGTGCTGAGAGGGATAAATAGATTTCATCCTTCTAAGAGTGGTAGATGTAGCGTTAAGATGGATATAAGTTGGTTTTATGATAATGAATATATTAAATAGACTTAGGAAATTATATTGTAAAAAACATCTTAAGGTGAATGGTTAAAGCTACATTTAGTCACTTCACAAAATTTAGTAAAAAATACCAATATCTCCATTAATATTGGTTTTTCTGATTTAACAAAAAAAAATCAAAACAGTGAAATCTTATCACTCTTTCCGCATCACCCTCGCAGAAGAGAGATAGTCGCTGCCCAGATTTCCCACCATTTTCAAACGTTCTCAATATGATATCTTCATGAAAAAGTTAAGGTACTGATGTTGGATTAGTTGTTTGAAAAATATGCTGGTTTGTACAACCTTTCATCTTCTCTATTATTCTTAGTTTGTCGTAATGATCTGTAGGGGTTGGGCCACTGCACCATATTGTCCTAAAAGGTGGAGATTGTGCACCAAAAAGGAAATTAATCCACATGTTACAACGCTGTTAAAAAATGCAAGACGTATGAAGGTAGTGAATTATGCTAATAAGCAATTTAGATTGGGAGAGACATAATTAAATTTTATTATTTAATTGAAGATTTCCAATTAAAATAATAATAAATCTACATTTATATATTGATTGGAAGGATTCTGACAACGGTCACTTCTTTCCATTAGATCCCCTTCAGGACTTTGGGATATCTACTACTTTCTTATATTATATAGTTGGGGCTTGCTACTTGTTGGCGTGTTGGGGTAAACAAACTTGATGTGTTTTTTTTTTTTTTTGGGTGTGCAGTTGGAGTCTATGGAATAAGAAAGAAATTTGATAGCTTGACAAAAGCGGTAGAGAAAAGATTAATCTCTCCTGCGTTGACAGAATTGTGGTCAAGATCAACACCTACAAGAACTTTGTTGTGGAATATTATCAAATCTAATAGAAGGGTATGAAAGAGTGTATTATAAGAACCTTGACAAACACAGCCACTGATGATCACCACCTACAAGAAATTTGTTGTGGAATATTATCAAAACTAATATGAGGATATGAAAGAGTGTACAGTAAGAACCTTGACAAACACGGCCACTAAAACTTGCAACATTGTTTGTAGGAAGAGAAAATTGTGTTTCTTTTTTCCAAACATGTATGTTAGTATATTACAGTTTAATGAATATGTTTTCCTATTATCATATATGGTTTCATACTTTAACAAAACATTCGCCAAGACTTCACAATGTTTTATTATTCAATGAAATATTTGCCAAGATCTTACAAGATTTTATACTTCAGTAAAAAAAAATTCCATGACTTTACAAGATAATATAATCTGGTGAGAGATTCGCCAAAAAAATTATATATACATATTATATTATTGGCACAATCGTCTCCCATTTTTCGTATGTATCATGGGGATTCGCCCATTTATTATACATATAAATTTAGGGTGGTTCTTAAAATTTTCTCTCTTTGTGACCCATTTTTGCTACTCTTCTGAAGATAATCTTTGTTCTAAAAAGTATTTAAGGGTATCATGATTTGTTTTTACCTTGAAGTGTCTTCCCATTAGGTAAGGTCATCATTTCTTAAGTGCATGCAGTATTGCCAACATTTCCTTCTCATAAATAGCTTTATGTAAATACTTTCCTTTGATTGGACGACTTTCAAAAGGAAGGGGTCTTTCTTCTTGCATTAAAACAACACCAATTCCATTTCCTAAGGCATCACATTCCACAATAAAGGTTTTTGTGAAGTTTGGCATAGCTAAGACCTGTGCTTGGCACATTGCCTCTTTAAGATGTTCAAAGGCTTTCATTGATTCTCGAGTCCAAGAAAATGCATCTTTCTTCAGTAATGTTATTAAAGGTGCTGCTATTCTCCCATAATTCTTAACAAACTTGCGATAATACCCTGTCAACCCTATAAATCCTCGCATATGCTTTATGGATGTGGGTATTTTCAATTCCTTAATGGCTTTAATTTTGCTAGGGTCTACCTTAACACCTTCACGAGATACAATATGACCCAAATATTCCACCTCTTGTACTCCAAAGAAACATTTGGAGGTTTTTGCATATAATTGTTTCTCCTCTAATAGTTTGAGCACTCTATCAACATGTTGAACGTGATCCTTACAAGACTTGTTGCAGATTAGTATATCATCAAAAAATACTAACACAATTTTTCTAAGGAAGGGTTTGAAAGTGGAATTCATCAAAGCTTGAAATGTAGAAGGTGCATTTGTAAGGCCAAAAGGCATGGCCAAAAATTCATAATGACCCTCATGAGTTCTAAATGTTGTTTTCAAAATGTCTTCAGTCTTCATTCTAATTTGATGATATCCTGAACGAAGGTCCAACTTGGTGAAGTAAATTGCTCCATGCAATTCATCCAACAATTCATCAATGACGAGAATGGAAAATTTATCTTTAATAGTGAGCTTGTTGAGCTCCCTATAATCCGGACAAATGCACCATGATCCATCCTTCTTGTGAACCAATACTACTAGAGCAGAGAAAGAACTTTGACTAGGTTGAATTATACCAGCCTCTAGCATTTCTGCAACCATATGTTCAATTTCACTCTTTTGGGCATAGGGATATCTGTAAGGCTTGATGTTTGGAGGAACACTTCTTGGAATCAAATGAATAGCATGATCATGATCACGAATAGGTGGGAGGCCTTTGGGAGCCTCAAATACCTTGGAATGGTTTTCCAAGACTTTTTGGAGATCTGGAGAAATAGATGATTTCGATGTGGGAACCTCCAGCGAACATAATAGTGAAATTATGCCACGTTGTTCTTTCTTTAGAAGCTTTGTCATGTCGTTAGAGCTGATTATCTTTCCTGGTTTCCCTGCGATACCCCTTAATTCAACTTCCTTTCCTTCTGAAAAAAATTCAAGAAAAGTTCTTGAAAATTAAAAGCTATCGTACCCAAAGATTGTAGCCATTGGAATCCTAGTACAACATCAGCACCACCCATTGGAATGGAAAGCATTAAACTATTCAACACATATTCTCCCATGGATAGCTTGATATTATGGCACTTTCCATAAAAATTTATGGTTCCTCCATTTGCAACCATCACTTGACACTCTGGTGCAAGATATAGGAATCAATTCAATTCCTTCGCTATCTTACAATGAATAAAATTATGGGTATTGCCTGAATCAATCAACACTATTAAATTTTTCTTCTTGATATGTCCTTCTATCTTGATAGTTTAAGGAGTGGTAATTCCGGCCAATGCATTAAAAAATATGGTCGGATTCATTTCTTTTTTCTCTAAGGTTTTTTCCTGGTGTGTATCCTCTTCTTTTGATATTTCTTATTCATTTTTCTTCTTCCTCTTCACAATCTATGTAAAAAATAATTTCTTCTCAGCACACTTATGACCTGTAATATATTTGCTATCACAACTATAACAAAGCCCTTTCTCTCTTTTTTCTTCCAATTGTTGTGGTGTCAACCTTGTAGGTTGTGAAAGGCTAGGGGCAACAACACTTTCATCTTTATAGTTGTGATTGGTAGGCTTCCTTGTTGCCATAATTTTGCTTCCAATTTTTCTTGCCAACCTCAATGCCTTCCCCAATGAATCAAGTTGAGGCAAGGAGAACATCATGTTGGATGTTATCCTTTAAATACCCTATGGACACATCAATCCTATGCTCCTCTAGAATATCTTTTACTCTTATATTTAATGTTTGGAAGTCCTCAATGTACTCCACCATTAAACCCTTTTGTTTGAAATTTATCAATTGGCTAAAAAAGGTGTTGCTTTTTGTATCCTCATAATGTGCTATCATTGCTTCCACAAAAATTGCCCAAGTGACAATTTGTTTACGAGAGCAAAGCCATCGATACCATACAAACTGATTGGGTTCCAAATATAAAGTCGCAATGCGTACCTTTTGTGTGTTTTGCACATTATGGAGATTGAAATATTGCTCCATTTGTAGTATCCATGTTACGGGATCCTTGCCATTAAACTTCCTCATATCGATCTTTGGAACATGGTGGGTCATCAATCCAACATCAGAGTCTATGAAATCATGACTAACATTCTTTTTGTTCTCATCATGAGTTTCCTCTACTACCTTTTCGGTATTAGGAAGCATTTCTTGTACCAACTTTTCTAAACCTCCTTTCAAACCTTCCATGTCTTTCTTCAAATCTTTAATGTTTACTTCTAAACCATCCATATTAGCTTCCACGCCACTCATCTTAGATTCCATGCCTTTCTTTAAACCATCCATCTTAGCTTCTATTGCTTTTTGTGAGAGTGAAATTTGATGCAATTGGTCTCGTAATTTTGATATATCATGTTGCATTTCTTCCTCTTCTTCATGAGTCATGTTAGAGATTTCAGGTTGCCTCCTAGGTGTTTCCATTTTCTTTCTTCGAGGAATCAATTAATGATAAATATGCTTCATTGTGCCCTTTGAATCACTTCAAGAAAAATTTTCAAACCAAACTTATGCAAAATTTTTAAAAAGAATACAAACCTTTTTTTCTCTTTATAAGAGCTCGACATTGAATATGTTGTATATCTATAATTTCGGATCTCCAAGGTCTAAAATTTCAGCCCGTGATAGACCTTTGTGTCCTTTTTCCAACCCCACAAATCTGATCCAGATTTGATTCTCCAAGAAAGAGTTATGTCAAATCTCCCACGATGACCTGATTATAAATTGATTCTGTAGAGTGAACTTGTATGAAGTGCCACGTGTCACTGTTTTGACCTTCGGACTTGAAAATGATACATAGAAAACTACAGTCCGTCCTCTTTCTGTAATTGCTTACAAACTTTCAATCTAATGCTCAGAGAAAAAGTTATAACGATTTTCCCAAGGTGACATGTTTGAGATCGAATTCGGGAACATGCAAAAACCCTAACTTCCTCAGTTCGTATCTCCGAAAATATAGTGAGACAAGATCTGAAATTCAGTCCTGAGGTTCATCATGATTTCAGTTCAAATGGGTTTTAATTTCATCTTCTGAAGCTTCGTAGAAAATAAGTTATAGCGAAAATTCCACGATGACCTGTTTGAAGCAGCGAAACCCTAGAATCCAAAGCTCTCATACCAATTGTTATGCAACCAACTCACAAAATAGAAGAATGAGATAGATCAACGACTTCAAAAGTAGCCTCTTCGAGGGGGAAACCTCCTTTACATTACACAAATGAACAATTCTTGGATGATACAAATGACACAGCCTCCTTTCTATATGAGTCTAAGGGGTCACAATATAATCAAAGTCGACATAATAATAATAATGTAAGGGTAAAACAATAACAAGAGTGGGCTTCTATGGGGCACAATAATAACAATATGGGGAAACATGGGCACAACAATAACAATAAGGGGCTACAATGATAATAATAATAATAAGGGAATACACTAGTATTATAGAGACCTAACATGTATAATCGTAGTAACCTAATAAATTAAATGGTTGGTAAAATGTACATAGATATCTATTCATAAAAAACATCAAGACACTTACCTTGTGATACATCTCACTCTATTAGGATTAAAAAAAAACATAAAAAATAACTAAATTATAACTTTATTTTGAATTATTACTATATTATTGTTTATCATAAAAATAATTAATATATGAGTTAAATATATATTAGGGCAGTCATATAAATTAAATGGTTGGTAAACTACAATAGACATTAATCCATGATGAGCATCATAACACTCGCTCCATGATACATCTTACATTCTTAACCATGGAGATTCACCTCCACTTTACCATGGAAATTATTATATATTTAAAAAAAAACATATAACTAAAAAAATATACTAAAGTAACACTAAGCAATCAGAGTTCAATGCTATAAATAAAAACCAAATAGTGTTTGACACTCGTAGACATGATATTTTTTAAATTAAATTGAAAAACTAAAAGAGCATAACTACCTTTAAATTCAATCTCAACCTATATTTTTGACTACTAAAAATATATTTGGTTGAGATTGAATCCCTACCATCACCTAATAATTATTGATATTTAAATTAAAATTCTAAAAGCCATATTCCAAAATAAGCACATCTATCTTGGTAATAAGTAATATATATATATATATATATATATATATAGAGAGAGAGAGAGAGAGAGAGAGAGAGAGAGAGAGAGAGAGATGCACCATAATATTGATGATAATTTTACACAACATAATGTTGATGATAGTTTCATGCATCTTCAACCTTAAATGGGATATATTTATGCATAAATGTAACAAGTATATAAATGTTGTAATATACATCAAATACACACACACACATCATTGGATGTATATATATATATATATATGGTGTTTTATTGTGTATGTATATGTGTGACATATCCATATACATGCAATATATGTATATATTTATAATCATATATGTGCAGCGTGCATGCATTATATATGCACGGATTCATACAATTTGTGTGTGTGCGTGCTCACATATTGGTGTGTTTTTAGTGTTTTTATAGGCAAATCAACTTTTTAGCTCGAATTTCTCATCATGAGCCCTGAAAACCTGACTGATATTTTGCAGGTTTTTAGATGCCATTTGGTTTTGGGGGTTCAACCCCTCCTCCACTCCACCCAATTCCAAACATCAACTCATTGATCTCCTCTAGAAGTAGAGCTCCAAAGTTATGCCCGACCACACTCATTAAAAAACTTAATGATATCCCAAAAAATGTTATTAATGTGAATTAATCATGTTTCATGGTTCTTCATTTGGTAAATCAATATCTTATTGAGAAATTTATGGGGATTTGTCTCTTCCCAAAATCCCAAAATCTCTAGCTGGATAAAAATTGGAGACTTGTGATAAAAGGAAAGGTATCAACTTCGTTCTGTGGAAGGGGTTTTTCACCTTCCACTTCAAAGAAAAGATTGATCGAATATGATATTCAGAAGCAATCCCTATTTATTAGTGCTCAGGGGCTCTATCTAGATAGATGGAGCCTTGATTGCAACCAGAGAAATGAAATTCCCTCTGCAATGTTGATTTGGGTTAAACTTCTGCACTTTCCTATTAATTAATGGAATGGTGCTTTTCAAAATAGTTGGATGCCTGATCTCTTTTCGTTGAGTTATCAAATTTGCATCCAAGAGCTAGCATATAGTAGATCACTTGCAAAGTTCCAAATACTTGGATAAAGTTTACATTTGTTTTCAACGTATCCGAATCTAGAAGGACTTCTAAAGCACATTATCATGATGTTTTAGATACTTGGATCTCAAATGGATTTTCATGTAGATTTATTTATAGACCTGGTGGGATTTACTTGATTTATTGGACGATATGTAGGTTTTATATGCACATTAAGTATGTCATAATCACACATAGGGGTAGGGGTATTATATCCCATTATCATAAGAAACTTTAATTATTATTTTTTTATTTTCCTACCAACTCGAATTGTTATCGCAGGGAATAAACTTACAATTAAAATAATTGTCGAGAAATCTATTGATAACATTAAGAAAGATAAAAATAACCAAAAAAGTCAAAACAAAAGTTATAATTTTTTTCATTGCATAGCACAAAATGATATATATATATATATATATATATATATATATTCAGTGATGAGTGTCCAAAAATCTGTTGAATATTCTTTTTCAGGACTGTTAAGTAGAGCCTTCAATTCATCGCTTGTGTTTGTGTCTTCTTTGATGTTAGATTGGTCTGCACCCTCCTTAATAGACCTAGAAGCATTGATATTAGAATCAGAAGCAATGTTTCCAACTTCTAGTGGTTGCATAATTGGCATTGCTAATGCAATATCAAAGTCAACATTACCAACTCTTGGTGGTTGCATATATGGCAGAGTTAAAGCTTGCAAAAGCCCCTGTGATTTCATCAACTCTACATCCCTGTTAGACAAAAGCTCATTAAACATGGGATCATTAGAATCTTGAACTCTAGGATGCATGTCACTAAATGTAGTTGCTTCTCCAATTGCAAGAAAGGGTGGAATAGAAGAAAAATCCCTCATCAAGTCACTTTCAATAGGAGGAAGGGGATGCAGATATTGGTACCATGTGTAGGTTGTTCACCCAATTGCCCTTGTTGTAAGTCAACTATGGGATACTGATAAGCTAATGATTATTCAGTGGGTAATAGACAATCATGATGTAACTCAATGTTACTTCCAATATTCATGCTCTCTGACCTGCTAACAGAAGCCATTCCAATCTTCTTATTCGTTTTGTCTCTGCAATTTCAGTCTCTAAATCATCTTCTTCCAAGAAACTCGCATTTAACCTTCTTATTGGATCAACTATGTTGCTATCAGCTTTAACAATAGAGCTCTGATCTTTAGAATATTTTTTTCCTCCTAGAGTAAAGTAACTATTGCAATCCAAACATTTGTATCTGGCCTGCAAAACCTGAGAAGAATTGTTATCAAAATACCTGAACTTGGTATTCCTTTGATGGCAAATGTTGCACATGGGCTTAACTCCATACTCTTTCAAAGCTTTTCTCAGTTCTTTGTATCCAACCATCTTATTCACAGTTATTGGCCACGAATCTTGTATGGGCCATTGATATGAGGAGAACGCTCAATCTGTGCTTCAGGCATATAACTTAGAATCAAATCTATTAGATTTTCATCCATATTGTACCAGTGAATTTCAGTTGTGAATGGAGAGTGAAAAGATGAGACAATTCATAAAAAAATCTGATTTGAGTTGTGTTTAGGAAATTTGAAAAAGTACAGATTTTTAATAATAATAATAATAATAAAATGGATTTAAAATCTAAATTAATTGCATTTATGTTTTTTTATAACTTAGGATGTTATATAGTGAGGTGAAAAAGAATATTCAACAGATTTTTGGACACTCATCACTGAATCTATATATATATATATATCTTTATCTTATAATAATCTACAGGTTAGGTTAGGTTTATATATATATATATGATGCAATTGAAAAAAAATATAACTTTTGTTTTGATTTTTTTGTTATTGTTATCTTTTTTTTTGTTTGTTATTGATATATTTCTTGACAATTATTTTAATCGCAAGTTTATTGCTTGCGACATCAAAATCAAGTTGGTAGGAAAAGAAAGGAAAAAATTAAAGTTTCTTATGATAGTGGGATATAGTACCCCTACCCCTATCATTTGATTTTTTTATTGTGGCCCGATATGCTTTTCCCTTCCAAACATTTTTATGATTTTTTTTAGATCTAGAAGTACGCTTTTTTGGAACTGCCATAAGGAACAATGGGGTCAATTCATATATTGTGGCGTGAAAGACATCTTATTTGTCCTATTCTTCCTTTATTCTCTCTCATTTCTTGTACTCTAGTTTTCGTACAATAAGGATTATAATGATTTTTTTTTATCAATGATTTCTCCTTTTAAAAATCAACTTAACTCAATTTAATCCATAGAAAATAGGATCTAAATTCATTAGGTTGCGTAAAAAATGCATCATTGGTTTGACAAGTGACTTGTTGTTTTTACCTGGTGCAATCAAGATGGTTATTTACCATATTGGTCGAGTGAATGATAATAGACAATTTAAATTGATCTTTCGACACATTGTATTTCATGTGCGGTCATGACATACAATACCTTAATCACATACTTAATGTGCATATAAAACCTACACATCGTCCAATAAATCAAGTAAATCCCACATTATGTTAGGTCCCTATAATACTAGTGATTCCCCCATTACTATTGTTATTGTAGCCCTTATTGTTATTGTTGTGCCCTTATTGTCCCCATATTGTTATTAGTGTGCCCCACAGAAGCCCACTATTTTTATTGTTGTGCCCTTATATTATTATTGTTATGTTGGCTTTGATTATATTGTGATCCCTTAGACTCCTATATACAGAAAGGAGGTTTAGTAATTTGTATCATCCAAGAATTGTTCATTTGTGTAATGCAAAGAAGGTTGACCCCTCGAAGAGGCTGATTGTGAAGTCGTTGATCTATCTTTTCTATATTTTTTGTGAGCTGGTTCATAACATTTAGTATAAGAGCTTTGGGTTATAGGGTTTCGCTGCTCCAAACGGGTCATCATGGAATTTTCTTTATAACTTTTTTTATGCGACGTTGCAGAAGCTAAAAAAAAAACCCATTTGAGTCGAAATCTCGATGATCCTCAATTTCAAATTTCAGATCTTCTCTCACTATATTTTCAGAGAAATGATATAAGGAAGTTAGGGTTTTTGCAGGCTTTCGAATTACATCCCAAACAGGTGACCTTGGGAAAATCATCATAACTTTGTCTCTGGGTATCAGATTGAAATTTCGTAAGAATTTATAGAAATAGACAAACTTTAGTTTTCTATACATTGTTTTCAGGTCTGAAGGTTTAAATAATGACCTGTGGCACTTTGTACAAGTTTGCTCTACTGAAAAAGTGTATAATCAGGTCATATTGGGAGATTGGACATAACTCTTCCTTGGAGAATCTAATTTCGATCAAATTGGTGGTGTTGGAAAGAGGACTTAGAGGGCTACCACGGTTCACAATTTCAGACCTTGGAGATCCGAAATTTTAGATATACATCAAATTCAATATCGAGCTCCTATAAAGTGAAAAAAAAGGTGTTTAGTTTCTTTTATTTTTTATTTTTTATTTTTATTTTTAATTTTGCATAAGTTTGGTTTGAAAAATTAGTTTGAAGGAATTAAAAGGACATAATGAAGCAATCTGAAAGATCTAGCATGAATCGTGAAGAAGAGGAAGAAATGCAACATGATATATCAAAATTACAAGACCAAGTGCAGCAAAATTCACTCTCACAAAAAGTAATAGAAGCTAAGATGGATGGTTTAAAGAAATGAGTGGAAGCTAAGATGGATGGCGTGGAAGATAAGATGGATGGTTTAAAGAAATGCATGGAAGCTAAGATGGATGGTTTAAAGAAAGGTGTGGAAGACGTGGAAACTAAGATGGAAGGAAAAATGGAAGATTCGAAGACAGATTTGACAAAGTTGTTGCAAGAAATGTTTAATAATCGTGAAAGGGTAGTAAAGGAAACTCATGATGAGAACAAAAGAAATGTTAATCATGATTTCATAGACTCGAATGTTTGATTGAAGACCAACTATGTTCCAAAGATCGATCTGAGGAAGTTTGATGGCAAGGATCCCATAACATGGATACTACAGATGGAGCAATATTTCGATCTCCATAGTGTGCAAAACACACAAAATGTACACATTGCAACTTTATATTTGGAACCAAATCAGTTTGTATGGTATCAATGGCTTTGCTCTGGTAAACAAATTGTCACTTGGGCAATTTTTACAGAATAAATGATAGCACATTATGAGGAAACAAAAAGCAACACCTTTTTTAGCCAATTAATAAATCTCAAACAAAAGGGTTCAATGATGGAGCACATTGAGGACTTCCAAAAATTAAATATAAGGGTAAAAGATATTCCAGAGGAGCATAGGATTGATGTGTTCATAGGGACTTTAAAGGATAATAGCTAGCATGAGGTGCGCCTTTGGGAACCTGATTCATTGGAGAAGGCGTTCAAGTTGGCAAGAAAAATGGAAAGCAAAATTATGGAAACTAGGAAGCCTACCACTCAAAACTATAAAGATTGAAGTGTTGTTGCCCCTAGCCTTCCACAACCTACAAGGTTCAAACCACAATAATTGGAAGAAAAAAGAGCAAAAGGGCTTTGTTACAGTTGTGATAGCACATACACTAAAGGTCATAAGTGTGTTGAGAAGAAATTATTTTACATAGATTGTGAAGAGGAGAAAGAAAAGGAACAAGAAACGTCAAAAGAAGAGGATATACACTAGGAACAAACCCTAGAGAAAGAAGAAATGAATCTGACCATATATTGTAATGCATTAGTTGGAATTACCACTCCTCAAACTATCAAGATAGAAGAACATACCAAGAAGAAAAAGGTTATAGTGTTGATTGATTAAGGAAGTACCCATAATTTTATTCCTTGTAAGATAGCCAAGGAATTGAATTGCTTCCTATATCCAGCACCAGAGTGTCAAGTGATGGTTGCACCTCCAAGAACCCAAGCCTTTTACTTGAGTTATGATGAGCTATTTATAACAAATGGCAATGACTGTTGAGCTTCCTCTTGACTCTCCAACTCTATGACCTATGGGATTCTAAAAAAAAATTCATATTCCATATATGACCTTTTACATTTCATATGTGGATTTTCACATTCCACATATGATAGGACAAAATGTTATCAAATTGACAAGTCATTTGCTTCCTCATGGACCTCATTGGTGATGTATGTGTGCCATGATCTGAACTCCGTAGAGATGACTTTGATTTGAACCAGTAAATCTGTTGCATATTGCATCTTCACCTCCAACGCTTCTGTCAATATAATCTTGGAGCTTGATTGTACATTATTCCATATCCATGAGAGTTTCATGTGAACTTTGAATGGTGCAATGGAATATTATACAATAATGTCTTTGGTGATATCCAAACCTTCTTATTTTCATGCTTGATTGATTTGCTCTATGTACTACTTGATTTCCTGAAAGATGATTTCCCTGCCTCTCATCTCTTCAGGTGATCCTACTAAAGGCATACCATGTTTCTATGTCAGATATTCGAATCCATTTTGCAGTTGAACATAAGCATCAATATTGTTAGTCAATTGTTCTCCAAGGCGGATGTAATTCTGATGATGGAGTCTCAACTGCACTATGTCTATCTTAGTGGTAACCTTGTCCTTTTTAACAATATGTTGCGGAACATTGAGATATTTGGCAGCCCATTCCTGGAGTTAATCAACCACTTTGTTTTCCACTTTTAGGGGCTTTAAGACTTCTTGTGATTTCTTCTGAATGTCAATGAGAGGAGCCACCAATTGTAGTAAAAGTATCATCCCATCATACAATTGTGTCATGGTATCTTCTATTGGCCCCAATTCCTCCTATATGGTTGAATACCATTATGTCGTGGTGAAGTTGTTAGAAGATAGTTGTTGATTTTTCGCAATGAGATGTTCTTCTTGTTGCTTTACCACAACTAACTCCTTCCTTAATACTACATTATCATTCAACAAATACTATGAGTTGTCTCGTGCTGCAATAGAAAAAGAAATAACGATCATCGTGATTGCCCTAGGGTTCCTCCTAGTATTAACAATTATCACATTTTCTATAGATATTGAGAGTAGATTTTGAGGATCATTTGGGAAGTATCTACACTTTTTTTCACAATCTTATTCTTAAGTTGAGCAAACGTGACATTGCACACATCCATGACTCTCTCTTCAGGTGGAGGTGTTATTTCCATTTCATTGAATAATAGATGACCACTTGTAAGAGGAGGTTCTACTGGAGAACCTTATTCAACATCTATGGGTTGGATGGTATCATCTTCCTCTATCTCTTGAGACAATTGTTCTTCCTCCAGCCTCTATGCTACTTCATCCTCTTACGAGTGCCTTTTACATTCTTTTTCTACTCTCTTTCTCTCCTCCTCTTCTTCCTATTGCTTCCTGAGAAACTCTTCCTTCTTCCTCTCGTCCTCTTCTTATTCCTACTTCTTTCCACTTCGTGCTACTTTCTCATGTCGAATCATGCTTGATCCTTTTCCTAGGAGTTGTACTCTTTGCTCGAGGAATTGATTCTGGTGCATTCTATACCTGTATAGCTTCAGAAGAAATGGCTTCAATCCCTCGATGTGTTCTTCTTACTGCATTATACTAGTTCTTTACCTTGTCATATTCTATTGTAGACATTGATGAATAACCCCAAGTGAAACCAATCCTTTCACAATGCTACCTGCGAACTCTTCTGGGATCATATCCATGAAAATCCTTAGTTACAAAGTGCAAGCAATCTAGCTCCTGTAATTTTGTCATCGTTGCCTTATGGCTCTTAAACTCATACAATCTTATCCTCAAAGGAAAAGTAGGCTAAGGGGATTTCTTCCTTCCATGAAGGACTCATGACAATCCCTTTCTCAAATGATAAGCCACTTCTTGGATGACCACCTTATTAGTTACATATCGTGGCATGAGATGAGGAGAAATATGACATCCAAAGCATCAGATGTATGTACCCTTAAGCGCGACAAACCAATTTGCAATATCATGTAAGGATTCATTTACTTGGTCGACTATGGAGGGAGGATCGATCTCATATATCATCTGAAATATGACTGTGAAGAAATTCTCTGCTAACCTCTAGTATGCCCCTCTAAAGCTCAAATCAGAAAACACCTTGCAGTGGAAGTAAATTGGGAACTTATCCTATGGGGTCTAGTTCAATTACATTCCTAGCAATGCATATCATGCCCAAATCCCATCAAATAGTAATGCAAACATGTATAATTATGGTGCCTGGTTTGACCTTAGAGATGATTTACTCTACCCAACATGATGTTGCAACTCAAATGACAATATATATGCCCAATTGAAGACTTTACCATTGGTAACCACCATATTGAGCATATGTATTTAGTTCTCTTCAAATACTTCAGTGTTCTTTCACCCATGCAACCTACAACACATAGAAATGGGATACTGATATACATCTCTATAATCCTAATTGGGTAAACTGTAGATGGGTGGTGTCAGAACTTAGCAGGCTCTTGACACTAATATGTAATGATGTCACTTGTGTCAAGATCATCCCATCTAGTGTAAAAGTTGTTGTTGGCATATTTAGTGGGCCTTTGCATATTATTATAGGTCTACATGTCATCCCCATAATAGGTGGCAAGTTGACCACCACTTTCGCTACAAAGAACAAAATTAAAATCATCCATGTGTGTAAGAATCCACTCAATCACTTCTGCACAAGGGATGTCTAGGAACCTGCATGCGATCCTATGTATCCTGGACTGCTTGATATTATTGTATACTTCTAGATCTTCCAAGTTTTCAACGAATTGTTGCATGAATGTGTCTTTGATGGAATTCCATGTGACCTCAGTAGACTTATCTATGAAGCACTTTGTATCTACATAGATGAGAATGGTATGATTTGTAACTTCAATTACTTCTTCAGTGCTCGCCTCTGAAGCTTCTTTGGAGGCCACTTGACATGTAATGGGAGCATGGTTCTAATAGATGATGAAAGAGTAACAATACTTGCAACTTGAACACATGTATGTGGAAGCACACTCATGGAAACAAGGATTATCTTTATAAAATATTCTATCTATTACAAGCAATAGCTTAGAAAATCATATTAAAAAAACCATCAAATATAACTTACAATGTAAGCCTATTAATGATGACACATAGTTATTTGCATGGGTAAGAAATCTGCACTAAAATAAGGAGTGCACACTTTTAAAGCATGAAGGGAGTTCAAGGGTCATTCGAGGCATTGAAGTGCACTCATGCTCTCAAGAAAGACAGATAAAATATCAAGGGTGCAAGTCACATTGACGAAGCATGAAGGAAAATCCTTCATACCTTCAAGGTGTGCTCATGTGCTTAGAGAGACAAGAGGGGGAAAGAGTGCACTCCGAAGAGACGAAGGGTTCAGGCTTCGAGCCTTTAGGCCTTCAAGGTGTGCTCATGTGCTCATGAGGACAAGGAGGGCACAAGGGTGCATGTTGAAGGGACGAAGGGAAAATATTCAAGCCTTCGGGGTGTGCTCATGCACTCAAGTAGGGTGTAGTTCTTCGTGATGAAGGAGTGTGCTCTTGAGGAAAAATTATCTTTTCTAGGCGCAGTTTTCTAAGTTAGTCAGGCCTTCAGCTTCTAGAAGTTCACTCTGTCATATAATGGCTCAAGGACAAGACCAACAACAAGATTGAACGATAGAAATGTGGAGAGGAAATATCTGTAAATTTTTATGGGTGTTGTCTCAATCATGATTATAATGTGAAGAGTTAAGGAATATGTAGACTTGCAACCTACGACAGAAGATTAACTCTGGTAGAGGAAATAATGAACTAGAACGCTAATAAATAAACTAAAAAGAAAAGAAATTATAGAAGGAAAGCAAGATCATCAGTAAAAGCATGAAAGGAAACCAATAGATTTGGCATGCAAAACTTACCTTGAATGAAGGTCGACAAAGAGATTCCTGATCCAAAGATGTGTGCCAACCTAGATGATAATGATTATTCAAAAGAATGATTAAGTGGGTTGATTTAAAATATATTACATGAAAATTCGTCTCATGCATTCTCTTCACTTGTCGATGGATCAATGTGTTAGTTAAGAGAAGTAAAGTGGGCTCCTATTGTTGTAGTGTTTTTGGAGCACAAGTGTACCAAAAAACACCCCCTTAGCAGTGGAGTGTTACCTGCAAATGATCACAGTAAAAATTGGTGTTGTTAGTGGAGAGACTTAAATAAACACAACATTGTAAATAGTGGAAACAATGCATACATAAACATAAACTTAAACAAAGAGGCACATAAACAAAACAATGCTCAAATGGAGCAAACACATAAATAATATATGGAAAAATATCCCTTTATTGATTGCTGGTGGTAAAGGTTGAATACAATTAGAATCTTAGACATTTGATAAGAATTATTTAAGCTAGGGAGCTCAAAAATCCTCAGCAAGGGGTTTTCGTTTCCTCAATCTCTTTGCAAGTTTCTCCTCTCTCTCAAATAAGTGTGAAGACTTTCCAAAAGGTGGATTCCTCTTCACTCACTCTTCACTTCCTTGGTTTCAATAATGGAATAGTGGTTTTCTCAAACAACAATTTCACTAGCATAACAATGTCTCTTGTTTTGGCTCTCCCATGGCTTGTTTATATAGATTTTTTTTGAATCCCTCTTCCCTCTCTTTGTACATGTATGATAAAGACACATGAGTGGTATAAGAGGATTCCATTGAGGGTTTCACTTCTCCAAGGTGACTCGAATTCGGCTGTACTAGGCCGATCTCATGTCACAAAATCAGCTCCAAGTGTGTAGAGTGGTATTGGACAACTAAGTCATCCTTTTCTGAAACTGCGCGACTTTTGGAGGTTATGCCATGCGCGTGCATTTATTCAAGAAACATACGCATGACCTTAATTGATTTCCTTTATAAATTTTGGACTTTCGGAGAACTTTTGATTTTTAAATCTTCATAATGTATTCGGCTAGAAAAATGTCCACCTGTGCATTATGCTTGACACTTTTACTGTCTCCTGGATTGTACTAACAAGTGTACGATTTTTTAGTGTTAACAATTTCCCCCAGATGTATGAGGTTAGGAGCAAACCTATAGCCGAAATACATCATGTTTTCATTTCCTTTGGAGATTCTAATTAAATTTTCGAGAGAGAGGATAGCTTGTTGCGGAGATGAGTAGAGAAAAACCCCTTGACTGAGTATGAATGATACCCATGCTCTGGTGAAAAAACTACAATAATGGTGTGTCTATACGAGGCAGGCATGTCCCATGCTCATTATTATGGCTAATCAAAACTGATTACAATCGGACAACAACTGATTTTTGTCCAGTCAACGTGGTGGTTGTTGACGTGTTGATAGCTGACGATGAAAAATGTTGATGCCCTCAGGGGTGCTTTCTGGTCAAATAGGCAAAATATTGTTCTCCTATGCATATCTTGGTGAAGCACTTTGTTGATGGGTGTTGTGGTATGCATAGGTATTTGGCGGTAGGTACCTCCCCCATATCATAATATAAGCACTACTGAATGAGGTTCTTAGTGATGTGGGGGTCTTCAACTATGTGAATGAACTGCAACAGTAACTAAGTACGACACCACCTTGACATGAATGATTGAGTTGATGTCGAATGTCAAGGGGACCGATGACATCACTGGGCAATAATGGTTCCCAATGTGCCACCCGAGGATATCCCTATTAAGGGAGGGAGTATCCAAGGTACTACCTCTTTCCTGGAATATATTTGTTGAAGTCGACAAGAAAGGGGTGTCATCCGCCCGACATGGTGAGTCGGGAAATCAATGTGAGATATGAACATATTGTAATAACTTGGGTCAGATAGTCATGATAGCAAGGGCTATCAATATTGGAGGATACAAATATCTATTCTGAGGTCAAAGCTTGATATGCAAACGACGACGGTCAAAAACATGCTTTCTGATGATCCTAGAGTTGGTAGGATTTCCAAGATGGGTGTAAGTGATTTTTGACAGACGTGAAAAATGGGGGTGATTTGCTGGTGAGCTATCACTGAAGGTTTTTAGAGACTGTAGTTGGGCGAAGGCCATGGATTGAAAAAATCAAATGTGGATGGGAGATTTAAAAAATAAAATAAAAAAATCTTTGTACACTTGCTAAAAGAATAGGGGTTAGTTTGGATGTACAGCCACGGAGACGGGTGCCCCATGATGATAGTAACCTGTGTGAAGGTGTAATGTATCTATTAAGGGTGGGGGCCCCATTGGTTGGTCTCCGTGTCGGGTGGATGACGTGGGTGAAGTGGTACAAATGGGCTATGTGATGTGGATGAACGATAGGCCAAATGTAGGACGTGGAGGTGCATCTGTTAGTATTGTGAGAGGGCCTGGGAAATGAGGTGAATGCATAATGAATGTAGCATAATGAGGCTAAACTTTTAGATATGCATGTGAGATGGTTCCCGAGCCAGAGTGAGTGGTCATGGATCCTTTGTGTGAAGAAGGATCTACATTGATGAAGGGAGCCATGGGGGAGGTTTCTATCAACCGACGTCAATGCTTATCATGTAAAAGTGCGGGATGGTGATAAACATGGTTGAGATGATGGACCTTATGATGCATTTTAGAGAAACAATATCAGGATATGCAAATATTTTTAGGGGGAATCCTATCATCCTAAGTGGAGAATGATACTTGCTCTATTTTCACTTGTTGAGATGTTGGTTGAAGCAGACCATGTGAGATGTTCCTAAAATGGATACAACCAAAAACTGTAGTGAAAGAATCATTGAAGACATAAATATAAAATGAATGTTATGGACTTAGAGAGCTAGAGAAGTACCTGACATGTGCGATAGGCCCAAAAAATATTTTTTTGTATTTACCGGAATGGAGAGTTCCATGATGAAGATGTTGTGGGATTGATATTTGCGTCTCTTTTAGTTTTTTCAACAGAGATCCCAAGCTTCTATAATGTACCCCAATAGATTGAAAAAAGGGCAATAGATAGGACCAAGGGGCCAAAATATCAATAATTTGCATTGGTGAGTTGTAGAGGTTAGAGAGCTTTCCTGGAGCATTTATTGCCATTGTGGTAAGCCTGTGCACCTAGGATTTGCGCGGAGAGAGACGAGTAAGAGGTTGAGCCCTAACCTTTTTGAATTTTGAGTCCTTTAGGTTAGGTAGGCCATATAGGGGTCCCTTGTATGGCCTTTTTAAGGTCGACCTAGCTGATCACGTGGGCATACAATAGCATACAATCGCATTCAATCTACTTAAAAACTCAAGGAATCCTAAGCCATCAAATGTAATATGACACTTAATGTAGGAAATAAACCATTAGTTGTATTAATAAAAACTTCAGAAGGAAATACAACCAAAGCCTTGACGTTGCAGATCTCCTCCGACGTATCCGAGTTCCCACGCCTCTGCTAGCATCTCATGGTTAGCCTCAACAATGAAAGTTTAAGGCTTTTTCCCTTTAATTCCAAACCAAACACACTACACTATTCTCCCTTCACAAACATAAACTAGAAGGCTAAAGGTATAGATATATTGTTGGTTATTCAAGCTCCAAAAAGATGAGTTCAACTTAGAAAAGGAGGAGTTTACATAGCTTTGATGGAGGGGAGATGGTTCCTCTTATTATGGGAGAGGGCTTATCTATTTGTTTTGTTCCATCTTAATAGGGGAAAGGAGCCCAAACAGACTCTCTTGGCTCTATCTAGCCCAACCATTTACCAGACTTCCATTCACGAAGCTTCTAGACTTGGAAGCTTCGACTCCATTTTTAAAAACTTGCCAAAAGAGGGTCAACACGAGTGATGAAGGGCTCACTTGTGTCGTTTGGCGCTAGTTCTGGTTTCAAACTCTGCAAATCAACGCGGGGAAGGAACTGAGCACTAGTGTCGGTCTTGAAAATTGGGATTGAAGGAATATTCTTGGGAAATGATGCAAGAGGGGAATGTTCTGCACATGAAGAGGGATGTAAAGGCATGCTCTTCATGATGGGAAAGCATATAGGGTTCACTGTAGAGGTCCTCCAGGATCAAGGAACAGTGAGTATAGGGAAAGTGACAAAATGATGTGTAACAGATGCCCCCTAAAGTGTGAAGACCGAACTAGAGTGAGGGGTGAAATGCTTTACAAGTAGATGCGTGGAACTAGAGACAGTCATTGAAAAACCTGCAAGCAAGCATAGATACATATACATCACTGAATTTTTTTATAAATGATACATGAATCATGTTATGGATGCAGCCATCCAGAGAAATACCATGTAAAGGGATCCAAGGTATGGGTGCAACCATCCAGTAAGGAGGATCATATCAAACCTAAGGTATGGTCACAACCATCCAATAATGAGAAGGATAAAATATAACAACTCATGGTAGGGTCGCAACCATCCATCTGAAAGAGAGATGTATATCAACATGATCATGCCACATCGCCTTGCAACCTGGACTTTAGTAATCTGAGCTCAGGGTCTTGCGCTCCAACATGACCCAATCAAAGTACAAATTATAACATGTGAATAGATGTATCAAAGTCAAACATGCTAGAAAGTTGCTTGATTACCGGTCATTGATGTGAACTGATAACAAGCACGAGAGAAACCACCAATAATGACAATGGCTCTCAAGGTACCTGTAGCACAATCCACGAAATGTGAATAAGGAATTGAAGTCAAACACCCATGAAATCACTCGATCGAAATCCAATGATGTGAAATTGTTGTCGAGTGTGAAGAACTTGCCATTAGGGCATGCAAGCTCTAAGGTACTGGAAGGGAGTCTCTTGGCCGACTTCCCAGATAATGAGCTGAAGTCAACAGGTAGTGACCTTGTCGAAGGAGGGCCATGATGTATCCCACATCATCGACGTGAGAAAAAGGGATGTAACGGTTATGGATTATACAGAGAATCAGGAATGAGTGTAACTGCAGAAGGATAACTCTTTAACATATCGGCGACACAACTCTGGAGTTTGGCAGCTTTTGGATCCATAGGATTGAAGGTCATGATGACGCGGCAAAGATCAAATGGAAAAGGAAAAAATGAACGGCCCAACCCAGGAAAGTCAACGATGAAGTGTGGATATCCCAACTCGACACGAAGCAGAAAGTGTCATGTTCAAGAGTGAGCTGCCGACACAACTAATAGAATTTCCCATTTTCCCGCACCATTTATGGCAGGTACCCCAATTATTTTTTACCGCAAGCTTGAAGGGGATAACATGTGATTGTGCTGTAAGTCCATCCTTAGGATGAATCTGACCTAGTAAGATTAATGAGCCCTAGGAACAAGAAGCTCATGTTTGTCATGGTGACAAATATGACGTCGTTTAATCTTTTAACGAGTTTGACGAAGGTATAACTCAGTATCTTTTTCATGTTTAGAGAGTTTGAAAAAGACACAGAAAAGAAAACTTCAAAAGGTCCCTTTTTGTATATTTGTGTCTCTTGAACCCGAAAAGGTAGAAAATAATACTTGAGAAAACCGCTTGACCATGTTAGTCAAGGAGTACCTTTTTTGTAAATAGTTTATCCCAACCTGAAAAAGGGGTAAACGTATATTGGGTAATGACATTTCACAGCCTTTAACAAGTTCAAAACGACAAGATCTCGACAATATTTTAGTGTTTAAAGAGTCGGAAAAGCGCTGAAAGAAGACCCCCCATTTTTATTTTCTTTAACGAGTCAAAAAGGGAAAAATACTCGACGATCTTTTCATTTGAGTTTTTACGAGTTGAGAAAAGAGCTTAAACACAACTCTAATACCATCATCAACAATCCATCACCTATAGTTGCATAAGAAGCAAACGCATTATCCGATTTCTAAGGTAAAAATAGGCAAAAAATGATTTTAAAACCCTCAAATATCATGAAAAGTGAATAAAAAGGGGAAAATTAAATCAGTTTTTACCATTTACCTTTTTCACCTTGCTTGAAGCAATATTTACCCACTCGTGCCCTAAATTTTCAAGAGCGGATTGCGAGAGATCCAGGAGGCCGATCGATGAACCATCAGTTGCAGGCAAGAGCTGAGATGCTAAGCTTTATTTTCATACCTGTTTTTCCTGTTTTGAACCATTTTTCAGATTTTTTGAGGGACTTTCAACAAAAAAAAATTACCCTCGATCAGCGCGAGATCCAGGCACGAGATCGCGCCGATTGAGGGTTAATAGCACAGGTACCTGCACTATCAACACTACTATTTTTAAAACAGTCGCGCTGGCACAAAGAGAAGAAAAAATTTCATTTTTACCCAATTTAAATGCCGCAAATTCGAAATTAATTGATCCAATACTGATGTTGACTTGAATGCATGATGTTTGCAAGCAAAATACAGTGAAAAATGGTTGATTGGAAAGAATGTGAGCATGAGGCAATTGATGCACAGGCATTGGTAGATCCAAACTATCTAGATTCTCTAAGGAACTGTGGGCTCCTCAAATTCTTCCTTACACCGGGCCTTTAGGCTCAACCTGAGCTATTACAATACTTGATCAGTTTGTGGGATGTTGGACAAGAAGTCTTTCTGATCCATGACCAAGAGATGGAACTAGAGACTTTAGAAATCTACTTCATCATCGGACTGTCCCGAAGAGGGGAACCAGTCAATTTGTATGGGGCCAGGCCCATTGAGGCAAGTGTGAACATGTTTCTTGCAGAACACTGCCCAGAAGCACTGAAATCAAAGAGTGGCAATGTAGATATCATGACTGTTAACGACCTTGTACTGAAAGTGCTTCTCTTGACCATAAACAAAGTTGTTGGGGCTCAGGCATTGCATGAGTCCAACAAGTCTAAGTTCCAGTATGCCATAGACTGCACAACAACCACTGTCTTTAACTGGGAAGAAGCCATGAAGGTGAACATGAAGCGCCAGTTATCCAAAGCTAAGGCAGGGAACCCAAGGCAGTTTGGATGTGGTTCTGTTCTGGTGACCTTCTTTTTGGAATGAATCCCACTATTCCACTATCAGTTGGCAGAAGTAATCCCCCCATTGCCACGAGATCCACAGATGGTCCAATCGAGTGAACTGGTGCCCAGAACCGGTGGGGGCCATCACATGTCATACAAACCCGCCTTCTTTGCGTGTCTGAGGTGTTAGTTGATTGTGGTAGAGGATTGGCCATATAGTGGTATTGAATTATGCGACAATCCTGACATGCTGCTCTAGAGGGGGAAGATTTTGATGATGGAGGTAGGAAAAATATTTTTGATTTTTTGATTTTTTATTGTTTTTGAAATATATGTATTTGTGACATTTCGATTTTGTAATTGCAGATGTGGGACCAAATCGACCAACCGGGATGTCCTTGAGTGCTAGACACATTGCTCAATAGTTTGAGATCGCTCCTTATCAGGAAGGAGTCGACAAGGAGGAGGAGATTGCACGGAACCTTGACAACTTGACCTGAGGTATCCCAGAGTATGCCTGAATGGGTAACATCCCACACTAGTATTAGCGGCACACAGTGGGAGTGTCAAATCGGATCCGTCGTTTACTGACTCGAGTAGTATGAGCAGTGACATGCTATCATGAGCACCATGTCGAGTAGTCCATAGTTTTAGCATTTACAGTTTTGAGGCCTGCAAGCCACGGATGTACTGAACACATATATTATTTTTGGGTTTTGATGTATGACACTCAAACATTATATATATATATATATATATATATATATATATGCTATATTTCCTGTTTACTATGATACAATGTTTTGTTTTTCACATGTTGCGTAAATGTCTGTCTAACACATAATTAGCTAATGCATATGTTAATGTATTCATATGTCTAGGAATGTGATGATATGTGATATAATCAAAATTTCTTTCTAATAGATGAATACACAAATACATTCTCAATATGTGAGGGTTTCTGACAGAATATTGCCCATTGAGCTGAAGAACAACAAGTTGTGAATCAAGGTTAACAACCATTTCCCGAATGTCAAGAGCGATGGCTTCTGACAAGAGTTCGATAACTGCACTATATTCAACAATGTTATTAGTTGTTTGACCCAAAAAAATACCTTGAAGATCAATCAACTCACCATTAGGAGCATAGATAGCCCATGCCATGGAAGATAGATTCTGGGTACTACGGCAAGCACCATCAGCGAAACCGACGTAAGGAGTCACAGACATCTGCAAAGCAGGTGAAGACATAATAAGAAGGAAAGCTACTTGAAAAAACACACCAAACCAAACTTGCACAAAAATGAATAACACACTTATGTACAAAAGTAGCCATGCGAGATGACTCAGGCATAGTACTTTTTGAGATATAGCCCATTGTGGGGCTTGTCCAATGGGTTGCCCTCATAATCAATCAACTCATAGGCCCCTTTTTGTAAATGTCACACATTTGAAAATATAGGGCCCATGCCACATGGGTTTGAATTTACCTGCCCCCAACTTATCATTAGCTTGGTCATATAGCAGGACCAAATCGCCTTCAAAAAAAGCACAAGGAGAAACCGGCTGATCAAAATGGGACTTAACCCACTTTTTTGCGCTTCAATGACTAAAACAACAAGACGACGGGTTTCATCCAGTCGTTCTAAATACAAGAGGTGCTCTTCTTGAGGTGAGGTTTCAGGCAGTAGTTCGACAACCAGCTTGAGGGAGGGAATTTCACACTCAATCGGTAAAGTTGCTTCCAGACCATAGACGAGCGGGAAATGTGTGAATCCAGTTGCGTCTTTAGTCGAGGTTTGGTAGGCCCATAGAGATGAAAAAATCATGAGATGCCAATTGGATTTGTGCATCCAAATGGTGCGTTGAAGCATAGTAACTAACACTTTGTTTACAGCTTCAAATTGGTCGTTGGCCTGAGGGTAATATGGAGTTGAGTTGTCGTGACACAAGATCAATGTAGAAGTTAACTCAACCATCATGTAATCGCAAAAATGGGAGCCATGGTCAGTGACAATGGCGTGAGGCACGCCAAACCTAGAAATAACATGATTGAATAGAAATTGTGCAGCCGTTTTACCTTCAGTTGAATATGTAGGCATCGCTTCGGCCCATTTGGTGAAGTAATCCATAGAAATGATAATATAACCACGCCCCCTAGCCGAATGAGGGTTACATGTCATATAGTCAATGCCCCGTTTGGAAAAGCGACCAACTGTAATAACAGGGTGAAGGTGAGTGGGCAGGGCACGCATTTTCTACTGATAAATCTGGCACTCATGGCATTTGTGAAAAGAAAGGATGCAATCCTTAAAGATAGAGGGCCAGAAATAACCAGCGCAGAGTATATTTTGAGCAATGGCATAGCCAAACAGATGACCGCTACATGCGCTAGAATGGCAGTCATTCAAGACTCTTTCAACCTCATCGAGAGTTAAACAATGGCGAAGAATTGAATCAACACTAATGTGGTATAAAGTATTCCCAATGATGGAGTAAGGTTGGGATTGATCCTGAATGCATCGGCGATCATCCTTGGTCAACGCAGACTGGAAGGTGGAAGTTTGGAGATACACGATGATATCACCGTACCAAGGGTCAAGAGTGCTAATCAGAAAAAGAGTCTCGTCAGGGAGCTGCTCATCAACACCAGTAGGAAGAGAAGCAGAGGGAAGAGAGCAAATCAACTCAAAAAATACAAGTGATTTCTTGGATGTCGCAGTAGTGAACACCAAATCGAATTCCTGTAGGATGAAAATCCACTTAGAATACTTGCCCCCAAGTAACTGACGAGTCAGAATGTAAGTCATGGGGTTACACTCATAAATCATAGTTGTAGTGCGGAGGAGAATATAATGCTGAAAGCGTTGAACAACCTGAACATCAGCCAAAGCCAACTTCTCGACATGATCATAATGGGTCTCAGTATAGAGGAGATTGCAACTTAGGTAATAAATAACATGTCCATGATCTTCGTCATCGTCTTGCACCAGCACCATAGCAATGGTGCTAGAGGTTGCAACTAGATAGAGGAAATAATCGCAATGATAGTTCGGAGGGTGCAACAAAGGGGCATTAATGAGGAAAAATTTTAAGTGATCAAAATATTTTTGGGCAACCTCATCCCAAATGAATGATGTCCCTTGTGTAAGCAACCGGGTGAACCTTGAAGCTAGCTCAGCATAGTTAGGCATAAAGTGAAAAAGGAAATTCACTTTCCCTTGCAGCCTTTGTAATTGATGCAACAAAGAGGGAGGGGGTAGATTAACAATAGCCTCGACTTTGAGAGGATCAATATGAATTCCATCTTTCGAAACAATAAAACCAAGCAGTCGCTTGCATTCAATGCAGAAGACACACTTATGCGGATTTAGCTTAATGTTATAGTGTTTACAATGAAGAAATATTTGTCGAAGATGATCGGGATGGTGATGGCGCTTACGTGAATGAGCAAGAAGATCATCCAAATAAGGTTGAATGATGTTTTTAATGTCATGGAAAGCATAGGACATCACTCTTTGAAAAGTAGCCCCAACATTCTTAAGGCCAAAAGGGAGCTTTTTATATGCAAAAATCCCCCACGGGCAGATGAAGGCGGTCTTATCTTGATCGATCAATGCAATGTTTATCTGGTTGTAACCAGAAAAACTGTCCATAAAGGAGAAAATCTCACTCCCAACGCATTCATCGATGATCTGGTCGATAAAAGGAGTGGGGTAATTATCCTTTGGACAGGCACAATTAAGGTCACGGTAATCAACACAGACCCAAATGGTGCCCTGCTTCTTTGTCACTGGTACGATATTTGACACCCAATCTGTTAGAGGAATTGGATAAAGAATTCCATATTTAAGAAGTTTTTCAACTTCCACTTTAGTGGCGGCCACTTTTCTAGGGTGAACTAGACGAAGTTGTTGTTGAACAAGCTTCACGTTAGGATAAGTTGGAATCTCATGCATGACTATAATTGGGTCAATGCCGGGCATCTCTTCATACGACCATGCAAAAACGTCTTGAAACTCTTGAAAAAGACAAGTATAGAGCTTGATCTCATTAAGAGAACAAGTCACCCCAATATGAACATTTTCAACGATACGTGGTTTAACGGAAATGTCAATGGGCATCTTTTGGGTAATAGTACCCATGTTTCCTTTTGATCAAACTTCATGAGTCATAATAGGTGTTTGAAGTGGTTGGGTCAGGAAATGAGAAGATAACTTCTCAAGACAGGTAAACATGACCACCAGGCCAAGCAAGAATAAGGAATGATGACGAGTATCAGTCCATGGTGCTTCCTCCAGAGACATAATTTCCATGATACTTTCGTCAGAAGGAAAAGTCTCGATTAAGGGATTGGTAGAATCTGAAGAACCAAGCCACGGGGATTGGGAATATGTGTCAAGAGACATATTCGAAACAATATGATCAGTAGGTACCAAAGCTAAAGCTGAAACAATCTCCAGATAATTGATCTCGACAGGGCTTAACGGCATGACATCACCCCATGTATCAACAAGATCAGGAGGGGGAATGACCCAAGGATCAGACTTAACCAAGATCATGTTGGCTGAGGCAACATGTAGAGGTGGGAGAGGACAAACACCCATCAAGGCAGGATATGTAAAAATTCCATCCCTCACGCTCTCATAAGGAACACGTATGCTTCACGTAAGGAATGTTTCCATTCGAGGAAGAAGAGGCAAATAAAGACAACTAGTCGACCGTGACGATCTTCCCTTGATGGGGAAAATGGAGCATGCGGAATAGAGAAGAGGCCACAACATGCATAGCATGGGTCCAACTCCATCCGAGTAGAAGATTATAGTTAAGATTTGCATCCACAATTTCCACTTCGACATGTACCGTCTTGCCTTCCAAGGTAATGGCAAGATTAGGAAGGACACTAAATGGTTGAGAGTCATGCCCATCAAAGGCTTCCAAAGTGTTAGGTGATTAGTTCAACATAGGAGAACCAATTTCCTTCCAACAAGAGACAGACATGACGCAGGTGGAAGCACCTTCATTAATGACGGTCCTGTGAATTGTCTTCTCATTAATGATCACTTGAATGAGAAAGGAAATTTGATGAGCTAAACGTGGAACATGGTTTTCCAGATCAAAACAAATGAGATTGGAATTAGATGGATTAATACCTCCAATAGCCAACATCAATGATTTCCGCTGAGAAGGACAAGTTTCAAGGACCTCGAGAGCAGACATGGTTAATGGTGCTTGAGCCAAATCCTCAACAATGTTATAATGTTGAGTGGCTTGAGCATTTGGATTATACGAGGAATTTCACAACACACCCTGAGAGGGTGGTCGAATAGTGGAATCAGGATTAGGTCGCTCTATATGGAGAGGACCAGAGGTAGACGAGATAGAGGAGGAAGGGGCACCTTCTTTCTCTTTCCCTGTTATCAGAGTAGGTGTTTGATAATCTTTCGATCTGGTAGCCACATTTATAGGCGTACTCATCATAAACACTTGGGAACCTGAGGAAGCAGAAGACTGAGGTTGGTCTACTATTTGAGCCTACTCAGACGGAAAGGGCTCTTTCAAGATAGTTGGGGTCCCTTTAAGCAAGCGACTAACTTCGGACCATCGGGGATAATCTTTAGTATAGTGATCCTCCTCATAAATGAGGCATGGATACTTGGGCTTCCTTTGAGAAGCATTGCCAACAGATGACTTAGGAGGGCCCTATTCAGGGCATCGACTTTGGCCTTGCCTTGTCCCTTCTTTTTACCTTTAGAGGATTTGTCCGCTGCACTAGACTAGACATCATGAACCTCAGAGATTTTACCAAGACCACGTGAATTTCGCGAGGGATCATTGGAACTAGCGTTTGAGACCACCTTTTGTTTGGAAGAAAATTTCACGGGGGTATGAGACACGGAACCAATCACTCCATCAACAGGTGGGGTAGTCGGAGACTTCAATGCTGTTAGATCGGATGATGGTCTTGGAGCATCGGGTAACATATCATATAACATGCTAGATTGCGAGTAGATGAGGTCTAAATACTGGGCACAGGCGATGGCTTGCTCCTCAGTGACATAGACACCCATAGCTATGTCTTCAACAATTTTTCTGATGGATATTTTGGTAAACCATTCTGTCAACAACTGATCATCAATTTCAAACTTGATCAGGCGACACTGACGCATCCATTCATAGATATGATCGGAGATATGGGTCACAGTGTCTTGCTTAAAGAACGTAAGTAGATGGGTGCCAATTTCATAGCGAATTGACAGTTGAAAATGTGTGAGGAAAGCAATAGCAAGAGTGTTGAAGTCATTGTAGATACCTCGAGGCAATTCGATGTACCACTTGGCTGCAACACCTGTGAGAGTTCGTTGAAAAAGTCAAAGACGAATGGAATCATCAATGTGCGAATTGGAGGAGCACCAGAGGTGATATTTCATCACGTGGGCTTGTGGATCCTCCTTCGCTTTTCCCTCAAACTTCGGACAATTGCTCAAAATATTGGACAGAATTGGAGGCCAGTATGGTGAATGAAGAATGGGATCATTCGTGAGTCTAGAAACATATGGTAGCTCCATTATGGCCAAGAATGGCAATTGTGTATTAAAAGGAATTTGGGGCCTCTTAGTAGGCCCGGATTACAGAACCTATCCTTGTTGGTAAGGATTTTGTCCCCATAGTGGAGGATTTTGTCCATATGGCATCTGATTTTTCCCCCACTGTAGGTTACCTTTCCCGTAGGGAGGATTCTGACCTAGGTAGCCTTGATATTGTCCAGCCATAGGCTGCTAACAAGCAACATACGGGTTAAAAGGCTATTGAGCTCGTTGACCTTGGACATACGGATTCTGCCCCTGCTGCCCTAGGCATAAGGGTTTAGAATCTGCTGCCCTTGGACATAAGGATTCTGAACCTGTTTCCCTTTGACATAAGGATTTTGAGCCTAATACTACAGGACTTGACCTTGACCTTGCAAAGGTTGACCCTGTTGATATGAATACAAGGGTTTCTGCTGCCCGGGGTGACCTTGTTGCTATAAGGGCTGGCCTTGCTGCTGTAAAGGTTGTCCATGTGGCTGTAGAGTTTGACCTTGTGAGGACATAGATAGGGAGGACTGGTGAACAAACTGCATCTGCGGCTGTAAAGTTTGTTGCGACTGTTGCAAGGGTGGGGTGCCCCTACAGTTGTTGCAGCTGTCCTTGCTGCTGCACTACCTACCTTTGCTGCTACAAGGATGGCCCTTGCTACTGTAAAGGTCGCCCTTGATGCGGCAAGCGTTTCCCTTGCTACTGCAAGGGTACTTGGACAGTTCCTGGAGCGATACCTTGAGGGTATTGAAAGTTCCTAAATTGGATCTAGCCATATCCACCAGGCACGACGGATGGACGAGGCTGAACATAAGGTCCAACTTGAGGGATGTAAGGTGGATTTACCATCGCTTGTGAACCAAATGGAACATAAGGAGGTTGGTATTGAACCTGAGCCACATATGGCTTCTGGTACTAGACGTTACTTGACCCAGACGAACAATGGGGTTCGGCTACTGGTATTGGACATTATTCGATCTCGCTGGACTAGCAGGGTTCAAAATGACACCGGAAGAGGGTTGGTTCATTCCAACCATGTGAGTTTGTCAGCCACTCACAATGGTTGCATCATACATCATGGAAATATTCGGGTTTTTCCCCCAGGTGGTGGTAGAGTCTGTCCACTCACTGGGGGGGTTGAAGAACTTACTGAGATTTGACTCGAGACCATTGGTTGAACTGGAAGAGTAACTTGGAACGACAAAACAAGTGGATTCAGAATGATGGGTTGCATCGGAAATGAAGTGACTACAGTATGCAAAATCGGTTGAGAGGTCGGGTTCTGAACGAACGGACTTGAGGTAGGCATAGTGCCAAATGACCAAATAGGGTTGTGATATAACGACAAAGCACTAGAAGTTTCCGACGCCAACTAAGCTAGCGAGGTATAACCATGCAACAATGAAGGCCTGCTATACTCACGTTATACTTAGGGTAAATGCTGGTCGGAATGCTTCCCGTGTAGGGGAAACCTTCGGGAGTGAATGGATATCACTGTTCATCAACTACGTGAGGAGTGTGGGTAGCAAAAACCTCCAAGTGACCTAGAGAGGAGACTGAAATCTCGCCTTCTGATTCCATGGGGGGAAACAAACGACGATGGACAACTAAAGATGTTCAAGGGGATAATTCCAAAGGAATACTTTGTTGATTGTACGGACTATACCGATACTGCGGTGATATCACAATAGGATCGAACAAAGGATTCAGAGGGTAAACAAACAGTCCTTGCTGACCTTCAGGAGTTGGTGGACTCTCAAGAGTCTAGATAGGATTATTCGGAGATTCTAGGCCAGATTCATAAGGTTACCCAGTATCTGGTGGGGGAGGATGAGATGACAAAGGTTGAATACTCAGAACAATTACAAGTTCAACACCTTGATCCTCGAGTGACTGCGGGTGTTCAGGAAGAGGCTCCTCAGATGATCTTTCAAATGGAGGAGTGGAAGAGGAACTAGGCGAACTTGATGGTTCTACCATGATGACTTTGTCTCAAACAACAAGAGAAAAGAGATTATTTTTAGGGTTTCTTTAAAATATATTAAAGTTATACTCACGGTGAGGTCCTAGATTACCCTGAGAAGAGGAACTAGGTGAACCTGATGGTTCTACCATGATGACTTTGTCTCAAACAACAAGAGAAAAGAGATTATTTTTAGGGTTTCTTCAAAATATATTAAAGGTATACTCAAGAGAAAAGAGATTATTTTTAGGGTTTCTAGACCAAACAGACCAAAACATCTTCTCAGGGTAATCTAGGCAAAATGATTACCAGGTAACCGGGAACTGCAGAATACCTCTCAGCAAACCGAGAAGTACGGGCAAGAAATCTCCCCGAATGTTGTGTTTGGTGTATCATGTTTACAAGGCGACAGACTCGGCTTCCTATGGATAAAGGATTGCAAACCTAGTGGGGTCTCCCTTTATATACGTGACGGTACGGGGAGCACAAGTCCATACTAGCATTGTCTAATGCCGAAGCGAACGACAAATGCTAGGTTTAAAGACGCTAGAACACGTCTCTAGCCTAGACCTCTAAAATGTGAGCGTTAAGTTTCAAATGTGCCTTAGGTTAATTGAATACATTTTAAAGTTTATCTTGAAATTATGTCTCAGTTTTCAGGCCCTATTGATGTGACTCAAAAAACTCCTATATGGAGCTAAATGAGACAAAACCCTTTCAATTTGATGAATGTTACACTAATGTGAGTAGAGAAAATAATCAATGCAACAAACAAGAAACTGAAAGCAAGATGACTCTTCACCACTTCGCTTTAAAAAAAAATAAAAAAATGAAAATTCTTTCCACTTCCTATTTTCCTATCAAATGCACTTCAACTAGTCCTTTCAATGGTAAAAGAAGTTCATTTCATTTTGAATGCAAATGATAATGCAATTCTAGCTTTCAATGATGCTACTTAATGCAACATATCAATTTAGCAAACTAGAATGATGTATTTTTCAATGGAATGATAAAATGAATCTTTCACATAAACACCTCAATGAAAATTTTTCAAACAATCAACATCAATCATATGAAAAGCACGAAAAAGAGAACTCTTTCCAGACCAATTATGCAAAGACTCAATAGAAACAAGATAGGCAATTGTAATCTATGCTCAAAAAGAGACATTCAACCAAGAGAAGAGAAAACGAAACTTTTCAAACCTGTTCAATTGAAACCAAAGTAATAAAAGGACTAAAACACAAAATTCATGGAGCACTTAACCAACCACTTGACTTTTTGAGCACACAAATAGCTGAATGGACAATGACCTAGATACTTTAGGGCCACAAACCATCCAAAGACTCAAAAAATCAAGTAAGGAAATCTCAAACCAAACAAGCACACAAAACAAGCTAATGAAGCTTTCTAGCCAGGGAGAACAAAGGCAAATAGGCTAAGAGGTAGAAATTATGAGGAAAAGACACAATGGTTATGATTTCGGAGAAACCCTGATCTTCACCTACACGAATCAACACAATTTCCTAACTGACAACAAGCACCACAAGGGGGTATGGCGCAACTGTTTAATACCAAGTCACGCTGGTCGGCGCAACTGTCAGAAAATAAAATGCATTGATCAAGGATTTAAAAGAAAAAATAAAAATTTCCAAAGACCAAAACCATACCTGTCACTCTAAATTTCAAAACCAAAGCAGTAAACCAGGCAAAGCATAGAAAACCAAAGGGAAAGGGTGATACAACAAAAGTTCACACAAACCACGAAATGGAAAACAATAAAAAGAGAGGGATGGCTCCCCAGTATGGTCGCCAATTTGTGGAGTAGGTAAATCAGAGGTGATCCCTCTAGCCCAAGAGTGGGTCTAGCCGCAAACAAAACAACCTAATGTAAACTTCCTTAGACTAGAATCGAATAAGAGGGCCTACCTCTTAGAACGCTAATCCGCTTGATGGTGATCTCGCTCCTTTGCTCCAGCTTCCTTTCATTCTTTCCATTCAAATACCTGAAACAAACACACAAGAGACAACAACAAACGTGATAGCATACAATCGCATTCAATCTACTTAAAAAGTCAAGGAATCTTAAGCCATCAAATGTAATATGACACTTAATGTAGGAAATAAACCATTAGTTGTATTAATAAAAACTTCAGAAGGAAATACAACCAAAGCCTTGACGTTGCAGGTCTCCTTCGACGTATTCGGATTCCCACACCTCTTCTAGCATCTCATGGTTAGCCTCAACAATTGAAGTTTAAGGCTTCTTCCCTTTAGTTCCAAACCAAACACACTACACTATTCTCCCTTCACAAACATAAACTAGAAGGCTAAAGCTATAGATATCATGTTGTTTATTCAAGCTCCAAAAAGACAAGTTCAACTTGGAAAAGGAGGAGTTTATATAGCTTTGATGAAGGGGAGATGGTTCCTATTATGATGGGAGAGGGATTATCTCTTTGGTTTGTTCCATCTTAATAGGGGAAAGGAGCCCAAATAGAGTCTCTCGACTCTATCCAGCCCAACCATTTACAAGACTTCCGTTCACGAAGCTTCTAGACCTAGAAGCTTCTACTCCATTTTTAAAAACTTGCCAAAAGAGGGTTGGCACGAGTGATGAAGGGCTCACTTGCATCGTTCGACATTAGGTCTAGTTTCAAAATCTACACATCGGTGCGGGGAAGGAACTGAGCACTAGCATCGTTCTTGAAAACTGGGATTAAAGGAAGATTCTTGGAAATGATGCAAGAGGGGAATGTTCTGCACATGAAGATGGATGTAAAGGCATGCTCTTCATGATGGGAAAACATATAGAGTTCACTGTAAGGTCCTCTAGGATCGAGGAACGATGAAGTACAGGGACAAGGACAAAATTTTGTAACATGTGGAAGATGCATTTGTTGACATCAGATGAGAGAGCGATTTTTAGAATACGTCCATGATGAGGTGATCATCATAAAAATTAAGTCATTCTACATACATGCTTGCTCTAACATTTTATTGGTGATTTTTTTTGAGGTAGAGACCATTGACAAGATTTTTTAGGCAAGTCCTGTCGGGCTCTGAAAGTATGTATGCCCCCTTGCAGAGGAAATTATTGATGATATATGGACCCTTCCAAAGGGTTTCTAACTTTCTGGGTCCTATTGTTTCTTGGGAAACATTATAGCAGAGGACTAACACTCCCTTGGTGAATGTCAGAGGGGTGATGTTGCCGTCGAATGAGGCCTTGACCCTCTTCTTATAGGCTTCGTTGTTCTGAAAATTTGTGCGGTATAAAGCTATCAGTTGTGCTATGGGCAAGGTTTCTTTGAATTGGTTTGGATCTAACTAAATAGATTGTATGAGAGGCAGTGCTACTGAAGGCGTGGGATGTTGATGCCTTGTTGTCGTTTCACGATAGAATATTTTATGGAGGTATCCATCCCTGGGGCGAGGTCTTATTATGGCGTGGCTTGTTTGTGTGGATTGGTTTTAGTGTTGCTCTTGCTGCATGGAACCGTGCAAGGAACTGACAATTCCTTGTGTGGTGGAATTGAGAGCATATGCTACAATAACACCACGTAATTTTTTCTTGGCTTTAGAGGTGCTTATAGGGGATGTGGGCCACTAAGCGAAAGACGTCATTAAACTTAATCAGTTCGTGGCATTTATTGATCAAATGGTTGGGTTTGTCACATAATGTGCATGTGATGGGCGACTTTCGTTGCCAAGTGGTTTTTTTATTGTTTTTACCTGGTCTAGAATGGTGATGGTGATGGGAGGTGAAATGATAGGGGTCTAGTCGTCTTTTCTTGTCAAAAAAACATAGGACATCTAGGGGTCCTTATTCACTAAGTGGGGGGATGGGTTCTTTGGATTTTGCATCTGAGTCTAGCAGTTAAGGATTTTCCTTTACGAATTTCATACGAAACTCAATGTTTTGCGGAATTGGGGAAGGTGATGGCACCTCCTTTTGTGATGGTTATCCTTGCATAACGTGCATATATGGTGTTGGCGCCTAGGTTTTCTTCTTTGGTGCTCCTGGGTGGTGGGGTGGACTTGGTAAAGTGTCCATAATTTTGGGTAGCAATTTACCAGATGGGTAGGGTCATCACATATAGCTCATGGTAAAGTAGAGGGGTGGAAATACTTCTTATTCCGCCTTTGTGTGTTGTAGGCAGGTGCAGATCTGGACGATGCCTCTTCTTGTATGTAGAATATGTTTTGACAATTATCATCCTTTTGAGTTTGGGTTGGTGCTATTGGCTTATTCATGTTGGATTGAATGAGCATTTTTATTTGTTCTTGGAGTTGAAGGATATTAGGACAATGATGAGTATAGTGCTCATGTTTATCACATATAGCGCATGCATGGTTGGTGCGTACTTCCTTTTTATGCAAGGTTATTACTTTCGCTCCTTTTGGTGGAGTTGGGGTTATCGATGTTTTAGAGGCATTCATGATTTTTTTTAACTTGTCTAATTCGGGGCATATATGAGTTGGGTGCCCGAATTCCTCACATAACGCGCAGGGTTGCACGGTCCTGGAGGAGTTGGAAGTTTCTCCTTTTTTATCATTTTGTTTCGCCCTTCTGGTGACTCCAGTTGTGGTAGGCACAGGATGGTTTTGAGTAGGGGTGGTCCCCTGAAGTGGAGGTATAGGGAAGCTTCCTTCCTGCATGTGTCCTGACTCAGCCGACACGGTCATGGGGACCAGGTACCAAACTGGTATTGCGAGAGCCATATTTGGTAATGTGAGGGTTTCCATGGCTTGGTGTGAGACAAACTCGAGTGGGGGGCATAAGAAGGGGGTTTGTGTAATGGCTTGAGGTAAAGTCCTGAATTCTTCAATTTCAGGGGGTGGGGTGTCTCAAACTTATTTCGGGGTTTGGGCGGTGTTTGATGAAGTCATCATGCACACCGGTGCTCCGGTATTTGGGACAAACTCTTGTCTTACCGGAGGGTCTCCTGGGAATGTTCCTAGGAGGGTTGATGGCTTAAACTGGCCCAGGCTGAGCTCAGTGTAAGTAGTGATCACCTCTTGGGAGGACGATACTAAGGGAAACACACCATCTGGTGTGGGTGAAGTTGCCTTCTCATAGTATGTGAGTTGATCAATGGTAATGACCTTCCCATCATGGGGGAACATCATTGTTCTAAACACCGATGAGGTGACTACGAGCATTTTGTACATATAGCTTCGACCTAGTAGGATGTTGTAATCCAACTGGGAATCTAGTACTTCAATGTCTATTAACACAATTTTTCCAGCCAACTTAACTAGCACGCTAGGGTATAAGCCAACGGGGGCTGAAGGGTGTCTGTCGTATGCTCTAAGCATTATGTCATAAGGCTTAAGTTCAGGGGATCCTAATTTTTTCCATAAAATTTTTGACATGATGCATGTGGACACCCCTTCGTCGAAAATGCAACGATGGATGTTGATATTCTGGACTGAGATAAGGATTTGGAAAGTGACAACTGAGGGAAGCCATGGAGTAGCTTTGTCCAAGTCAAAGACCATGAGGCGGGAATCAGATGGGTCGATTGCGCCTAAAGCAGAAAGTAGGGCTTTCTGTTGGGTTGGGAACATCTGCAGGACTTCAAGCACTGACATAGCTGATGGTGATTGAGCTAAGTCATTGACTATGCTGTAACTATGGGCAACTTTTGAATTGTGCCCTGCACACCGTAAGGGTCCTTTGACCATTTTAGGCATGGCATCTACAGAAGGTTGCATGATGGTCAACGATCCAGTAGGTATGGCCATAGCCGAGGTGGATGGATTGGGCTCTGGGGGAGTCTCATAAGTTTGATTCCTCATTTGTAAGAGGATGTCCTCTCTTGTCATGAAGATATCATGGTTAGGAGCATTATTGAGGTTCCCTCTAGATGGATGAGTTTGGGGAGTTTGTTTTTGGGTTAATAATTCCATGATGGGGGAAGGAGTTCAGCATGACTGCAATTTGTTGGCCTCCTTTTCCCCTACTATATTGCATCCTTTTCAAATCAAGAAGTTGAGGACAATGATGGGTATAATAGTCGTACTCCACGCAGATAGCGCATGCATGATTAGTCTGGAGACTAGTGTTCTTTCCCTATTTCTGCGATTTATTGTTGGTCATACCCTGGTTTTGGTTTTGGTTGGGGTTATCCCTTCTCGGTGCCCTTGGGGATTGTTGTTGATCGCTGCCTCCTTGCTCGGGTTCTCCCTTTGGCTTATTTCTAGGTTTTTTCCTAGCACCATTAGAAGGATTAACCAAATTTAGTTTTTCTTCTGATTGTTGCAATGGAGCCCACAAGCAACAATAAAGCACATGCATTAGTTCTAGAAGGCACATGTATTCATGCCGAAGGAATGCACTCAAGGAGGTTTCACTTGCCAAGCATGAAGGAGTGTGCTCAAGGAGGGTGCAGTTCTTCAGACTGAAGGAGTGTGCTCAACACAGGAGCAAGTCTTCATCATCTTGAAGTGCACTTTTTCCTTAAAAGTGATTTTCTTGCTTTTGTTTGCTTTTGTGTGGAAAATAAGGCTAGTTTCTATGTCAAGAAAAGCTATGACTTCACCTATCCTTAGACAATATAACATAAGAACTTATAAATGTTAGGTGACAACAGTTAAAAAACATTGACTTAGGAGGATGCAACACTTAGAGAAAACATAAAAATAGCAAATCAAACAACGTGATGACACTAAGGGGCTTGAAATGTTCATGTAGGCTCCAAAATTGAGTTAGGAAAAAAATTTGCAGGGTCGTTGTCGCAATGACAACACCTTCCTTCATGTCTACTACCCTTGAACCGCCTTTGAGTCATCACATTCTGTCTCAAATATTGATACTTGCTTCGTGTCATTGATGGGGATACATTAAAGCCCTCCTCCAACGGGTCGATTCCTATCGACATCAACACATTATTTAGGAAGTTGACTTAGAAACTCCTTTTAGTGCCTTGGAACTTGCAAGCCTCAATGGAAAGTTTCCTCACTTTTGGCATCAGGTTCTCATCATTTCCCTTCGACCAGAATATTCTGTGTGGTGTTCAAATTTAGCTCATCTATTCACACCTCATAGATTGTGCTTAGTATGTTGAGGGCCATTGTTATTAATGTTGGTTCCTCTCACATCTGTTAACAACTTTCATCATTGGTCGGTAATTAGATGGTGTCTACCATGTTTGACTCCAACACATATATTTACATGGTTAGACTCATACTATCGAGTGACGAGGTAGAAAATCTTGGATCTAGTTTCATCCATCTAGGCTATGATTTTAGGATTCATACAAGATCTACAAAGTATGATGGTTGTGATTTTACAGAAAGTCATCCAAGCATGGGTCCACAATGTGCAATCAGTGGATGTGACTTTAATTGTTGTACGTGTAAAATGGCTTATATGTTGAGTATGGGTATGCCTACCTCAGTAGTGGTATCATGATGATAATGCATTGTAACATTCAATTGGTGATATCAACCCGTTGATTCTTGATCTGTACTTTTCCCATGGTAAAAAACTTCAGTCCTCAGCCATAAATTCTGACTCTGTACTTTAGGGGGGAGTTTGTTACAGGTCATTTTATCGCATTCAAACTAATGGCCCTAAACCTGGATCTATCGTCATCCATTTACACCTTGCAATCATCCCATACAAAACCAAAAGCATTCTCTCTCCAAATTTTACAAGAATCTTGGGTTACATTGGCTTAAAACCCTAATTTGTGGGATCCTTGCGCTTACCCTTAAGACAACCTGTAATGACACAATTTTCACACATGTATCTTGTGCTAGTCAGTGTAGGATGCCTTCACAAAAAGTTTGATGACACCTCAAATGAGTAAGAATAAAAAAACATTTTTGAAGTTTCTCCCTCTAGAAGATTCAAGAGTGGATTTAACCATTTACTGTTGGATTTGATCTCGAACTCCTACTAATGAGGTATTATCTCTTATCTCCTAGAACTTACCTCCCTCTAAAGTGGATCGAAGCCCTAGAATGGTAAATCTGAAACTGCCTCTTTTACCCTATAAATGTAGCACCTACTATAGGGTTTGGGTTAGCTTTTGGAGACTCTGATTATGCCTTTATGTTGTTGATTTGTGTCTAGAGATACATAATCCATCCATGTGATTTATTTGTGATTGAAGGCTTACCATTGTGGCAAAGGAAGAACAAGAATGTTGGGAGATATTTACAAAGTCAAGGCCTACAAGGGTTGTAATCTTTTCTTACCATTATTAATACAAAAATGCATTGTTTCTCCCATACATTATGTATTGATAATGCATATGTGGAACATGAATCATTGACCTCTTATTTAGAGTTGTTTGTATATGTTATCTTGTATATTTTGTTATCTTGCTTGTTTTGGATGATTTGCAGGTTCCACTTTTAAAAATTGGAGTTAGAGTTGGAACCTACAAGCAAGGAGAAGAAGGAAGCATGCATTGGATTCCAAGTAGGTTTCCATTTCATATTTCAAACATCTCTAAGGAATAACGTTGTAGTTTTGTTTTGGTTATTTCAAGGCTAAGCCACTAGGTTTAGGGAGATTGCTTCTTCCCACAGAAGGAATTTATCCATAAAACAAGAAGGAAGAATATAAGTCAAGTTTCAAAAGGTCCATATTTTTTATTGAGCTCAAAAGAGAGACCTGTTTTAGGTTGAATGTCCTATGCATATATACAAGAAAGAACGAAAAACAAAATTATAAGTTACGTGGCCTAATTCTAGCTAGCGAAGTGAAGCAACTTGAGAAGTTTCAAAGAATTTAAAGAGGCATCAAACCTCTTTAAAAATAGTGAAATAAGGAAATAATATGGTATCTCAATCAAAGTTCATTTGAGGCAAGGAATTGTAATAAAAATCCATTTTGAATATTTATAGGAGTATCCACAACATACCCTAACCAAAGGAACAACAGTTAATCATTTTTAGGTAGAACATATTGACTTAACATCTTTGAAGTTCCTCTTGAACACAGCGCTGAAGGAGGTACAACTTTATCCTTGACAAGCAATCACTTTCAAGGAAGGGTAAGGTAAGGATGTTATAAGGTACACATGACATAACATGTTCATTTGTGAGTTTTTTTTAAGGGTCTATTACCACTCAATTTTGCAGGGGTACTAGGAGAGGTTCCAAAGGGACTGCTACTAGACCAAGTGGAAACAACAGGACAAGGACCCACTGTCACCTGAGTCAATGTCCCCTACTCTTTGCAGAGTTTCACTGATGGGAGGAGTCCTAGTATGGTGGAAATCACTAGAATGATGAGGTCAGTAACAATGTATAATGTGATTTCCAAATCCCATTCAAAGAAGAGGCTCAGATAACAGATTGTTTGTTTTAGAAGAAAAATATGGGCTCTCCAAGAAAGGCTTAAGGGAAGGAGGCCTAAACCTATGTGAAAGGACATTCAATAAAATATTTATGCCTAAATCGAAGTTTCCTAGAAGGGAAAGAAGACCTCTCTTAAGGCTTAGTGAAATATAGATCATACAAAGGCTAGGACCACAAAAGAGACCTATGGATTCCAAGCGAGGCCTAGGGGTTGGGGTGATCATCAACAATATAACTGGGTCAAGTAAGGATTAGAAGGAAGGGTCAAAGAAAGGTGAAATTCCACTGAGATTTTGAGAGAAAATGACCCTTGAAATGCCTCTAACTAAGGAAGGTGAAGCATAGAAACAATTTTGGAGCTAGGGCTCGATATTTCTCTCAAACTAGCCACGGGAATTGCTTGAAACTTTAAGGGCACTTAAAGAAATGGACAATGCAGTGGTGTACTAATTTTCACCCCAAGGAGATGTATCTAATGTAATTAATGTTAGGCCCTAATTGGCCTTCTAGGGTTAGGGCAGACAAATAAGAAAAAGGTGTTAGAAAAATAGTTTTAGGGTTGACCATCAAGAATCTAGGACTAGTGCCTGGCTATTGGGAAGATTGGAGTGAAAATGATCAAGATTTAGGAACTTCACTCTTCAAGGAGACCTAAAGAACAACTTCACCACTAATATATGGAGAGACATGGAAACTTTAGACACTTATACTTCGATATGCATATTTAATGGAATTTCAAGGTAAAAGGTGCACAACCTACCCCTAGGAAAATTCATTATTCTTTCCAAGATGAATAACATATGCAACGAGCCAAGATTACAAGTGTTTCATAAATTCGCATTAAATTTTAGGGCACAAGCAAAATCAAAGCATAGCGTTCCATACATTAGACAAAAATTATCAATAAATTCACATGAAAAGAGCACTTACATGACAAGAGAGTATATCCGTCCATCACATTTGCAAAACAAAGGATCTAAGAGAGATAGCGAAAATATTCCACACCTCAAAATGCATTTAATCATCCAAATCATTCCACAAATTGTAGTTTTGAAATCTCTAAAAAGATATATCCCAAATCTAAGTCATGATGAGGAATAAATGAACTTCTCATCTATTTATATGATCCTATAAGGGATTTAAATTGCTTAATTGGGCCTAAAGATACCCCTAATAATAAAATAATGTACAAATAACAACCTTTTGGTGACAATCCCACCAAATAACTCCATAATATGAAAGGATAAATCAATATCTAGGAGGGTCATTAGTTAGGAGGGTCATTAGAAGACCTAGTGAAGTCCAACATGTGAAAAAAATGAATGGAAGGTCTCCAAAAATAGTGATGAAGGGGATGACCCCTTGATCTCCAAGCAAATGATCTATGGTGCCCCCAAGTGGCTATGGGGGCACAAAATCATCCTCAAGAATGTATCCCATCTGCAAGGGTTGGAACAATGAGGCAAGCCCTCCCTTTGTCTCCCATGGTGAGACAAAACCCCATCTAGATCTTGGATCAACTACCAAGTGTGTGGTGCAAGTGTGTATCCCGATAGGCAAGGTGGTCCAAGTGCATCATCATCATCAAATTAGTGGAATACAAGTGAGCAATGGGAGGTTTTGAAGGATCCCATGGTATGGCTATATACTTTCTTCTATAGTGGAGGCCCACGGCTCTCAATGCACAACCTATAAATGCCAATATGACCCTCTAGAGGGCTTGGACCCTATATATGGAGACCAAACCCCAAGATCAAGATCCGCCTACAACCTTGCATAATATCCAATGTGTCTCCTCATCTTCGAATGCAACAAATCATTAGTGTAATTGAGCAAATGAGCTTACAAGTCATGGAACCAAGTGGGCACTTTATAGCTGCATGCCCTTCCATAATGGACTTTAGAGTGTATAGGTGTCTCCAAGTTCAAGAAGGAGGGTAATAAATGACCCTATTAGGTGGTTACAACCTCTAAGGGAGTGACAGGTCTATTATACCTCAGGAGACAGTGCCTGGTTGTGGAGGAACCAGTACTTGAGACATTTTGAGATTGGATAAAAGTATATTTTGAAATCAATGGAAGGAAGGACAAGCCATGAGGTTTTGCAAGCAAAAATTCTATGTCTGAAAACCTAGCCTTCTAAAACAAAATGGCCAGAGACTATGAGAGCTATAGGGTGGAGATGTAAAGCAGAAAATGAAGGAGACAGAGTTTTGGCACATGCAATTAAGAATCTATGCTTCAACTCTGTAGAAAGAATGATGGATGAAGAAGAAAAAGTATGAATGAGATTCTTGGATGTGGAGCGCTTCATTAAGGGCTTCAGGATTAATTTTAATGATTACAACACAATTTTAATGAGTACAATGAAGTAAATTCATTAAAAACTAAACTAAAGCACCAACTGCATCTTACACTATCCAAGAGAGGAAAAACATATATGAATGTTGGAACACATGAGAAAAACAATCACTGCAACACCAATGCTGGAATCAAACTGCAATATCATGTTCAGATTTCAAAATGAATTTTGTCTACATTATTAGTGATGGATAACTATGCCCTTCCCAACCCCTTTAAAATATAATTTCTGCTCTTTTATTTTGCTCCCTGGCCTCACTGAACTAACTGTCTCAATCAGTTCCAAAAACTGATTTTGGGAATGGTTATAAAACTGCCCTTTCTTTTAAAAAGATTTACAACTAAAACAAAATATATAAATTACAATTTTTTAAGATATTATATACATTAAACATATATAATATTTCATATGATTCAAATTCTTTAATATGATACGAAGCTTGTGTTCGAATCCTTTAGTCATTGCATGCAAGCCCAAGTCTTTGCGCTGGAGGATGGATGTCACCGTGGATCCCAATCAATGTCATGCATATGTCATTTATCAAAACCAGAAACTGTTTAGGGGGGGCACTTCGGCAGTTTATGAAGGTCAAGGAGGGTGCTCCCGTAATTAATCTGGTCCGTTGATCATTTGATAAGTGGGTTGAACATATTGCTTTGGGAGAGCACTGTTCCATTAAACACCGTGTATTTTATCCCCCGGAATTTCATTGATTTTACAAACAGAACCTCTGGGCCATCGGTTGCTCTATCACTTTAAACAATGTTGATACCTCTTTTTAGCTGCATCTATTTGAATTTCATCTGGATGACCAATAATTTTTTTTTGGTCCGGTAGCTATTAAACCAAATGAAATCGAAATCTATTAAACCAAGAAGACTTTGATCTCAGCAGTTGGGCTTCAAAAGTTTTGTTTTCCATCACAATTGAATATCTGCGATTGACCTTTTAGCATTAATAAAAAGTAAACATGGCGATCATGCTGAGTAAGAACTTCATCTACAAAAATGATAAGAGATATTTGAAATCAGGTATTTTATGAAATTTGTAATAAATTAACGTGACTTCAAGCATTTTGGCAATATCATAATACTTAGATTATGGCTAATAGAACCAGATTAAGGCCAGTTGATTGAACTCCAAGTATGGTTTGAGAAGGAAACCGTCGTCGTATAATTGAGTCATTTCCAAGTTTGTAGGACGTTTTTGCAAAACTGGCATTGAAAGAACCTACGAAATCTCTGAAATCGCTCAGAATTTCTAGAAAATTCCAGCGATGAAGCCAACATGAGTCGTTCTACACAAAACCCATATCGCGGATTTTTAAATTTTTTCTTTGTTTGCGTACAATAAGCAATCAAAATTCGCCTCCTGAGACACCTGCGAAAATTGGTTTACACAATGGTTGCTTTCTTCAATTCACTGTCTTTTTAGCATCCAACGAGTTGGAATGAAAAATCCCTGTATCGTAATGAGGGTTGTCATGGTTTAGAATTCATAACCCTTTTGCTAAATTTACTAGTCAATTTCTTCCAATAATCGCAAGCAGTGGAAGTCAAATTCTACAGGCTTGAAATTTGAAATTGAAAAATCCGCATGTGAATACAATAAGCCAGAAAGAAGCAGAAGAAATCTGTGACCAACATCATTGAATGATGATGCAAAAATAATATTAAGATAATGCCTGTCATCCGTTGCTTGGAAGAGAAGATTTTGTGGAAGTAAGCAGTGGTTTACTGTAAAAGTGGCTTGTCAGCCTCCAAACATAGGGTATTGAGGTTCAATTTCCAGTTTTGTCTTGACCTTTTCTAGAGTCAACTCTCAAATGTGAGATAGTAATAATCCCAATTTCATCCCGGTTATAAAATGTGCTTGAGGTGGCAGTCTTGTCACTAAATTCTTTAAAGATGATGCACCTCTAGCATTGGGTCTTGTTTGATATCTAATCCTTGAAAATCCACCTTTGATTCGAGCACCATGAAAAAGGAGATAATGTTTCTCAATATGAAAATTTGTATTTCTCGCACCAGCTCCTTGTTAACTGCAAATGGCTGATAATCTTCAAAGTGAAAACGTAGCAGGATTCCCATATGGACTGTATTTAAGTTATGTATCCAGCAATTTCGTGGGATCAACTTTGGAATATGATTCTATTCTAGGACTTGGAATTTTGATGATTGTAATTTGTACTTTCACTAGATAAGGAGAAAGAACGCAGGCACTATCAGGATAAAGAACACGCTGAATGTGTCTGAGACCTCTTTATTGAATGTGTGAAGACTGAAAGCACTTATATAGTTACAATATCACCTTTTAGTGCCTTCACCAAAGAGATTGAAAATAAAATTATACCACCAAGTGCATCCTTTGATTTAGAAAGGCTTACTATAAGTGGAATAGAAACCTTATTTTTACCCTTTCCTTCATGGGAAGTTGCTTTGAGGTACACTAGATTTTCAACCTGGTCAGGAGGAAAGGTAAGAAGAACTTCTTCAAGGATGTAACAACCTTATAATGTGTGAAGTCAAGTCAATCTTATAAAAATTTCCATAATAGGCAGATTACAGCTCCATCCTCCATCATTTAATAGGAAAGAAACAATGCATACATCCAATGAAAAACCAGATGCCATTGCAGATACACCAATTCAAAACATGACAATATTGATAATGAAATCCTTTACTGGAGCTTTTTAGCCATGCTAGATTGAGCTACAACAAGGTCCATGGTACATATGTTAGATGGGAGGTGTCATATGAAATAATGATAGAACGAAGTGGGGCATCGGGGAAGGCTCCACGCCACATGTCATGGTACAAGGGTAGCTATGATGAGGGAAGCACGCACTTGGGTGTATAGATGTAGGAGGGAGAAATCATGGTACAAGAGTTACCTTGACCTTTGTTTTTCCACCCTTCTTCATATGCCTTTTTCCTTTTATTGATTTTTCTTTTATAATTTCTCGGGGCTCGAAGGGATGAGAGCATGATGTGAATGATATAGCAGTGAATACCCCCTTAAGGTAGGGTATTTCATCTCTCACTAAGATTTGGGACAATCATGGGTTGCTTAATGATGTAGGGGGCCAATATGAGGGGCCCTAGAAACTAGGATGATGGTCATAATGATAGGGGCAAAGCTCATGTTGCCTTTTTCCCACGTGCTAAATTTGTATGTACCAACCATCTTTTGCATTTTATGGTGCATTTCCTGTTGAGAGCGGCTAAAATATACTTTTTACTTTATTTTTAGTTGCATCAACCTTTGGGGCATCGTTTCAGGCCCGACCCAAAGTGTGGAAAAGGGGAGGAGGAAGCTAACTCCTTGTGGACCCAATGGACAAATGTGGACTCATATGGGAAATATGTGAAAATGGGTTATAATGAGTGGAGGGGAGTGATATGTGTGATGTCGGGAAGTGCGACCACGCAACCAAAATCGGGGTTTCCCATGTGTTTTCACTGTTAAAGCTAGCAACCAATAGAGGAGATCCCACAGGACTAGGACACAAGACTAACCACCAAGTTGGACAAGGGGACAAGAGTACAAACCAAGCCCATTCTTTTTGTTGACTCCCCCCACTAATCCATGCCCATATGTGTCCATGATAGGCAAGCAAAATTACCCGATTACTTAAGGAAATCCATACCTTTGGGGTTGGAAGGCCCACCTTCAAACATACAATCATAATAGATGGGTGATGGCACATAATGGTTGGCTAGGGTGGCAGAGATGGTGGCACATCGAGCTATCTGGTCACTGCAAGAGGTTGTTGGTTGCAAGCTTAAGACAATTTGGGAGAAACATTTCTCCCATGGGTGTCACCCGCTAGTGGTGGGTAATAGGGTCTAGATATAAATATGCACTAGTTTTTTATTTATGTTTTGAGTCTAGGGTTTGTAGTCTTACATTTGTTGAATATTTTTTAATATCTAGGATTATAAACCCTAGATGGATATTGAATTAGAGAACCCTAGTCAATGTGAAAACCCTAACCCTAATATGATTATTCCTTCATTGAAACCCTTGTTCTTGATTTATAGGGTTTGTATATAGTCTAGGGTGTATATCAAATCCTAGAGAGGATGAAATTAAATGAAGTATAGGGTATGACATCCTCTAAGATATCACAAAATCCCTAGATTAACAAACTTGACATCATGTCGTTATCCTGGTATATTTTTGCTTGGTAGTACTTGTCAATGAATATTGCTGGTACATAATAAGAAGAAAAAAAAACCTTATGGTTTTGTGAGCATGATGAAAGGAAGGAACATGAAAGACCCTAAAATATCAATACTAGTTCAAGAGGGAGCCTTTATTGACAAAAATATAAGATTTTGTTTCCTTCTCTTTTCTTTGCATTGTTGTCAAATTTTTTCTTTAGATCTAATACTACTTTTGTCACTTGATTATAATCCTTTCCCTTGTGTTTTCCTTGGAAATAAGTTTTGCACGTATATTCTAAAGAATGTTTGTGAAAGAAAGGATTATGGCTAGATTTAGAGGAATCCTTTCAAGGTTTGTAGAAGGAACAACTCGAGATATGTTTAAACTTATAAGACTTATAGCAGGTCTCCATCATATAAGAAGGTACAATCATTTTTTGTCTTTAAAATTTCTTTATGAATTCCATCTCTAGGGTTTTGCTATAGAATCATAAAGATTCTTATATTGTTAGGGTGTTTGATTTCTAGATTAAAATCAACCCTTGTAGTATTATCTTTTACTATTTGTTCACTTTGGTAAAAACCTATCTTTTTAGGGTTTTGATGATAGTATCTAGGGTTTATGACAAAACCCTAGAAAAATTTGATGGTAGATCTTAGGGATGAAAGTTAAAACCTAGGTGTAAATGCTTCCGCTATGATTGAAACCCTAACAAGATTTAGATTTTCGATCAATTCTATGGTTTAATTCTTTATTGAGGTATTGATAACCCTAGATGCTCTCCTTGTGATGACATGATAACCTATTGTAGCGGCTACAACCATCCTCCAAAAATTTTCCTTCACTTCGTTTTGGAGCCTCCCTCCTCAAAATATTAGCAGCCATCTTGTATTGCTCAGGTACTTGTGTTTCTTTTGACTTTATATTTCGCTTAACAACTTGTGTTCACTTACTCGTTCTGTCGACTAACCACAAGTTTATTCGGCACTTGGTTCACATTCGGTCTTTGTGCTATCTGGGAAAATTGTACCATCCTAGAGGGCAGCTGCCTTGCACTCAGGAATTGCGCAGACCAACCCAACAGTTGCCTTGCACTCAAAAATTGCACAAAGCAGGAAGCCCAACCTTTGGAAAACTGCGCAGATCATCCCGGCAGTGAGCTAAGGCTCAAAACTGCGCTGACCCAGCAGGCAACCTGCCTTACTCTGGGAAATTGCGCAAAACTTGAGAGACAACCGGAGCCACTCAGTCCAGAAACAACGCAGAAGCTTCCCTTCAGTGGTTGTTCGTTGCATGTGCCGGTAGGTTTCCCGGTTCCCTCCAGAACAACAAAATTCTTCCTTGCATGCATGACATCTTTTCCCAAAAAATCAAAAAGTAAAAAGTGAAAAAGCATCCCTAGATTTTAGGGATCTATTTTTAGCACTAGGAGTTACATGCAAAGTCGATTTTAGAAACTTCCCGCCAAGTGTTGCTTTTTCCTAGATTTGTGGCATGCGCGTCATAAACCCTAAATCTAACAAATCTATTCAATGGACGCCCCAAAGCTCATTTGATCTTGGAGCTCTGGCATTCCCAAGGCATCTAGGAACCTTTGGCACAATTGGCACAACTTTTCTGGGTAAGTTTTGCTTTTCATGTCTTTTGTTGTTTTTCTGTCACTTTTGATTTCTTGGCTTGTGTGAGTGTTCTTTTCCTTATTTTATTGAACGACTGCTGGTGTTTCAATGTATTTTAACTTGTAGAAGTGTTGTTTCAAGTTTTCATTGCATTTCCTTAGTGTCGTATGCATGACCTTGTTTCCGCACTAGCAGTCGTCGTTGTGGCGACTCCCTTCATGAGCTTCGTTGTTTTTTCGTTTGACTGATTTCTGCACTTGCTTTGATTGCATGCATGTTTATTCACTCAGATTTGTACCATATTTTCACATTCATTTAGTCCTTCGTGTTTTCAGGTTGCCCTTGGGCAGATCTGGGTTGCCTTGGCCCAGATCTTGCTTCTCCCAGCATGCACTGCGCATTCCTGGAAGTCAAGGCTCTACCTTGCCTCCAGGAATTGCACAGAGGCTACCTGACACTAGATCCCTATTGTGCTCTACACAATCCTAGGAGACAGTGCCCAGTCCTGCCCACTGGGACTGCGCAATGCGTAGTTCCAGCCAACAACCCAGCTAGATTGAACTGCGTATTGTGCAGTTCCAGTCCACAGTCAGCCTCTCTAGACTGCACATTGCGCAGTTCTAGTCAGTAGCGGGCCTCACTGGTAACTAGGACTACACAATGCAAAGTTCTAGTTGATAGTCTCCCAACCTCTCAGAGTCAATGTTGTGCAATCTTGCCGAACAGTCACCTAGTTTTCTGCATGATTGATTCCTGAGTTGCTTTATGTTTTTCAACTGACATTGGCTTTTCATGAGTGTCTTCTTTGTCTCTAGGTACAACAAGTGTTGAGCAGCTTCTCAACAGTACAGGTAACATGACCTCCAAGAGAGCGGGATTAAAGGACACAATTGAAATCAGTACTGGAGATGTGGTTGAACAGGTGTCTATGAGCTTGCTCGTTTATGAAAACACACATCTATTCATTAAGAAAGACATCAAGATCACATGGCAAGACATCAACACTATATTCGCAAGAAATTTTAAGGAGAATCTGGACGACCGTCATGTCTATGTCAACATTCATAAGTCAGGGTTGTACAAGGTTGCATGTAGATATCTCACCTTCTCGTGTAAAGATATGATGCACTGGATTGTCTCACACACTAATCCTGAGACAATGATACTCAGCAGTGTCAGTGGAGTCGAGCTTCTTGCCTTCAAGGATAAGGATTATCAATAGATGTATCATTTTCCACAGTCGGTGAATAGGATGGATGCATCGTTCTACACTCCCAATAACAACGCGAACACAAGAGACATCTTGAATCATTAGGTAAGGGAGCCATCAAAGTTCAAGATGGCACCCAACCAAATATACAAGACAAAGACACTCATGAAGGCTTACCAACTCCTAGTCATCTTTTCATGTCGCTCGTATGGCCAAGAGAGTACGGAGACCCTCCCGCAGAGTTGGGTTGTTATGTTGGATGAGTTGGCAAGTGAAGGAAAACCTTTCAATTGGTTCGACATGTTGGCTCTCCAGCTAAAAGTGCATGTACCAAATGCTCGAAGTCCGCCCAAGGATCAGCAAGAAAGATTCTTCATGTTCACCTACCTGCTCAATGCAATTTTGTCTGTCAATAGTTTCCTGGCATGGGTTGGGCATGGAAACCTTCAAAGAATGGTGTGAACGTATATGGCAAGTTTCTATCAGAATGCAGCTACCAAGAAATCATGGATATACTTTCTGACCACTTTGTTTCCCCTTTGTACACAATGATCTTTGAACAAGATCCGCCTTGCATGTCCTAGGGAGCAATGGAGGCGTTGCTGAACATCGCAGATTGGTATGCCTCACCAGATGGCACCTTCATCAGGATGTACAGCGCGAAGAAAGCTCCTCATTTGTTGCCAAAGATTGTCACAAACAAGCTGGTCATGCAGGAGGTTGCATACCACATCTCGACATGGTTATCAGTTGGACTGCACAAGAAGAAGAAGGCACCATGGCCTATGCTTCCTTTACGAACTAGGTTGTACAGCATCCGGAGTTTGAAATAAGCGGATGCCGAGGTCGAGGACTTCAAGAAGTTTGAGTTCGTCACCAAGAGTTTCAATCCATACGATCCACATGGCTTATGTACCAACCATTGTACAAGATTGTACTATCCTTGGATCCATGGGGCGTGTCATTGGCCAGAGGAATACCCTTGGAGATATTGCTATAACTCCTTTAGGCTCAATGAACCAATCAGCAAGGCAGTAGAGTGGCTAGTAGCACTAAATGCAGCGACACCACAAGGAGCAGTAACAACAACAACAAAAAGCAGCAAACCTGCACAAGACAAAGGCAAGAGCAAGATTTACGAAAGTGCAGAGGCAAAGCAAAGCTATAAGTTTAAGGGAGATCCACTTTTTGAGAGAGTAGATTTGGAGATAGAAGAAAAGAGGCGACAACGCGACAAGAGAGGAGCACAGAAAACAAGAGATAAGAAAAGACTAGAAGAGACGGAGAGGAAGTTGCAGGAAGTAGAGCAGGAGCTCAAAGAAGTACAAGAGTTGCGTAGAAGAGTGAAGGAAGCACAACAGGAACAAGAATTATAGGAACAGGAGGAAGTGCAAGGCGATCAAATAGCACAAACTGCACCGATACAGGTTGAAGACTCAAATCCACCAACAACAAAGGATGAACATGGTGAGAAGCCGCAGGAACATGAACTTGCTCAACAGGATGAACCGATAGTGGAACAGATGGACAGGAAGATGGAATAGCCAGAACAGGATCAGGACACTGACCTCATGCCAAAATAAACCGAGGTCACCCCACAGGCTTCACCAACTCCAGCAGTAGAGAAAGTCCCAAGTGAACAAGGGGATACTATTCTCCTTGAAGATGATCCGGGAATAGATGTGTACAACATAACCTTTGATGAGTCACAACACAGAGTTTTATAGGCACACAGAGCACACATCCCGAATGAGCATGCATCACCTGCGCACTTTGAAGAATGGGTGATTGTGTCAGATGTGTGAAGACATCCAGCTACCTTGGCTGATGCTACGAAGGCTTATGCCGAAGCCACAAGCTCAAGTGTGAAGTTCTTGATAGCAGAAAATGAGCACATGGCTAAGGAATTGCAAGTAGCCAGGCAGAGAGAGGAACAATCAACAGGATCCGCCAGAGCAGAGATGAAGAAAGCGATACTTTCTGAAGTATCGGCTCTTGAGACATTCATGTGTAGACTGTATGATAGATTCGTCACCATGCACAAGGCAGTTGTCCATCTACATGGTCATCAACAACGTTGCATCAAGATAGTGTGCACACTCACAGACATACATGTTGTTGTTGATCATGTACAGACATGGACAATGAGGTACAAGGGAGCCCCACTTCACTTGCACAAGATGATAAAGCTACAAGTAGAGTTGGACAAAGCACGCATCTGGAGTCTAACCTGGAACTATGAGGAACTCTCGCCACTCATCACCAATGTTGAGGCTTTGTACGCATGGTTTTTTAGGAGTTTGGATGTCGTGGTGAGAAAGTACGACACCCCGTCAATTGGAACACTCACTAAGGCCAAAGAGAAGAACCAAGTCCAACTGGAGCTCGACGCGTACTTTGATCAGTTGATGCACATGGAACCAACGTAGATTTGTAGATCAACGCAGAGAACATGCAAAGATATGTCATCGGTCCGGTCATGCTCAAGACTAAGATGCACATCTTACAGGATGAGTTGGATAAAGGTTCCAGGTCAGTATACCTGGAAGCAATGGAGGCAAGAGTTCGTTTCCAGAAATACATCATTAAACAGTACGCGGACACCATTGCACAATACCAAGCTTGGCATCATTTCGTCATTGAAGATCACAGAGAGGATGTTGACGAGTTGGTCTTTCCATAGCCGTCTGAGTCTTAGTGTTGTCTTATCTGGCTGACTCAACCTAGTCCCACATGGTATATGTGGAAAATGTATTATTATTGTAAACATGATGTAAAGTGAAATTCCAAGTGTCATTAGTGGAATGCAAACAGTCATATGTAATGTAAAGAGTTATATGTAATGAAGTTGAAGAGTCATGAGGGTAGTCCAAGAGTCACAAAGGGGAATGTCAAGGGTCACCCCACCCTTTGTTATAAATAGAACCTCATAACTCATAGACCAAGCTTTTGGCTAGGCATTTCTTAGAGAAGGCTTGGAGAGTATTGTGACGAGCCTTGCCTTCTCCACAGTGCAGAGGGAGTACATCTCTTTGGAGGAGTAGGCGGTGTTGGCTGTAACATTCCACTATTGGGGCTAGTGGTTTTCATGGTTGTATATATATATATATATATATATATATATATATATATCTCTCTCTATATATATATATATATATATAGATATATAATAGTGTCAACACGTCTTCATGCATATGTTGTTATTGTAGTTTGACTATTCTGATTACTTTAGCAATGTTTTTTGTTTAACTTACACATTTGTGTATGAACTATTTTGTATACGATTGTATGAATCTGGTTGAAGTTCTGTTTTTTATTTAACCTGACACTTTGGATTGTCGACTATTCTGCTTTCCATCTTGTGATGTCATTCAGCTCGTGTGTCATCTCAGGCTGCGTACTATTACATGCTTCTAAGGGACACACTTCCTTTTTCCCCTTTGTGTGTTAGAACCCCCATGCATTTGACTTGGCTCTCTGTAAGGCCACACACTTGCTTCCAAAAAAGATATCACACTTACATCTGCACGCTACCATATTCAAGGCATAGCTTTACTACCCATTGTTGGGACTCCTACTCCAAACGGTCTACGGTCTAGTTGGGACTTCTTACCGAGGAGATCCCCTTGACATGTTGGCGGGTCCAACGCCGTCAACATAACCCTAGACTGATAAAGGTATCTTCATGCTATTGTACTTAGTATATTTGTGCTTTATTGTACTTGTTAATAAGAGTTACAAGTACATAATTTTCAAAAGGTTGTAAAGATGTAATTCTACCTTGTATTTGATGATGACTTTACGATGATGAGCCTGATGGAAAGAGGGAACTGTAAGAACCCTCATGACATTGAAGTTTACATTGATGATTAAAATTTGACTTTGTTTCCATATGAAGATAAAAGGAATGATGTTCCTGAAGGTTGAAGTTCTTCATGATGATGCAAAAGAAAGAGCCTGTGTAGCTGGAAGAATAAAAAATGTTGATAATGGACTTATCTCCCTAGTAGAGAAGGACCTTGGATATATTTTCTTTATGGAGGAAAGTGTATATCCTCTCCAATTGAGAGGGAGGATATGATTCTCTACTTCATGTGTCATGCACTAGGCCAAGACTAACAATTGTACATGTAGTGAATGCCATGAGGAGAGAATGAGGATCGGAGATTAGTGATGGTTGGAGCACTATTGGTGGTTATTTTTTTGTTTGATGAGTCACAAAAAGGACTCGATTGTTTTGAGTAGTGCTGAGGCTGAGAATGTTGTTGCTTGTAAGGTTGGAAAAGAAGCTTATGTCATATTTTTTTGGAGGAACCATGGATCCCACTATTATATGTTGTGATGACCAAAGAAACATCAGAATGATTGAGGACCCCAGGCTTTTGTGCTAGCAAAAGTACCACTATATTCGAATTTTTTCACTGGTTGGGGTCATGAAGCTACTATATGGTTTGACAGTTGAACTAGTAGATGATGTGTTGATCTCTCCCTGAGAAGTTTGAATATTTAATAAGCATGCTTGAATTGATGGAGATCTCTGATTTGAGGGAGAGATGAGTACCTTAGACTGCAAGCTTGTATGATGGTACTAGGGAGGACATCTTGATGATATATAAATCCCTTTCTAGGGTTGATGATGTCTAAATCCCTATTGTGTTGGGTTCTTGGCCTCGATGATGTACAAATCTCTATTGGAATTCATATATTTTCCTAGATGACATTGGGATCCATGATAAGTAGGTGTCTTGAATGACACCGGGGCCCTTGATGAGTTAGTGTCTTGGTAATTGACACTTGGATCCCTGATGATGAGTTAGTGTCTTGACACTTGGATACTTGAATTAGTGTCTTGGAAGGAAGCCTAGATGACACTTGGATCCTTGAATTAGTGTCTTGGTAGGACACTTAGATCCTTGAATTAGTGTCTTGGTAGGTAGCCTAGATGACACTTGGATCTTTGATGAGTTGAGTTGGTACCTTGGCAGGTAGCCTAGATGGTACCTTGATGAGTTGATACCTTGGCAGTTTTGGCCTAGATGGTATCTAACATTGTATATGTTGTTGTATTCTTATTAGAACATTTCAACTTGAGGTTAACCTTGTACCGATTGAACAATTATGAATACCTCCCTAATTAAGAGGGATTTTTAATGTAACTAGTATCAGTCTTCATAGTTTTTGTTTGGCTCATGACATGATGTAATTCTTATGTATTTGTAAAGAGAAGAAAATACAAATTATTATAAAGATCAAAGGAAAATTGTTTTTATAAGCATGGGTTTCATGCTCCATTTATTATGTTTATAGGTCAAAGCACCCATTGAGTGCTTCTATGCTTGTGTCATGAGTCATAGTCATTCTCACAATGTATTAGACCCTTCTTGGGATTTTTATGTAAATAAAGAAAAAAAAATTGTGTCAAATTTATAATTTATGCCTCCTCCACCAAGTCGGCCTCATCTCCTATCAAGTCGGCCTCAATGAAGGAATTTTTCCTCTCTTGAAGACTATATATTATCAAAATATTTGACCTATTGTGGCATCCATCAAAGCAAGTAATCTAAAGTTTTGATCTTCATTTATAAGGAAAAAAATGTATGCGAAGAAGGCAAGGAAGAATAGGACAAACTCGAACAAGAAAGAAGAAAACCCTTAACAAGCAACAAAGTCGAAATTACTGTGTTTCTACCCACATGTGCAAAAGGACTAAGGTACAAAAACAAAATTGCAGGGCCGAAGGTGCAGGCCGAGTATTTTAGAAAAAGAAAAAAGGTCAAGACCACATTTGTGAAGATTTTGACTTGGATCTTGATGTTGTTGACTAGACTTTGACAAGTCTATCTTGGAAGGCTGACTTGGAGGATTGGAGGAGAACTTGTTGTTGGTATAAAGGTCTTAGTTGTCTCATTTTGAATTGGTTCTTGAAAAAGAAGATAATTTCAGTTGGGTTTTCCCCTGACTGAGTGCCTACATCTTGTGTTCTTTGCTTTGTGATCTTCATAGTTTTTGGAAATTGTTAGATGATGAGAACATAAACATTAATAAATAAGAAAATACATAATCACAAATAATTGTCATGTAAAGAGAAATAAAGTTATCAAATGACCTAATTTTTCCCAAAGGATTTCTCAACAAGGTGAAGTCACGCTAACTTCGACGTAGGTCGGAGGTAAGGGGTTGGGCCCAAATGTTTAAAATTAAATTGTGCCTCAGTGGAAGGACGACCAACCTTGACCCTCCTTGGATTTTGTGCTTGCAATGTGGACCTGTCCACGGTGGTCATGCGTCAAATGCCACATGGTTCCGCCACAGTGGGGTATAACTTATCACTACTATGTGGGCCTCTGTGGGGCTTACACGTGGAGGTCATGATGATGTGGTAGGGTGTAATTGGTCCATATTTAAAGGGACATAACTTTTGATTTGTAAGTTAGATTGAGGTGAAATTTTATCGTTGGAATCATCCCAACAAGATGAATGCAACAATGTTGTTCATGTGAAATTATGGAAAAGTCGAAAAAAGTTGAAAATTTTAAATCTCATTCCCATAACTATAACTTGGGAGTTGGGTCAATAGAGTAACCAACTCCTTCTAACTCTTGTTGGATTTAGGGGTTAGAAGGGGTGTGTTTACAAGTGATATTAGAACATTTGCGTTCAATAGTTGGACTAAATGGGCTCTACCATGAGCATAAAGAAACATGTTTAATTGATTGTGTGAATGATTGAATGCATGCATGACTGATATGTTTTTACTGTTATTAAGAAACTAACAATTTGTGTTGACAAAAATGTTTTACTAGTGATGCATGCATGTACATTTGTGCTAACACGGTTGCTTGTACAACTAGTATTACTATAACAACTCTATAAAAGCAAGTTCATGTCATCATTTATTGTGTTTTGTTTATATTATCATGTATCTAACAATTGCATGTGAATTACAACACATCATAAACATCAAAAGATAGGGAAAGACAAAGAAATGAGAACAAGAATGGTACAATAAAATTTTGATCAGTCACAACATGGGTATGAAGAAGTAAAAGTAGATTAAGAAGGGAGATCAGTTAGCTAAGGGGGAGGGGAAAACTTTCCTAACTGGATGAATACCTTGAGAAACCTAAAGGTTGATATACAAAGCTTCAAATCGGATAATGAAAGGTTGATAACGGCTCGAGAAAGGCAAGCTAAGGTGAATGTAGCCCTACTACAAAGCATCTCATAATTTTAGAGATAAACACAACATGAGTTGGAGACTAGTCATAGAGATAGGAAGAACTCTTTGGGATCAGAAAAGAAAAAAAATGGAGCAGATGGTGGCACATCCAGGAAGAGGCACAAAAGGAAAAGTGAGGACACTGTGAGAGGAGATGCACCATTGAGAACCCTAGAAAGAAGAACAAACACTTGTGGGAATCACTTTGGTAGACATTCTAGCTATGCTACTAGGAGATAGAATCATTATTCTCATCATCATCATCAAATAAAAAGAGACAGGGATTATATGCCTCATGATGAAATTTTTAGAATCCATGTGAAATTGAAAGTGTTGTGTTAGTGCATTGAGAGTATTTCAATCCAGTGCATTGTTAATCTAACATCATGTTACAAGACTACAGAGAACTGAGGGTTGAATTGCTTTGCCTTGGTTCTCATATGTATATCTACAACATTGTTAGCTTGAGTCCTTATGAATTATCATTATTATTAGGGCTTGTTTTAATAGGGCTTGTTTTAATAAGGCTTGAATATGTTGTTGCTAGGGTTTAGCAGTGAGCTTGATATGATGGTTATTAATGTTTAGTGAGTTTGTTTTCTTTTGTTGCATAGATTCATATACATGCCTTGTATATTGTGCTAAATCCATGTAATGTTGAGTGTAAGCCTTGTGAGGTTAGAATACTTGTTGGTATGTTGTTGTTGTAGGGCTTTGATGAGTGTGTGAGAGTATGTTCATGTAGAGTCTTGTTGTTACTAGTATTTGACAATATTTGGGTAGAATTGGTTGATGAACCTTGTAATATCATGATTAAAGGCATTGTCAGTGAGTTCGAATATGAGAAGTATGCAAATTTTTCTGGTTTATCATTGCTAGGGTTTCTCATGTCAAAGTCTTGTATGTGTTGAGAGAATTGTAATGCTAATGTTGAGATTGTATTGTTGATTTTGTATTGGTGCTAGGGTTTTGTTAATGGAGTTGGGTTACATGAGCAGAGAAAGTGTATGTTGTTTTTATTGTCGTGATGACAAAGATATGTATGTATGTTGCTAGGCTTTTGTTAGTAAGAAGCATTGTATGAGCAGAGAGAATGATTGGTATGTTGGTGTATGTTCGAGAGGCAGAGTGTTTTAATGAGCAAGTTGTTGTGTCAATGAGTTTGTAAGAGTTTAAAATGTTTCTAGGGTTTGACAATTTGATTTGTGAGTAGAGAGACTTGTGTATCAAATTTTCTATGGGTATTGAAAATATGTTTTGTATTCAGTTTGAGCAGAGATATATATGTAAGTCTAGTATGAAAATGGACAAAATGTGGCCCATGGTTTGTTGATTTAATGTGTGGATCCAATATGAAACGTTTTGAAATGAGGTCCCAAAGAGCTAGAGGGTTGGATCCTTCAGTACGGGACTGGTAGCTTCCTTCTAGTGTTGGTCGAAGAACTTTCTAAGGAATAGTGGCTTCCTTCCAATAGTATCCAAATAACTTGCAAAGGGAATGGTGGCTTCCTTCTAGTGGTATACAGATAACTTGCTCAGGGAGTATTAACTTCCTTTCAGTGGTGGATGAAGAACTTGATCAGGGAGTAGTGGCTTCCTTCCAGTGGTAGCTAGAGAAACTATTAGAGGTGGTGGCCTCCAACAGGTAAGGGCCTGCACACTAGTGGTGGCCAGTGTATGATGAAAAATAAGATTTTGTGTTTTAATATTAATAAGAAGAAGATAAAGACAACAACAACGATGGTTTTTCCCAGTTGTGTTTTTGAACTAATATCCAGTGTCTATGTGCTTGATGGTGTTCCTATTGCTCATGGCTCATGATTGATAATGTTCATGTATTGATGGTTGCACTTATATAGTTACTCATGATATGTATTGCATTTTTATGTATATTATACTAATTAATCATTGGTACAGTGAATGATTTGTAAAGAAGAGTAAAAATTGGGGTAAAATTTGATTCATCACGAAATAATGATTCACCCCTCCCCCTCTAAGTATTTCTAACAATTTGTATAAGAGCCATGTTCTTCAAGAACCAGTTTAACAACTGAAAGGATATCTAAGGGATTATGGCAAGGAAGCACGAGAAGAAGACAACTCAAAAGAAGAAGTCAATTTAGGAGAACTATGATTATGCAAGTGATGTATCAAATGTAGTGGCAATATCGACAATTGTCGATCAAGGACAGTTAGTGGTGGAACAATTCATGTTAGAAACTATGGATAATCAAGGTATTTTTTGCTCAATGATGTGAATTATTAGGTATGGAAAGAAAGGATGAATTCTAGCTTAATATCTTTCGGATTATATGTTTGGCATCTAGTATGTAATGGCTATACTAAAAATCCCCCATCAAGTCAAGAACTACAGAAGAATGATCAAGCAATAAATGAAACTTATTATAGCATACCTGATTTTGAACTTGAGGAAGTTATCCAATATGAAACTGCAAAGGATGTATTGAATAACCAACAAGAAATTCATGAAGGAGACATAGTTGAGGAAGAAGTTCATTCACTAGGCAAGCTAACAGGTTATCTTCCTTTATTTTTCCCTAATGAAGAAACATTAAATGTATATGAAGAAGAAACGTTTAACCTATAAAAATATGAGTGCATCGATGAATTAGTTTCCATCATATTATATGGAGTTATAGATTTAAAATAAGAAAGGGTAGATAACATATATGATCTTAGAATAAAACTTATCTCTACCTTGAAAAGATTGAAAGCCTCAAGGAGAAGTTGCAGGTATACTAAAACAAAGATCGTGATGTGGATGAATAAGAGAATACTAAAATATTCCTACAAGCATGACTAAAAGAAGTTAAGAGAACTAATGAATTAGTGATTGAACAATTTAATGAAAGGAAAAGACAATGTGACAGACTTGAAGCTGAGATTATCTCTCTAAGGACTAATATAGAAAATTCAAATGAACAGAATAAGAAGCTACTTCATATTTTTGAAAATAATAAAATGGGCTTAAAGAGGAAATTATCAAGTTGAGAACCCAACTAGAAGAGGCAAGAAGATATGAAGAAGTAATAAACAATCAAGTAAAAGAAAATGGAGGCGACTATGAGAAATTAGAAAAAGAGGTATTCTCATTAAGAAGTGATTTAGAAGAAAAGGTCAAACAACTAATATTTCAAGATAGCACCAAGATGTTGGAAAATCTCCTCAACATTCAAAGGTCTCCCTTCGTTGAAATAGGCCTTGGTTTTCCTGAAACAACTAAGGGAGAATCCAACTCACAGGAATGTGCAAGCAGTCTCAGAGACAATAAAGAAACTTATGAAATCTTTGGTAAAGAAACAAGTAGCAACAAGATTTAGAAAGGAAGTAATGGAAGAAAGAAATAAAACTAGCAACCAAGGAAGGTGACTTTTTAAAGAAAATCATTTCTTCTGAGAAATAAGTATGGCAAAAATGCAAAAATCCAAAGAAGGAACACCTATTCATTTTCTCCCTTGATGGATGATATTGAGTGTTTTATCTGTCACAACTTTGGACACGTTGCAGTCGATTATAGAGGCAAATTCTTCAAGCCATAAATTTTTTTTTATCAATCAAGAAGTCAAGGAAATATATTCTATATACGAAATTCATTAGTTCCTGGGTATACAAGTTTCTTTCAAGGCTATTGTTTTTCATGCAATTTATTTGGTCATAAGTCTACACACTCTAAATTATATGGAAATGAAAGGAACATGAGGCAGAAGTCCTATGATTATCCCCCCCGAATTGTTGTTGGAATCACTGAGAGGAGGTGAATCAATATTAGACCATTATCATTGATTCAAAACATGACAAGAAAAATACACATGAAATTTTTTAAGTGGCAACCCCTCTCAGAGAAAAATCACTGAACACTTTTATAATATTTTCATGAGTACAAAAATAATTTAGCTCCAATTGAAAGGGAAGCCCCAACTTCCTAGTACTCTAGAAAAACATTCAAGTTTATCAGGTAGCTCCAAATCCTGAAAGGATGCTTCTACACCCTGGTTTTACTAGCTCCAATTGGAAGGATGCTCCAACGCCCTAGTTTTATCAGCTACAACTGAGCGGATGCTACAACACCCTTCAAGCTCTAACTTTCCCTCGCACCACCCTACCTCCTTGAATTATTTTCAGGCTATAACCTAAAGGAGAATTCACTCTCCTATGTTGTACCACCCAACCACCCTTAAAATATAAAAAGAAAAAAGAAAGTGAAATGAAATGTGCGATCCCATACCAGGGACAATGACCCACTTACAATAATATTCAACAAAGTTTCTTTTCTACTAATATATGTTCGTATGTGCCAAACTTCAAAACTGCTTGTTATCTCTTACTTTAATAACAACTCAACCATAACTTAATCATTAATAATACAAACTCGACTGTTGATGTAAACCTCGGATGTACAATCTACAGAATTTCCTCTTGTATATTATCAAGATAATACTTTTCACCAAATCATACCTCAAGTGTATTGAAGCAGAGAGTGCCACTATTGTACTTAAGGATGTCCTTGAGTTGGTATCAAATGGCCACTAATGTTTGTCAGTATCTTGTTGTCAATGCTTGTGACTTTATTTATAAACCGCTGATGATGATATATAGGGTTTTTATTGCTATAGATGAAGCCCTTTTTAATCATTGATAAGATCAAGTTCTTATGCTCTCAAAGTGTCTTAACAGTGATCAAGGTTCTTAGAACTACTGTGAAAATGTTTACCCTTAAGAAACCTCTGGTTTGTGAACTGATAATGAAGGTTTTCTACAAAAATAACCCAATGGAACCCTTATAATAATACTACCACAAAATTGAGATGAAAACAATCCATAAAACTTAGATCAAATTTAAAGGTGTTTCGTTTATGTTCCTTAATGAATTGGCCTTATAGTAATTTCATTAGACCTCAAAATATGTTTAAGATAGCCTTAGGAAGCTAGGAAATTGATGGCCACATATGCCTTAGGGGTGTCAATAAGAAAGTCATCAAATTGTCAAAAAAATTGAATATGCCTCTAAAATTACCCTTAGAAGGATTCAAATTAGGGCTTATAATAGAGGTGAAATTTGTCATAAGAAAACTTGCAATAGGCCATAAAAAATATAACCACAAACCAGAAAAATAAACCTTAAATTGTGTCAACAGGTCACTTCCTTAGGGCTGAAATGAATGTCATAACTCTTAATAAAAAGTTTCCCAAAATATGCCACCTACTTGAAAGAATAAGCTTATGAAATTGTATGAGAATTACTTCAGACAAAGGGGATGAAATATCTATGATAATCCTCAGAAACGAGCCTCTCAAATATTAGGTTTATGATCTGTCACAAAGGTCTATAGATTCGAATTCAAAACAAAATAAGAGGACTCAGAAACCATGAGTTTTCTTCATAAGAAAATGCCTGCAAGAGTCTCCAAAATAGGGCTGAAAATACTGTCTGGAACGTTGCCACAGGAGTCCAAAAATTAGCCCTTAGCCATGGGCCCAAAATGCCGTAGAAATCATTCTAAATTTGCCTCAGAGCTACAATGAAAGGCCACCAAAATTTCATCTATTCAAGTCTGAAATAAAGGTTTAGAACTTGCACATCTATTGCAGGAGGTAGCCTCAAATATGTGTGAATGGCCACAACGAATCCACCTAGATCAATCTCAGGAAAATGGCCGAATGGCCTCAGAGATGCTCAAAAACCCTAGTGAAAACCATAATCCAACAGACATAAAAATTAAGCCCAAAACCCTTCAAAACTTCAAACTTCTGCTTGAGATATGCTACACTACTCAAGGCCACAAAGATATCTCAAATCAAGCACACAAGATGATTTTCAATGAATGGAAAATGAGTCCCCTTTTATAGAAACTGTAGAGGCTTCTAGGAATAACTGACTTGTAAAAAATGGAGGGACGCTGATTTTAATTTTGCATTTCAAATTTAAATTTTTTTGGAGCCAAATACAAATTCTTCTTAGAGGCCGACTTTAACTAGGAGACCCAAAAAAGTTTAATTAATTTTCTCTTGACCAATTTTGTAAGAAAAAATGATTAGGATAGGCCCATGGCATAATTTCTTTTTAACTTAATTTTTAAAATAAATATGCTACAAATAAACCAATCTAAAAGTTGCTTGCCACGTCATCTTTAGGGCTTCTTGACTACATGAAGGGGCTCCAACTTTGATCTAGCATATCTCCTCAACTATGACGAGCTATGAGGTGTGCCACCTACTGTTAGAATTGGCATGATGAGGGCCATCAAATGAAGGTGATCCCGATCCCAAACAACCTAAACTTTCTTGTCATTTTTTTCATTGAAAGCGAGACTTCTTCTATTGTTGTTTGAGTTGACATCAGTGACATCCAATTCAAAAATCTCCCCCTTTGTCATTGATGGAAACACACCTACTCCTATTGCGACTGTTTCTCCCCTAAATTCATCCCTTTAACCTTCCTTTTATGATTTCTCTCCCCATTTGACATCAATGGAAAAGGGTAACTCAACATGCCTTTCTCTCCATGGCTACATGGCTTGATGGAATTCATGTCAATGTGAACCTGGTAGAATCTCGAGCTTATCCCAAAGTTAAATGTCTCTCATGGAGAGGCTTGGTGAAGATGTCAACTATTTGTTCCTTTGTCTCAATGTACTCTACCTTAATATTACTCTCTACAACTTGTTTTCACAAAAAGTGGTATTTAATAGGAATTTGTTTTGCTTTTGAATGGATGACAATATTTTTGGAGAGACTTGTGGCGCTAGTGTTTTCACAGAATATCAGAATGGGATCATCAAAATTCACTTGGAGATTCTGTAGAGTTTGTTTCATCTAGAGAACTTGAGTACAACATGTTGTTGTTGCAATATACTCTACTTCTATTGTGGACAAGGAGACTAAGGACTTGTTCTTTCTCAACCAAGATATAAGATAATCACCCAAATAGAAGGATTCTCCACTGGTGCTTTTGCAATCATTAATATTCCGTGCCTAATTTTCATCTGTATGGGTTTTTAAGGTCAAATCATTCCCTTTCGAATACCATAGTCGAAAATATTTTGTTCCTTTAAGGTTTCAGAAGATTCTTTTAACTACAACAACATGGGATTCTTTTTGCTTCACTTGGAATCATGGCACCTATCCAACTACCTACATCATATATGGTCTCGAGGCTATCACATGCAATAGGCTTCCAATCATCAATTTATAAAATCTTTGGCTTGCTTCTTTGGATTCATCATCCTTGCTCAACTCGCAACTAGTCACCATGGCAGTGCTAACTGGTTAACAATCTTCCATTTTGAACCTCTTCAACATTTATTTGATGTACTTGGTTTGAGAGATGAATATGACATCATCTTCCAGATATATTTGAAGTCCCAAGAAGAAGGTCAATTCATCAATTAAATACATCTCGAACTCACTTTGCTTATCGTTGGCAAAATTTTGCTTAGCCTATCATCGTCGCTGCCAAAAATTATATCATCCACATACACTTCAATGAGAGTCAAGTTATCTTATTTAATATTTATGTATAGGTTTCTATTGACACTTCCTCTTTTGAAACCTTTTTGCAACAAATACTTGTCCAGGTGAGCATACCAAGCTCTGGGAACTTGCTTAAGACCATACAAAGATTTATTTAACCTGCAAACATAATCTTTCTTTTTCGTAAGTATAAAACCTTTGGGTTTATCTATGTAGGCTTCTTCTAATCCTTCATTTATAAAAGTTTATTTGACGTCCAACTGGTACACCTTGATCTTTATTGAGCAAGCATAGACCAAAAACATCATGATAGATTCCATTCTAGCAATAGGGGCAAACGTCTCTTGAAATATATTCCTTCAACATGTGCATATCCTTTAAATACCAATCTCGCTTTATTCTCGGTAACCTGTCCATCTTCATTCATCTTGTTCTTGAAGACCCATTTTGTGCCAATAACATTTTTGTCCCTAAGTCTTGGAACGAATTCCCATGTTTTATTATTTTCGATCTAATCTAGTTCTTCTTCCATGGATTTTATATAATGATCATCATCGTTGGCTTCTTTAAAGCCGCTAGGCTCAACTATGGATAAGAGTGCAAGATGTCCTTATTTTGGCATGCATATTTAATGTATTCTTCTTGTTCCTATTCCTGCATTCATATCACTGATGATTTGTTCTAATAAATGATTCTTTGGGTACCATCATTTTTAAGAGTTTTAGAAGGTCACTGTTGATTATCTTCTGCTTCTCTCTCATTGACAATTGACTCTTTGTCTGATTTTTCTTCTTCATTTATTCCTCCTTCTTTCTTTGGTTTTTTTGTTTCTTGTTCCCTTGAAGGTGAGCCTCCTTTCCTGACCTTTTCTCCATGAACTTCATTGGGTGTTACATTGATGCTTTTAACTATAGTGTTAAGTATCAAATTATAACATTTGTATGCCTTGATTTTTTGTGAGTACCCAACAAATATGCCTTCATCTACCCTAGAGTCAAATTTTTTGATCTTCTTGTCTTCCATGTTTATGTAGCATTTTCATCCAAAGATTCTAAAATGTTTGACGTTTGTCGATATCCCCTTCCATAATTCATATGGGGTCTTATCATAGTTTCTTCTAAGCATTCCATTATTCTAAATGTTCATAATTGTCTCCATCGCTTGATTTTGAATCATTAAATATGGTCCTTGTCATTTCTTCTACCGTTATGTTTTTTCTTTCTACGACTCCATTTTGTTTTGGTGTCCTAGCTGCCAAGAATTGTCTTTTTATCCCTTGTTCTTCACTAAAGTGTTGGAATTATTTGGATGTAAACTCTCCTCCATTATCATATATTAAACACTTGATTTTCAAATTAGTTTCATTCTCAACCATCTCTTTGTAGATTCTGAAACATTCAAATGCTTCTAACTTTTTCTTCAAAAAACTTATTGTTGTCATTCTGGTGTAATCGTCGATAAATAGCATGAAGTATTTTTCACCTTCCAATCCTTTCATTCTTATGGGATCACATAGATTAGTATGAACCAACTCTAATGGTTTTGAAGAGGAATGGTCTTTGGTCTTGAATTCAACCCTTTTCTGTTTTTCGTGCTTGCACTGCTTGCACATGGTACTTGTTGGTTTTGACATTTCTAGCATTTCTCTTACAAGTTCCTTTTTACTAATTCTGATGAGGTTATCAAAGTTTAAGTGTCCCATTATTTTGTTCCAAAGCTAACTTTCATCCTCTTTAGCCAAAAATCATCCTTCTTTTCCAATTTTATCTAGAGTGTATATATCATTTTGGGTCCTTATTGCAGTCGCCACTAATCTGCTTGATTTTTCCCTTCTTATTTCACATTTCCTTGAATCAAACAGAAGTGTGTGTCCTTCATCACACATTTGACTCACATTCAGCAGGTTATGGTTCATATTTTCAATGAGAAAAACATCTTCTTCCATGGCAATCTTTCTTCCATGGCAAGTTAAGGTTACCTTTGTACTTGCATGTTCCTCTTTTCAATTTCCTCATGAAGTTGGCTATTTCTTCATCTAAAATTTCACTATAGATACAACTGGGGTTGGCTTGGATTGTTTCTTTCTCTTCTTTCTCTTCTTAAATGTCATAAAATTTGCTTCTCTCTTAGATGGATTCTCCTGCTCCGTTCTCATTTCCTAGGATGTAAGTAGTCCATGTAGCATGTCCATGCTGACAGTTTCTAAGTATGATATTTATTCAACACCGAAAGTTTAGCGTAAAATCTCATTGGAATTATTCTCAATATCTTTCGGACAATTACTTTGTTCATTGGTTCTCCCAATCCGTGTATGGTGCTTACTACTTCATCAACCTAGAGAAAATTACTACAATATTTTCATCTTCATTCATTTTCAGCTACTCAAATTTTCCTCTAAAGGTCTGAAGCTTGGCCTCCTTGACCTTTTTGTCCCCTTCATATATATTTTGGAGCTTGTCCCAAATATCTTTTGCAGATGTGAAATGCATTACTTTAACATACATTGACTTTGTTAGGCCATTCAAAATAGCATTCTTGGCTTTAGCATTACTATCATAGAGCTTCTTACTTGTATCATCTATTGGAGGAGTAGAGGGTTCTTTGTATACAGTGATTACAAAGTTCCAAACATCATATCCTTGTGCTTGCATATATTCCTTCTTCCTTCCACTCCAAAGCACATATTTTTGTCCATTGAATACAAGAACTTCATTCTTTGTGCAATCTGTGATCTCCCTTCCAACGGTTACACTGCTTGTCAAGGAATCTGCTATGATAGAAAATGTTGTAAATATTGAGAGGGGGGTGAATCTGTATTAGAGCATTAACATTGATTCAAAACATAAATCATCAACACATCACAAGAACAATACACAAGAAATTTTTTAGGTGGAAAACTTTTTGAGAGAAAAAGCCACCAAAAGATTTTCTAACATTTTATGAGTACAAAAATAATTCAACTCCAACTAAAAGGGAAGCCCCAACTTAATAGTACTCTAGAAAATCATTCGAGTTTATCAGGTATATCCAACTCCTGAAAGGATGCTTTTACACCTTGGTTTACCAGCTCCAACTAGAAGGATGCTCCAACGCCCTAGTTTTATCAGGTACAACTAATCGAATGCTCCAACACCCCGCAAGCTCCAACTTTCCCTAGCACCACCCTGCATCCATGAAGTCTTTTCAGGGTACAACCTGAAGGAGACTTAACTCTCCTACCTTGCACCACCCAACCACCCTTAAAATATAAAAAAAAGTGAAATGAATTGTGGGCTCCCATACTATGGAAAATGACACACTTATAAGGGTATTCAAAAAATTTCTTTTCTACTAATATATGTCAAAATGTGCCAAACTTCAAAACTCCTCTTTGTCGCTTACTTTAATAACAACTCAACCATAACTGAATCATTAACAATCCAAAATCAAGATTGTTGATGTAATACCTCAAATGTACAATCTACAAAATTGCCTCTTGTATACTGTCAAAATAATACTTTTCAATCAAATCAAACCTAAAGTGTGTTGAAGTAGAGAGTTCTACTGTTGTACTTGAGGATGTCCTTGAGTTGGTGTCAAATGTGCCACTGATGTATGAAGATGTCTGTTATTATCTTGTTCTCAATGCTTATGACTTGATCTTCAAACCATTGATGTTTTCTTGGTAATCTTCCAAACTTCTATATATAGGGTTTTTACTGTTGTAGATGAAGCCTTTTTTGATGGCTGATAAGATCAAGTTCTTGTGCTCTCAAAGTATCATGAAAGTGATCAAGTTTCTTAGGACTATTGTGATAAGGTTGACCCTTAAGAAACCTCTAGTACACAAACTATTAATGAAGGTCTACTACACGAATAACTCAACGAAACCCTTATAATAATACTATCATAAAATCAAGGTGAAAATAATCCATAAAAATCAGATCAGCTTTAAAGATGTTTCGTTTATGTTCCTTGATGAATTAGACCCCAAAAGTTGTTTCAGGTAGCTTCAAGAAGTTGCAAAATTGATGCCCAAAGATGCCATAGGGATTTCAATAAGAAATTCCTCAAAGTGTCAACAAAAATTGCAAATGTGCCTCTGAAATTACCCTTAGGAGCGTTCAAATTAGGGCCTAGAATGAGGGTGAAATTTGTCACAAGAAAATTTTCATTTGGGCACAACAAATAAAACCACAAACTATTGAAATAATCCTTAAATTGTGTGAACATGTCACTTCCTCAGGGTTGAAATGAATTCCATATGTCTCTGCGAAAGTTTCCCAAAATATGCCACAGACTTGAGCGAGTAAGCATATAAAATTGTACCATAATTGCTTCAAAAAGAGGGACTGAAAAATCTCTAATAATCCTAAAAAACGAACCTCTTAAAGATTAGGTTTATGCTTTGTCACATAGGTCTATATATTTGACTTCAAAACACAATAAGAGACTTCATAAACCACAAGTTATCTTCATAAGTGGATTCCTACAAAAGCCTCCAAAAGAGGGTTGAAAAGACAATCAAAAACTGATTGCCAAAAGGGTCCAAAAATTAGCCCTTGGAAAGAGCCTTGAAATGTGTTAGAAGTCCTTCCAAATATTCCTTAGAGATACAATGAAAGGCCACCGAAATTTCATCTTTTTAAGACTAAAATAAAGGCTCAATACTTGCATATTTGTTGCAGGAGGTAGCCTTAGACAGGTGTGAATGGCTTCAGAGAATCCACCCAGATCAGTCTTAGGAAAAAGTCAGAATTAGCTTAGAGTTGCTCAAAAACCTCAGCGAAAACCATTATCCAAAAGAAATAAACAATAAGCCCAAAACCCTTCACATTTTTTACCTCTTGCTTCAGATATGCTAGACTACTCAAGGCCACAAAGATATCTCATATCAAGCATAGAAGATGATTGTCGTCAAAGGGAAAATGAGTCCCATTTTATACAAACCTTGTAGGATTGTAGGAAGAGCTGACTTGGAAAAATGGAGGGAAGTCGACTTGAATTTTTAATTTCAAATTTAATTTTTTCTTGAGCCAAATATAAATTCTTCTTGGAGGACGAATTTAGCTAGGAGACCCAAAATAGTTTAATTAAATTTCCCTTGACCATTTTTGTAAGAAAAAATGATTAGGATAGGCCCATCATATTTTTTTTTTTAAATAAAGATGCTACAAATAAACCAATATAAAGTTTGCTTGCCACATCATATTTGGGGCTTCTTAACTACACGAAGGGGCTCCAACTTTGATCAAGTATATCTCCTTAACTGTGAGGAGTTATGAGGCATGCCACCTACCATTATAATTGACATGATGAGGGCCATCAAATGAAGGTGATCCTGACCCCAAAGAGCCTGAATTTCCTTGTCATTTTTTTCATTGAAAGTGGGGCTTGTTCTACTGCTGCTTAGGTTGACATTAATTACAACTAAGTCAACACTTCTCTGGTCACATAAGATGTTATACATGCAATAAATTTGAACATGTGGAAAAGGAGTGTAGGAGAAATTCAATGAGCTATTTTAGACATTTCAGATGAGGTAGAACTTGTCCAAGACATGCAATTGAAAAATAATTCATTTAATGAAAGGCCTAATGAAATATGCCTCCATCAGCAGTCATCATACCAAAATATGGAAGAAAAGGGAAGAGGGACAAGTTAAGTGTGGCCTATAGTGGCTATTCTCACCACGTCTGGAGATAAGGGCATATTTATCTCTTTATAGAAAACCAAGGGTGGTAATGTTATTCTCAGAAACAATTCACCGACAAAGGTGATAGGAAAAGGTAGAGCCAACCGTGATGTCAAAAATACAACAACTACTAATGTCTTATAGGTTGAAGGATTAAAAGACAACATCCTTAGTGTGGGTCAAATGATTGACAGAGGACATGTAGTCATATTCACTTCAAGAGGATGAAAAATTATAGAAGAAGACACTAGAAAAATAATAACAAAAGGAATCAAAATTGCAAATAAGTTATATGTACCGAAGAAAAGTCTCGGAAGAAATAAGCGACTAAAAACAATCTCTTCTTCAGATTCTGAATAAAGGAAGAAAGGCCCAACTACAATCCATCACTACTTGGCATATTCACAAGGAGCATTAGAAGATTAGCACAATCTCAGGAGGAGCTAATGGCAACAATATAGTAGCTTAATGATTTGATTGAGATGAGTAGCAACAGTAGCATGTTTGATCGAGAGCCTACATGCATGATCAGGTCCATAGGATCAACAAGAATGCAAGAAGGTATAGTTAGCTCAAGGGGAGCTATGCATATGTTTCAACCATATATGTGTATTTGGTTACCACTGACAGTTGAAAATCTCTTGTACCAACCATGCATAGAAGAGCATATTTGATTCATCCATATGTATGTATTGTTTAACTTTTGGCCTATTGGTTGAGTAGTATTTGTCCATTGCATGCATAGTAATACATTGAAAAACCTTGAACCAACTATGTATCATGTGATTTAGTATGCAAAGGAGAGAGAGAGAGTCTTGACTCAGCCATGTGTGAAGAAAGAGTATTTTGCATGCATAGCCAATGGATTAGTTAAGCACATGTGTGTGCATTTACTCTAGCTTTGTAACATCATTATCATCAACATTGAATCTAGTTAGTTGAGTTGTCTTAGTGTCAATTATGCATGGTGGAGAGTCATGAGAATTGGTTCAACCAAATGTGGGATGTTGGGTTTCATTGTTGTAACCATATTATAGCCCTATAACATTGTTGTCTTTATTACTTGGCTATTTTTGGATCAGTCCTAGAGTCAAGCATGCATAGGCAAGATAATCTTGGTGTTAGTCATGCAAAACACTTGTGATAATTATATATGGGTTGTTTGGTGTCATTTTAGCAGCATTATCCTTCATTATATAGATATGTATCTCTCATTATGCAGCCATGCAATATCATAGTTATCATTTGGTCATTGGTTATGAGGAGTTAGTGGTTAGTTGGGGTGTCTCTTGCAAGTGGAAATGAGGCTAATTGCAGGGCAACGGTAAAAGTTTTGAATAGTAGAAAAAAGATGTTTGCAACCTCTTTTAGCCCCATTACTTGTTCAAGGGAGAGGAAAGCATAGTGTTGGCTAGAGGCAGTAGATTCTTTGGTTCATCATGTCTATTTTGTAATAATGATGGTAGTTGATCATTTTATCATCAAACAAAGCATTTGATATCAACCTTTCCTATTGGCATTAACATGGTGTATTCATTTTGTTAGCATGGTTCTTCAACGTGATTTGGGATACTCTTTTCCATTGATGTCAAAGGTGGAGAGTGACACAGCCACTAGCAGAGAAGGAAGAATGACGATCGGTCAATGTGCTGAGAAGAAGATCATTTTGGTGTTTGTGGTTGTACGTTGACATCAACGCCAAAGGTAAAAAATGTCGGCAACATGGTTTTAGCATTTATGTCAACCCTGGAGCCAGTTATGTTGTCAAAATTCTTAGTGAGCTTGTAATGATGATTTATTGATTGAAAGAGGTTTGATGAGGTCTAGGAGGTACTTAACGATGATATGTTATACGTGGTTCCTAATCTGAGCCAAGGAACTTTCTTTTTCCCCATTTAAGCATACGAACATTGGTTCACAAATGCAAACCAACATTTGTAGTTTGGATCACCCATATTTGCTTTGGAAAATTCGTGGACACAACCTTGATTTAGACTACAAAAACAATGTCTATGGTTGTAGGTGTGCAAAGGAAAAATGACCTGCTCCAAGGGATTTGCCCATGGTAATTGGCAGGAACACATTCAACAAGTAGTTACGAATACCAAGAAATGATTCCTTGGTTTTCTCCCATTGTTAATCATTAGGTTGGCTTGACTCAGTTCTCCAATTTCATATATATATATATATATATATATATATCACACAACAGGGGGTCAATGAAATCAATCTGAGCTATTTGTGCATTAGACATTTGTGGATCAATTGTTGTCTATTCTTGTACAGGTCTAGAAGGTCATCGAGAATGCGACTAGATTGAGATAATGGTTTGATCAATGATCGTATTTTCTCATCTCTCTTTTTGTTCTCACCCAAGAGAGCGTAATGGAGGTCATGGAGATCTAATATATCGCACAACAGGGGGTCAATGAAATCAATCTGAGCTATTTGTGCATTGGACATTTGTGGATCAATTATTGTCTATTCTTGTACACGGCTAGAAGTTCATGGAGAATGCGACTAGATTGAGATAATGGTTTAATCAATGATCATATTTTATCTTGTCTCTCTTTTTATTCTGTCCTAGGAGAGCGTAATGGAGGTCATGGAGATCTAATGTGGTGGATGCATGTCTGAATACATCGTTTTTCTAACGCAATTGAAGGATAATTATTCAAGCACAAGTGTGATAAAGGAAAAATATTTGGTACAGATTGTGGTAGATCTAATATGCATGTCTCTGGTTCAATCTTTGTGGAAAGTGTGATATGTTGGGGTGAATCCAGTGCAATTTCTATTGATTGTGTGTTCTGGTGCTTGGATTGTGTTCATGTTTATTGTTCATGTGTCTAATGTGGTTTGCATAATGATGTGATGATAAGACTCGATTTTTGGCATACTGGTTTGTCTCTCATTGTGTCCTGATGTATGGTGCAACACTCTATCCAATCATGTGTATTGGTGCTTGTCTCTGATCTAGAGTACGCACTATTAATTGTGAACACCTACAAATCTTGCCTAGAATGGGTCAATTGATTATGTAAGAGGTTAGATCATAGGCCAATATGAGGATTGCACTAAATACATGGACAAGTTGTTATGTATGTGATCCGAGCATGGTCTGAGTTGAGATATAATTTTTAGAAGTTGAATGTGTTATGATTAATCTTGTAAATTGATGGCAAATCGAGTAAGATTTTTGTATGGTTCGATTTGACTATGTGTGTAGAGAGAACAATGGAAGTTTGTGACTATAGTGTGAACTAGGACATAATGCTAGTGTGTATTGGTTTGATTGTGGATGTCCTAAGGTTGTTGTGTGTTACAATGGCCAAAAGCATACTTTAGTGGCAAAATAAAACAACATCAAATTGAAATTTTGAGGGTGGATTCGAGGTGTAATAATGTGCAGTGTTAACTTGTGTGTGAGTGTTTTAATTGCTACTTGTGTTGGATTGATTATAGATTGGTCACAGTGCACATTAGAGATTTATATGAATTTACCTGAGTGTGATCACTTCGGGTAAGGTGGAACAATGATAAGAACACATGAGAATCTTGACTCAGTTATAGGTATCCAAACTAGAGACCAATGGTGTACGAAAAGGTCGATCATAATTTGATTTGGTGATTTGGTATGGAGTGATAAATGCAGTGCAGAGCACATTTGATAGTGTGGTTTGCATTTAGAATCCCATTGAAAATATCCTACGCAATTGACAGTGTTGTACCAGTGCATTGAGAGTATTTCAGTCCAGTGTATTGCTAATCTAACATTGTGTTGCAGGAATGTAAAGCACTGAGTATTGAATTGCTTTGCTTTGGTTCTCATATGTATAGCTACAACATTTCTAGTTAGAATCCTTGTGCATTATCATTACAGCCAAGACTTGTTTGAATAAGGCCTGAATATGTTGTTGCTAAGGTTTATCAATGAGCTTGATGTGTTGGTTATTGATGTTTAGAGAGATGGGTGTTTTTTTTTGCATAGATTCATATACATGCCTTTTATATTGTGCTAAAGCCATATAATTCTAAGTGTGAGCCTTGTGAGGTCAAAGTACTTATCGGTCAGTTGTTGTTGTAGGGGTTTGATGAGTGTGTGAGAGTATGTTCATGTTGAGTCTTGTTGTTGCCAGTATTTAACAGTGTTTCGGTAGAATTAGTTGATGAGATTTGCATTGTCTTGAGCAAAGGTATTGTCAGTAAGTTTGAATATGAGAAGTATGCCAATTATTGTAGTTTTCAACTACTAGGGTATCTCATGTAAGAGTCTTGTACGTGTTGAGAGCATTGTAACGTTGATATTGAGAGTGTATTTTTTATTTTTTATTGGTGCTAGGGTTTTGTCAATGGAGTTGGATTACATGAGCATAGAAAGTGTATGTTGTTGTTGCTTCTAGGATGACAAAGAGATGTATGTATGCTGCTAGTGGTAGCTTTCTTCCGTTGGTGGCCAAAGAACTTGATCAGGGAGTATTGACTTCCTTCCAGTGGTAGTTGGAGAAACTATTGGAGGTGGTGGTCTCCATCAGGTAGGGGCTTTCACACTGGCAGTGGCCAGTGTATGACGTAAAAGAAGATTTTTTTTAATATTAATAAGAAGAAGACAAAGAAAACAACAACAATGGTTTTTCCCAGTTGGGTTTTCCACCTAATATTCAATGTCTGTGTGCTTGATGGTGTTCCTGCTGCTCATGGCTCATGATTGATAATACTCATGTATTGATGGTTTCACTTATATAGTTTCTCATGATATGTGCATGTTTATGTATATTTTGTTGATTAATCACTGGTACAGTTAATGATTTGTAAAGAAGAGTAAAAATTGAGGTAAAAGTTGATTTATCATGAAATATTGATTCACCTCCCCTCTTAGTGTTTCTAACATGTGGTTGATGTAAATGGTAGGGATACATGATAACGGTAATTAAGAAGTGAATGGTCGCTGGTTAGATGGTTATCCAACTGGCTATCCAATGCAGGAGGAAAAAATTCTCCTATAGGGTTACCCATTTTGGTGGCGAACGATTGAGGGCGAGTAATTTCCACCCAACTGTAGGCATAATGACACTTTTTATTTCTACCACTTTCATGCCCTTGGTGGTATCCAGGGCATGATACCACCAAGGCAAATTTCTAACACTCTCAATAGTTTATAGGTTTAGGTTATAAGCTATCATCAAGGTGTTTTTTAACCAAGGAACTCTTGTCACCAAGCAGACAAGCATACTTCCAGTCGCCCATATGCTCTCTTGCACAACACATGAGAGAGCTATTTTCATTGCTATGCAGTCCCTCAAGTAGCTCCCCTTCCCTGCGTATATTGTGTACATCTAGTGGGACCATGTTACCAAAAAATCTAGCAACCTTTCTCCTCGTGTTTTGTGGATGGATATTATCCCCACAAGGGAGGGTTCCCCAACAAGTCTCAAAGATAAACCTAAGGATTTCCAGGTTAAATAGCCTCTAAAGGCGCTATTAATTAAACACTTAAGAATAATTTCAATAAGGTAGAGCTCCACGGGGAATGAGGTAACAAGTTTTAAAAACCCATAGCTAATTCTAGAGGGATAATTCTCGGAGATGCTAAAATAGATTCCAAACACAAGTTATTTTAAATTTAATTATTGTTGTTATAAATTAGGGTTTAAAATAAAGACATTTTTCAACATGTAAAATATATGAAAATAGTAAAAGGAAACCCACAATTAATGATAAAGAATAAATAGTCAATGTCTATTTGTTGAATAAACAAGGAAAAATATTATAACAAATTTTCAATGGTTGAAAATGCACAAAATAGCTACTAAATCTAAAAGTCAACACTAGAAATATGGCTGAAAAATGCATAAAATTATATTTTTCCCTTCTCAATTTAAGAGGTGAAAAGCCTAACCCTAGGACTATGATGTTTAAGGTATTTTATGTTATTTAATATAGACTTTGTCATAGCCTAACTCTACCTTAACATAATAGGAAGAAAAAACTAAAATATCTAAGATATTGACACACGAAGACCAGTGTCTTTATCAATCTTGGTTATATGGAGTCCAAAAAGGGCAAGATCAAATGTCGAAAACCTTGATTGGGGTGAGTAAGAGAGATAAAAACCTCGCAATCAAACCCTAGCAACTTTTAATCAATTGGAGATTTAAGCTAAAGGAATGATATTCTAATTTTCTTGGATGGATGTTAGGTGAAAATTCTTGCATCAAAGATTTTAGAGCCATAAAATATTCAACATATCATGAAAGATTCATAAAAACTGTAATTCTACAATCTTTCCTATGGAAGAATATACTCACAATAAAATAACACAATTCACCATAGTATCACTTCATCAATCCAAGAGAAAATCCCTCAAAGCAAATTTATCCTCCCCAAGACAATTCATTATCTTCAGTGATTAATTGCATCCAAGAGACAAGAACAACTAGTGCACACTCCATAAGAAAAATAATGATTATGTGACAATGATCCTCCTAAATAAACTTCCCTCTACTTACATGAGGAAAACCAAGTTGGCATAGGGAAAAATTAGACTAAAATCCCTAAAAATAATAATTTAAGTGCTTATAAGTAAAGTAGGTCACAAGCCGACCTAAAGTATAGATATATTATCGATAAAACATAACAAAAAGCCTCCTTTTAGCCTACATGTGTGAGCAAAAAGTCTTCCAAGGGTGACATCATTCTCTAATCGCGAAGATATCTATCAAAAAGGTTCTAAGGATAGGTCACATGAGTGCTCCTCACTCAAATCCATCTCGTCAACAAGTGTACATCATTAAGAAAAATCCCTCCTCGTTAAGGTATCACCGTAAACCAAGCCCACATCATCACTTTAGGCCTCATGAGGGCGACATCAAAACCCTATATCATGTTTACATCATACATAAAGGAGTACCATCCCTTCCAAAGGGCTCTCAAGCCATCATCACCATCAAATTGGTCTAAGAGTAAGGACACATCCATCAAGAAGGTGCAATGCTAGCCTAGGGTATCCTATGTTATTGCTCTCTGAGGTACATCTTCCTTCTAGGTAATGTCTTGGGCTCAATGACAGTGTTTTAGGCACTCGAGGAAGAGGAGATTTTCATCATCAATGCCAAAACCATCCAAAGGTCAACACTCATTTCAAAGTGGTCAATGCCCTAGATATGGTGCCCTTAAGGGTCATTAGGAGGCAGTGGATGTCCTCAGTGAAATTTTGGAGAAGTCTCAATTAATCCCTCAAGGGATAGCAATTGTACCTGGGAGAAAACATCTTAAACATATAATAGAGTTTAGGCTTCTGTGATCCATATCAAGTTAAGAAAGATTCTTCGGCGAAAATCACATGGAATATCATTTGTCGACGCGTTTCGAACCAACCAGTGTGGTTCATCGTCAGGACAAGTTGAAGAAACAGATCAAGCTCATCATGTTAAATAGACTAAGCGGAGCCTCCAACAGCGATCCTTTCTAACGGCTAGCCCGCTTAGTCTATTTAACATGATGAGCTTGATCTGTTTCTTCAACTTGTCCTGACGATGAACCACACTGGTTGGTTCGAAACGCGTCGACAAATGATATTCCATGTGATTTTCGCCGAAGAATCTTTCTTATCTTAAACATATCCTTGAAATCAAGTGAGATCAACATCATAGTTTAAGTAACGACAAGAGTATCACGATGGAGCATACTAATGCAAACATTAGGGGAATTTTGAAGTCTAAAATGGGCCTCCTAAGAAAAATGTACAACCAAAATAAACTTTATAAGAACCAATAGGATTCAAGATGGTGATGTCAACCATGGGGGGTGATTTACCATTTTTGGAGTAAAAAAATAAAAAGATTAAAAAATAATAAAACTATTTTTTCAACTCGTATTTTCAACTTATCTCCCTAAGGTTTTACACAAATTTTGAGTGAGAGTACTCGTTGGATGCAAAATTTAATTCCTCATCCAAGGAGTACCCATGTTGCATACTTTCAATGGACCTTGCTACACAGAAAATGAGAAATATATGAAAAAACATAATTGCAATAATGTTTTTCATGTATTTCTCATTTTTCGTGTAGCAGGGTCCATCGAAAGTATGCAACATGGGTACTCCTTGGATGAGGAATAAAATTATGCATCCAACAAGTGTTGCCACTGGAAATCTGTGTAAACTCATAGGGAGATAAGTTGAAAATACAAGTTGAAATTTTATTTTATTTTTTCTTTTTCCCTCTAAAATTTGATGATGTAATCTAATCTTATTTTATTATTTCCACTATTATTTTATAATTTCCTTAGGAGGCTCATTTTAGACCTCAAAATTCCCCTAATGAGGCATAAGAGTAATTCCCACAAGCTTCATCTTCAAATGTCTTTCTAACTTGCGGTTGGTAAACATGTTATCATGCTTAAATATGGAAGGGTTATCTAGAGGCCCTATTAGATGCTTCCAACCCTAAGGGGAGGAACAATGCCTAGGTCAATCCATCAATCAACTCTAATTATCTCCCTTTTCCATGCAATTAGGTTCATCCACAATTTCCAAAATGGATACTCTTGCCCATTCTATATTTAGTTGACATGGAGATTGCTTTACCAACCTTCTACATGGAATAATTCGCAACATTCCATCGACAAGGTACTTGTCCATGCATGCATTAACTTGAAAGATGATGTTTTATTTCTTAGTATTACCTGTTAGAAATTTTATCTGTATTCTCTGGTTTATTTTGCCTACTTGTTTTATTACTAACAAGTTATTTAACCATATAAACATTGAAATAAACACAATATAGTCTCAACCATCTACAGATCAACAACTGAAAGAAATGAACAAACACACAAGGTACACTGTTATTTTTCGACAATTGTCCCCCGAAAAACCCAACTTGGGAAAACTGGAGTAGCAGTTATGAGGGTTTTATTATTAAGCAACTTTTCTTGAGTACACTGGGTGCCAAATTGGCTCACTCGACAGAGATAAAAAAAATCTAGCATTAATACCTCTCTTCGGAAGCAAATATTCCGAAACTCTGCCCCACGAAACCTTCTCCAGTGCAATTTGAAGCATTGTGTCAGCGCTCTTGGCCTTTGCGTCAGCCTGAAACCCTCTGCGTCAGCCCTTTGAGGCTCTGCGCAACCTCTCTGGCCCTCTACGTCACTTCTACAACCTCTGCGTGGATGATGCAGGCCCTTCTGGCCTCTGTGAAGTCTCTGTTGGCCTTTGTGTGGCTCCCTCTAGCTTTGCCTCTACCTATCTACCTTTGCGCTGGTCTTCTGGCACTATCTCTTCCTCGTACTCGCTGCCCCTCGCTGCAACTCTGATCACTGGTTCGATTTATCTTAGCAAACCCCACTCTAGAAAATCGAAATCACTGATCACTGTGGTGTTTCTCCAACTGACCCTCAAGCCTCCTCTTATACTTTTTATGTTGAGTATTCAACGACCGAGATTACATCTTTAATCAACGACTAAGATTAGATTTGGCTTGATCCATGTCATTTAGAACCTTCTAACCCAGTTTTATATTAATACCCATTGGTATTTTTATTTTCCTAAGTTTAGACTTAGGAACCCATTAAAAATATTAATTATTTTAATATCTCATTCAGCGAGCATAATTTCCCCAAACCATTTCTGGGCCTTGGAGATCTCATGTGCTTTAGCCTCTCCACCAATTTTCATGGCTAGATCACATCCAATGCTACTCCAAATCAACACTCCCTCTTAGCGAGGAATGTGCTCTAGTAATACTCCACCACTGAGCATCACCCTGATTATACGGCACCGGTATCTGTGCTGATGCTAGGCCTTCCTACCCAATATCCTCTGCACTGTTGCATCCTGTACTGCTGCCCATGGCCCTACCACTTCCACTACTACATATGTATGACAACTCCCTCTGCATCCATTCTGTTGCTGGTCCTTCCTCCCAACACTGCATCTGCACTGCAGTTCTCTCTCATCATGTTGCATCGTGTTGCCCATAACACTACCACTGCTACTGTTGCACTGTAACTTAGTTACTGAGAAGTAAGTAACTAATCCACCCAACTACTGACATGCTTCTCAGGCTAGAAACCCTCTCGATGTTGAAGCTCTTTGTGTCGCTATTTTGTGCTCCCTTTGTTGCCTCTGCACTGCCGCAACAACTTTGTGCCTCTCGCACCACTGCAAACCTCTTTGTGCCATCCTGCGCTGATGCAACCTCCTCTGTGCCTCTCACACTATTGCAACCCTCTCTGTGCTGCCTGGGACTGCTGCACTCTAGCACTATCTGTCACTTCATCCGCATCCGCTTATACCAACATCCACCATCCTGCCACTGTCACTTCAGGGCTCCCGTAGTCGAATATGATCCAAGAGGTTGGATACCTTAAGGATCCTGCCATACATCTCCTGTAGTCCTCCTGACTACAGCTCGATGTCTCCCCACCTCTTCTCTAGAGGTACATGAGCACTCATGGCACAATCGTCATCATCCTCTACCTCCTTTTCCGCCTTCGTTGGCGTTGCCTTGGAGTCAAACGCCTCTCCCTTATTCTTCTTCCTTGGACACTGGTTTGCATAATGGACTAGCTCCCCACAGTTGAAGCACTTAATCTTGGAGAGGTCATTTTTCTTCCTCTTCCCCTGCTGCCCCGCAGATGCCAGATCTGCATCCTCTTCCTCCTCTTTCTTGACCCAGGCTCCTTTTCTGCTACTTACCGTCTTGGTCAGCCGTCTGATCTCTTCTTGGCGAAGAGCTGCCCATAATTCTTCCCATCCTGGAAGATTTTCTCTGCCCAAAATGCTTTGGAAGAATGTCTCCCACTCCTCGAACACTGCGTTCAGGGTGGTCCTCGCCATTAACTTCGGATCCCCTGCAACCTGTCGAGGAAGTGATCTATCTGTTCCCCCTTCTGCATTTGATACCACTGCAATTGATTCTCCAGTAGCATCTTCCTCTGCACGAAAGTGCCTTGATACAATGTCTTCAAGGTATCCCACATTTCCTTTGTTGTCTCCTTCTCGGCAATATGTTGACCGCATGATCCTTGACCCCATCAAGGATTATGCATTTCGCCTTGGCCATCGCATCCTCATACTTTTCGTTATCAGCTAAGTCGACTGGGATAGCCATGGTTCTCAAGGCGAAGGCCTTGATGTGATGTCTATTCAGAATGGACAGGATCCTAGCCTTCCAGATCACAAAGTTGGACGCCCCGTCCAGCTTGTCTTGATCCCTGAGTCCATTCGTGGCTACCTCTGCTCTTCTTTTTCGACTCCTCTAAGTCTGTACTTCCCTCCTAGAATTTCTCTGTTGGACTCCCTCTGAGTCTCGATTTCCCTCCTGGAAATCCTCCTGCCAACGTCGAATTGCACCTCTCCGATCTCCTATGCACTTGCAACACTGATCTGGATTTCTTGGCTAAAAATCCGCCTAGGTAGCAACTCCCTCTAACTTGGTTTTCCCTGGTTAGGTATTGTTCTGTCTCGGCAGCAACAACACCCCATCAGCTTCACTCCCCACAATCTGCCCACAGCGTCCTATGCCCCAAAAACTGAAGAACTGAGCCTCTAGGCTCGACGCAATCCCGAGAACACTGATTTTCTCGCTTGGTCAACTGCGTCAACCCTCCTGGTCTCTGCGTGGCTCTTCGTGAGCCTCTTCTACCTTCTGCTGCCTCTGCACTTGCCTCTCTCTGGCTCAAACTGATGATGCGTGCCCTCTGCGTCAACCCTTCTTTGTTGATTTCTGCGTAAAAACAACTTTTGTCACTCGGGACAGTTGTTTCTGCTGCAAATTCTCTAATTCAGTTGGTGCCTTCAACTCTCTTGTGATCTGCAACCTTGCTCTGATACCATGTTGAAATTTCTAAGTATTACCCGTTAGAAATTTTATCTGTATTCTCTGGTTTATTTCACCTACTTGTTTTATTACTAACAAGTTATTTAACCATATAAACACTGAAATAAACACAATACAATGCCAACCATCTACAAATCAACAACTGAAAGAAATGAACAAACACACAAGGGACACCGTTATTTATGGACAATTATCCCCGGAAAAACCCAACTTGGGAAAACCGGTGCAGCTGTTCTCAGGATTTTATTATTAAGCAACTTTTCTTGAGTACATTGGGTGCCACACTCGCTGATCCGACAGAGATAAAAAATCTTGCAGTAATACCTCTCTTCGGAAGCAGATATTCTTAAAGTCTACCCCATGAAACCCTCTCCAGCACAATCTGAAGCACTGTGTCAACCCTCTTGGCCCCTGCGTCAGCCTGAAAACCTCTATGTAAGCCCTCTGAAGCTCTGCGCAGCCTCTCTAGTCCTCTGCGTCACTTCTACAGCCTCTGCATGGATGACGCATGCCCTTCTGGGCTATGCACAGTCTCTGTTGGCCTCTACGTGGCTCCCTCTAACTCTGCGCCTGCCTCTACGCTGGTCTTTTGGCACTATCTCTGCCTCGAACTCACTGCCCCTCACTGCAACTCTGATCACTAGTTCGATTTCTCTTAGCAAACCCCACTCTAGAAAAACGAACTGACTGATCACTCTGGTGTTTCTCCAACTGACCCCCAAGCCTCCTCTTATAATTTTTCTGTTGAGTCTTCAACGGTCGAGATTACATCTATACTCAACGACTAAGATTAGATTTGGCTTTATCCATGTCATTTAAAACGTTCTAACCCAATTTTATATTAATACCCATTAATATTTTTATTTTCCTAAGTTTAGACTCAGAAACCCATTAAAAATATTAAATATTTTAATATCTCTTTCACCGGGCAGAATTTCCCCAAATCATTTCTGGGTCTTGGAGATCTCATGTACTTTAGCCTCTCCACCAATTTTCATGGCTAGAGCACATCCAATGCTACCTCAAATCAACAGATAACCTCTTCTACCAACCTTACACTCATTCAATGATTGGTTGGGACAAGACAAAGAGGGGAAAATGGAAATTTCACAATTCAAAAATCAACACTATAAAATTTTGCTTGAAACCTTTGACATGTTGAACCTCCTTAGCCCCCTCACTATTCCCCATGCTCATGGTATCATGGCAACTATAGGTGCTTGTACCACAAGTAGTTGTTGGCATTTTTCTAATAATTGAAGGACATAATATTTACAAAACACATCGAGATCATCATGGCATACAAATTAAATATCCATGCTGAAAATAAAACAATAACTAGCATATTTAATTACACATTTAATAAAGAAATTGAAATGAAGATGTAAAGTGCAATACTTGCCAACGCAAACCATGTATGGTAAGTCTTTGTGTACAACAAAGTTGAGAGACAAAGCTTTGGAGGGATACTAGTCCCTTAGAAGATGCCTTCAACATTAGTAGCAAGCTATCCAATGAGCTTTACAAATATTCAAACTAGCAAGTTTCATATGATAGTGCATTAACAATTGAAAGCTCGAAGGGGCTAGATTATTGGTCAAGGTACACATGCATCAAGGGAGCGAAACTACAAAACTATTAGAAGGTTGTACTTGATAGTATTGTTTTGTCGTGGATGCTAATATAATAACCGTTAGAAACTACTATTGATGGCCACACAATAGTCCAATGATAGCTTGCTTTTCTTGGTAGGAGTGCTCATGGAATACATGAATTTGGTGTGGTAGCTAATAATTATAGGCTATGTTTTAATAGACTATTAAATAATTAGAAATTTCACGGGGAACTCTAGGCAACAAAATTATGCAACTTGGAAGTTGGATTATGTTGCAAAGAATATTGAAGAGGTAGTCTTTAACAATGATTACAAGTGCAACAATGAATGTGCATTTCTTTCTTGCACTAATCAAGCCATGGAAAATGCATTCCTACATCTCATTATCGAACTAGTCATAAGAAGTACCATCATAACAAAAATTTATACACTCTATCCATTAACAAGAATCCTCACAACAAAGTAGAATAGAGCCTTGATGGGTATCCCAGTTTGTTGAAGGCACCCCCCCCTCAACAAGTCCTTGGTCCTCTGTCATGAGGCATGGGTTCAATTCTCCTTGGGTCCATCAGGGTCAGGCTCCCTTTGGTAGAGTCGACTAGGCAGGAATTCGGCCCATCTAGGGGTGTTACGAGTAAAAAAAAAAACAAAGTAGAATAGGGTCTGATAAGATGGTTAACCATTTCGAATTATGACCTACTACTAACAATATAAAGGATAAAACCAAGCTTGCTTCTCATTAACAATCAAACATAGAGGGGTGGCAAGTGCCTAGGTCAATCCATCAATCAACCCTAATTCTCGCCCTTTTCCATGCAATTAGGTTCATCCACATTTTCCCAAATGGATAGTCTTGCCCATTCTATATTTAGTTCACAGGGAGGTTGCTTTACCAACCTTCTACATGGAATAATTGGCAACATTCCATCGACAGGGTACTTTCCCATGCCTCCATTAACTTGAAAGGTAACCTCATCTACCAACCTTACACTCATTCAATGATTGGTTGGGACAAGACAAACAGGGGAAAATGGAAATTTCCCAATTCAAAAATCAACACAAAATAATTTTTTGCTTGAAACCTTTGCCATGTTGAACCTCCTTAGCACCCTCACTATTCCCCATGCTCATGGTATCATGACAGCTATAGGTGCTTGTACCATAAGTAGTTGTTCACATTTTTCTAATAATTGAAGGGCATAATATTTACAAAACACATCGAGATCATCATGGCATACAAATTAAATATCCATGTTGAAAATAAAACAATAACTAGCATATTTAATTACACATTTAATAAAGCAATCAAAATGAAGATGTAAAGTGCAATACTTGCCAATGCAAACCATGTATGGTAAGTCATTGTGTACAACAAAGTTTGAGAGACAAAGGTTTGGAGGGGGGATACTAGTCCCTTAGAAGATGCCTTCAACATTATTAGCAAGCTACCCAGTGAGCTTTACAAATATTCAAACTTGTGAGTTTCATACGATCATGCATTAACAATTGAAATCTCAAAGGGGCTAGATTATTGGCCAAGGTACACATGCATCGAGGGAGAGAAACTACAAAACTATTAGAAGGTTGTACTTGATGCAAGCCTAAGTGTTGTTTTGTCGTGGATGCCAATATAATAACCGTTAGAAACTACTATTGATGGCCACACAATAGTCCAACGATAGCTTGCTTTTCTTGGTAGGAGTGCTCGTGGAACACATGAATTTGGTGTAGTAGCTAATAATTATAGGCTATGTTTTAATAGACTATTAAATAAATTAGAAATTTCACTGGGCACTTTAGGTAACAAAATTATGGACTTGGAAGTTGGATTATGTTGCAAAGAATGTTGAAGAGGTAGTCTTTAACAATGATTACAAGTGCAACAATGAAAGTGCATTTCTTTCTTGCACTAATCGAGCCATGGAAGATGCATTCCTACAATCTCATTATCGAACTAGTCATAAGAACTACCATCATAACAAAAAATTATGCACTCTATCCCTTAACAAGAATCCTCACAATCATCAACTCAAAAAAGTAGAATAGAGCCTTGATGGGTAGCCTAGTTGGTTGGAGTCCCCCTCCCCCCCAACAAGTCCTTGGCCCTATGTCATGAGGCATCGGTTCAGTTCTCCTTGGGTCCATCAAGGTCAAGCTCCCTGTGCTAGAGTCAACTAGGTGGGAGTTCGGCCCATCTTGGGGTGTTACGAGGAAGAATAAACAAAATAGAACAGGGTCCCATAAGGTGGTTAATGATTTCAAATTATGACCTACAATTAGCAATATAAAGGATAAAACCAAGCTTGCTCTCTCATTAACAATCAAGCATAATCAAATATAGAGGGGTGGCAAGTGCAGGGGTTTTAATATTAGATCCCGAAAGGAAAACGAAAATAACAATTGCCTTGGGTCTGGAAATGTCGCCAAACAAGCAAGTCAAAGCTTGTGCTCTGCTCCAAGGACTCATCATTGCAAAGGAATCCAATATATATCATTGATCGTTGAGCTTCTGCTCTTCTCCAAGGACTCATCATTGTAAAGGAATCCAACATAAAATCATTAATCATTGTTGGAGATTCAAGTGTTATTATAAAATTGATGCCTATGAAATCAACTCCAGCAAATAACAAGCTGCCTTGTCATTGCTTGAATCAACAAGGAGGTCTCTCGTTCTTTCAAGTGCTGAGAGAATTCAATTATCAAGTTGATTTGTTTGCTAATGAAGCCACCACACTTAATCAAAGGAATTTTGAAAAAAAGGAGAGATGATTCCATTATATAGTCCCTAAGCATCCACTGGCTATGAATTTAAGCTATGTCTCATCCTCGTCAGTAACAGATGTTCTATGGCTTCTCATGTCATTCTCAAACACAGCGAGAGGAAATGATAGGACACAGCCCCATCTCCTCGGCATGCAAGAATGAAATCTCATCCTTCTTATTGAACTCTTATCTATGACTTCTCGCTGGTGAGGGGGGACAATTAAGCAATCCGACTTTAGTTTGCAATGACACCTGAAATATTCTCATCATTCTAGAACCCAACGGATAAGAGTTTCTGTGTCTCTGGTTGGTGTTTTAGAAATCTAGTTTGCGAGCTGCCATATTCAGGTTTCATCAATCGACCATTTCCAAGGGGTGTCAATTTTCGGAATATATTTGCAGTCTATTATTTGGAAAGTGCTGTTGGGTTTTGGATTTTATGCGGTGCCTACCTCATTCTCTTCTCTTTCGTGGCATCCTCTTTGGCTCTCCAAATCCTGTCAGTGCCTAGAATTTGAGCCCCAGTGCTTTGGTCTTTAAATCCATGGGATAAGCTCTCTTCTTTTTTGGGATGGGAAGTGTAGTTATTATTAATTTGGGCTATAGACATTTTAGAAAATATAGTTCTCTAATTGTATCACTGTTAGGAATGTGCAATAGAAGAGATACCGTGGGTGTTGAAGCTAACCGTGATCAGAGTGGATATGATTCGGCTCAGCCATCCTCTTTCTGGTTTTAAAGATCATTGACTTCAGAGAACTTCAAGAGATTCACAGGACTCTAGGAAGACATGATGAGTCCATCCACTACAAGCCATCTCTGTTCTCAATGACCTCTAAGGTTCATGAGAACGAACAACATTCTCAGTATGTGACAATTATAAATCTCTTGGTCCAACAAAAGACAGAAAATCTACATGTCGGAAGCAGAGTGTAGCATCTTAAAGAACACATGGTCATCAACCTTCACAAAGACTCCCACTCCATAAGCTTCAAACAGACGATGTCAGTCAACTCTGTACAAAGAGACCTCAAGGAGGAGAAAATACATCAATTGAAAAATGACAAGGGAATTGAACAATAAAATTTTAGGTGGCTCAGAAGGGCCACCAATTTTGTATGAATCTCCATATCAGTACTTCCTGGATGCTTTGCTGTTTGGCTCCGCTACAACACCTTTAATATAATATTTCATAGTTCCAGAATAGAGAAGAAAACAAGCAAAGAAAAATTGTTGTGACATGTTTCTGTGCACATAAACCATTTGTCATGTTTCGGAATAACCTGTAGAATATTTGATATACATATATATACACACCACATCTTAACAGAACACATAAGATCAACCAGTATTAGAAAGAGAGACGCAAAAACGATAAACGGAACATAAACCAACATTACATAAGAAATAAGAAGCTGCGACTCGAGACAAGTGCATCAAGCTGTAGCTGTACTCCGGAGGATGGGCTTTCTCAAACTCTGAATTATTCTGATACTGTTGGCAACGTGAAAAACTCTAATTTCTCTGAAAACTCCCTATCACAGAGACATATACATAATTTATTTTTTAATTATATACATAGCATATGAGTTTCTGGTCTTCAAGAGCCTCGTTGCCTTAACATTTACATAAAACAGTCACCCCTCTCTGGCTATATATTCATGTAGCTGTACTCTTCATTCTTCAGTTTCATTGACCTATTTACTGTGATCATTCGTTGAATATTAATAAGATTTTCTCATCTGATCTTACCTCTAATTCTTATTAAAGTTACGAAGGAAAGGGGTGGATATTAGAAGTTAACTGAAGACATAATGCCCCTAAGAATTATATACAGGGCTAGCATAAGTTTAATTAAAAACTTCAGACACAACAATTTTTTTTCTTTTGTTGTTTGCTAGTCTGTTCGTGACTTGTGGGACTAGTCTATGGCTAAAAAGTTGCAAACTTGCAACGCAGGGGCACCTAATCTATCAAAATCACCGTAAGATTTGTTCCCATGGGATTTTAAACCCAGGACCTTAACACAAGGAGTGCCCTAACAGCACACCCTATCACCGTTTGTTCTACACCCTGTGGGTTTTGAGATATTAAACAATTGAGCATAAGGACCTTACCAGAAAAATATCCTCTATCAATATATCACCAGCTATTACGAGCCAATGCTAGCATCTCTTTATGGTTTTGAAAGAAACATAACCTATTTATCAATGAAAGGTATCATGGATCAAGTCGATGTTTTAAACAAATGTTTACAATGTCGGTGTTAAATAGAAAAGTTAACTGAAAAGTACAGAATATCCCAAATACCGAAATGTGTTGTAAAATTTCTTCATTGTTCATGAAGGAGCATGCAAACAGGATCAGCAGGCCAATCGACAACAAAATGAAGAATTCATAGGACCATAGGCTATATGATAAGGGAACATTTTTTATTGAATACATATATAGTGAGTTTAAGCGAAGGACAATCCTTCAGCTTATCCATATGGTTGAAATTTTAATTATATAACAGAGAAAATTAAAGAGTTGTAACCAGAAGAACTCGGATATTCAGCTAGTTCAAAGACCGGTTTAGAAACATTTCATTGATTTCAAGCATCCAATCTCCGTGTATAAAAATGTCATTTTTTAACAAAAACAACTGCAATGTATATAGTTGTTTCACATCGGAAGTCAAGGAGATTGAAACAAACATCAATGCACTAAAGGAAAAACGCAAGAAAGCTTACAATTGTACAAATCGATTTTACATTAGAGTTTCTAGCAACACATGAAATGTGTCCAAACTGAGTGTACAATGCTAAAGATACAAACATTTCAGATGAAAATGTTTGCCATGTCAAGCATCTAACTATCAAAACTAATACCTCTTTAGATCTAGAGTCACTCACAGAGGTTTAGGTTCTGACACAGTAATTCAACAATTCAATTTTGAAAATCTAGTGTATGATTAATCATATACAGGCATGAGCAGCATTGGATACATTCAGTGATCTTGGTACTGTTCTGCATATATCAAGTTAATCAGGAATCTTGTGAAGCAATAATTGCATATATTCAATTTTCTACACTTGCCAACACACGGGCCTTGAAGGTAGTAGGACTTGAAAACAGTTTCCATTTCGCGACCTGTCTCCGCAGGCTTGAATATTGTTTTGTGTGAGTTCAAAAATCATAATTAAAAAGTTTTCAATGCATAAAACATCATACAATATGCTGTAAGTAAGCTTAAAACCTGATTTAACTAATTATAGAATAATAGAAATCATCGACAACATGGACAAATGAGAAGTGAAGCAAGTCAATTTAAGTTACATGCTGCAATTCAGCTCCTAATCAAAGGTTAGCATGCCACCTAATATTCAGTTATACCTAACGAATAAAGAAGTTACTCCTCTAGTGAAGCTGAAATAATAACAACTACCATGGTCTACTGTCTGACAAGGTAAGGTGTGTTGATCAATTTAAGCTTTCCATTATTATAGTTCGCAGAGCCTCTCAATGCTTGCAAAAACTTCCCATTCAACAAAAAGGAGAAGAAAAACTCCTGCAATCATTTCATCTTGTCCCTACAGAACTTAGAAGCTGAAGTCAAGTTGCCCATCATTCCTCTGATTACCTCAATACAGGTTTGCCTGGTCAGTGCAAACCCTTCTAAATATCCCATTGTTAAAAAACAAAGCATTCAAACCATTAAGATGCATGTCACTCGAAGTTTAATGTTTTTCCAAATATATTTCAGAAGATATCAAAACCAAACCAGTTATACCAAAAAGAAGCATTATAGTCCCCTTAATAAGGCCATCCATTGGGTGCATGCAGAATTTACACATTCTCAATCTCATCTTCCTCATCTAAAACAACAAATGTAATCTCCATATTACTAACATTTCAATTCACAAAACCACTTTCATGCATCCAGGTTTATGTGTAGTACCATAATGAGCTCAACCTACATATAAACGAAATTCAACAGATTATGCCAACCAATTGCTCGTGTGTTTTCTTTCTAGTACACGTCTCAATCTTAAATTTCTTGAATCAAAAAGAGGTAATTTGTAAGAACAAAAATGAATAGTGGAGAAGCAATCTCTCCATTTGCTGTTACAAACATTGAATTTACTCAACAGCAGGGGCTTCTGACTCAAGTTGAGCAACTTCTATGGCTGACGCAGGTGTTTGTGGTTCAAGTTGCACAGCTGCTACAGCCAATGCAGGTCCCTGTGGTTCACACTGTGTAGAGGCCTGTTGTTCAAGTTGTGCAGTTTCTCCCAGTAATGCAGGGGGCTGTGGATCAAGTTTTGCAACTTCTCCCACCATTGCAGGGACATGTGGATCAAATTGTGCAGCTCCTACCACCAATTCAGGGGCCTTTGGATCAAGTTGCCCAACTTTTACCACAGATGCAGGGGCCTGTGGATCAAGTTGCACAGCTTCTACTGCTGATGTAGGGGCCTGTGGTTCACTTTGTGCAGTTGCTATGGCTGCTCCCACCACTTCAGGGACTCGTGGATCAAGTTTCACAGCTTTTACTACCAATGCAGGGACCTGTGGATCAAGTTGTACAGCTTCTACCATGGAAGCAGGGTTCTGTGGATCAAGTTGCCCAGCTTCTATCACAGATGGAGGGGTCTGTGGATCAAGTTGCACAGCTTCTACTTCTGATGCAGTGGCCTGTGGTTCAAGTAGTGCAGCTGTTGTGGCTGCTCCAACCATTGCAGGGACCTGTGGATCAAGTTTTGCAGCTTCTACCACCAATGCAGTGGCCTGTGGATCAAGTTGCACAGCTTCTACCACCAATGCAGGGACTTGTGGATCAAGTTGCACAGCTTTTACAGCTGATAGAGGGGCCTGTGGATCAAGTTGTGCAGTTTCTAATGCTGATGCAAGGGCCTGCGGTTCAGGTTGTGCAGCTGCTATGGCTGATGCATGGACAAGTTCAACCTGTTCATCTACCACCAATGCAGGGGCCTGTGGTTCAAAATGCGCATCTCCTATAACTGATATAGCAGCCTGTGGTTTAAAAGGTGCATCTACCATTGCTGATGCAGGTGCCTGTGGTTCAAGTTGAGTAACTGGTATAGACAATGTTGGTAGCTGTAGTTCAAGTGAAGCAGCTTGTATGGCCGAAGCAGAAGCCTGTGGTTCAAGTTGATCATCTGCTTCAACCAATGGAGGGGCCTGTGGTTCAAGTTGAGCAGCTTCCACAGTCAATGTAGGGGGCTTTCGTTCAAATTCAGCAGCAGCCATAGCCAATGCGGGGACCTGTGGTTCAAGTTGAGCATCTGATGCCACTGATGCAGGGGCCTGTGAATCAAGTTGTCCAGCTGCTCCAGCTTTCACTTCCTTTTTGTCTACAGTTACACACCATTTCCGTTTCTTCTTTTTTGGTACCATATGCGTGTCCCTATGAACTGCTAGATAACCATACAAAACTCTCTTTTGCTGGTTTGTTTCCTTATCAAGTCTGACAAAATCAGGACTTTCTTCAAGCCCCTCGTGTCCAGGTAAACCATGCCAGAAAGGATGAACACTATCCCATTCATCTCGACCACGAGCATTTGCTTTGAAGTATTCATGAAGCCGTTCAGCTTCTTTTAATCCCTCAATTGTGGGTGGATACTGTACCACCACTTGGCCTCTGTGGCCCTCTTTACCCCATGAAGATTTTGGCTTACCAGACGTGTGTCCAATTTCTGCATAGAATTCATTTGCAGATATCAGTTTTCACATATTTTACACATGAATGCCAGCTTTCAAGTTGTTAGGATCGAATTGTAATGAATTTTCAAGTTGCAGCTTGGAAAATCATCTTTTTGAACCAAGGACAACATTTTAAAACCAGTAAAAGTAGCCTGACGTTGAGTTTGTATAAATTAATTTCCACAAAAATATGCATATCTAGATACAAAACGCAGAAAAAAAAAGTACTTACGTTACAAGTAAAACTAAACTATGACCACCTTTTTAAAAATTAAGACTCAGACCAAAAATTTAATAGTACAAACCCATTCATAACTATGCATCCTGCAAACATAGTTTTTCAAGATCCAAAGATATACATGCCTCATAAACTCCAAACAACAGAAGCCTAAAAACCTGGAAAGCCCTCAAATGAAGAACAGAAATGGTAACTAGCTATTTGATCATGATCTCACTTCTTACTTTCACCAACCTGAACACTTGCACAATGTTGAGATAGAGATTTAGACCAAAGGGTGAATTATTGAAAAATGACTGCTAATGATCCTAGTAATGAACAGATTACCAGCCATTCAAGATTGTCATAAAGCTCAAACACTTGAATTGACCCATTAATAGAGCAGTGAATTCTGAATTTAACACACCAATCCCATTATTTCTCAATATCCCCCAATGCATCTTTTTTTTAAATCTTCAGCATGTACACGTCTGTGAATCTCATATCAAAGCAAGTCAACTTGGAAAACTTCCTCAATGGAAAATGCAAGTAAGAATTAAATATCTGATTATGATCAGAATTCCACTTTCATTGAGTTGAAAACATCCTTCAGAGGTAATATTGTCTACTTATTTTATGTCCCAAAAATTACACTAACTAATCTTACCATAAAGCTTATTCCTAAACTTCGCCTTGGATATTCTTACAGTCATATCACAACACTAAAGCAACCCTGCCAAGAAACTTGTCTTTTGTAATTTTACTTTCTCCAAAATTCCTAGATCTTATGTACTGATGTCTCAATATTATAATGTCTAGTTGATTAGATGAACCCAATATCCCTTAAATAGTTCTGTAGTTCATTGTATCAATTTTCCTAGCAAGAACTCTCTAAGACCAGGAGTGAAATTAGCTGCAAGGAAAATTGCCTACAGTTTTCTAAACTAGCTAGAATTATAGAAGCAGGCCCTAATCGTACTAAGATTTTCTCTCATAATCTGTTATTTTAAAGCAAATAAAAGAAAACCATTATCTAGGCTTGATCAATTGTGCAAATAAATTTGAGAAGAAATTTACAGTGAACATAAAGGAAAAAGATTAAGATGAGACCCTCAAATCAGTCCCTAATGCAAAAATAAAATAAACAGAAAACAAGCTGAAAATGAATGCAAAAAAAAAGTAAAATACGCAAGCCTCTAACCAAATATCTTGCTCAATCAATCATACTATGAGGTAGATCCTCCAAGTGACTAAGTCCAGCCTCTTCTTACATGTGAAGTATGTGTAAAGGAAGCTGGAAAAGATGAGACCAAATGAGCCAATTGGCATAGAGTGGCGAATATATCAGTGAAAGCGTTCACTTAACTCCATCTAGCACAATAAATCATTCAATAAGTTGCATCAACTATTAGCTTCTCATAAGGGACTTCTCTTAGTCATGCACACAAATAGCAAATATTCTCTCTCAAGTCCTTTGCAGACTAATACCTAAAACAAAAAATTCTGAACCCGTGATTCTTTTAAAAAATCAGACCAGAAAGACTTCAAAGCTCAAGTTTAATGCTTCTATTATAGACAATTTATTGAGATTCAAGAAGGGGAAAGGTGAGTCTTCCAAAGGGACTGCAATATAGCACCAGAAATGTATTTTTAGAGCTTGGGACAACTTTAGAGCTTGGGACAACTGTGCAGACTGCAGAACAATGGCGCAGTCAAACAATCTGGACTCTGCACATGTACGCCTTTTGTTGTTTCAGTGCCAAGAAAGCCTATTTTTGGTATTTTCTTGTCCAAAAGTTGGATTTGAAAGAATTTCTACGTGTTTCAAGTTTTATGTGGAAATTTTGAGATGTCTAGATTTCCTAACTGGAAGCACAAAGAGGGCTTAAGTTTGATGAAATGACATGGAAAAAGCTAGGAGTGGTTAGGCATATTTTGGGTTTACTCCAGTATTACAAAAATCACCAAGTTAGACCCAGACTTGCAGGTTAAACCTAGCTTGGCCTGTAAAAAAGAGGCAGGTTAATCTCTCAGAGAGTCAAACTCACTGCCCACAAGTGTGACTCAGCAGGTATGAGTTTGACTTGGGAGTAATCACAGGTCAAATTCTGGTCCACATGTACTCGTTGAGTTTAAACACAGGTCAATAATCAATCTGACTTGCAATCCCATCAAAAAACTCAGTGTGCCCTATTTATGTTAACCCAAACAGTAAATATAAACTCAGTGGTCCCTACTTGTATTAGCCAAATTCCAAGTTTTTGCAAAGTCGAAGTCAAACTCTTAACCTCTGGCCTCATCAAGTGTTTCACTGAGCCGAGTATTTACACTGGTTTGATCTTCGAGGACTATCCACAAGGATTTTAAGACCTGGGAAGGACTACTCAAATCAAACAAAGTGAAAAGTCCAATAAATGGGTTCAAGTGTCAAAATTGATCATCTTCAGGATTTCAAGACCTAAGCTGATCCAACTGGGAGGGACTCAATCTAGGATATATGACCCACAGAATCATATAGGACAACAAATAAGCAGAGATGTATGACTCCACAGGATAAAAGCCTTATATAAAGATATATCCTAAATATAACATCATCGTTGAAACAAGGTATGCACTAGTAGAGATGATTGCAGTACACTACATGGCTTTCTCTACTATTAATTGAAATTTAATATCCAATCTATCTTTAACCAGCTAATGCATTTTGTAACGAATAAAATATATAAATAATATAAATATAATGAAAAAGATAATAATTAGTTAACTAGTAATTAGGTTGAAGAGGCATGTCTAAATGAGAAATGACTCTTCATGAAGAGACGCTTGGTATATAAGCAAGCCTCTCGTTCTCATTTGTAATTCATTGTCATTCTTATTCTCATTCTTATTCATATTTAATATTTAATATTTGTATCTTCATGGATATCTATACATTCCAAGTCTTCTGGAGTAATTAATTTTTAGAAGGAACTTTGTTCGCTTCATTTGGTATCAGAGCAGTTTGGTTCTCTAGGTTGCTTAACCGATGCACAGAGCTCGTTCTCCTATCTAGGTCCTTGGCTATCCAAATTCGTCAACCTTGTTGCCGTACAATTGAAGCATTTTGCTCAGAATTTGGGAGTTTCTCCTTTTCTCCGTTTTTCTAGGCCCTTGGCCATAAAAAAAAAAATAACCAAAAAAAATATATATATACAAGTAAATAAAATAAAATAAAATAAAAAGAAGAAGAAAAAAAAAAGTAAAAGAAAAAACAAAACGGATACAAAATCTCATACCAAGTATATTTAAAACTTTTTACGTGGAGAAGCCCGTGGTTTTAAAAACAACCCATGGTAATAGCCCATGGTATTTAAAAGTAAAAGATATTTTGATAACATTGGAGAAAAAAGGTGTGATCTAAATAATTTTAATCGTTCAAATCTAAAGATTGTGACAGTACCAAGAGTCACGTCTCATCCAAATTTTCTGAGAAAAAAAATATTATTATAATTATAAAAAAGGATACTATATAAGCCTTATATAGTTACATATAAAAGGAAAAGTGGGTCTCAAAAAAGTATATATAAATTAAAATTATATAATATATATAATTTATTTTTATATATGAAAAAAAAGTTATTATTATATAAAAAAAATTATTAAAAGAGTGAAAAAAAAAGAAGAATAAGAAGAAGAGAATATTTGAAATATATATATATATATATATTAATAGTAGATTTTTATAAGAGAGAAGTGGAATATATTTTATAGATTAAGAGAATATATAAAATTAACAAAAAAAAAAGAGTGATTTAAAAAGGTATTTAATATTTAAAGAGTAAAATGGAGACTAGTAATGAAAGGTTTCCTAAAACCTTTAGTAAAAGTGTTGATACATTATTTAAAATCAAAGGATCGCTCGCAGGAAGAGATATCATAATCACTATCAGTGCTGCTGAAAAAAGTAATTATGTTAGTCCTAAATGTGCTAACCAATTGGTGATTCCTGAATCAAATATAGTTGAAAAGAATACTCTTGGCGAATATGACAAACAATATGACATAAGCAATCTACACCTAAGTATTGGAGATTACACTTTTACCTCACAATTCACCGTGAAAACCTTATATTCTAACGATAGTGACATTGTTTTGGGATCACCATGGATGGAAACTCTAGGTTCCTTTATTCTAAATACAAAAAAAAAGTTTTTGACATTTTCTTACAAAAAGAAGAAAATAACGCTCCAAGATTTTACACTGGAACCAAACTCAGTAATGCCAGAAGATATCTCAGATATTTCAAAAGTAATTTCTCAAGAAGGTAAAAAAGTATTACAAAATATGCAAAACGAAATTAATAAAATCACTGTTGATAAAAATGAAGAAGTTTCCCGACTTAAAATCCATAGTGAAAAATTGCTGACGCAAATTAAGAAACTTAAGAAGGATAAGAAGTTGTTAGAAAACCAAGTACAACAACTTATCAAGAAGGAAGCATTAAATGTAGGAATTCAAGTTGATGACAAAACAACAAATACCGATCCAATGAATATGACAACTCAAGAAGACAAGTCAGTTGAAGAAATGACACACGTAGATGTTGCAGTTCAGACAATGAACATCCCAAGTGAATGTTCCATAACCAACTCAACAACATCTTCGCCAGAAGAAAATATAAAAATTGCCACATGCCCAATAAGGGAAAGTCAAACCAAAAAAGTTCCCTATCAACATCCAAATCGTGAGAATAGACAACTCAACCAATCTACGTATCAGGACCATTCAGACCAGAAACAACAAATTGATGTTTCAGAGAATAATGACGTAAAATCAATCTCGTCTTATGATGCCAAGTCGTTACAAAGTTCTAGTGATCAGAATACTATACAGAAGATTAATCTGGGATGGTCTGATCCCTTCTCAATGCGACAATTCTGTTTGTCACTAAGAAGATCATATCAACTTGTATCAACGAAGATGACTGTTCCAAGATAGAAAGACGTTTGAAGCCGAAAAAGAGATCAAGCCTTTTGTCATCAACAAGCTTTGAGGACAAAGCTTTTTGAGGAAGGAGGCAATGTAACGAATAAAATATATAAATAATATAAATATAATGAAAAAGATAATAATCATAAATAATAATTAGTTAACTAGTAATTAGGTTGAAGAGGCATGTCTAAATGAGACATGACTCTTCATGAAGAGACACTTGCTTGGTATATAAGCAAGCCTCTCGTTCTCATTTGTAATTCATTGTCATTCTTATTCTCATTCTTATTCATATTTAATATATAATATTTGTATCCTCATGGATATCTATACATTCCAAGTCTTCTGGAGTAATTAATTTTTAGAAGGAACTTTGTTCGCTTCACATTTCCTCATTTTCAGTATTTCACATTATGTATAGTACTTATAAGAGTGTTATACCTTGACACAGCTCAGTAACACAGTTCACTACCTTTTGTGAAGAAAAAGCAGTTGAAAACTTGTGAAAACACACATCCATAAAATCTCTGAAAAACTGATATACCAAACACTCTAAAAGTGCATCTCACATTTCAATATTCTTACAAACCTCTTTAATAAATCCTTTCATGTTGACCATTATTCATTGTTCCATTATTCCTTTCCATAATCATTTCCCAGTTATGCAAAATATTCCTTAGCACTAAGACCTAAATCAGTAGAGAATAATACATCACATCATTCTGATTTAACTTAGAAGGCCTAACCTCATTGGAAAATAAGTTCTTTGACATATGAAAAAGTATCTAGCACCCATCAAGCACAACTGAATATCACTACAATCAAATACTACCAAGTGACACAACACCAACTACTACTAAGTACCATAGTATCAAAGATAGCACCAACTCCGTTGACTATCATGCATAACCTAATTTATAAATAAAATTTTTGTCATATGAAAAAGTGTCTGGCACCAAACAATTACAACTGAATATCACTGACAATCAAGAACTACCAAGTGATATACCCAAAGATAGCGCCAACGTTGTTGACTATCAATTATTACCCTGAAACAATGCCATACTGGACTCTATAAGGATTGCATTTATCCAACATTCCTTAGTCCAATATCCTTTCCGTTACCATTTATCAGATTTTCAAAATCGTCTTTAGCACTATGATCTACATCAATAGAGAAAGGTACATCACATCACTATGATTTAACTTATAGGTTCAACCTAACTGGTAAATGAATTCTTTGGCATATAAAAAAGTACCCAGTACCCATCAAGCACAACTAAGTATCACTGATCATTGAGTACTACCAAGTTAGATACCACTAGCTGCTATAGAGTACCACAGGATCAAAGATATCACCAGCTCTGTTGACTATCACTTATTACCCTGCAACAATGTACACCAGAATATGGAGCGTTTGTGTTTCAGCAAGACAAGCATGCAATTAGGACTAAGGAGCCAAAAAAACCCCATAGCAACCAACTACAACTGTTTCCTTTGACAACTAATGTAATAAGTGGTTATTCCGTGTTGAACTAGAGCAAATGTGTCTAGACTTTGCTGAATGGTGTTGTCATTGATGTCAACCCTGGAGTTTGACTTTGACTAAACATCTGTCTTGATGTCAAATTGTTAGTAAACGCTCTCATATTTGTCTGAATTACATCAAGTTGGAAGCTCCATTGAAAGAGGACTGGAAACCCTAGCTCTAGGGTTTAGGTTCCCTGGACGATGGACATACTCCGCATTCATCGTGGTTTTTGAAGATGAAGAGCAGTGAAATTGACCTCAAGATCATTATCAATAGATTCTCCTCATTTAGTTGTTTCCGGTGATATGTGGCACGCCACGAGAGGCCTCACGGTTTGTGAGTTATGGCTATTTGAAGATAGAGGACCCAAGTAGTGGGCAAAAACCACAAAGGGTGTTGAGGTAGCATCATTTCTTTGGTCAATGCAACGTAAGGCTCCTTACCAAAAATCAAATAATATACCTTGCGGCAAAAGGATTATTTGAGAATATTTATTCTTACACTCAAAGGCATGTGGGGGTTTTGTTTTTAAAAGATAAATTAAATTCAAATCTAAACACCCTTTAAGGGGTCTCTACCTCCAAATACATTTGAATTTCAAATGTGGTCCCCTTCAAAATAGGAATTTGAATGTCTCCTTGGAGCCCCTTCTATCCAAGAGGAAGACTATAAAGTGGCATTGACCCTCTTCCCAAGACAAGCACTTGAACGATTACTCTTGATTCTCTGAAATTACTACTCTCATTCTTGTGGTGGAATGTTAAATCAGGCGAGAGATCTTTTGGAATGATTTACATCTGTTTTGGCTCGTTAATCTTTCTTGCATTTGGCTCAAGGATTTGTTTGTTTCAGGCAAGGAGTTTTGGTACGGTACACTTGATGATCTGATCTTGCCAGAATTATGGCATGACAGTGATCTACACCAGAGTGCACTTGGTATTCGACAGTGTCTTTTGGTACATAACAGTGTTCCTTGTACATGACAGCTTCTTGATGAAAACAGTACCCTAAGGACATTGTGTGGCTTGATGTTATGATAGTACTTGACTGACATAACACAGTGATACTTGGCAGAGTTGAGTTTGGCAATATTGGGTTGGGTTAGACAACTTTAGACCTCATCTTGAGTATTCTCTTATTGTACTGTTATTTGGTGGAGCAACTGCCAAGGATCTCTTTATTTTTCACCAGAGCATGTGGATGCATATTTGTGGAGATTGTGTTATGCAGTATGTATAGGGGCCCTCGAGACTCATATTCCCAAGTTTACACCTTATATATGAAAACCTGGGGGGAAGGTATTTGCACCATAATTGGGTTTGTGCCCTTAATGTACAACTTTAGACCTCATCTTGAGTATTCTCTTATTGTATTGTTATTTGGTGGAGCAACTGCCAAGGATCTCTTTAATTTTCACCACAGCATGTGGATGAGATATTTTTCGAGTTTTTATGATATATTGTGTTGTATTATTCTGTTTTATCTCTAATCATCAGGTTGTATAGGACTAAATTGTGCTTTATCTCCAGTTAAATCCCTCAAATATACTTAAAGCTCAATATTTGCCAACATTTCAAGGGTATACAATAGTGGAACTTTCCGCTCACTCTCTGTAAGTATTGTATTTGATGTGTCAGATAAGTAAGATAAGATAATTTTATTGACGTCCAATGAATAACCACAAAAGTAGGTCAATGGGAATAAAGGATATATCTAGTATGAGTACAATGTGGGAGTGAAAATGCAACTCCTAGAAAATAACACGAGGCACATTAAGATCTCCAATCTCTCTAGTCAATATTTCCGTGTCTACTTGTGCAAGGTTGCAAGACCAATTTCTCTGCAAGTTCTACAAACAATTTACTCATGATCAACATCGTCCTTGGTGGTGATTTCCTTAGTGACTGTCACCATATTAGTGTTGGTGCAAGTTGCAAATGCAACTCTGTTGCTAAGGTCTCACTCAAGTCGCAAATCAAACAAAGTCTCTGAGTTTTGATTGCGTTATGTGCCTAGATTTGATATTGAGATTAAACAAAAGAGATTAAGGAGATATTATTGTTATCTTTGTCAGTGACAACCCTATCTATATCATTGAGATTAAATACTCTTGAGACCCTCTCATGGCAACCCCATCTCGGTTGGGTAAGGCAGACTAGTCTTCACTAATTTGGATCTCCTTGCAAAAATGTCTCTTAGAATTATATCAAAGAATGCCCCATAGCAATTTCCCTTCTTGGGCCAAGAGACTATAATCCACCTAACAAAGTGATCACTAAATACGATTTCAAAATATGAGTTAATTTAAATTAAATAGGAAGGATCTGCACATTTACCAATCCCCATACTCTGACAGCCAATGTAGACATCAACTTTACCTAGCATAGAAGTAATCAGCAGGTCATGAGTTCCCATTTCCAAAACCATTAGTCCTGATCAACATTGACTTTGGTGGTGATTTCATCAATGACTAGTCACTAGCCATGTTAACCTTGGGGCAAGTCATAAATGCAACTTTGTTGCTAACGTCTCACTCAAGTCACATATCCAACAAAGTCTCTGAGCATTGATTGCATCATGTGCCTAGATGTGATATTGAGATTAAACAAAAGAGATTTAGGAGATGATATCATTATTTTTGACAATGACAACCCTATCTATGTCATGGAGATTAAATATTCTTGAGACCCTCCAATAGCAACCCAATCTTGGTTGGGGAAGACAGACAATTCTTTACTAATTTGGATGTCCTTACAAAAATATCTCTGGGAATTATATCAAAGAATGCCCATAGCAAGTTTCATTCTACAAATACTCTAATCCACCTAAGAAAATGATCAGTTAAGATGATTCCAAATCTGAGTCAATTTCAATTCAATTTTAGAAAGAATTTGCACATTTTCCAAGCCCCGTAAATACTCTAAAAGACAAAGGAACCATCAACTTTACCTAGCATGGATGTAATCAGGAGGTCATGAGTTCCAACTTCCAAACACTTTAGACCATGTTTCCCTTTGGGGGGATACTTCCAATGTTTTTATTTGCTCAAATCAACAACTTCCATAACTCCTCATGTACCTCCAATAGCTCAAATAACCCACTTGGTATGCAAAAAAAATGCCCATGGAATTCATCCCCAAGCTACCATATTTCTTGTGATACAATAAAATTTCCCACTTAGTCCCATGAAAGTTTTTCTTCCATGTTTGCATAAAGAATGAATTAGGGAATTGAATCAACTTCTTAAAGGCTCAATTGAAGAGCATCCAACAAGAATAGTGATAAATGGGTGTGCCAGTGGTACTTTCATTTGTATCTAATAATTTACTATTATATAAACTGAATAGTGATAAGCAGGTGTGCCAATAGTACTTTCATTCATACTTGATACTTCACTATTAGATAAACTGAATAGCGATAAATGGCTGAGCCAGTAGTACTTTCATCCATATCTGATACTTAACTAACAGGGACAGCAGGACAATTCCTTGAGGGCCTTAAGTTGACAAGTAAATCATGGAGGAAAACCAAAAACTAAATGAAATGTGGACTCTAATCCCAAATGCAAGCAATAAGATGGTGGAAATTTTGCATCTCATAGTGTAGATGATAGGGACACAATATTTACAAGGGAAAGGGGTATTAAGGCCATTGCTTCCTTTTCAAACACTTCTATACCACACATTGAAAATAAATAATAACTTTACAATCTTGACCAAGGACTTTGATGAAAACAGCCCATAAAATTCAACCTTAAAATTTAGAATGTTAAAGCTGCCCCTAGAGACAATAGATGAACTCTTATATAAAATATTATCCCAGAGATCAAACTAGATATCATTTTACTACAATAGAACAAAATCATCAAAAATTGGCTTAGATCCTTAATGAACGATTACTGACAAGATAGGTTTTAGACAAACCATTGCTAAGGATGGTAGAGGAGGAGAAATGTGTAGGGTAGCTCTTGGCCGGTCTCTTCCATCATAGATAGCAGGTAAGATCATCTTGCCCCGTGTTGGATAATAATCTTGCTTGATGGGGCTTTTGTTCTCTTCATGCCTCGCATGATCCCATTAGGTAAAGTTAGTTGTGGGGGATGCTGGACCAATTACATCCAACTATTAAATGGATTTTTGCAAACAATTTGATATGATTGAGTGGTGTAGCGATAGAGTAAGAGGGAAGATCTAATGTATCAGGTTTCATTGTTCACCCATAAAAACAAAGTTTGTCTCATTATAATCCTATCATGGAGTCATAAAATATTAACTTGAAATAAAGTATGTGGGAAAGGGCAGGTAGACCGTAGGTGTACTTGGTAGAATCATTAAAAGGGACTAGATAAAATTTAAGTCCAAATTTATAGCTTTTATGCAAACTTAATTGGCTACTTTCATAAGTGAGTTTAGAAGTTAAATTTAGTAACATGATCAAGTAAGAGAACCAAGATTTTTGGGCTGTTTTCCCTATTTGTGGATGCCCAGGCAGTGGTTCCAGTCTCTTCTCTGCAGCGGTTTCAGAATCCTCAATGCTTATTGTGGATCACTGAGGCTTTTTCCCTGATAGCGTTCACTCCCGCGTGGTCTTGTTTCCAACGAATCGGTTGGATTTGGAGGAGTTTTTCCTCTTGCGGTGGCTTGCTTTGTTATAGCTGCGGGCAGTTTTGACTGTGTTTCAATGAAACGTGTGGTTTGGGAGGAGTTTCTCCTTCATGCGGTGGCTTGCACTGTCAGCGAGCAGGTTTGGTAGTAGGCTGAGACTCTCCCCGCTTGCTGGCGGATACAGTCTTGGCGTTTTGCTTACATATTTTATGTAACCCCCCTTTTTTTTAATAAAAGGATGGACTTTTTCTGTGGAAAAAAAAAAGAGAACCAAGATTCTTGGCAGGACTTTGGGGACTCCATTGAAGTTTTCTTACAAGTTAAATGTTTTATTTTTTAAATCAAAAGATTGAATTTACACAATTTTAAGAATGTGAAATCCTGTTTCTTGCATTCAAAGAGGAATAGATCACTCAATGCCAAATTTAAAAGAAAAAAAAGGACTGTCTTCTCAGAAATTAGCTTGGCCAAACCAGGGTGGAACTAGAGGGTGACCATTTTAATCCATAAAAATTGACCCAAGTTAGAAACTTGGAGTAACTTCATAGGATTTTAGAGAATATAAAGACAAAGTTGACAAAATTAGGGCTAAGATAAACTAGAATAAAGATGAAGAATACACCACAAAGACATACTTCCAATACTTAAATTGACAAAAAGCTTCTAAAACAACTTTTGTACTTCAACATTAACCCAAAACCCAATAAAAAAGACCACGGTAAAGGAAATTCCAAGATCATTTCCATTTTTTTTTACCTTAAGGGATGTAATGTTTATAGAAAGGAGGCCAAGAAGATATTTGGTGCATTATTCCTTCTAAAGTACCAAGATTTGAGCAAGAAGATATATGGTGCATTATTCCTTCTAAAGTACCAAGATTTGAGCAAGAATATACATCATGACTTTCAAATAAAGATGACTTATACAAGGCCTTCCAAAGACATTGCAGGCACAAATCTTCGAGCATAGGCAAACTCCATTCCCAACTATAAAAGGTTATGGGTTATGATTGGTGATGATCTCCTAATGATGTGTCAAAAAGTGAGTTGAGTCACATGGGAGAACATTTAATTGCAAGATTTGTCAAGCACATTCCTAATGAGACTTGTCAATTAGGTTTATCTTCGGTGGTTGGGAGGAATGATTGTTATTCTCCTCATTTAGGTTCAATTACTATTGGTGACATGTTGAGAATATATCAAATATATTGTTGTAACGGCTCTGAGCCTTGTTGTTGAACGCCCTTGAGCCCTGAAGAATATCTTACCTTTTCCTACGTGTTGGAAGGTAGGGTGCTTGGTTACATAGAAAAGGAAAAAAATATCCCTAACTAGACAAAAAATGACATAGCAAGAGGATAGAGGCCAATCATCTTGCTTAATGTCTCTTGCAAGCTATTAGATAAGACAAAACCAAGAAGATTAGGTCTATTGCTACAATGGTCGTGGTGTGATATGAGCAAGTACGTAATATCAAGTCTTGCTTCACACTAGATAAACTTATTATAGCCTATGAAAGCAATGAGTAGTAAATGGCCAAGGGAAATTGATCAAAATGTTTTTTCTTGTTGCACGGGTTCCCGAACCCGGGGGTGGGGTTCTCGAACCCAAGTACCGGATTCTGGTATGGGTGCTTCTGAGAAGAACCCATAAGAACCGGGTTCTTCTATGAAGAACCGGGTTCTCCATTAAAAAAATTTGGGTTCTTTTGTCTTGACAGGTACGAAGAACCCTGATGATGGGTACTTGGAACCCCAAAATTGGGTTCTTTGGAGTTTATTTTAGTTTTTATTTTTAAAATTTTAATTAATTTAATGGGCTTTCCCTAATATTCCAAGTCTGCATATTTCAAGAGGAATTGGAGTACTTATGCCTTTATCCATTCAGTAAAGAGAAATAGGTTGGGCTCAAAGAAGGCAGAGAACTTAGTGTACATTGATAGCACACTTTGTCTCATATCTCAAAAAGATCTTGGTTATAAGGAGGGTCCTTTCAAGAGATGGGACCAATACACAGATGATGCTATGTGTGTGGGCGAGGAGATACAACCAGATGGCCTTATTGAGCTACCTCCAGTTGCTATGGATGAGAAAGAGCCTCAAGATGAGAGTGATTCTTACCTGGAGAGCATGCTAACTGAAGATCTGAGTGATGTTGATGACATGGCTTGAGGAAGCCATTGTTCACTATTAGCTATTTTTATTTTAGTATTTTAAAATTTCCTAGTTTTTGTTTGGAGATGCCTTAAGGAAAATTTTGAATGTAGAATGACAATGGACATATATCATGATTCTTATTAATATGTAAACTCCAATTTGCACTTGATATAACACTAGAAATTTTGAAATTTCATTGTCAATGTTGAATGTTCAATGGTGTGCATGTTTAAATATTTAAAGTTTAAATCATAAGTATTTTAGTTTTCTTGTTTAAAGTTGAAAAATATACAAATTCACATATATTATAATTTATAAAATATAATATATATATATTATATATATATATAAATTATAATATACCCCCGACGAACCCACGCACCCTATTTCAAAAAATGACGTCCCCGTCCCCGTACCCGTCCCCGAACCCACGTTTCCTGGCAACATAGTTATTTTCATAAGGTTTATGATAGAATTGAGTGGGACTTCCTTTCATATATCATATTATGATGAGGATTTGGGAAACTTTTATGTTTGACTCATGGACAAACTTTTCTTTAATGCCCTTGACCAAACTTTAATGACAACTTAGTGGAGGTGATTTCACTACAAATATCTATGTAGCAAGGGTGTCCTTAGCCCTCTATCCTTTATGTTATTGCTCTAGATGTTTTACGATATCTTCTAAAAGTTGCTTCATTGCTAGGGTGAATAAGAGGCATTTTTTTGAATAATGAAGAACAATTACATAATATACAGTTTGCAAATCATTTCTACTCACTCTAGATCTCAACCAAAATTTTGCAAAAGCAACTATACAATGTCTAATCAACTTTGCTAAAGTACAGAGAGCGAGGAAAAGCATAGGCTACTCTTTGGGTAAGATTAATTTTGTTATTGGTTTTTTCAAAAAGATAAAAAGATGGTTCACTCAAAATATAACTTAGAAGAAGAATCACAAAAGCAAGTAGAATTTTGATAGCAAGTCATATCTAGTATCCCTCCCAGCTCTTTTCTTCTACAAGAAAATAGACAAAACTGGAGATGCTCTTAGGAAACTCCTTTGGAGGAAACAAGAAGGGAAGAAAGTGTTGAGAAATCTAAGGGGAAAAGATTAGATTGAATTTTCTTTACTTGATAACCACTTGTGATGTCTTTTTACTTATTAGCTTTGTTACTTATTATTATGTGTGCATATCATCAAACAACTACCAAAACAAGAAGAACAAGAACATAGAATCTGCGCTGCAAGACAAGGCCAAAACCTCTCCACTTGAGAGGAAAACCTGCAAACCCCTTCTCTTCCTTATAGATTCTTCAATTGACGAATTCCAAGACCTTAAGACTGACACCAATACCCTCCAAGATCAAGACCAACCTCTTTGGATGATGTGCTAACCTTGATCCAGTTAAACCCAATCAAATCTCTTCCAGTAGCACTTCTTCGACCTTCTACTAGAGAAATCTCAATCTCTACTACAGATCTAAACTTTTGCACACCCCCCAAAGTCACTACTACCACACATGAGAGCTTTGATCTTGCCTTTCTGAGCCTCCCTTTATCTTCGCTTACCTTTCTCTGACTTCTAGGGCTAGAGAATAACCCTTGGTGACCTTCACTTGACTTCTTTTCCTTCTTTTCACCAAGATTAAACTTTAAGATAGAAACCCTAGTTTCTGCTGCAAAAACCCTAATCCTTCTTAGCACATGAGAGAGAAAAATAGCCCAAACAAAGATCCTCTTCGTCCTCTTCCTTCTTTGATGCCTCTTTCTTCTTCTTTCTTTGCTAGAATGAGAGATGTGTGTGTGTGTCTCAAGGAGGGTGAGTTCCCTCCTATATATAGGCTTTTCAAGGTGGATGTGGCTCCTCTTTTTTGGCCGACTTGCTAGCTGCCAGGCCGACTTGGACTTGGAGGGTATTCTGACAATTTTAAAGACAGATAATTTTCTTTACAGGTTACAATGTGCCCGATGGGGTCTTCAACTTATGACAATGACTCTTTCGACTTCTTGACCTAGGACAAACCCTAGAAGCACTCAATGGGTGCTTGACCTATAAAATGAAAGACCTTGAGCATGAAACCTGTTATAGGTCATTTTGTCACATCTGGTCAATAGGCCTTCAACTGGATCAATCAACATCCTTTGACCTCCTTTTCATCATCCTTGCACAAAACCCTAAGCATGACTCATTTTAACCCTGAGTTTATGCCTGAAAGCAATTTGTTTCAGTCATTTTAAGGACCAACGCACCTTGGTCTCTTATTGACCAGCATTGGCTACTAGGTTGTCGTACTCTACATCTGCACTGATCACCAGCAAGTTGCTCAGTGTTGGGGGTGCGTTGATTCTAGAAATTCGGGAAGAAGAGAAAGAATCTCGAAGCTTCCTCTTCTGAAAGCTTCCAGGATCTATTGTAACCATTTACCTCATATAAAAATCTTGAATCATATCCTATCCTACCTTGGAGTTTTCATCCCTTATCCCTTGAGCTCATCCTCCCATCAAGAGTGGATCTCAAGCCCAGATTGGTAAAAGGATAAGAATTCATGAACTACCTCCTTCACCTATATATTTATTGCCATCCATAGGCAAGGGGTTGGCTTTTGGAGAGTGATTATACCCTTATGTTGTTGTTGTGAGAGATATATTTCCATGCATTAGGGTGATTAGAGGTGCACTTTGTGACAAGGAAAGGACAAGTCAACTTGGAGGAGCTCTTCTACAAGATCAACACCTATTTTTGGTTGTAACTCACTCCATTTCTATTAATGCAAAGAGTTCTTTGTTTTCTTATATATGATGTTATGGTTTCATATATTTCAATACCATGTTGATCTATTGAATAAAGTGATTAGATGATGTTGCATAGATTCCATGGATCGTTGACTTGTGTTATCTGATTATGCAGGTTCTAATTATAGCAATTAGAGCTAGGATTAGAGCATTCAAGCCAAGGAAGGAGCGAAGCATATGACAAATTCCAGGTAGGCTTCATCCTGTTATCTATTTACTTTAAGGAAACATTAGTCCCTTTGTCTTTTTGTTGTTCTAGGTCAATCCACCAGGCCTAGGGAAGATACTTCTTTCCGCATTCTTAGATTCTGCATAACAAATTGGTGACCATACTTGAGAATGGTGTATTCCCTTGGTGGTTTCTTTATCCATTGTGCTTGTCTTACCTCTTCTTCGGACCTTTACTGTCATATTCAGTCAAGAACAGACCTAGGAAGACCTTTCATTGAGTCCCAATTGCGATCCTTGTGCTGAAACTTTGCATCCCTCGACCAATGCACCCTTTAGTCTTCTGACAGAGCGTTGCACCCCAGTTGAGCCTTATTTATGCCTGCGTTGCATAACACTGGTGCCTCCTTTACACCTGCGTTGGCCCCTATTCATGCACAAGTTTTCTTTTGTCTTGATTTTCTCTCTGATCAGCCTTGTTCCAGCTACTCTTCCTTGAGTCTTTGAGTGTCTTGTGGTCCCTCTAAAGCCTCCATTTGGTTTGCTTTTGTTTTAGTACCTTTGGTAAGGATTTGTTTAAATATTTTCCTTTGCTCTTATCATTAGGTCGTTTGCAAACTGATTTTGTTTGATCATTAAGTGCTTAGATGAATTGGTGTTCTAGTCATCGTTTTGAAAAGCTTGTTTGAATTAGTGATTAGACTTTGCATCTTGCTTTTCTTCATTTTCAAAAATTAAGTGACTTGAAAAGAAAAATCTTTGCATTGGCATTTAGGGTTGTGTGTGCATCGAAATTGGAACAGTTGCATTTAAAAAGGAATTGCATTTTGCACATTGTTTGTTGCATACTCTTTGTCTCTTCCCTTAGATAGATTTTCATTGAATGAGAAAGATTTCATTTCCTCATGCTAGTTTTCATTTTAGGATATTCAGGTGACATTCATGGTGAGCCCCAAAATTGAAACTTAATTGAAGATAAACATTAAAATTTATTGAATCAACCTAAGGAGCATTTGTAACATTAACAAAAACATTTAAAGGTCTAGGCTAGAGACATGTTCCAATGTCATTAAACGTAGGAGTTGTCAGTGTTTGCCAGCGTTGTATTCCGGTGATGAAACCCTGTTCCACATACGTGAGTGTATAGGATTGTTCTCCACGTACCTTTGGGTATACTGAATGGCGTTCCACACACGTAAAGTATATGGGAACGCTTTCAGTGAACGGTTGCGCATTAGACAACACTATTACGGACTGCACTTCCACGTACCGTCGAGTATATTTTGGAAGTCCCCTATAGGTTGCTATCCTCACCATAGGTAACCGAGTCGGCCACCTTATGTAACCTGATACACCGAACACAACATTCGGGGAGTTTTCATATACATACATTAAGTCCTTGGTTCGCCAAGGTGTATATTGCATTTCACAGTTGCTTGGTAACCCTTTATGCCTAGATTACCCTCTTTTTTATTTATTTTTGTGTTATTTTTTAAAATTTATTATCCAACGTGGAAGAACAAAATCCCCCACTCCGTCATTCGCGTAGAACACAAAATAACCCTCCTCTTCCACTAAAGGCTAATCCTGGTCTTCATCAGAAGCATAAGAAGACGCAAACTACCGAATCGAGAAATTCGAGAACTACTTTTGGTCCTCCTAAATCTGATCAACCAAAATCATCCTTCTCTTTGAGTACTGAGCCCGAGATCACATCTACTCTTGATGGTGAATCTGACACAATCAGAACAAAAGTCCCTGAAACCTTATTGCTTGATGTTATTGAACCTGACTTTCCTGAGTCAGATACTTTACCTCCTGAGGTTGTTGAACCTGAGGAACCTCAACCATCTTCACCTGTTACTTCAGGTCCTTCTCCTTCTCTTCCTTTGTCTCAGACAGAACCTCCAACCATATATCTTGGACCCGACGGTGAACCTCTTCCATACGGACTTGTGAGTATTGAAGAGATCCCGCAAGAGGAGCCTCGTCCCTCTACTCCTGTTCATTGGAGTGGACTTCATTTTTATCAGACTGATCCTCTTCCTCCTCTTCAAACTCCAACACAAACTCCTTTACCTGATTCTTGACTCACCTGCAGATTTCTCACAACAATCTTCATTGGGATTGTTAACCATGACTGGATCCAATTTGACCTCCCAACCCATGTCCACCACTATGGTTGAGACATCAAATGTTGCTTCCTCATCCATGTTTGCAACATCACCAGAGGCACATCTATATGGTGGCTCATCCGTCCCACCTGGCTATCAGTCTTTATCTGGTACCTTCTCTGGTGCAGCTTCCAGTCCTTAGACCTCTCCCATGTCATCCATTTCAGGAATTCCATCTGGCACTTCTCTTATGAATGCTACTCAGCCTACTCCTTCTCCCCCCCCTACACCTACAATTGAACAGCACACTGGCACTTATGTTAGTGCACAAGGTTATCTTCATGTTGACGGTGTTGGACCCGCCAACGTGTAAGAGGATCTCCGTGGTAAGAAGTCCCAATTAGACCTCAGACTGTTTGGTGTAGGAGTCCCAACAGTGGGTCACAAGGTAATTCCTTGACCGCGATTTCGCACAAAGGCAAGTAAGATGTCTCTATTGGTTGCAAGGGTGTGACAACTGCAGCAAGCCAAGGAAGGTGCATGAGAGGTTTTAACACAGTGAGGGTGAGGTGAGTGCGCCCCTTGGAAACCTGTAATAGTACGCGGCTTGGAAGGGAACACACGAGCAAAGATGCATCACAAGCTGGGAAGTAGGTTAGCGAGCAATCCAAAGTGATGGTTAAGCCAACAGCACATTTCAGAAAGATTCATACGTACTTATACAGAACAGTCTATACATGCATGCGTAAGCAAACAAACACATATATCATTTAGAGTAAACCAGATAGCATAGAATAAAATACAACATATGCATGAAACGTGTTGACTCTGTTATATTAAGAAGTGTAAGTTCCAGTCATACAATACATCCATGTCTAACCACTAGTTCCGACAGCGGAACATTACAGCCACAATCGCCAGCTCCTCTAAAGAGATATACTAGCTCTGCGCAGTGGAGAAGCCAAGGGTCGTTACAACACTATCCAAGCTCTCTCCAAAATAGTCTTATCGGAAGCTTGGCTAACCAAAAGCCTTTACAATGAGTTATGAGGGGCTATTTATAACAAAGGGTGGGGTGACCCTTGACATTCCCCTTTGTGATAGTTCATATACCCTCATGACTCTTCATCTACTCGATGATTGTTACGTCCAACTATCGACACTTGAACTTCCACTTGACGAGGCATTACATTACAATGCACATGTGCTCATGTGAGACAAAATGGCTTGAGCAAAACATCACTGACACTCAGTCCATTGTGGTGAGACCAACTCTTTGACATGCTTGTGATGGTGAAGGTGGTGAATTGATGCCAAGCTTGGTCGTCCGTGATGGTGTGCATGCACTCCATGGTGACATCTTGCTGAAGCGAACTCTTGCCTCTGTTGCATCCAGGTGCATTGGTGTGGCTCCTCCATCCAACTCGTCTGTTAGCATGTGCATGGTCTTCTTGGGTGCGGACGAACCGGAAACACACTGATGCATAGTGTCTGTGCTGATCTTCCAGTGTGTGTTGGTGGTCATGCGCATCAACTGTCAACTACATGTTCAACTCCAGTCGGACTTGCTTCTTGTCTTCGCCTTGGTGAGTGTACTGAATGGGTGGGATCGCATGTGTGTGCACAATGACATGCATGTTGATGCATTCCCTTGCATGCGATCAACAACACTGCTCACCTTGTCTGCTCTGTGCCAGCGGCTGGGATTGATCTATAACTTGTACGGGCACAGTTTCATCCATGAGTGCATGTTGTGCCCCCTGCTATTCCTGTTCCCACTGCAACTCATTCACTTGTTTGTGCAGCCCATGTTCTTCCTTGAGTTGTTGCTTCAGTACATGCAACTCCTTTGTTCCATCCTCTGTCTTCGTGATGCAAGAGCATGAGACTTGGAGGGAAAATCTTCAAACTTATTCCAAAAATCCAAAAAAAATCTACAAGCAAAGGAGTGGGATCCTTTAGCTAGCAATTTCCATGCTTTTCTAGTTTAAGATAAGGATAGAATTGACAATAAATCATGTTGTAATAATTGCTTATAGATATGTTGTAGTAAGCTTTATGCGTAATTGCTTTAAATCACTCTATGTAAAAGGCATGCTTTTGTATGGATAAGGACAGAGAGGGCTTATCTATTAATTATAAAATGAAATAATGGGACGCGCTAGAGTTAGGCGAGCCCAAAAGCATTATCATCTGAAAAAAATCTCTCTCTGTGCATCTGATTGAATGGTTCTCTGTTGACTCGTAATTGTATGCGTGTATCAATTTGATGTCTTTCTTCTGAGTCTGAATATCAATGAATTAACCTTATTTCCAAGTAATATTGTGGTTGAAGCCTTTAGATTGTGTTTTTCCTTCATACTCGCGAGTCTGATTTCTTTATTTGCTTAATAGAGTTCGCAGGCAAAACTTTGTTTACACAGGAAATCTTTGAAAAAGACTTAGTCTAGACGTAGTTCCGGACTTAAAATATTATTGAATTTGGTTCATACCCATATCGGGTCCGAACCTTTATCGCATCGCTGAGTGGGAGCGGTATAGAGTTAAACCGTCGAAGTCCAAAGCTCCGACAGCCCGGAACCGAAACACTATAAAGAAGAATTAAAAGGATATCGGGTCCGCGATTGTTATCGCATCGGCAGATCGGAGCGGAAGGAGCCTTGCCTTGGAGCACTGGAGTCGCCAATTGCGACCTCCGATAACACTACGTGTCATCGCATCGAAGGAGGGAGCTTGGAAGGGTCGATTATAGACCGCCGATAGTGTTAATTGCATTAAAGGCATTTCTTGAATTTAAAGCGCCGATAGTTAATTCTTTAGAATTAACTTTATAGTGATAATAAGGCCCGATAGTGTATTTCCGTTCCTTTGGAACGAAAGCTCTCCGCTTGTGTATATCGCGTTTTTAACGATTTCGTTTGTTTTAAAAGCAACAATAGTCTATCACTATAATTCCTATGGGATTATAGTTCCGATAGAGGAAAAACAGGCCTGTGATATGTTTTGCCCGATAACAAGGGTTGGGGTGATAAGAGGGAAACCTCATGAAGCAGTCAATCTAACATTAGATGACTGATACACATGTTGAAGCAGAAAGAGGAATTCAGCCAGAAATTGAAGAAATTATATCAAGCTTCGCTCGTTTGAGCATATCGCCTGCACCCAGGCCACCATTAGTGGTATCGGAGCCACCAGCTGACATTGAATTGAATCTCAGAAGCAAGAGAAGGAAGGTTACTATGGCTTTCAAATTTGGAAGAGGACGGCCTGTTGCAAAAGCTAAAGTAATGGAAGTTGTGCAACAGATGCAAGCTAGATTGGATGCATTAACAACAAGCAGAAACATAGATGATGGAGATGTTAGTGAACCTAAGGTTGAAGCTGCATAGGAGGAAGCTGTAGCAGTTACCCCTGAGATGAGGTTCTTCCAATCAGTGTTGAGAACTTGAGATCCACAGCTAGGCCAAAGACCGAAGTTCCAATATATGAAGGAGGACTGAATCCAGAAGAATTAATAGACTGGATTAATGGCATGGAGAAATTTTTCGACTATAAAGAAACAGAAGATGAAAAGAAAGTAAAGTTTGTTGTCACCAAGTTAAAAGGCCATGTAGCGCTTTGGTGGGATGGTGTGCAAGCAAAAAGAAAGAGACTTGGCAAGCAACTTATCAAGATTTGGAGCAGGATGGTAGCAAAACTAAGAGGTAAGTTTTTACCAAGTAATTATCAGCAAACCTTGTTCAGATAGATGCAGAATCTTAGACAGAGGTCTTTGACAGTGAAAGAATACACAGAGGAATTCTACAAGGTAAGCATAAGCGTTGGGGAAGCCCAGGATACAGATGAGAAGGTGGCCAAATATGTGAATGGCCTTAGGATGGACATTCAAGATGAGATAAGTATACTGTCTCCTAAAACAGTAGAGAAAGCTTATCAAATAGCACTGAACGCTGAAGAAAAACTCACGAGGAAGCAGCCTGCCAGAGGGAGAGGTACTTTCAGAGGAAGGGAAGTCAAGGTGGTAGAGGAAGATCTACAGAACCTAAAGATGGAGCTAGCAACAACTCAACCCAGATGCACCCACAGGAGGTGATGCAAGAGGCAAAAGGAGTTTTTCTAGAGGGAGAAGAGGCAGAGGAAGAGGAAGAGAAGTAAGATGTTACAGGTGCAACAAACTAGGACACAGAGCCTTTGAGTGCCCAGAGAAAGCAGAAACAAATCAAAGGAACGCTATTGTTGCTCAAGCTGAGGGGGAAGCAACGACAACAGTGACAGAAGAAGAAAATATACCAGAGAGAGGAGAATCTTTGGTAGTTAATAAAGTTTTGCTCAAGCCAGTAAAGGAGATAGTTGAACCATCACAAAGAAAGACTTTATTCAAAACAGTGTGTAAAGTTCAAGGGAAATGTTGTCAGATGATCATTGATAGTGGCAGCACTGATAATTTGGTCTCTACAGAAGCGATGGAGAAATTGAAGTTGAAGACAATGAAACATCCAACACCCTACAAGGTGTCATGGTTGCAAAAGGGACATCAACTGTTAGTGAATGAACAGTGTGAAGTGGAATTTCAGGTGGGCAAGTATAAAGATAAAATTGTATGTGATGTGATGCCAATGGATGCGTGTCACATTTTGATTGGAAGACCTTGGCAATATGACAGAAGAGCCATGCATGATGGAAAAAGAAACACCTACAAGTTTGGAAAGGATGGTGTCAATCATACGTTGCTGCCTCTGCAAGAAGAAGATGTACCAAGAAAGCAGACTGATCCAAAAACGTTGTTACTAGGAGGAAAGGAATACTTGAAGCAGATTGAAGAGAATGAGGTAAATTTTGTTGTAATTTGCAAGCCCAAGGTAATAATGACTTCTACTAAAGTTTCTAATTTACCCATTGAAATTCAAGAAATGTTGAAGAAATATTGTGATATTATTGTTGATGATTTGCCAAATGAGTTGCCACCGATTAGAAGAATTAGCCATCATATAAATTTGATTCATGGAGCAAGTCTACCTAACAAAGCAGCTTACAGAATGACTCCTACAAAAAATGAAGAGGTTAGGAAGCAGGTGCAAGAATTGCTTGACAAAGGGCTGATCAGAGAAAGCTTGAGTCCTTGTGCAGTGCCAACAGTGTTGAGTCCAAAGAAAGATGGAGGCTGGAGAATGTGTACAGATTCAAGAGCCATCAATAAAATCACAATCAGGTACAGATTTCCTTTGCCTAGAATTGAAGATTTAATGGATTGCTTGAGTGGAGCAAAGTATTTTTCAAAACTAAATCTTAAAAGTGGGTGTCATCAGATAAGGATAAGAGAAGGGGATGAGTGGAAAACCGCTCTTAAGACAAATGAGGGATTGTATGAGTGGAGAGTAATGCCTTTTGGGTTGTCAAATGCACCAAGTATGTTTATGAGACTCATGAATGAAGTTTTTAAAGATTTTATTGGTAAATTTGTAATAGTATATCTGGACGATATATTAGTTTACAATGGGTCTAAGGAGGAGCACATGAGGCATTTGAATTATGCCTTACAAAGGCTAAAACAAGAGAAATTGTTGTTGAATTTGAAGAAGTGTTCATTCATGAAAGAGGAGCTAGTGTACTTGGGTTTTGTTATTTCTGCTGAAGGGCTGATGATGGATCCAGAAAAGATCAAGGCAATCATGGAATGGCCTTCACCATAAAAGTGTCTTTGAGGTAAGAAGTTTTCATGGTCTTGCTAGCTTTTATAGAAAATTCATCAAGAATTTTAGTAAGATCAATGCACCTATTTTGAGACCATAAAGAAGGACAAACAACCATTTAGATGGACTACTGAAGCAGAAAAGAATTTGCAGCTGTTAAAGAAGAAAATCACTGAAAAGCCTATTTTGGTTTTCCCTGATTTTAGTAAGCCTTTCCAAGTGAAGTGTGATGCTAGCGGAGAAGCAATTGGAGGTGTTTTAAGCCAGGAAGACAGACCTATAGCTTATTTTAGTGAAATGCTGAATGATTCAAAGAAGAAATATTCTTCTTATGATAAGGAGTTCTACGCAGTTGTACAGTCATTAAAAAAATGGAGGCATTATCTAATGTCAAAAGAATTAATCCTTTACTTAGATAACCATGCACTACAATATATTATGCAGCAACCAAAGCTTAGCCAGCAACATGCCAAATGGGTGGAGTATCTTCAAGGTTTCCATTTTGTTTTGAAGCATATAAATGGCCAATCAAACAAAGTTGCAAATGCCTTAAGTAGGAGGAATGTATTATTTCAAGAGAGTCAAATCCAAGTGTTGGGTTTTGATTTCCTTAAAAGTTATATGAAACAGATCTAGATTTTAAAGAGGCATTTGAAGCTTGTAAAAATCCTGTTTTGATGGATAGGAGTAGATGGTTGGATTACTTCTTACAAGATGCACTGTTGTTTAAGAAAAATCAGTTGTGCATACCAAATTGTTCAATGAGAGAGAATTTAATCAAAGAAAAACATAGTGGAGGACTTGCAGGAAATTTTGGCATAGAGAAGACTTTTGAACAGTTGAACAGATTTTATTTCTAGCCGAAAATGAAATTTGAAGTGGAGAAGTATGTGAAAACTTGCAAAGTCTGTCAACATGCAAAGGGAAGGAGCCAAAACACAGGTTTGTATATCCCATTACCAATTCCAGATAGGCCTTAGGATATGGTAAGTATGGATTTTGTTTTGAGTTTACCAAAGACTCAAAGAGGTAATGATTCAATTTTTGTTGTAGTGGACAGATTTTAAAAAATGGCACACTTTATTCCATGTTATAAGACTAGTGATGCTTCTCACATTGCTAATTTGTTTTTAAGGAGGTTGTAAGATTGCATGGGTTGCCTAAGAGTATTGTCTCAGACAGGGATTCCAAATTTGTTGGACATTTCTGGAGGACACTATGGAAGAAATTGGAAACTAAATTAAGTTTCAGTTCTGCCTATTATCCACAAACTGATGGACAGGCTGAAGTTGTGAACAGGAGTTTGGGAAATATTTTAAAGAGCCTTACTGCAGAACATCCAAAGCAATGGGATCAAGTGTTGGCACAAGCTGAATATGCATATAATGACTCACCTAATAGGAGTACAGGACAAATTCCATTCCATATTGTTTATGGAATGCATCCAAGCGGAGTATCTGAGTTAAGAAACTTGGGAAAAGAAGAGATGAGAAGTGCAGAGGGTGAAGATTTTGCTTCAAAAATGCAAGCAATAAATGAACAAGTGAAACAGCAGCTGCAGGATAGCAACATCAAGTACAAAGCCAGAGCAGACATGAGAAGAAAAGAGGTGAACTTTGAAGTTGGAGATTTGGTTTTAGCACATCTCAGAAATGAGAGGTTTCCAAAGAGGGAGTATAACAAATTGAAGATCAAAAAAATTGGACCATGCAGAGCGTAGAGGAAATTTTCTGCAAATGCCTATGAGATTAAGTTACCCCTTGATGTTGAAATATCACCAATTTTTAATGTTGCAGACCTGTACAAGTATGAAGGTGAAATTGCAGATGATATAGCACAAGATCAAGAGACCCGAGATATTGACTGGGTAAAACAGTGACCCACAGCAAAGAATTTGCAGCCAGAAAGAATTCTGGACAAGAAGGTGTTTAAGAAAACAAGGGGGCAAGAATACTTCCAGTATTTGGTAAAGTGGAAGGATCAGCCAACCATTGAAGCTACTTGGGTTACAGAAGACATGCTACAGAAACTGGGCAGTTCTGTAGATGAACTCATGGACAGGAGCCCATGAAGACGTTTGTCCTCAGGAGTCTGATGCAGGAGCATGAGACTTGGAGGGAAAATCTTCAAACTTATTCCAAAAAACCAAAAAAATCTACAGACAAAGGAGTGGGGTCCTTTAGCCAGCAATTTCCATGCTTTTCTAGTTTAAGATAAGGATAGAATTAAGAATAAATCATGCTGTAATAATCGCTTATAAATAAGTTGTAGTAAGCTTTATGCGTAATTGCTTTAAATCACTCTATGTAAAGGGCATGCTTTTGTATGGATAAGGACCGAGAGGGCTTATCTATTAATTATAAAATGAAATAACGGGACGCGCTAGAGTTAGGCGAGCCCAAAATCATTATCATCTGAAAAAAAATCTCTCTCTGTGCATCTGATTGAATGGTTCTTTGTTGACTCGTAATTGTATGCGTGTATCAGTTTGATGGCTTTCTTCTAAGTCTGAATATCAATGAATTAACCTTATTTCCAAGTAATATTGTGGTTGAAGCCTTTAGATTGTGTTTTTCCTTCATACTGGCGAGTCTGGTTTCTTTATTTGCTTAATAGAGTTCGCGGGCAAAACTCTGTTTACACAGGAAATCTTTGAAAAAGACTTAGTCTGGACGTAGTTCCGGACTTTAAATATTATTGAATTTGGTTCATACCCATATCGGGTCCGAACCTTTATCGCATCGCTGAGTGGGAGCGAGACAGAGTTAAACCGCCGAAGTCCAAAACTCCGATAGCCCGGACCCGAAACACTATAGAGAAGAATTAAAAGGATATCGGGTCCGCGATTGTTATCGCATCGGCAGATCGAAGCGGAAGGAGCCTTGCCTTGGAGCGCTGGAGTCGCCGATTGCAACCTCCAATAACACTACGTGTTATCGCGTCGGAGGAGGGAGCTTGGAAGGGTCGATTATAGACCACCGATAGTGTTAACTGCATTAAAAGCATTTCTTGAATTTAAAGGGCCGATAGTTAATTCTTTAGAATTAACTTTATAGTGATAATAAGGCCCGATAGTGTATTTCTGTTCCTTAGGAACGAAAGCTCTCCACCTGTGTATATCGCGTTTTTAACGCATTTCCTTTGTTATAAAAGCAACGATAGTCTATCACTATAATTCCTATGGGATTATAGTTCCGATAGAGGAAAAAACAGGCCTGTGATATGTTTTGCCCGATAACAAGGGTTGGGGTGATAAGAGGGAAACCTCATGAAGAAGTCAGTCTAACATTAGATGGTTGATACACCTGTTGAAGCAGAAAGAGGAATTCAGCCAGAAATTGAAGAAATTATATCAAGCTTCGCCCGTTTGAGCATATCGCCTACACCCAGGCCACCACTTCGCGCGATCTTCATGTCACGCCATCACCTCATAGCCTGAGTCTCCAAAGTTTCTTTCATCACCAGTGGATCTGCTTGAGCTTGCAACTTTGTTCCGCTTGCATTCGTTGCATTCGGTATGCTGCCTTCAGCTGTTGTTCATGATGTTTCTCGTTGTGATGCTGCTGCCGTCATATCTTGATGTCCTTGTCTACGAATAACTTGATGTCTTCGTGGGTAGGCAAGTCCATAGACACTTGATTGACTGCATCCCCAAGTGTGCTTTGAATGGTGTCTTCAACACTGCTCTCTTGGAAACCATTGTACCTGTACTGTTGAGAGGCAGATGAACACTTACGATACCTGGAGACATGGCAACACTCATGGAAAGCAATCTATTAGTTGAAAACCAAAATGAACTTGAGAACTAAGTTGCAACATACCTGTGTGACTGATCATGAAGGTTGCGCAATTTCCATCGAGAGGTCGGGAGACTGACTGCCAGAACTGCGCAATGCACAGTCCAGTCTGACTGCTAACTGTTGGGATTGTGTAATGCGCAATTTCAACTGGGAGTGACTGAAGGCTTAGGGACTGCATTGCGCAATTTTCTGGGCCAGTAGTCACTATCCCTCAGAAATGCGCAAAACAATCCTGGAGGACAGTGCCTGGGCAGAAATGCGCATTTCTGGAGAGGAAGACAGAACCTTCCTTCCCCAGATTGCGCAATGTTGTCTCAATGAAGGCAGAGTCCGGGCCAAGGTTGGCCAGACTCACCGACGGGCAACTGAAAGCAAATGTGGAAGTGAATGCATGGCGACACTAAGTGAAAGCAGAAGTGATTGATCGTGCATGAAAACATTGAATGAAAGATTCAGTAAACAGATCAACATGCATGTGCGTGAAGCGAGTCGCCGAATCGACGATCGTTCGTGCAAAAACAGTTACATGCATGCGACGACAGTGAGATAGCAACGAAACTGAAACGGTGCTGGTACAAGTTAGTATGTATCAAAACGACAGCAAGCGCTCACTGAAATCAAGCAGACAGCATTCATACGAAGAGAAACACAAAAAGCGCCAGAAATGCAACACAAGACATTGAAAGCGGGCTTTCCCCAAAACAGTTGAGTTGAATGTGCCAACGGCTCCTAGATGCGATGTGGGATGTCAGAGTTGCAAGGTTGATGTTAGGAATGAGCTCTGCAGCGTCCGGTTCATGAGTTTTGATAAAATCAAAGATGTGACGCGCATGCCACAAATCTAGGAAGAGCGACACTTGGTGGGAGGTTTCCGAGATGATCCTTGCATGCAACCTCCAACTGCTAAAAGTAGATCCCTGAATCAAGGGATGCCTTTGCATGTTGCCTTGGGAGAAGCAACCCATGCATGCAAATCGGTTTTTCTCGGTCCCGGAGGTAACTGGTCAACTCAATTGCACATGCAAGAGGCTGCTCAACTGGGGGGAGAAAATGCGCATTTCTAGAAGGGAGTTAGGCTGGCTGTCCAGAAGATTTGCGCAATTTCTGGGCAGAGCAACTGACTGTTGCCCAGTATTGTGCAATTCCTGGGTTGAGCAGCCCTGCTGCGAGGAATTGCGCAATTTTCTAGATGAAGCCTACTTGGCAGAATTACGTAATTCTAGAGCCCAGCAGGCTGCCAGACTGAATTGCGCAATTTCTGGAGGGGAGGCTGGTTGCCTTCCAGAATTGTGCAATTTCTGGAGGGAAGGCTGGTTGCCCTCCAGAATTGCGCAATTTCTAGAGGGAAGGCTAGTTGCCCTCCAGAATTGCGCAATTTCTTGAGGGAGTTTCTCAGCCTGCAGCTGGATCAAGTCCGGACAAACAGTTTGTGAGGGAGATGCATCAAGCTCTGATACACACGCTGCCTCTCTGCAAGAAAAACACTGAAGCTTGTGTACTTGACAAAGCAAGACATGCTGCTGTGAAAGGTTGGTATGGAGGCTCCAAAACAAAGCTAAGGCAAAAATTTGGAGGGTGGTTGTAGCCGCTACAACACTTGGCGACACACTAGTAGAACTCCAGCGCTCTGAATGGACCTTGTTCGTTAAAAGCAAGTCTGACACCTTCGGAAGTATTGTTCAGTTCTTAGTTCGTCTTGGTTTCCACACTTGCTTAATTGTAAGATGTAGCATCTGCCAAGTTCTTGGTCGATTGACACACATTCCAAGACAAGTCAACACAGTTGTTTTGATTGGGGTTGAGGGGTATATTGGTGCACAAGCAGTATAGCCGTCAAAATCTTAGTTTCATCTCTGGTGTTGCTCCGCTGCCAGCAAGCCTGGACAGTACCTCGGTGGAGTCACATAGAAACACAAGCATGGCTCCGCTACCAGTGAGCCTTGTCAGTACCCCGACGGAGTTACTTGCATCGCCTCTCTACGCAAGAAGCCTTTCTCTTCTTTCGCCTTATCTATTTTCGTTTTTTCAAACTTTTTTCACTTTTTCATTTTTTCATTTTTCGTCTTTGTAACTGTGCATAGCACTTATTCATTTCAAAGGCGAAAGAGGGATCCCGCCTTATTGAGAGCAAAAGAGGTTGTTTCTGCAGAGAAGTAGTTTATTATACCTCTGACATGAATGTTAAGGTTTTCCCCCTCACCTTACTCTACTTGAATGAGTTGACAAGGATTAACCCAAAAACAACCGACTAGAGTAGGTGATACCAGTTAGCGCGCAAGTGTTGTGTTTTCACCAAGGTTCACTTCGAACAATACGTATTTTCCATTGATGTATCATGGACTGAAGACAACAAGTTCTTACATAGGAGAGCGAACAACAGATAATCAAATGTTGATAGTTGTACAAATCCTCTTGTACTTTACCCAGCATGTTTCAAGAGCCATACATGGTTTCCTGCGAAACTAACCTACGAGCAAAACAAGCAAACAAACAAAAAAGCAAAGCGAAAGCAGAAGCAAAAGCAAAAGCAAAGCGAGTAAGCAAACAAGCAAGCAGACAAAGCAGGTAAGAAAACAAGCATGCAAGCAAACAGACTAAAAGCAAACACTACTCCTACTCCTAAGATAATGATGCATGGGTCATCTCATGTGAAGTGATACTTCCAAATGCAGCGACCGGCGCATTGGTTGACCCATGTTCGAGAAGGCATGGTTCACGAACAAGAGAGTTCTGCGAACCAGCAAACAAGAAAGATGTAACGATGAAGACAGACACACTCCGAGCTTACAAGCGACCACAGAACAAAGATGAGTGAAAGCGCATGACATGCATTCTGTGGACTTGCCATGGTGTTGTGCTACACTGCGTGCAAATGTCGAGTGTATGCATTCTCTTGACTGTGACAAGCAAGCAAACGTGAGAAAGGTAGACCACTTATGTTGTGCATGTGTGCTTGTTGTGTAAGATTCCTCCAATGCATGAGCGATGGGATCGTGTAGTTCAAGTGGAGGAAGCGAAATCTGGGTGTTTGGTTGATCTTCAATGCAAAGCAGAGAGTGATGAGGAGCCTTGAGTGTTTCAACAATTTCCTGACCGGAAGTGAAACCAACCTCAAGACAGCGAGGGCCTGACATAACCATCAGCTCGAGCTAAAGTGCCTCGACAGCCTGCGGAGTTTCAACTTCACTGACAGATAAATCATCGTAGACCAGTGCCTTGGATAGATTAACAACGATTGAATCAACATCGTGATCGGATGAGGAAGTGGATAGATCACGACAACCAAGATCAGAAAATTCAAGATGTTTTTCAGCATCCTCATGATTTGATGAATCGGGCAGAGGGGTAGATGGGAAGCAAAGATGTTCACCCTCTGTGTTTTCAGGAAAGATAGATGATAGATCAGACGGATTTTCCAAGGAAGATGTGTCCTCTCCGCACTGTAATGACAGACTGACATCCAACATGTCCTATGAATGATCGGAAGTAGAAACATCCGGAAATGGGTTTTCACAGGGGAAATCAGCAGTGGCAAAATCACAAGGGATGTCAGGATAAAGCGAATGAGGCACAGCTAGAAGGGAGTCATCCTTCACCGCAGGTTCTTCTTTAGATTCCCACACACACTCATCATGAATGATGGCACAAGTTGGCTGCATAACACCAACTCCGTCGACAACTTGATCCTCGTTCACAGCAGGTGAGGAGTCTGGAATGGGAGAACACAAGACAGTACAATCCGGAGGATCAACAGAACGCGAGGACGGAGGTTGAGGGAACGAATCCACGTGACAACCAACAGGCTTGCAAGCCAAATCTACGCAAATATCAAGAGCAGGTGGGGTGGGAGGATGTGACAGTTCAACAGAGGTGTGTGCATGATCTCCCACATCACTCTGTGGTGGTGGAGTTGTTTGATGAGGTGAAGGCGGATAATCACTTGTGACAACAATTGTGCCTGCCTGTGATTGCGCAGCTCCATCACCGAAGTGTGTTGAGCGGGGTTTGGATATGTGAAGAAGATACTCAAATCTTCCATAAAGAAATTCCCAATCAATTTCATCTTCAAGAAATCGGTATGCAAGATTACAAAAGTGTGTGTAAAACTGATCAACGGATTCATCGGGTGCTTTTCGTAATTTCAAAATTTCTTGATCAAGTGCTTCATGGTCAAAGTGATTGAAAGCACGGTCTATCTCTGCGACCAGATGAACAAGAGAATGAATAGATTTTTCAGGCAGCGTGGCACACTAGTGCATTAGGTGCCCTTGAAGCGTGTAGATGAACAGCGCGCAGCTCATGTATTCTTCAAAGAATCCATGTCTTTCGCATGAGCCTACAACGCCGACTGCGTACCTAACCAAGGCTATGTGGCCTCCACCATCGTATGTTTTATGAGACAAGTTATCTGAGAGCTTTTCCGAGATAGTGAAATCGTTTCCATAAGACATACACTCCAGAAGAGCAACTTGGTAGTTAGTCATGATAGATGTGTAGAGATTCAAAATAGATGTGAGGACTCAGCTTGTCATCTGTCCCTCCTTCTAGCGCCAAAATGTTGACGGTGTTGGACCCGCCAAAGCTCATTGATTTACAATAGTAGAGCACAAAGATCTTGAGTTTCTTGACAGCCCACAAGGGGATCTCGTTCCCTTGTGTCGCCATTCATAACCTCCATATTTGCTTATGCAACTAGAGATTTAAGGTTCAACTACCCTTCATTATGTTGATACTTAATGACAAGTACATCAAGTTTCACAATGATCAAAGCCCATTTCGGAGGTATATTAACTAGATTTGGAGGAAATTGCTAATTTTAGCAATTCTCCAATTTTCTAGGAGCCATAGTTTCGAAGTCCACATGTCAGAGTTGATCACAGATTATTGGTCCTTGCAAGCTAACAATGCTAATGAGATTTTTTTTGTGCAACATGCAAACATTTTCACGACAATGCCATTTAACAATTAGGGTTCCAAGGCTCATATGTTAATATTAAGCATATATTTGGATTCCTTGCTTAAAAACAATTCAAATGAAACTCATTTTGTTGAAATGAGAGAAGTTGTGTATATCTTTCGGAGAAAGTTGTGCAGCACGTTCACCCTGTCCAACATTTCAAGTGGACACTCCACCCATCATCAAGGACTAGAAAGCAAACACATGAAAGAAGTTGTTATTTTTAGAAATGCCTATTTTTAAGCATGCCATAGTTGACAACAATCTCATATTAGTTCCCTTCAATTTCCATTTTCCATTTTCCTACTTTGTAGGAGTCAAACTGTTATTTTTGGCATGGCTATATTTAGCCTTACTATTTTTAACAAGTACATGCTCTAGGCTTCTAGTTCCAATGAGAATCATGAATTAGTTCAAATTGAGCAAATGGAAGTATTTAAGTGTCACATGTGGTTTCTACTGTGAGGGTTGTCTTGTGAGGAAAACCCTAGGTTGAATTGGTATTAATAATCTCCAACCCCCAAACAATAGTTCAACCCCCCTTTGATATTTTTGGCAATTGCTCAGCTATCCTTGTGGCATCAATTCTAAATTTGCTAGTGGATAACCCTTTACCATTTTTGGAAAAACTATGTTGCCTTGCTAAAGTTGGCCAATTTAAACCCTAATTCCATCTGATATCTTTGGTTAGCTAAAAATATTGTCAACTTGATATCTTTGGCTAGTCTAACCTCTTCATCTACCCTAAAAGTGAGATAATTTGGTCTCCTACTTTGACAAGTCTGTCAATTTTAAAAGTTTGAATATTGGAAACACAACCTTACCATTTTAAGACCTAGGTGAACCTCCTCTTTATAAATGGAATTCTGGTTAAGAGTTACATTGAGCCAGAAACATTCAAGGGAATCTCAATGGTTGGGTGGATACGACAACCATATATATGGTTGTAGGAAGGCTATAGTAAGACTTTACTTGTATATTTGGTGAGTTAACAATAGTCTTCTTCAGAAATGGTAGTGTGGGGATGGTCACCAGGTAGACTAGCCTAAAAGTTAGCAGTTCCAAGCACATTTATCCATAGAATTGGTTTCAAACAGATATGGAAATTGCCTATTTCTTGGCTCTCTTGGAGATAGAATGTGCATGGTTTCGAGATATCTCTTCTAGATTAGACTTAACACTGAGATTTAGGCAGTGTGGAAGTCTAGACTCTATTTACATCATATATAACAAATACACCATACAAACAACAGCTAACTTGGATTTAAAGCACTGATAATAAAATTGTACAAGTTCAACAGTTGGTAGTTTAGTGACAGTTATGAACAAAATTGTCTCTCATCTACCAATTGTCTGTCTTTCACTGCATAGAAATTTGCCCTAACTAGCACTTGAGTTTATTTATTTTGTCATTCTAGACAACACGTTAATTTTAAAACGGTTGACAGTTCATTTAGCAGAGAACTAACTATTACCCAACTTGCATTGGAGCCTGGAGGAATGGGTCTTCAGTTTTACTGCTAGGGTGCACTTAATTGACTTCCTGCTTATATAAATGCCAAAGGAGGAGTTCAAAGAAGGATAGAGACCATTGACCAACAATCTACAGCTAGCCAACATTACTTCTCTTCTTTTCCAACATTGTTTTTCTTCTTTTCCAATCTTTCTTTCATCGTTGCCTCCACTCTATGTAAGGCTTGTTATGAATGTTGATTTGAGGTAGCATCGGATGTGCTCTAAACCTCAAATTTTGCAAGGAGGCTTATATTCCAAAGAACCTAGAAAGCGTTTTGGGAAATTCCACCAAAATGTGATTTTATTAAAATAATTAATATTTTTAATGGGGTTCCTCTAAACTTAGGAAAATTAAAATATTAAAGGGTATTAATCTAATCAAGGATGAAACTTCTAGAAAAAGCCATGGATCAAGCCAAAACGATCTAAGCTTTTGATTATATTTTAATCTAGGCCGTTGGTTGTCCAACAGGTAGATATAAGAAGGGGCTTGAGGGTCATTTGGAAAACACACAAAGAGATAGAGAAAATCAATTTTCTGAATTGAGAAGTTCTCAGGAGGAAAAATCGATTAAGGATTCTCTTGCAATTGAGGCGCAGGGATAACAGCTTCCGAAGAGAGAGATTCTCACTCGAAGATACATCAGCAGAGATAGGCAATAAGTGATCCTGAGGCCTTGACACAGGGCCAGAAGGGCCACGCACAAGTGACGCAGAGGCACAGAGAGAAAGTCTAGCCGGAGGATTGGAAATTCAAAGTAGTCTCTCTCTCCGAGTGAGTTGACGGAGAGAAAGAGCTTCTAGTTCGAATTTTGTCGTGGCATAGGGAGCAACGTTGAGCCTCCGCGTGAGGAGCAGTTGGTGGACGCCAATTTTTTCAGTAGGTAACTTTGTTGGGCTGAAAAGACATCAAAAGAAAGAAGCAGCGGAGCATAGTGAGGGAATACTTCCTCAATGATTTCTTGCTGAGGAAATCAACATTTCTCAATTGCTGGGAAGCAAAGGAGCAACAGCTTACCAACTCCATCAATGAGTGCGTAAGTCAGCCCGGGAGCTACGCAGTAGGGAGAAAGAGGGAGTTGTTCAACAATTTTCAGAGGAGATGGCAACCAGTGGATTGAGGGATCAGGACAGGTTGGACAAGGCTTCCAACTATGCCATCTCAAAGGCTAGGATGACCTTCCTGCTAGATGAGCATGCCCTCAAGATGTACGTTTATAATGTGGTGGTTGAACCTGTAGATGCAGATCCGTTGAAAAAGTACAAAGCTGAGATGGCTAAGATGAAGAGGATGATTCTGGATGGAGTCAAGGATCAAGTGTTGTGCCACGTTGCCAACAAAGGGACCGCTAAACGTTGCCAACAAAGGGACCGCTAAGGAGATGTGGGATGCCTTGGCCACATTGTATTAGGGAACTTCCGAGCAGCGAAAGACGTACTTAGAGCAGAAGTTGAGATCTGCTCAAATGCAGAAGGGGGAGCGAGTAGATCCGTTCCTTACGAAACTGAAGGAGACCCGTGATGAGTTGTCAATTGCAGGGCATACACCTCAAGACTCGGAGTTAGTGAGATTGGCTCTAAACTCCATCTCAGATGATTGGCAGATCTTTGTCCAAAGTATCCTGGGCAAGGCAGCATTGCCAAATTGGGACGAGATGTGGGCAGCTCTGAAACAAGAAGAGCTGAGGACAGACTTGCTCAAAGTAAAACTTGACGAGAGCAGCAACAGCAGTGGGTCGAAGCCGAAAGTGGAGGAAGAGGATAACACAACCCTTGCATCGAAGGGACAGCAAGGGCAACAGAGACGTAAGAAGGACACCTCCAAGGTGAAGTTCTTCAGATGTGGCAAGATGGGCCACTATCCATCCCAGTGTCCTTTGAAGAAAAAGGGCAAGGATGAGAAGCATGATCCAAAAGTTGCAGCCGCGAAGATCGACGAGGAGTTCGCCATGACAGCCGAGATACCTCCAGGAGGGAGCTGGGCTGATATAGAGTTGTAGTTGGGAGGACTGTAGATGAGCAATATCCTTGAGGAGCCCACCTCTTGGATCATCACCTTGCTACGGGATCCCATGATCAGGAGTAGCAGGATGGTGGAGTTTCAGTTGGTGCCACAGAGTGTTGATTCGACAAATGCAGTGGCTAGGAGAGCCAGAGACTGAGCAACGCAGAGTAGAGAGGCAGCAGTGCGAGGAGGCACAATGCAAAGCTTCAACAACGCAGTAGCTTCAGAGGCAAAGTGGGACTAGCAGCAGTCAGGATTTCAGCACCGAGGAGTATCCACTGGATACTTATCCAGTTTTGGATGTTTTTAGTTGCTTCTCTCAGCAACTAAGTTGCAGTACGGATGCAGTGTTAGCAATGGCAGTGCTAGCAGCATAGTAGATGCAGCGTTTCAGAGGGAGTTGTAGTACAAATGTAGCATTAGCAGTGGCAGTATCAAAGGCAGCGGTACAGTGGCAGCAGCAGCGCAGTGGTTGGTGGACAGTACATCATACATCAACAACGCAGAGACAATGCTTCAGAGTCAAAGCAGTATACAGAGTGGCAGTGTATTGCTAGAGCACATTCCTTGCTAAGAGGGAATGTTGATTTGAGGTAGCATCGGATGTGCTCTAAGCCTCAAATTCTGCAGGGAGGCATAAGTACACGTATTCCAAAGAACCCAAAAAGCGTTTTGGGAAATTCCACCCAAAAAAGTGATTTTATTAAAATAATTAATATTTGAATTGGGGTTCCTAAGTCTAAACTTCGGAAAATTAAAATATTAATGGGTATTAATCTAATCAAGGGTGAAACTTCTAGAAAAAGCCATGGATCAAGCCAAAACGATATGAGCCTTCGATTACGTTTTAATCTAGGTCGTTGGTTGTCCAACAAGAAGATATAAGAAGGGGCTTGAGGGTCATTTGGAAAACACACAGAGAGATAGAGAAAATCGATTTTCTGAATTGAGAAGTTCTCAGGAGAAAAAATCGATTAAAGGAATCTCTTGCAGTTGAGGGGCAGGGATAGAAGCTTCCGAAGGGAGAGATTCTCAACTGGAGATACATCAGCAGAGAGAGGCAGTAAGTGATCCAGAGGTTGACGCAAGGCCAGAAGGGCCACGCAGAAGTGACGCAGAGGCAGAGAGAGAGTTGAAAATCAGAGCAAAGGGTCAGTTTCAGCAGCCGGAAGCCGAGGTGTGAGATCGGGAGGCTAAGAGCAGTGACTCTGGGCTTCTGACTGAATTCCCAGCCAGGTGACGTAGTACCTGAAAGGGTTGACGCTAGGACAGCATAGAGGCAGCGCAGAGCTAGCGCAATGCCTGCCAGGAGCATCTCATCCAGTAGCTGGAGCCTAGAACAACCAGGACTTTTCTCAATGATTATATGAGGTAAACTCACAAAGCTTCTGCCAGTATTTCTCTCTGAAACTGAATAACCCTGTGAGGTATTCAGTGATGTATTCAGATTTTGCTACTACATAATAATAAAACCCTCAAGGTTGTTGCACGATTTTCCCGCATTGGGTTTTTACAGGGACATTTTGTCCAAAAATAATTGTCCTATGTGTTGTATTTTTCTTTCTTGCTCAGTATTCTGTTTCCGCATACAAGTAAATTAAGTGAAAGTCGCAAACATATTTACTTCGAAATTTACCTTAGAAGACAATAAATAACTTGTATGATTTAATCAAGTAGGAGAAGTAACATCAGTTTGCTGCAATAGGGATTCCAGCTTAGGAATTTTCATAATGAAGCTAACTTTTCACATGTCATCATGATGCAGATATTTGTTTGGTCAAGAATAAATAGGGTTTGATTATGCAATGTGTTACAACTCTTCAATTTATTGCTTGAATATTCTTGCTTACATTACAATGTTGTGGGTATCCCAAGTTGGTTTATTTTGATGTTATATTCACTTAAGGTGCACATCCATTTCCTCTTTCATCTTTCATGTGTAGTTGTTTTGTGAAGTAGAATCTCCCTTGCGTTATTTAAACAAAACTTTCTTGTGTCCTTGGATACTTCACACATATCAAGGACAAATACTTTTATGTGATTGCTCATACTCACCACACAGATTGCCCCAATCCAAATAGAGTTATTTACTCAGTTATTTCCTAGGTTTGCTCAGAGCATATCTAAGAGATATCAAGACACCACATCGCCTCTTGGCACAAGGATCATGATATGTTGAGACTTACATGGTGTCACTAACCAGTCCTCAAAATCAACATGGGATAACACATCAAAGGAGAGGGAATTTTGTAGTTGTGAAAGTAATTCCTGTTGAAAATAGCAACATCAGAAGTCATTCTCCAATGAGAGGCCTTAAATGGCCACCCTAAGGCTAGCCAGGGAAGATTTGGAGAATCAATAAACACTGTAAGTCACTGCAAAAGTCAAGGCGAAGGTAGAAGCCTTGTGAGCTTTGACAAGAGCTAGGATGAAGGAGCTGCTAGTGGATGCCTAGTGAGACATGTGCAAAATCCAAGGCAATGCATTGTGAGCTCTTTGAGCAATAGTCAATACTCAACTAGCAAGAGTCAGGACGAATGAAGAAGTCCTATGAGTTAGTACTAGCATGTGTGATGGACTCCTTGGCTTGTTGTGATGTGACTACCTACGACCTAGCCCCTCCTAGGCTTACTCCAACAAGTGTCCAAGTTGTAGTACTAAATGATCACATGGAAAAGACCTTGTTATCTTGAACATAAGTACTTAAATTTAATTGCAAGTGAATGGACCATTCTGGTTGAGAGAGTGATAAAATGTCTATGTAAAAGTCTTGAGTCATGTAAACTCCTAGTCTTAGTGACTAGTAGAGATGTTATAATGTAATGTTATGATGTAAAGGCTAAAATCCTAAGTTTGCTTAAGTTTATAAAGACATTATTATATTAAAGATGTCAATGTAAAAATAGAAGGGGGGGGGCACTTGTGTCTAGAGAGAACAACTTAAGTTGTTAACCCCTCTCTCATGGAGTCTTCTAGAAGGATCATAAATCTTATCCCATGTCAATCCAAGATTAGATTTGGCCGCTCCATTCTAGCCAAGAGAAATGATAAAAGGACCAAGAGAAACCATTGCGCTAGACAGGTTCATTTTCTGCAGTTATTCATCAGCACACAGGTTTTCTGGGACGAGTTACAAAAGTGAACATAACTTGAGCTACAGAGGTCCAATCAAGTTGATTCCAATTAGATTTTTAAGCTACGAAAAGGGTGTTCCTAGATCCATAGAACGCTTAGTCAGATTCAGGCTTTAAGGCAGGCATCTACATTGCTAAATTGACACAACCTGATTCTGTCAAATTTCTGCACAATTTCTGAAACAGGACGTGTGGAAAAGGGTTTGATTTATAGGGTTTCTACTCTAGATATTAGTGAGCACTAAGTGGATCTTGGATCTACTCTCCAAGGTGCACCTATCCCTCTTGAGAGCCCAAGGTTTCAAGTTCTCAATTGTTAGAAATAAGCGTTCAAAGTTCAGTTGTCATTTCACCCAAATTTGGTCTATTTTTCTACAATGCGCCCAAGTAATCTTCAGCTCTACTTCATACAAGCTCAAATCTAGTCTGGGTTGCTTTAGATCTGACATTTTTGGCTCAAGGCGAGTTGATCTAAGTCATTTGCACTTGCATGCAAGAAGTTTGAAGTCAATTAAGGCTTCATTGTCTCTAGTCGTCCTCTCTCCCAGTGAACTGTATTGTAGCACCCTCAAGAAGGGTTTTATACCTGCAAATTTGTTCAAGAACAATAAAGTAAGAAGGTCTTTGTTGGGGTTATTGTGTTTCCCCAGGGTAAATCTTGTGTATTGGTGTGTTTCGGTACTTTTACAATTTATTTCAATTACTTATGCATGTTGATATTCAGATCTAAGAGGCGAATTCAAACAAAAACAAAAACAAAAGTACTCACATTCATATCTGCATTCAAAAATTAACAATTCCGAGACACAAAAGATGCATGTATTTGACTATTGTTTCATACACACCCACACAACATATTCCACATATGAGGAGAGGGGAGTCAAGCAACCATAATCACCCTAGAACCAATCTACCATTATGTTATTATGACACATCACACCCTTATGGATACTACCATTGGCATAAGGATTAAGATATGCTGTTTAGACTAACCCTTTAACCAATGTGGAATAGCATATGAAAGAAAAGGAGATTTTATCATTGATTCATCATAAAAGCATTTCTAAGATGTTAAATGGGCATTTCCAACAACTATTTCACAAATGCACCCACACAACACGAGGATAATGTTTTCCAAACAAGCGTACTCACCCTCAAACAATCAACCATTGTGTTAGTAGGAAACACTACCTTGATTGAGCAATTCTAATAAAAGAATCCTCTTTGTTCCTCCATAACAAGTCTCGACTACAACAAGCCTTGAAATCCTCTTTGCTATTCAACAAACACTCATCAATCATCAATGTATAGCATCTTTCTTACACTTGCATTTTTATTTAATATCCTCTCTTCATCAAATATTAGTCTTTTATTGGACACTTAGTTCTTTATCTTTCCTACATTCAATATTGTTCTAGGAGTCCCTTTCACACCCCCTCTTTGCGCCTACACTAGGAGTACTCTCTTAGTAGTACGCATTGACCTACATGAATAAAATCATCTCATCATATCTCATCTCACAATAAATCTAACATAGTCATGTACTCATTGTATACTCGTCAAATTTCAATCATGCTTTAATATAAATAAGCATTTTTTTCACTTCAACTTCTACTCGACAAGTTATGTCAACTACAGGGTCTTTCCCAACTTTAACAACTATTTGATTGTGTAAAAGAAAATGTGTTTCCCTTCCATGACTTGTCAAAGTTGCTAGAGTTTACTCACAAAAGGACTCGAGAATGCTAAAGACTAAGAGTTGACTAAAACTCATGAAAGACTTGTAAGTTGACTTGATAAAAAAATTCCATCAAAATACACTAAATTTTATCTTACAATAAGGTATAAGTTTGTAATTTCCACATGATGGAGGATTTTGAATAGTAACACATTTCAAGACAAGTCCATTGGTTGTTAATTGTGAAATAGAAACAAAACAGGAGCTTAATTATGGTTTTGGTGTCTTTTATGAAAATAAAACCAAGTTTCAATTGTGAAACTTGTGAGTCAAACTAGTCGAGTCAATTTGACCAGTGAATCAAACCCACATGTCAATTTGACTCATGTTTGAAATGCAAATCTAAATTATGAGTATGAATCAAGGCCATTAAACTTGGAAAAGTTGATTCAACTCAATTTCTTCAAATAATAGAGACAAACTTGGGAGCCAACTCAAACTCAAAAAGAGTCTAGTAACGATGTTTAACATACTAAAACCATATCTAAGAATGAGAACATTGTGTAAGTTCAGTTCTAGTTGATGTTACTAAATTTCATTGCAAACTGATGACAATTTATAACATAAAACAACACAAAACTATCGCTAAGGTTTTCAAAAAATTGATTACATTCAAGACTCAAGTGCATTACTTGTCTGGCATTCATCCTATAAACACATTCAACGTCTTAGATTTCTTTCAATATATCCGTTTTTTGGTATATGTATAATGAAATCTATGTATCTAAAGACGTATCAAAATTTTGAAACACGTCCAAACACTACAAACTATTGGAATAACTCCCACTTGTCTTATGTGTGATCATATAAAAGGTTGAGAATATTATTAAAATTGGTCAATGTAAGGTAGAGCTTGTTTCTATGTGAATAGGTTGATTATTCAGGAGATTGTTAGATCTAGTTGTGTTGCGAAATCTAGGGCAGCTATATTAGGGTGATTTCTCTTACTTTTATAACTACTTGTGATGTTATTTTATTTCAACTTGTAGAATTTATAAGTAGCTTATTCTTCTCTTGATTATTATAGTGTTCTTATCATCAAACATCTACCAAAAGATGAAGATCAATAGAACAAAATGGACACAAGATGTCAGTTGCTAGCCAGGGCCAAAACCTGTTGAGAAATCTAGGGCATCAGAAGTTAGGAGATTTCTCTTCTTGATAAATTGCTTGTGATATACTTTTACTTCTTGGATTATGATCTTCTCTTCATTATATTATTAATGTGTTCTTTTCATCAAGACAATTACCAAATAAACAATAGAAGACAAGAGACACAATATGTAGGCTAGTCAGCCAATGCCAAAACCTCTCACACTTTGAGAGGAAAACCCAATCAGAAATTCTTCTTAAAGATCTTCAATTGACAAATACCAAAACTATGACAAAGACCCTTAACTATAATGTCCTCCCAAGACCAAGTCAATACCTTCTTCTTCAATGATGCTTTCCCTCTTTTGGATCTCAGCTTTCCTTTCTCTTCTCGGTCTCGGCTCCTTCCCTTCTTGATCTCGACTTCCTTTGATTCTCGGTGTCTTCTTGTAGGCTTGTCATCCTACCACAGAAACCCTATATTATCTTCACTTCTTTATAGTCTCTACAAGAGAGAGACTTCATGCATCTTGACTCAGCTTCTCCTAACGAGACTTTATATCCAAACAAAACACCTTAAAGTGACATCTGATCCCTCGACTTCTTTTGGATACCTTCAGTTTCGTTATCTTTGCACGTGGGAGGACAAACTGACCCAAAACAACACTTGACTATCTTCGCTATCCTTCCTCTTTTCTGTGCTGGTATGGAGGCTTCTTCTAGTGTATACTTCGCACTTCTTTCTCGACTTGCTTCATCGAATTCATTGTCTCCAAATGAGGCCGAGTAAGGGTATATATACAAGTTTGTTCATGACCTCTAGGCCGACATGATCTCTTGGAGGGAAGTCGAATTCATCTTCTAGATACATCTCTTTGTTGTAGGTCGACATCACAAGGGATAGTGGAAAGTCTTGGGAGGATGACTTTACATAGACAAGTGTGACTCTTTACAATGTGTAACATGACTTCTACATGACAATAACTCTTTTATTCTTTCATGACTAGATGACAAAATTCCTAAAGGCTCTCAATGGGAGCCTTGACTCAAAAAAAATAAATCTATTGCTCATGAAACACATGATACAAGCATTACAATAATTTTATTGTTCTTCTTATCATCTCTTTACATATATATACAATTACATGTCATTATGAATACCGAACCTAGTTACACTTTTCAACACTCCCTCTTAACTAGGGAGGTATTCATAATAGTACTTGGTCATTCTCAATCTAAAGAATTTCTCATAAGAAGAATCGGATTTGTAACCCATTTGTTTAGCATCATATCAACCAGCATTATCACATAGCAAGGCCTTGACTAACAGCTCTATCTCTCCACAAGATCTAAGCTCAATGTTGGCGAGACCAATGACTTATAGACACTCTCATCATTGTCTCTCTCGGAACATACCCCACCCGAGTTCTAAGGGTGTGTTCCATTAGGACTATTCTTATCTTGGATTCGCAGTCCTCCATGACTACTCTTATCTTGGATGCCCTATCTCATCCTCAAAGAGTATGAGATGCCAAATGATTACCCAATCCTCTCATTCTATCTTCCCAAGTGAAGACTAGAATGATGTGTCTATCTCTCCCTCTCAATTAGGGAGGGCATATCTATTCCATGAAAAGGAATTCACTCATTCCTACACAAGGAAGGTACCTAAGCTCCCTCTTGTCTTGGGAATTTCCAGTTTTCTTCCAAGTAAGAAACTTTCCAGGCTTCCTCTGAAAATAGGGACCTACAGCAGCTCCTCGGGTGGAGATGATGGGACAACCAACTGCTTGAAGAACTCCTTCCTTCGATGTCATGAATTTCTTTGTCACAGAGTCTTCTTCTTTTGGGACTTCTTCATAGAGCACAGACCATCCATCACTTTCATCCACGAGCCAGTGATGTTATCATTCCTTTCATCAGAAAGTGATTCATCAGTATACATCTGGCCTTGCTTCATGTTATGTTTCCTTCATCATGCTTTCTTCTTCAGAAGGATCTTACATCCTTCTACATGGTTCTCTTGGAAGACATCCATAGTTCTTCCCTTCAGCAACCCTACATAAGCCCATCCAGATACTAGTTCATAAATAAGAAATGAACACTTAAATCATAATTACCTTTGTGATGGTCTTTCATCATGACATCTTCCTATAGGCATCAGCATCCAACGTATATGTTGACTCATCTCTTAAAGATATGTTTTGTCAAGGGTCTCCATCTTTTTCCAGACTTCCATCAGAGTCTTCATATCTTTCTGGGAGATATCATAGTCAAATCTTCTTGGTCTTTCGGATGTTGACTGCCTTTACCATTGTTGCATGATCTCTTCCTTCCTTTCTTTACACATTTCATTCCCAAGAGCTTCAGAGTTCCTCAATTGTAGTCAACTACCTCATACTCCATATGAGGACATATTATGTTGATTTCATCTAATAAATATGTGACCCATGCATTCTTGCATCCCTTTGAGGTAGGAGATGTTGTTTTTTATCATGCCTCTTAAGATAAAGGAGTGATTCATGTTGTCTACAACCATATGACATGACTTCTATAATATCAAATGTGATCATACATACCTCATATTTCGTTTGAGTCATCCAGACTTCTTACAATAGCTTCCGTTGAGTGAAGGAATTTCACCCCCTTGATTTGCAATATTGTTATGTTATCATACCATCATCCTATGAATTTCACAAGATTGAAACTCTTGAAGAAACACTTGCTCTTCCTCTTGATCGTTGAATCTTACAATGAAGATTCCATCAAAGATTCTTAAGGATTTTGCATATCCTATCCTGCAGATGTTACCTTTTGACAGATGTATGATAACCCTTTTCCTAGATGACTTCTTCCCTTTTCATAAGTATCACTCAAGCTTTCAATGGGGTTTTCCAAGAGCTATATTCTACATAGTTGACTTCCATAGTTTTTGTTCCAGAAATCCATCATATAACATATGTCACGAGCTCTTACTTCTAATGCTTCTATCATGATGCCATTAATATGATGCATCTTACCTTATTTACAATGTTTCCTATCTATAATACAACAGAAGAGTACCTTTCAGTAAAGGAGATCATCTCAATCATAGTACCTTTTAGTAAAGGAGATCATCTCAATCATAGTAGAGGTCTTTCACTTCCTCCTTAGGATTCTTTGTTTCAGGCTCTTCCACTTCTTCGGTAATATGGGCTTCTTCCTTATTCCTCTTGTTATTGTCCCTTTTAAGCTCAGGACAATCTCTTCGATAATGCCCATATTCTTGACATCCATAGCGTTGTACTTTAGCCATGTTCTTCTTCTTTTGAGGACCAAATTTTCCAAATTTTCCTTTTCTTCTTGACATAGTAGCATACACTTGATTTTGCTCATTTGTTCTTACATCAGACTTTGCCTTCAATTTGGTTTCTTCAATCTTACACAATGACCATAGATCTTGAAAAGGAATGGCTTCTTTCTTCCCATAGATACTTGAAGTGAAGTTGCCCCACTCCTGTGGTAGTGCATTCAGTACTACAATGGTCATTTCTTTCTCAAACATTATTTCACCCAGATCTTGAAGTTGATCTCTTATTTCAAAAATCCTCATAAAATATGAGGCTATTCCTTCTTCCCTTGAGATCTTCAATTTGTAGAGTTCTTGTCTTAGAGAGATTACTTCTCCAACAATACTTACAAAAAACAACTCTACCAATTTGTCATATATAGCTTTTGCAGTGTCTAATTTTGATACATATGGGATGAGAGAGTCTTTGATGGATTCTATGAGAACCCTTTGGGCTCTCACTTCTCCTTTCATGAATCGAGCTTGTGCTTGAGTATCTTCTTTGGGAGGTTGAGTTATTGACCCTTTGATGTGGTCCATGACTTCATTCTCAATGAGATTTAGGTCTGTTCTTTTCTTCCATGCAAGGAAGTTTGCAGCCCCAACCAATTTGTTGCTATCCTTGTAAAAAGACATTTTGATAATATCAAATGAAGTCATAAACTTACTTGAGTATTTGCTGCTTGCTTCCTCCTTAATCTTGATGTTGATAGAGGACTACTCCTTCGAGGATTGATGAAAGAGAGCTTGAATGTTATAGTCTACCTTCGACCTTGAAGAGCTTCCTTAGGTGATGATCTCAGAAAGACTTCTAGGGTTTTGGTCTTTCTCCCTGCTTCCTTCTTGAAGATGATTTCAAGACTTCTTGCTGGAGTGGATTTCTTTGATCTAGGGTTTCGTTATGATGAAGGTCTTGATCTCTTGCTTGGTATCCTTTGCCTTGCTTTGATCCTTCTTTGAAGCTTGATTCTCATGTGTCTTCTTGATTAGATGCACCTTCTTGACTTTAGCACCTATGCTCTGATTCCATGTTGAGAAATCTAGGGCATCAGAAGTTAGGAGATTTCTCTTCTTGATAAATTGCTTGTGATCTTCTCTTCATTATGTTATTAATGTGTTCTTTTCATCAAGACAATTACCAAATAAGCAATAGAAGACAAGAGACACAACATGTAGGCTAGTCAGCCAGGGCCAAAACCTCTCTCTTTGAGAGTAAAACCCAATTAGAAATTCTTCTTATAGATCTTCAATTGACAAATACCAAAACTATGACAAAGACCCTTGACTCTAATGTCCTCCCAAGACCAAGTCACTACCTTCTTCTTCAATGATGCTTTCCCTCTTTTGGATCTCAGCTTTCCTTTCTCTTCTCGGTCTCTGCTCCTTCCCTTCTTGATCTCGGCTTCCTTTGATTCTCAGTCTCTTCTTGTAGGCTTGTCACCCTACCACAAAAACCCTATATTATCTTCGCTTTTTTATATTTTCTACAAGAGAGAGACTTCATGCATCTTGACTCGACTTCTCCTAGTGAGGCTCTATATCCAAACAAAACACCATACAACTGCTCCTTCAACTTCTTCTAGATACCTTCAATTCTGCTATCTTTGCACGTGGGAGGGAAAACTAACCCAAAACAATGCTTGAAAGTTGACTATCTTCATTATCCTTCATCTTTTTTGTGCTAGTATGGAGGCTTCTTCTAGTGTATACTTTGCACTTCTTTCTTAACTTGCTTCACCAAATTCGTTGTCTCCAAATGAGGACGAGTAAGGGTATATATAAAAGTTCGTTCATAACCTCTAGGCTAACATGATCTCTTTGAGGGAAGCCGACTTCATCTTGTAGATACATCTCTTTGTTGTAGGTCAACATTGTGAGCGATAGTGACAATGTCTTGGAGGATGACTTTACATAGACAAGTGTGACTCTTTACAATGTGCAACATGACTTCATTACGTGACAATGACTCTTTTATTCTTTCATGACTAGATGAAAAAATTCCTAAAGGCTCTCAATGGGAGCCTTGACTCAAAAGTAAAATTTCTTGCTCATGAAACCCATGATGCAAGCATTACAATAATTTCATTTTTCTTCTTTTTATCTCTTTACATAAAAATACAATTACATGTCATTATGAAGACCAAACCTAGTTACACTTTTCAACAAAACCTCTCCTAGAGGGGAAAAGCCACAATAAATTCTTCTCTTCTTATAGAATCTTCAAATGACAAATTCCAAGACAATTAGACCCAAGACCAAGACCCCTCCAAGACCAAGTCAACCTTCCCTTTTGATAAGCTTCTCTTTCACATAGTCAACCCAAGTCAAACACTTATTCTTTTGCACAACTTTGACCCCTGCAACAAATTTCAGTCTCTTCTACAGGTCTACAATTTTCGGCCCTCCTACAATAGCTATAATTTCGCACGTGTGGGTGATCTAGGTCAAAAATAAGTTCTCCTCCTTGATCGCTTTAGTTTGCTTCTCTTCTTTTTTATTTGATCTTTATCTTTCAAACCTTGGCCCTTCTAGTAGACTGCAATTGTGATCTTGCTACAATAATAGATGCCCTAATTCTTCGCACATGCGAGAGGATAGACAAAATTCAGATTATCAATTTCAGTTTTCCTTCCTTGAGTTCTACTCTCCTTTTCTTGTCCTTCTTTTATTTCCTTCTTTTCCTTGTGATCGAACTTGCTTGGATACACTCCTTCAAATGAGGTCGAATGCATTTATATATACCTTTTCATGAGGCTCGAATTGCCCATAATGAGGCCGACTTCTTCTCTGTACGTCGTCTTGATCTTGGAGGGGAACTATGACATAGTTTGACTCAATAAATTCTTTTAACTTGATACAAAATGCCCAATAGCGTCTATTACATATACCAATGACTCTTTTGACTCCTAAACTCTATGACAAAACCCTAGAAGCACACAATGGGTGCTTGACCTACAAATAAATTGACCTTGAGCATGAAACCCATGTTATAAAATAATAATAATAAATTTTATTTTTCTTTTATATCAAATACATAAAATCAAGAATACATAGGATATTATGAAGACCGAACCTAGTTACAAATTTCAACACTCCCTCTTAACTAGGGAGGTATTTACAATACATAGAAGGTACATGGTCATTCTCATACTGAAGAATTTCTTATAAGAAGAGTCGAATTGGTAAGCCATCTCATAAGCTATCTTTTCAGCTTATATCAATGCATCTCATCATATCAACCAACATTGTCATATAGCAAGGCCTTGACTAACAAATCTATCTCTCCACTAGATTAGAGCACAATATTGGGGAGACAATGATTTATAGACACTTTCATCATTGTCTCTCAAGGTACATACCCCATCCAGATGTTCACAAGGTATGTCCTTTTAGGACCATTCCTATCTTGGACTTACACATTCTCAAGGAATCTCCTCTTCGACTATTATTTCCTATTGGATGCCCTAACTCATCCTCAAAGAGTATCAGTATAAGTCTCAGATGCTTACCCAATCCTCCATTTTTTCTTCATGATATGAAATGAAGACAAGAATGATGTGTCTATCTCCCCCTCTCAACTAGGGAGGATCTGCTTATTCCTTCATATGAAAGGAATATACCCAAGCTCCCTCTTAACTAGTGACTTGTTTTCAACAACAACTATCTATTCTTCCGTGGAGATCATGGTACTATCAGTTGCTTGTAGGGCTCCTCTTTTTGCATCTTGAGGTCATGAACAAACTTCAACTTCTACATTGTGGAGCCATCTTTTTCCATAACTTCTTCGTAGGGCTTCAGACATCTTCTACATCACTTCCCTCAAATGAAACATAGTGTTGAATGCTAGACATGTCATCCTTCAGAAAATGACTATCTTTGTCATCATTTGGCTCCTTCATATTGCCACCTCTTCCAAGTCATGTTCTTCTTAGGATCATCCATCGAAATTTATGTGTACTAGATGTAGATGAAATTCTACAATCTTCTGTTGGTGGACCGTTTCCAATCCAACCAGATGCTTTCAAAAATAAAAAATGAACATTAAAAATAGAATTACCTCTTCATCATGGCCCTTTGTCATATCATCTGCTTCTACAACATCAACATCTTTTGAATCCAACTCCAAGTCTTCCATTACTGAGGTTATTATTCTTCATCATAGTCATTAGGGTCTTCATATCTTCTGCACATACTCCTTTCTTTAGCATAGTTCCCCCTTATTAGAAACCTTATGGCCCACCTCCTTATATTCTACAAGAGGTCTTCATAACTTCTTTATGGAGATGTTATAGCCAATCCGTTTAATATCAAGCGTTGATTAAGTCACTATAGACATATCTTCACAAACTCTCCTTTCAACTTCTTCACATACTACTTCCTCGAGAGCTCTATACTTAGCTCTTCTTGCATAGCGACAATTTGTTGTCCATCACCTCATATGCGGTCATACAATTTTGATTTTGTCATGTCATAATGTAGACATATCTTCACGAACTCTCCTTTCAACTTCTTCACATACTACTTCCTTGAGATCTCTATACTTAGCTCTTCTTGCATAGCGACAATTTGTTGTCCATCACCTCATATGAGGTCATACGATGTTGATCCTATCATGTCATAATGTAGAAGAGTTCCTTCTTCAACCATGCTCATGAGATAGAGTATTCCAACCATTCCATCTGCAACTAAGTGATGACATGACCTTATCTATTAAAATTACCAAATATATGCATACCTTTTCTTTCATATGGTCATCTAGACTTCCTTTAGCAGCTACCTTTCCCTTGCTTGAAGATGGAAATGCTTCAACTAGATTGTCATGCTGCACTTCTTTTTCACCATACCTTCATCCTTCTAAATTGTGGATCCCACTTTAGGTGGAATGTAGACTTATCTATGTGACACTTGCTTCTTATAAGTAGACGTGAACCTTTCCAACAAAGATTCTAATGGAGGATCTTGATGATCCCTTTTCTGCAAATGTTTCTTCTTTCTAGTGATGACAAGGTGTGATGATGTCTTTATCTTGCTAGATGACTTGCTTCAACCATGTAAATGTTGTTTTTGCTACCCTTTCATGCTACTAATAATGATGCCATCTCAATCGCTGATACAATGCATCCTACCATAATTGTAATGCTTCTATCATGACTTTTGACTTGAAAATAAACTTACAAAGTATGAGACCTTTAATAGTATAAGTCTTTCACTTCTTCCTTCTTTGTTTTCTTCTCTTTCGATTCTTCTACCTCTTCGGTGACATGGGCTTCACTTCTTTCTTTCCTTTTCTTGTTGCCCTTCTTGAGTTTAGTACAATTCCTCTTGAAATGCCCATATTCATGACATGTATAACACTGAATCTTAGACATGTCAATCTTCTTTTGAAATTCCTTTCAAGGCTCAAATTATCCAACTTTCCTTTCTTCCTTGTCATGGCAGCAAATGCTTGTGTTTGCTCATTTGATCCAACGTCATTCTTTGCTTTTAATCTGGATTCTTCAATCTTACATAATGCCCATAGATCACTGAATGGTGTAGCTTCCTTCTTTCCATAGATGCTTGATACAAAGTTGCCCCATTCATCTAGTAGTGCATTGAGTACACAAGTGGTCATCTCTAGATCTGACATTGTTTCTCCTAGCTCTTATAGTTGATCTATAATTTGAGATACCTTCATGAGATATGAAGCTATCCCTTCTTCCTTAGATGCTTTCATCTTGTATAATTCATTTCTTAAGGATATTATTTCCCCAGTTGTACTTACAGAGTACAACTCTACCAAATTGTCATAGATCTCCTTTGATGTCTCCAATTTTGCTACAAAAGGGAATGAGAGAATCCTTGATAGATTCAATGAGGATTCTTTGAGCCCTTATTTCTCCTTTCATATGTTTTGGCAATGCTTGAGATTGTTCTTAAGGAGGCTTTGTGATGGAGCCCTTAACATACTCAAAAGCTTCATTTTCTATGTGAATCAAATCTATTCTCTTCTTCCATGCAAGGTAGTTTGATGCACCAACAAGTTTATTATTCTCTTTGCAGAAAGTATTCATGTGATTTGTAGGATGAGACATAAAAATAAAGTACTTACTTGACAAATGAAGATGCCTCTCTATTGATGATGTCTTCCACTAGAGTGTGAGATTTAAAATAAAGTGGAGATGATCTACCTACTTGAAAATGATGGTTCCTATTTTCAAGATGAGAAAGAGATGTTCTTTTTCCTTCGCAAGTGCTTAAGGTGTGATATTTTCTTCAGTATGAGGGAGATCACTTTGGTTCCTTTGATGATGATGAAGAATGTGGAGGCTTCCCAAAATACTTGAAAAGTGTAGAGTCCTTCTTTCTTTGAGATGGTGGTGGGGTCCTTATGGTCTTCTTTTCTTCTTCCAAGAGTTCTTCCTTCAAGATGATAGGGCCTTTGTGATGTGATGACTAGATCTCCTCAAAGTTCCTCCTTTTATATTCAACCGTTATGATCTTCAAGTTGCCTTTCCTTGTTACCTTAGCTCCAATACCATGTTGAGAAATCTAGGGCAACTAGATTAGGGTGATTTCTCTTACTTTGATAACTGCTTGTGATGTTCTTTTATTTCAACTTGTATAATTTACAAGTAGCTTCTTCTTCTCTTGGTTATTATAGTGTTCTTATCATCAAACAACTACCAAAACATGAAGATCAATAAAACAAAATGGGCACAAGATGTAGGCTACTAGGCAGGGCCAAAACCTCTCCTAAAGAGGAGAACCCACAAGAAATTCTTCTCTTCTTATATAATCTTCAAATGACGAATTCCAAGACACTTAGACCCAAGACCAAGTCAACCTTCCCTTTTGATGAGCTTCTCTTTCACAAAGTCCACCCAAGTCCACTTCTGCTTTTGCACAACTTCAACCCCTGCAACAAATTTTCAGTCTCCTATGCAGGTCTGCAATTTTCGACCTTTCTGTAATAGCTGTAATTTCACACGTGGTTGATCTAGGTCAAAAATAAGTTTTCTTCCTTGCTCGCTTTAGCTTGCTTCTCTTCTCCTTGATTTGATCTTTTATGTTTCAAACTTCGGCCCTTCTAGTAGACTGCAATTGTGATCTTGCTACAATAATAGATGCCCTAATTCTTTGCATGTGCGAGAGGATAGACAAAATTCAAATTATCAATTTCAGTTCTCCTTCCTTGAGTTCTTCTCTCCTTCGCATGTCCTCCTTTTATCTCCTTCTTGTTCTTGTGATCGAACTTGCTTGGATACACTCCTTCAAATGAGGTCAAATGCATTTATATATACCTTTTCATGAGGCTCGAATTGCCCATAATGAGGTTGACTTCTTCTCTTTAGGCCGACTTGATCTTAGAGGGGTATTATGACACATTTTGACTCTAAATAAATTCTTTTTGACTTGATACAAAATGCCCAATAGGGTCTCTTACATATAAAAATGACTCTTTTGACTCCTAGACTCTGACAAAACCCTAGCAGCACACAATGGGTGCTTGATACAAATAAATTGACCTTGAGCATGAAACCCATGCTATAAATTAATAATAATAAATTTTCTTTCCCTTTTATATTAAATACATAAAATCAAGAATACATAGGATATTATGAATACCGAACCTAGTTACAAATTTCAACAAGTTGGATATGAGAGATTCTCTCCAACTTGTTAGCTCCTAGTTTGATGCGTTGTTGAGATATCCTCTCAACCAAGATAGTGCGTTGATTTTAAGACAACATTCATGTATTATATATGTATTATTACATTGAATATATAGATCACTCAACACAATTCTTGTGTGTGGAAACAATGTCTACTCTCCCATATTTCTTCAAGGCACCAAAGTAACACAAGGCTTGGCTCCCTAGCGTGAAGGCCCATAGAAGTAAAATCTTATAGGTAGCACATCCACTATAGGAATAGAATTGGTGTAGTAGAGAGTTCTTTTTTAGATTTTATCTCAAAGGATGTTGATAATAGTTCTTAAGATCAGATGATGGTGAATAAACAAGGTAAAGTTTGAGTGTTGTGATCAATAAAATCAGTGGCCATATGGTAATGTGAATCACACCTTGTCTCTATAGAAAGTTTATGATGTTATATATAAATACTACGCATCTTTCCTGAAGTTGGTACTCAAGAGAAGTATTACAGTGGCACTTCGGCATTTTCTTTCAAAGCTTGTACCTTATGTCTCCATGAAATGGAGTATGTATAATTGTAAATGATACATATCTTTATATATGTATGTAACATATCAAGAATATATCATTGTAAGACTTGGATAGACATGCATACCCCTTTGCCATGTGTCCTTGATTTGGATAACTTATTCGATATACTATAGAACCTTTAATATGGAGTTGTTAAACACTTGGAAGAGTGGTCCATGTGTTGGCTAGATGCTCTATGAGTGGACCATGTTGGCTATAGACTCTAGGATGTGCCTAAAAACCAAAAGTTTTAAATTCAAGAGAGAGTTCATCAAAAAGTTGAATGAACCATGTACCTAGAGGACATGCTATTAGACCAAGAATTAGGTACCTGAGATGGTTATTACTTTATATATACTTTAACAGTTTGGTGATGTCTACATGAGGTACATGATGTAAATTCCTGGTTGGACCAAATATAGACTTTATTGATGGTTCTTCAATTCATGGTAGAGCTTTTGTTGCAGAAGACTTGATCCTAATGGAAGACCTAATCTGACAAAGATTGAGACAAGTACTTGCTAAGGGGAACTGTGGGAATGAGTAACTCCTAATTGTCTTATGTTTGATCATATTAAAGGTTGTGATTGTTATTATCATTAATCAATGTGAGGTACAACTTGTCTCTACGTGAAGAGTTTGATTATTTAAGAAGTTGTTAGATCTAGAGGGATATAAGAGATTCTCTACAACTAGTTAGCTCCTACTTTAATGTGTGGTTGAGATATTTTCTCAACTATATGTTAGTGTGACTAGAATAGTGTGTTTATCTTGAGACAACATTCATTTATTGATATTTGTGTACCATTACATTGGTTAAATAGATCACTCAACACAATATATGTCTAGAAACAATGTCTACTCTCATTTTTCAAACTTCTATGGTTTGAATTTCCATTAGTTAACAAAAGATCCACAGTGATATTGTTTATTATTGACATTTGAAATTCCAAAGTCGAGTCCATCTTCAAGACAAGTCATCTACTCTCCCAATTCTCTAAGTGTTATCAAAGATGGTACAAGACTAACTCTCTCATAGGAGTGGCCCTTGATCATGGCATTTTAGTGTTTATAATCCTACATACATATGTAGGATTAAAATAGGTGAGAGTCCATTGTTTGTTGTGAGCATTGCTATCGTTTATCTATAGAATTTTGCTACAATTCATTTGTAGCATTATGATTTTGGGTGTCACCGATTTGTCCATGGAAATATGTTGTTTGTCCATCAATTCATGAATAATGACACCTACACCTTGCAATAATAGAGGCCACTAACTTTTGGCGACAATCTTGAATGTCGCTAATTTCTTAAAAAGGACTAGTTGCTAAAGTCCAGATTTATTGATAACAACATGATGTAGAGCAAGCCATGTGGGAATGAGAAATTCCCCATCTATGTGACAGAATCAAATTCTCTGTGAGAGATTTGTGCTACGGTGGCCTCAAGATCATGTCGTGATGCTCATTGATGGAGGCCAAATTGGTTTTTGAGCATGATATTACTATTATTCAACAAACAACATAGGGCAAAAGGCACAGAGTAAAAAGAGAGTAGAGCAACCATCATAGGCTCTAATTATTCTGCACATATAATCAATCAACTAAATGCTCTCGCTTTCTGATCGTTCACAAGTGGTAGAAGTGGCTCGGTCACAATCTCTCTATTTTCTTCTACGCGCTCATTGGTAGACATGAAGGATATAGAAGGAACTAGTATTAAGTTGGATTTTAGAACAAATAGCAATGAAGGAGGCAAACATAATTCGATGCCAAATCAAGAGCGGTAGCCATGTTTCCATCTAAAACATTCTCCATCCCTTCCCGGAACAATTCAAGGATTTTATGCTAGATGACAAAAGCGTATTCCTCCACAAAAACCTCCTCTAACAATGACAAAGATGCATTTCCAACCAAAGTTCAAATTGCATGGCTAGATCTCCAAGTAAAAGATTACCACAACTAGGAGGAAGAAGACAAAGACAAGGATGCTTTGGCTCGGCCATTGATTCTAGAATTAGGGAAGGATGAAATTCTTTGCCCAATTCCTGCACAGACTACCTCTCCATGACATTTCCAAACTGCCAAAACCTGTCAGTCATTTACAGCACTGCTCCCTTTTCTTTAAATAAAAATATTAAATAAATGGGAACAAATACCATTGAACTAACCATAAGTGGCCCCACAACCCCTAACAGAAAAGCATATATCCCCACTATCTCATAAAACTTCTCAATAAAGAGATCTCAGAGTCTGTATGGTCAGAAAAGTGCTGCAGCCTAGCAATGAAAAGAGCATTGACCAGGTATTTTGCACCACAGAGAGCAGATCTTGAAAATTTCCCTTCCTTTTCTAAGGATAACATGGTGCTATTTGCCCTATTTCTTACGATTTCCTAAGATGTCTAACCCATGTTTCCTTTCCTTATCAGACTTTTGTAACACTCATTGCTATCTGTCCCTACTCCCAATCATTTGGGACACTTCAGAGTAAAACTGTAAAACCCATTGATTAATATCAAATTATATGTCTCCTAAAATAAAATTTGAAAATGGAAAAAGAATAAATAAATAGTGATCATCCTTCTTCTGGATGTCTGTATATGAAGTATTATAGTTGCGCATTCAATATGATTACCTGCCTCAGAAAGTAGACATAAATTTACTGATCTATTGATATATGCCTAAATTTTTGTGTAGGCTTTGATAAAATTATGACAAGCACTGCAAGACCATGACATGCCATATATACAATATGCTTCCCTAGCGACAAGTAGCAAGTCTTAGTATGTGTGTCTGCTCTTGCAGTGCACACAATCTGCTCATTTGCAGTTATTCCATAAAGGATATTTCAAGCCTCAACGTAACTATATCCAACAATGTATATCTATACCTATGAATAACATTAGAACTCAAATCTATGCCAACAAGGTGTCAGGTCCATGGTGATGATGACGACTTGTTAAGCCCTTCTCCAAGATTTCACCTCATTGCCAGCAGCACAATTGGGGCCAGGTGCAAGGTATGGGTGGCTTTTGTGAAACACTCCCTAGTTGGACCCACTCTAGGTAGTCAAACTTTCTTGGGCTCCTGAACTTGCAAACCAGATTAATGGTACTTCTTCTTATATAATGATGAAGCAGCAACATGCCAACTTTTGAAGTGAAACCCCAGCAAACATTTCTAAAAAGAGCAGATCTCATAACAGTAACACCTAACGTTTTAGACAAAGTTGAACAAGTCATACATACAGAAATTTTATTAAACCATCCAAATTGATCTATTCAAAAGCCTGAAAAATGGAGACGGACAAGCTCTCATCACTAGAACTCAACTCATACGTTTCTTTCTTCGGCTCCTAAATGTAGGATTGAAAAAACAGTAAATACCAGAACTCCCCCAAATATTCCAATAGCTCATAATTTAACCCTATGAAATTAACATAATATTCTCCAAATAAGCCTTGAAACACCCGTGGTTTAAGATAAAATTCACCAAGCCATGCATGCAGAAATTCTCTTAAACAATTCCAACTTATTAGCCAGACAAAAGCCTAGAAAACACAAAGGAAATGTAAAAGCTCTCATCACTCAGGCTCGAAGCAAAGGGTTTCTATCTCGCTCCATTCGGCTCTTAAACTTGATAAATGCCATAGTTCCCAATGTATTCCAAAAACAGTAATGCAACCCTCTAAAACTTTCATAAAAATTCCTCTAGTAGACCTTAACCAACGTTTGAGGCAAAACTCCAGCTAATAGTGCTCTAAAGAGTAGACCCCATAACACCTGTCGTTTAAAATAAAGTTGAACAAGACGTGCATGCAGAAATTCTATTAAACCATTCTACCTTATTCAGATGAAAACCTTGAAAATATAAAGTAGAAGTAGAAGCTCTCGTCTCTCGGACTCAACCAGAACACTTCTATCTCGCCCCATTCAGCTCCTACGCAGAGAATTGAAAGAAACGGAAAATATCAGATCTCCCCCTATTTATTCCAATAGCAGTAACTTAGCTCTTTGATCTCGAAAGGGGCTTGAAATCAATTTTTCAAGTGAAGCTCCAACTAACAGTTTTGTATAGACCAGACCTCATAACGCCTATTAAGATAACAATGGAACATGAGGAGATACTATCAAACCATCCCATCTTATCCAGACAGAAGCCCTGAAAACAGGAGGGATAAGTAGAAGGACTCATCACTTCAATTTAAATCGAAGCTTTTCCATCTAGCCCCACACTCAGGTCCTAAACTTTATAACCGGAAAAAGAACCAATACCGTCCCTCCCTTAATGTATTGCAATAACAGAAAATTATTAGTCCTTCATAAAATTCCCCTGATAGCCCTTAAACTATTAATATTTACAAGGGATAGACATACGTAAATTACAGCAGAAATATTTTACTCACCTTGGAGGATCTGGGCCATTTCCACGTTCCCAATGCCAGTCCATCGACCATCTTCATTCTTCGCGAGCCTCGTGTTCTGAATTATGACAGTGGGAGGCCAGACAATATCATCGTCCGATGGCTTGAACTTCCGCTTCTGGCGAACGGTGGGGGTAATCACCAGAGTCTTACTATCAGCCATGGCTGCGACAACAAATACCCGACAGTCAATTTCATATACCCACAAGCTAATTCAATGAACCCTCTGAAACCAATTAGTTGCACCAATAAAAATTTAGACATACCAACAAACACGGGCAATGAGAACACACACCCGGCCCAATAAAAGTATGAAAGAACCAGAGTTACATGCCAAATTTACCGATACAAGACTACCAGACTTTGCCAAAAAGCAAAGGTGCCCACTATCTCTCTTTATATATGCGAAGAGAGAGTGGAGAGTTACTGTGCAAGATGGAATTGGTAATGGAGTTGTGTAACTCTCGCACAGCCTTGAAGCCGCTCAACTGGTCATTGATGGAGTGAAGTAATGCGCAATTCGTGTGAATTAATTTATAGTAATGTACAACATTCCCGCGTGGGGAATTGAATGAAACGCTTTAAATCATTTGGTCCTGTGGAAGGACAATTTGAGATTTCGCTCAGGCTTTTGATACCAAATTGAAATGGTCTCCAATCGAGGTCTTATATTTGATCTCCTAGTACATTGATAATTATGGTATATTGGAGTCAGTCATTCATCAGCAAATTGGTCACCATGGGTAAATTTGTTCCTATTAAAAATTACTGTCCTCATTTTTAATTAGGAATGTTTTGTTCATAAAAATACAATTAAGAATATCCGATAAATATCATTATAAAAAATTTAGATAATTATTATTATTTTTAAATAAAAATATTAAAACCATAATATAATGGTTGAAATTTTCAAATTTGTTGGATGATTTTATTTTGAAATTCAACCTCATATCAATTTCAATTTAATATTAGTAAAATAAATTATCAAAATATACACCTTTATATCACATTAGCGTTTCATTTTTTCAATTGCTAGTAAATAGTTTCGGAATTTGCTGGGCAGATTGCTCATTATGGGGCAATTTGTTTGCCCAATAGAGTTAAGAACTTTAGATAATTATTATCATTTTTCATTAGAAATGTTAAAATTTGCAATACAATTATTGAAATTGTCAAATATGATAGGTGATTTTATTTTGAAATTCTAACATAATATAATAATAAAATAGATTAAGATGACCAAATTGTTTATAACAAGTCAATTGATAACTAGAGGCCTATTTAACTCTGGATTTATCAAGCACCCCAGAGGGATCAAATATATCTAGGTGCAAACTCTTTTTTCAGTGCAAAACTTGAGGAAAGGTTTACACCTCAAGAGATTTGATCCATCTCAGTGCTTGATATATTCAAAGTTAGAAACTGAAATTATATTGGAAACCTAAATCTAAAAATGATCCAAATCAAATAAATATTTCACTAACCTCTTTTGATATAATCTGTATGGTCGATCACTTCTTGGATTCCACTTTTGATCGAATATATTTGGTCGATCACTTCTTCACTTCCTCTTTTGACAAAATCTATTTGGTTGATCACTTCTTGGCTTCCTCTATTGACATAATCTGTTTGGTTGATCACTTCTTGACTTCCTTCTAGGTTTATCACTTCTTGGCTTCCCACTTTGACATAATATGTTTGGTTGATCACTTCTTGACTTCCTTCAGGTTGATCACTTCGTGGCTTCCTCTTTTCACATAATCTGTTTGGTTGATTACTTCTTGGCTTCCCACTTTGACATAATATGTTTGGTTGATCACTTCTTGACTTCCTTCCAGGTTAATCACTTCTTGGCTTCCTCTTTTCACATAATCTGTTTGGTTGATTACTTCTTGGCTTCCTTCCTGTGCACATGGATGCAAGAAAACAGATGAGATAACACTATGATCACATTTCCTTATATAAATACCATAAGAATATTATTAGCAAAACTATGGGTGGTAAAAAGGTGGACCAAAAAAAACAAACAATAAATTCATTTACAAAATGTAACCCATGGAAATATAGAAACTTAACCATTTACAAAACTTAAATATCATAAAAATATTAGAAATTTATATTATTAATATAAATAGTAAAATATAAAATAAGATACTATAAAAGTAAAATAAATTAATTATTTTATAATATATATTTTTAATGAAATATTTTATAGTGTGAAGATCAAAATTATGGAAATCAAATTTCCAAAAAAAAAAAAAATTGAGAAAAACATTTTTTTATATATTCAAAAATGTTTGTTTCAACTTTTCAACTTTTCTCTATCTATTAGTGGCTAAAATTAAGATGTTATAAATAACTGGTGAAATGGAGCTTTATTTAGTCAATCAGAAACATGTGTCATACAAAAAATTTAAGAAAAACATGTAGATCCAAAATGCATAAGAAAAATGGAATCTCACTCAAAAGAAACACATCTCAAAACCCAAATATACTAAACATTTCAACAATGCGAATTGAAAACCAAAACCCTAACACTGAAAATTATTTGAGAAGTATTCCAAATGCATGTTAGGACCCATGTTATCAAAGCCCAAGGAGCCCTACACTGATAGATTATAAATTATTTATTTAACAAAAATTGCAAATTTCATTGAAAAATGTGTAAATTTTTCTAATAAAAACAATATAAATCATAAATTGTTTGATTATAACCATATTGTCTGCCAATGATCATTCTCCAATTTTCTCACACACCAAAATTATGTTCTAAACCCTAAGGGTGAAAATGTTCCAAATCAAATAAATATTTCACTAACCTGTTTTGATGACATAATTGCTTACTCAAAATAGCTTTGTTTAAATAATCACTTCTTGACTTCATCCCTATACACATGGATTAAGGCAAACCTGTGAGATAATGATCATTTCAAAACCTTACCTTATATAGGTGGTAAAAGCGTGGACCAAAAAAACGCAAACGATAAATCCACTTACAAAATGTAACCCCCAAAATATAGAAACTTAACCATTTACAAAGCATATTAGAAGGGCAACTAACAATCATGCTAAATTCCCAACCTTATGGAAAAGCCATGAAATTGCTTTGGAATCAAAAATTACCAAGCTAAATATTTTAGGGGACTCAATGTTGGTCATAAGTCAGTTCACAAAGGCCAAAGCATCCATTTCCAATGATTTAGCGACTATATGCCAAAGAATCCTTTCTCTCCGCTAAATATTTTAGGGGACTCGATGTTGGTCATCCGTCAGTTCACAAATGCCAAAGCATCCATTTCCAAGGATTTAGCAACTATAAACCAAAGAACCCTTTCTCTCCTTTCAAATTTCAAAGGAGTTAACTTTTTTCCTATCCTTCATGTTAATTTATGGTATGTCCTATGCTTAGTGCAGTTTACTTCGATTTCTTCTTATTAGCCATTGTTTAGCAATCACATAAACATAAAGTAAAATGTTGGTAGAACATTAATAGATCAATAGAAAACAAGCCAAGACAAGAGACAAAAGATGTGGTGGCTAGCCAGGGACAAACCCCAATGCAAGGAAACCCTTTGATCAATTCTTCTTTAATCTTCAATAGTTCAACAAAGAGAAATAGTACAAATTCATATGACAGCAGCAGCAAACCCTAAATCAACAAAGTCAAACTTAGTCAAACAGCCCCGGATTGACCTCTAGTCAACCTTGAAGAACTCAATCTTCAATAGCAAACTTCGGCAGCCCAAAACAACCCTTGGTCAACGGTCAAAACAACAGACAAAGATTAGTAGTCTGCGGTTAGCCTAACCAATCAACGTTGGTCATCGCTAGTCAACGCAACACCCAAACAACCTGCGCAGTGTTGAAGTTTCTAAGTTTACTTAGTTAGAAACCCTTCATGCACTTTATCTGATTTATTCCTACCTACTTGTTATTTTACTTAACAAGTTATTTACAATATAAATATTGAAAATAAACACTAGTGCATGCTCAACATATTACAGATCAGCAACTAAAAGAAACAAAAACAAACACGCCATATGACACCATTATTTTTAGACTAATGTCCCCGGAAAAACCCAATGTGGGAAAACCAGTGCAGCTATTTGAGGGTTTTCTTATTAAGCAATATCAGAGTACAATTTGGGTGTCGAAAATGGTCCACCCAACAGAGAATTTCCTTGGCAGTAATACCTCTTAGTTTCTGACAAATCTCCTGCCTGAAACCATGGATAATCCTTCCGGCAACTACTCAGCACCAATCTGTCCCAGAAACCCCAGCGTCAGCCTCTCTCTAGACTGTGTCAGCCCCTCTCTACCCAGCGCTGGCCCTGCGTCACCCCGGATGGGTCTGCGTCAGCCTTAGGAGGCCCTACGTCAGCCCTCTGGCCCTCTGTGTCAGCAATGCTAGCCTCTCTGAGGCTCTGCGCAGCTCCCGGCTACCTCTACGTGGCCCTGCGTGAGCCTTGGCTGGCTCTGCGTCACTCTCCCCGGCTACTGCGCTACTCTCTTGGCACTATCTCTGCCTCTCTGTCTCTCTGTACTCAATGCCCCTCAGCTGCAACTCCCGATCACTAATTCTATCTCTCTTAGCAAACCCCGCTCTAGAGAATAGAATAACTGATCACTCTGGTGCCTTCTCCAAGTGACCCTCAAGCCTCCTCTTATACTTTTTCTGTTGACATATCAACAGCCGAGATTAAGTCCCTAATCAACAACTAAGATTAGATCTGGCCTTATCCATGTCTTTTGGACCATTCTAACACAGTTTCATATTAATACACATTAATATTTTATTTTCCCTAAGTTTAGACTTAGGGACTCCATTAACAATATTAATTATTTTAATATCTCCTGAACTGTTTAGAATCTTTCCAAACCCTTTCTGGGTATTGGAGATCTCATGTGCCCCAACCTCTCCACCAAATTTCGTGGCTAGAGCACATTCGATGCTACCCCAAATCAACACGCAGGTCATCCCTTGGTCAACGCTTGGTCAGTGCTTCACAAAACATCCTAACACTTGGTCAATGCAGCCCTAGAAAAGTCAACGATGCCCAGAAATTCAACGCTGCCATAAAATCAGTCAACGTTGCCCTAAATAGAAAATGTGTCCTTCTTCTTGCACGTGTGAGAAAAGTTGCTCCTTCGCTGGCCCAATGAGATGAGGAGAGAGAAGATGAGTTGAGATGAGATGAGTGAATAATGACTCAACCTCACTTGTACTTATATGATGTGCTGGGCATGTGTGCCACACATTTAGCTGTTGGCCGACCTTGACAATTTGTTAAGTAAATACAAATAAATTCATATCTCCATAAATACTTGTCAAAATCGGATGATCATTAGATCAATCCTACACCTCTCGACGAGAGGAATCAAGGAAAAATATCAACTGCCATAAATAAGATGACCCACATGGAGTTTGGCCCTAGTTTCCAATTTTAACACTCCCTCTCAACTAGGGAGAACTCCATCTGCTACTCTGTCTGACCATTGGTACTATCTCTGCCATCAAATGCACTGCCCTACACTGCTCGACTATACTCTGCTGAACTATGAAGAAGAAGAAATGATCGAGGATGTATAATACCATCCTCCACTAACCTGAAGTTAGTCTCAAAGTGTGTCGTACCACTCTCACTGATCCCAGATCGGTATCATTGATCCCAGATCAATGGAGGTCATCCTAGCATAGGGAGTATGGTAGATACAACGATGTGTCCATCAATAGTACTACTAATGGTCCCTAACCCCATTTCCCTACTCATTGATCAGATGATAGGTACTTCCCATGAGTTCCAGACTGCATGGGTAGGATGCCTCGACAGAAGAACTAATCATCTTGTCCCAAAGTCGCCACGGGGTATCACAGGGGAAGGTTGAACCTTTCACCCTGTACATAGTGCACCACTAGAGGAGGGTGAGTCACCCTGTGGTCGCATGTCACTCCAAGAAGTACCCCAAGCCCCCTGGAGCTCCGAGAGCTCAATGTATGCATCATACACGACCCTCATAAGAGGGTCTCTCAACGACACCAAGTCGTTCTCGAAAAGTCAAGAATTTGACCTTTCCCAGGGGCATTGTCAAAATGTCGACGACCTGCTCATCTGTACTGGTATGTTGGAACCTTATTGCTCCTTGCTGCACCATATCCCGGATATAATGGTACCCGATATCGATATGCTTCGAGCGATCATGAAATACGAGATTCTTTGATAAATGAATCCCGCTCTGGTTGTCGCATAGGATCACAGTAGTATCCAATGTAAATCCAAACATCTCACTGAAGAGCTTCCGCAACCAAACCGCCTCACAAGAGGCCATACTCACAGCAATGTACTCTGCCTCAACGGTGCTCAAAGCCACCTACTTCTATTTCCTGTTCATCCAGGATATTGAGGCAAATCCGGAAGAGAAACAACACCCGGAAGTGCTCTTTCGATCCACCACACTGCTTGCCCAATCAACATCAGTATATCCATGTAATCTCACATCTCCGATAGTGTATCTCAACCCATGAGTGATTGTGTCATGAAGGTATCTCAACATATTCTTGGCACCAATCCAATGTGTGTGGTGAGGCTCAACCATATGTTGACTGCAAAACATATATCAGAGGGGAGTTCACCAAGAACATCAATGCTCCAATGAGTCAACGATACTCGGTAGCATTTTGTAAAATAGGTCCGGTAGCACTACCGCTTAACTTCTTGAAGTCAAGCTCCATCGGGGTAGTCACGGGCTTGCAGTCCACCATACCGAATCTCTCCAATATCTTCACCACATATTTTCCTTGAGATAGGAAATTCTCCCCTGACTTCTGCCAAACTTCCAGTACTAGGAAATAGTGCATCAATCCTAGGTCCTTCATCTCAAACTCAGAAGCCAACTCCCTCTTACATTTGTGAATGAGAGGGTCTGCACCTGTCAGAAAGAGGTTGTCAATGTACAACACCAGTATGAGAGGTTTGTCATCTTCAACCTTAAAGTAAAGGTTAGGGTCGACTTCACTCCTAGTGAATCCCAGCTTCATCAAGTAGCTATCGATCCTCTCATACCACGCTCGGGGTGCTTGCTTTAGCCCATATAGGGCTTTCTTCAACCTGCACACATGAGATTCCCGATCATGAATCTCAAATCCTTCGGGTTGGTCCACATAGACTTCCTCTTTGATCGAACCATGCAAGTATGCAGTCTTGACATCCATCTGATGTAGGTTCCATCCTTGCGAAGCAGCAAGGGCTATGATCGAGCGGATGGTGGTGTAACAGGCAACAGGTGCAAATATCTCGTCAGAGTCTATTCCTTCCTTCTGAGAGAATCCACGAGTGACAAAACGATCCTTATACTTTTCAACACTTCCATCAGCTCCATGCTTTATCTTGTAAAGCCATTTCGAAGTGACAACTGCTTGTCCTAGGGTCTAGGGACCACATCCCAAACATCGTTCTTCATGATGGAATTATATTCCTCAATCATAGCATCATTCCATACTTGATGCTTGACAGCTTCTGCGAACAATGAAGGCTCATTTTGAATGATCATGCTAATTATGGTCAAGTATCCCTAATACCTGGCTGGTTTCTTACTTTCACGAAAAGTCCCTCTTGGTGCAATGTGTCCTTCAGCATCATCAAGTGTCCCCTTGAGCCATGAAGGCTTCTTCCTAGAAGAGGAAGGCTCCTGTGGAGGGGGATCAATAGGATCCATAGGTTTTTCCACATCGGGCATCGTCTCATCTTCCTTTTCCTCTGGTTTCCTGGTGTCAATTTCTTTAGATTCCCTTAGAGTAGGAATATTGTCAACTTTGCTAAGAGCCATATCCTCATCAAAGGTGACATCATGGCTAATCTCGACTTCCCTTTGACCAGCCACATAGATTCTATAGCCCTTAGTATTTTCGCTATAGCCCACAAAGATTCCTTTCTTTCCAGATGCACCCAATTTATTCCTTTTCTCTTTCGGCACATGAAAATATACAGGACTTCCAAAAATTCTAAAATGAGATACGTTAGGTTTCTTACGAGTGAAAATTTCTTCAGGAGTCTTGGAACCCAATGCTTGATGAGGGCATTGGTTTTGCCCATATACGGCAGTATTCGCAGCTTCTGCCCATAGAAACTTTGGAAGCCTTTGATCATGGAGCATAGCATGGACAGCTTCCACAATCGCACGATTCTTCCTTTCCGCCACACCATTCTACTCAAGAGTATATGGTGTTGTAGTCTCCCTCTTAATGCCAGCCTATTTGCAAAAGTCATGGAACTCACTGGATTCATACTCAGTCCCATTATTAGTCCTTAAGATCTTGATCTTCTTTTCGGTTTAATTCTCGATCAAGGCTTTGAAGTGACGAAACTAGGAGAACACTTCATCCTTCTTTTTCAAGAAGTATATCCAAGTCTTGCGATAATAATCATCTATAAAAGTGAGGTAATATAAGTATCCTCCCAAGGAGTTCACAGGCATCATACCACATATGTCTGAGTGAACCAACTGCAATATATCGGAGGTCTTGTTATGGCTTGAGGGGAATGGTCTCCTTTTGAGCTTTCCTTCGACACATCCCGGACATACACCTTCTTGCTCTGTTTTGAAATCGGCCATCCTTGTCACCATTTGTCTCACATCGGGTAGAGCTTTATAATGAAGGTGAGCAAACCTCCGATGCCATAGTTCGGACTGAAGGGATGTGTCACAAGACATGACAGCCAGCATACTTCCTTCGACCTGATATAATGAATCAACTTGAAACCCAAGAGTGAAAGCATCTTTAAAATTATTTTTCCATACATGTACCTTGCCATCGATGAAGGCCACCTTGTAGCCTTTGTCTTCCATTGTCGAAATGGACACAAGGTTCTTTTGAGATCAGGTACATATAGGAATTCTTATAATTGAATTATATTACCTTGATTCAATTGACGAGTAAAATTCCATACGCCTTTCACAAGATATTTTGAGTTGTCCCCAAGAACAATTTCTAGGTTGGTCTCCTTCTCTATCAGGTTAGAGAGAGCTTCTTTGTAACCAGTGAAGTGCCTTGAGGCACCACTATCAATAAGCCAATTTCCTAGCGAGTCCGGGGGAGCAGTAGTAGAGAGGGTCGTTGGTAGATAATATTCATCTTGCTTATTGTTAACAACATTAGATTCCTACCTGGAGTTTCTTGCCTTCTTGGAGAGTTGACCACTTCCTTGATTTCCGACATTCCTTTTGCCATTGAACCTGTCGTTCCTTTGATTGCCTCGGGAGTGATTTTGATCATCATCATGATGTGAGTCCTTTTTATCAGGGCTCTCCCTTGCATAGTGGCCCATTTTGTTGCAATTGTAACATCTTCCTTTTCTTCCACCCTTCAGTTTGACCTTTTCTTTAGATTTAGCCTCGGAATTGTTTCTCCTTTTAGCATGAGAGGAGAATGTAGTGGGATTGCCTCTACGTGAAAGCATTTTTTGCTCTTCCATCCTTGTTTCTTCTTGAATGCATCTTGCCATCAATTCCTCAAATCCAGGAATCATTATTGTTGAGAAGAGTGGTTTTGAATATATACCATTCAGATGGGAGCCCTCTGAGAGTTGTGATAGTCATTTCCCTGCCAGGAACGACTTCCCCAATTGATAAGAGATCATTCTTGATCTCGGTGATCCTCAAGAAGTATGCTTGCATACTCTCATCTTTTCCCTTCTTAATTTCCTTCTGCTTATTTCTAAGGAACAAAACTTGATTTGCATCATTAACATTAAATAAGCTTACCATTCTATCGTAGATTTCCTTGGAGGTGGTCAGCGCAGAAACATAGGCCACTAGGTGCTTGTCGATAGAGTCCCAAATGATATTCTTTGCTTTGACTTCTTCCCCGGTCCACTTGTTCCTAGCAGCAGTGAATGCATTTGATGGAGGCTCAACGATTCTGCCTCTCACATGGTCCAACACTTCTTGCTCTTCTAATGTCAGATCGAGAGACATCTTCCATTCGTGATAGTCAGACTTCTCATAGAGCTCGTCTTCATCGGGGAAGTGTGATGAGGACACCATGAAGTCTTTGAGATTGCTTCAACAACCTTCGGTGATTGCTCTTGCTCTTGCTTAGGCTTTGTCTTCACCTCAGCTCTGATACCATGTTAATTTATGGTATGTTCTATGCTTAGTGCAGTTTACTTTGATTTCTTCTTATTAGCCACTGTTTAGTAATCACATAAACATAAAGTAAAATGTCGATAGAACATTAATATATCGACAGAAAACAAGCCAAGACAAGAGACATAAGATGTGGCAGCTAGCCAGGGACAAACCCCAATGCGGGGAAACCCTTTGATCAATTCTTCTTTAATCGTCAATAGTTCAGGAGAGAGAAATAGTACAAATTCAGAAATCTGTAATTTTATGACAGCAGCAACAAACCCTAAATCAACAAAGTCAAACTTAGTCAATCAGCCCATATTGACCTCTAGTCAACCTTGAAGAACTCCGTCTTCAACAACAAACTTCAGCAACCCAAAACAACCCTTGGTCAACGATCAAAACAACAGTCAAAGATCAACAGTCTGCAGTCAGCCCTAACCAGTCAACGTTGGTCAACGCAACACCCAAACAGCTTGCGTAAGTCAGCCCTTGGTCAATGCTTCACAAAACAACCTAGCACTTGGTCAACATATCCCTATAAAAGTCAACGCTACCCAAAAAGTCAACGCAGCCCTAAAATTAGTCAACACCGCCCTAAATAGAAAATGTGTCCTTCTTCTTGCACGTGTGAGAGAAGCTGCTCCTTCACTCGCCCAATGAGATGAGGAGAGAGAAGATGAGTTGAGATGAGATGAGTGAATAATGACTCAACCTCACTTGTACTTATATGATGTGTTGGGCATGTGTGCCACACATTTAGTTGTTGGCTGACCTTGACAATTTGCTAAGAAAATACAAATAAATTCATATCTCCTTAAATAATTGTCGGAATCGGATGATTGTTAGATCAATCCTACACCTCTGGATGAGAGGAATCAAGGAAAAATATCAGCTACCATAAATAAGATGACCCACATGGAGTTTGGCCCTAGTTGCGAATTTTAACACTTCACAATCTAAATGTAGGGGCCAACACATTAGCAAGAAAAGGGTCTTTGATGATCCATTGAGAAATTATTTGTGATCAAAGGAAGAGTCTTATCCCTATTCCATAACATGCTAAGTCCCATTCATATGAAGCATCGACAGGTGGTTTGTCTGATGCTTGATGCCTCTGGAGAATCAGGCTGCCGAGAGCCTCATAAGAGTCCTTTTTATCCTTCTCCAACATCAAAATTATATTAGGTATGACACGTGTTTAATTGTAAGGTACATGGGGACTCACCTCAAGGCTTCCCTCAATAATAGTGAACTTGTCCACTTAATGGAGGATCATTCCGACCATCTCCAAATTTGGTGTAATAAGAAGGTAAGGGCACTACCGTAGTGAAATAATTTATTACTTATGATTCAGATTGTCCCATTAACGCGAGAATTTAGAGGTAGTGGTTTTGCAATGAATAATTTAGTCTTATTAGTTAAGTTTGGCTCGTGAAAGGCCAAGGGGCTTCTCATTATAAAAATGCATCTGGTCTCCTATTTCTCCCATTGGAATTCAGTTGTAGCTCTATACGGTCCATATTTTCAAGCTTGGGCTAGTTACTTTGTTCGCATTCTTCTGCACCATAAGATGGTGAATCCTCTAGATAATGTGGATTTTCCAGATGTAATAAAGTGGTTGGTTAATGCCTCTTAGGCTCCACTATATTCAATCAAAAAGCTTGAGAATTTAGTGGAACGTCAAAGATTATGCTCACTTACAGTGCGGAAACATCGGGTTCCTTGGGAGCTTTAAGGGAGGAAATTATTTTTCTCTTGGACAGGGTGGTTGCTCTCGAAGTTACATCGCCCATGGTCGATGGTACTCCAAATGAAACTCATGCTTTAGGCCCTTCTTTTTCAGGTGGAAAAACAACACGACGTCCTTGGGGCCCTAATAAGGGTGGAAACAATGTTGGTTGAGTCTTCATGCTCCTTGTTTTTTGCAGCTAGCTTATATTTTGTATGAATTTTTGCAAGTGTAGTTTGTTACTAGGGTCTCATTACATGGTATATAGTTGCAATTTTTTTAATACAAGTTGGTGCCTTTTTTTTCAAGACACTAAACTCTTTGTTTACTTTAATGAAGATATTCTTGTGGTCAATGAGTTCAAATGTAATGGTGTTGGGCCCCTCTCCCACTCTTTTTTAATATAAATAGATAAATACTCATTCTTAAAAAAAAAATCTTATTAGGTTTTATGAGAAATTGTATTAAGTGTTTTCCAATCATTTACACAAAGTTATTCTTCAAATTAGGATAAGAATTTCACTTTATTTGATATGATACTCTCAATCTGGCTTGGATTTATATTAATTCATTATTTTTTTTGTAAATCGAGCATTTCTATGAATTCATATCAAAGGTACATTGTGAGAAGCTTGGGAGTAGCATTCTTCTGCCTATCGAACTTGTTGGCTAGAAGGTAGTAACAAAAAACCATTGACAACAACAACAATAAACTTATAGACCACATGCAGATCGCCCAAAAAAACCAAAGATCCCAAGAACCAAAATACATTTGAAATTCGTCCCTGATCGAAAAGACTTCCCAATATTGGAATGTTTGGTCCAATTCATGGAGGTAAGGGAAGGAAAACAACTTCATGAATGTGTGCTTCCATATGTTACATCCAGTCCTCAAGTCAATCTAGCCTCTCTTGGATCCTTTTTTGGTCATAATGCAGGGATACTACTCAATCCATCGCGTGCCATTGATTGCGTTGAATGTCATTCATAAAATCAATAATTTCATTCTAGTCTTTGTGTCGGTTGCGTGCGATCTTCTCTAACATCGTGGTGACCAGTTGAATTGATTTTCTATAGAATCAAATAGAGGTGGCAGATCAACTCTTCCAAGAGAAAGGGTTGGTTATTGGTCTATTTCTTCCCCAAAATATTGAATTTCCACATGGTGGTCTTCTCCCTTGCCTTGAGGCTCCATAAACGGCAAGCGCGACCACGTTGGCACTACACGGGCCACAAAATAATAGTTGAAGGCCACTGACCCCAAGCCCTACACTCTAAGAAACAACTTTCTTGAAATTCGTAGATTATACTAGGATAAACACCCCAAGTGCGAATAAGACAAGAATATTTATAGAAATGTTGATTGGAGAAGAGTCAACTATCGGCCACTCTAGGCTCAAACACACCCTAGACGTTAATTGAATCCCAGACCCAACAGAGGGAGGGGAAACCTTAGAAACAACAACACTACCTCACCCATTGACCACAAGTAATGAACTCCAGCTAAGAAAAAAGACAAAGACCAGAAGGGTCTACCCTCAACAACTACATACTCAACCTCGACTGCTTCGAGCCAAAAAAGAGCTTCGCCAAGAAGACTAACAACCCAGAAAGGAGAAGGAACATGTGAAAACATGGAAGCTGGGGGGGGGGAGAATTTTACCAATGAGTTTGAAATTAAGGTGGCCGCAAATAGAGTCCTTGTAACCGTTAACCAAAGCTCTTGATTTGCCTGCACAAGCACAACGCACTTGCCCAGTGTCTGTGTAGAACTCCACAATCTCGGGTCCCAATTTGTTATAGACTGAATTGTTGTTGTGAAAGGGATTCAACCTATGGTACCTAAAGTGATGTCCTTCCTTGCTATCACAATTTGGGGAGCCAGGGATGGAAAAGGCAAGGAGCCCCCCTACACTCCTAACAAACCATTGCCAATCAGTTTCCTTCCTCCCATTACCATGCAAATTCTATAATTTCCTGAGGGAGCACAAATACTAACTATATCATAGAGCCCTTTGAGAACCATCGACTCCCACACACCAGAAGCGTGTTTAACACGGTTCGTCACCACAATTATCATGTGGGCTAGGAAGGATGAGGAACACTGGGGTTTTTGGAGATAACGCAATCCCTAGGTTGTCATAAAGCTTCAGTTAGTACTTGAAGCCCTCATCGACTATGTTTATGGAGAATTGTTGTATTAGCATAAGCCAAGTCATGGCAATGGTTATGTTGGCTTGTTTTTGAAGCGATTCAAGCCTCCTTCAAGATCACTGTTACTCAAATTTTATCCAATCCTTTTTTATGCGGGAAGGGCAATGATCTTGATGGAGATCACAAAGGAATGGTAGCTTGACGCAAACAGAGTTTCCCCAGTTGTAGATCTGATCTATATACCCACCTATCTAGTGGGAAAATACTTTAAATCCATGGATCTAGAAGTTTTTTCATGGATTTTTATTAAATCTCTTGAGAATGTCTTTCTTGTCACCCTGGATCTGCATCGATCTGTTTAGAGTTATGTAGATCTAGCATCTGTTAGGGACAATAGGTACGCATAATTCTTTCCCTTCGCTTCTAAAGAAATGGATTTGCATCATCACACTTTGCAATTGCATGATGGACCTAACTGTAGTTTGTTGCTTCAGTTTCAACCTAGATCTCAGATCTAGATCCCTACTTTCTCTGCTCAAAGGCACATTTTTCATAAATCAATTGTGGATCAAAAGGATTCTTTTCTAATCTTTATGAAAAACCTAAATAGGAAATCACTCCTATTAGGGTTTTGGTCCTTCGGTCTAGTGGAAAATCTAAAAAAGAAGGTCCAATATAACTTGGGTATACCGACAATTCTACATAATATGATGCATGAAGGCAAATCGTTACAAGATGTCAGCTAGTTGAAAGACTCTCACATTGATCATAACTCCACAATTGTCAATTTAGGGTTATGGAGTGGAGCTCTAAGAATGAGTAACCAAACTGGATCAACTTCGTTTTCCAAAAATACAAAGGGTCTAGCATTGTTCAACGATGTCGTGAAAGGGAAAGTTGCTTCACCAGATGGATAGATCCCAAATCCGTTAATCCCATGCCATTACTTTATTGAACAAATGGAAAAAACACTAGATATGTCTGCAAATTTGCCAGGAGTTAACGGTTTTTTCATAGATCTCCAAGCCAAAGCTCTTATCTATAGGTTTAATGGTTTTTGGTACACAAATTTGAAGATCTACATCAGTGGGTTTTCACCAATTGGATTGATAAATGTGATATTTACTTGTGTTTGAAGGGATTTTTGGTGGTACAATTTGATAATCAAGAAAAATTGGATTTTGTTTTAAATGAGAGACCATGGTTTTGGGGAAGGGTGGGCCTCTTCGTAACTCCATGGTTTCCAACTTTTGATGCGACAACAATGGTGGTTATGAAGATGCAAATATGGGTGAGACTACACAACCTCCCTCTCCCTTTTTGGCACCCCCAAGTTTTAGAAGGCATTGGAAACACATTGGGGAGGTTTCTGAAGATGGATCAAGAAATAATGGAAACATGTATTTTTACTTTTGCTAAGATTTGCATAGAGATAGACCTTAGTAAGTGTCTACCAAACCGCATCCATATGATTCCCAAAGATTTTAAGTGGATTCAATTGTTAGATTTTGAAAATACGACTTTCATGTGCTAGATTTGTTTTCAGACAGGACATTTACAAAACACTTGCCCTCAAACAAAAAAAGGACAAAGAAAAGAAACCAAAGGCTAAAGGGGTGGCAATTTCTAGGTTTGCATTTTTCAGAACAAGAAGACGAAGAAACAGAGGAGAATCATCAAAATGCAAAAGACTAGAATCAACAAGGTTCCTAAGTGGAGGAGGATGAAAAGAAGCAAAATGATGATGAAAGACACGTCGAGAAAGACAATAATTTAGCAATGGTCCAGGTTCCCCAAAAACAACATGAGGAAATATACAACACCCAAGGAACAACCGAAAAAAATAAACACATACATGTGAGAGTTCCAACTCAGATAAAGAAGTACCATTAAAACATGAAGGAGAAAAAATGGCAGTAGTAATTGCTAACCCAAATTATGGGGGTTGGCAAAAAGTTCAAAAAAAGAAATGTAAAAAAAAGAAACTCAATTTATCTAAGTAAATTTTGCATGTGAGTTAAAGAAGCTATGATATTAACCGTACTTTAAGTATATACAAAATGTAATTTTATTTTTAATAGAATCACAAGTTTTTCCTCAAAAAAAAAAAATATAAAATAAAAACAAATTATTGTTAAGGCTAGAGTTAAATGCCCCTCTTTGTTCTTTACTCATGGCCGAGAACACCCCAGGGCGGATAATATTGATCATTATAAATAAAATAAAATAAAACCCAAAAATAATTCTTGTTTTTATTTTTTAACTAAGAAATTATAATTAAAAAGCTTTTAATTTTTTTTTTTGGAAAACTTTACCCATAAAATTTTATGAAAAATTGTGTTATTAATTTATTATTATTGAAAAACTCTCTCGAATTCATATTATTTCAATTTAGATTAAATTTATATTAATTCATTATTATAAATAAAATAAAATAATTAATTTTTAAAGGTGGTCCAATACTTATATAGGAATTTAATTCCACATGTTTCAAGCTCGAACTTTTGACAAGACTATATACACTTAAAAATTGCTAAAAATAAAAATAAAAATTAATATATATATATATATATATAAACCAAATTAAAATTCTCCTTCATATTAATATTAATTACATGTGAACAAATGATTATACATTTAATAAAATTAAATTAAAACCCATTGAACGAAATGAAATACTCGTAAAAACGGAAAGGGATGGTGACCTTCGATAACTTTTAAACTTGATAGTTTACTATGAATGCAAATTCTATTAATTAAGTATTTTATATAAAATTATTAAAAAAAATTTAAGGGTGGTTTATAGACACTTAGTGGGGGCTATGAGGAGATTTGATCCCGTGACTCCCGAAAGAGGTGAGCAACCATGGTTCGCAGTCACAGAGTGACCGCTACGTCCATGGGCACGAGATTTGACCCCGTGACCTCCCGAAATGACGTTAGCTACAAAAACTCGACCAATTGAGCTATCCCTTGGGTTTTCTCCCAAAAGGAGGTTAGCTACAAGAACTCAATTGAGCTATCCCTTGGGTTTTCTCCCGAAACGAGGTTAGCTACAAGAACTCGACCAATTGAGCTATCCCTTGGGTTTTTCTAAGGCAACCATGGTTCGCAGTCACAGAGTGGCTGCTACGGTTCGCGGTCACAAAGTGGCCACTACGTCGATGGGCACTCGACCAATTGAGCTATCCCTTGGGGTTTTACTCGACCAACTGAGCTATCCAGGGTTTTTATGGGTGCTCGACCAAGTGAGTTATCCCTCTGAGCTATCCCTTGGGGTTTTGCTCGACCAACTGAGCTATCCCTTGGGGTTTTTATGGGTGCTCAACCAACTGAGTTATCCCTTGGGGTTTTTTTTAAGGCAACATGATTCGCAGTCACAGAGTGGTCGCTAGTCCATGGATAGTAATCTACACAAATCCATCAAAGACGACCTAACATTTCGGGCCTAACCCCAAGAACATTGAAGAGATTTGACCTATGACCTCCCAATAAACAAGGTAGTTAGCAACAAAAACTCGACCAATTAAAATATCCCTTAAAACTAATTATTATATATTATATTACAATTTTATTATGTATAATTTATAATAAAATTTCTAATTTCTATATTTATTAGATAATAGACTTTCTAGAAATTTCTAATATAATCAATACCTGCTTTTTGACTGCTCTCCTTTATTGTGCACCTTAGCCTTTTTTTTTTATTCAAATATTTTCATGGCCTCATTTATATCCCACTATTGCTCTTAAGGATTTTTAAGTGACATGGGAGAGCCTGGCTAAGAGAATGTCTCCTTTCTTCTACGCTAATGTAGCTCGAACTAATATGTAACAGTATTATTAGAAGTTAAACGCAGGAGCTGGTAATTGCACAACGTTAATGTTAGAGTATTAATCACGACGCCGTTTGTGACCGTACTTGTGAGGGTAAACCTGGTTTATATGGCGTTGAGTTCAGTGTTAGCCAATGGGATAATCAATAGTTGGTAGGAGTCGGTGGAGATTATTGTTAATTCTCTTGCTCATTTTTGTATAAATAATGGTAACAGTGATGGTTAAACAAACAAATTCACTTTGCGAGAGTTTTTAAATTTTAATATGGTATCAGAGCTCAGAAGTGTTGTGAGAAGAAGTTGTCTAAATTAAAATAATAACGGAAAACCATCAACCCAAAGTTCTACACTCTCAGAAACAATTTCCATGAAAGTCCCAAATTACACTGAAATAAACACCCCAAGTGCTAATAAAACAATAAAATTTACAGAAATGCCCACTAGAAAAGAGTCAACTATCCGCCACTCTGGCTCAAAACACAACCTAGATATTAATTAAAAAAACAAAAAAACAAAAACAAAAACAACAACACCACCTCACCAATTGACTACAAAAAATAAACTCCAGTTAAAAAAAGACAAAAACCAGAAAGAACCTACCCTCAACAAATACAGACTCAACCTCGACTGCCCCGATCGAAACAATATGCAACTCCCAAGCAGATTCACTATGAGCTCATCGACCACGGATCCACCATCTATGCTGGATGTATATCCCTCTAGTGACTTTGTTTTCCGAGGCTTTTTATTTTTTTTGGATCTTTTTTTCCTGACAGTATCACAGTCACAGGTGTAGGATATTTTTGGGCAATTGCTTGGCTACTATTGACTTTCTGCCACGGCTCACTTTTTTTTTTCTTTTTTCTTTCTTTTTCTTCTTTTTCTTTTCTTCTTCTTCTTCTTTTTTTTTTTTTCTTCTTGAAGAAGCAACATATTACATATACACGACGAAGCGAGCAGATACAACAGCCAAAGTTGCGGAGCTAAACCATCACATCAATCACAATATACCGAACATTCTCAATGAAACACTATAGGCTGCCGCGCAGCGCCACATACAGGGACTAGATCGTTGGTGGGGTGTGAGAAAACCGACTGCCCCAACCGTTGCCCTGTGCACTCGTGTGCCACTTTGGTTTATGTTATGAACAATATTTTGCTTTCTACCCTACTTTAATTCGTAGGCATTTTTGGATACCCCTAGTTTATTTTTGTATCAGGCTAACTAGAATAGCTAATCCTCTGTTTTCATGCAGTGGACTTTCTAGAACCTGCTTTTTTTTTTTGTATCTGACTTAATTGGAAAGCAATTGTTGAATTTTTTATTCACTAGGTTGTTTTTTCAGGAAAAAAAAAAACCTTTTATAGATTATTATTAAAAATGTTTTAAATTCTTTTATCAAAAAATAAAAAATAAAATGTCTTTATTTTGGAGAGTCAAGTAAGTTAATGATAACAACATGGAAAGTTAGATAGATATTTTCGCAGCTAGTTTTTGAGATAATCTATTTAGCGAAAGGTTTATCAAGAAACTGTGAGAGTTTATTGTGAGGATTCAATGAAAATACAATCTGTCCCATAAACTATTTTTAACCTCATGAAAATTTAATTACCTTTTTTTCTTTACAATTGTATTTATATATTTTACCTCCTTGGCATTGGGGTTTCGCTTTACACTAATATGGTCCTTTTCAGTGGGAGAAATAAGTTTGGAACCTTCATTCAAGAAATCACTTTTGAAAAGTCATGATTTATGTGAAAGTATTTTTCATATGCGTTTTCTTTCCCCACATGAGAGCTCTGCTTCGGGCTTTTACTCAAGGTATAAACTCATTACAATGTATCATTTAAATAATTTTAGTTTTGTCAAAGGGTCTCATGTTTGCGGTTAACCGAGGTGTGATATTTGGTTTAAACTGAACTCGTTAGAAAATATAATAACTAATCAAACTTTGTGTAGACTGCAGGAGAGGTCTGATAAAATTGGGATGAATGATGGCTATAACTATAAAACTTGGTGTTTATTACAGAAGATGTCTGATGAGAGAGCTTGGGAAGCAATTCCCATGATGGCTGATCCTCTCTATGTAAACTTGGTGTTTATTACATAAAATGTCTGATGAGAGAGCTTGGGAAGCAATTCCCATGATGGCTGATCCTCTCTATGTATACATTATTTCAAAGGATTGTTTTTCATTCATACAAACCCTAGATGCATGGATCTCTGATTTAATCTACTGTTAAACAAATTGCTAAACCTACAACATAGGCCATATTATTACAGTTTCCATACATGAACACAATAGTTTTATTGACATAAATGTAAAATGCATTTCACAATGAATGTAAATGTAAAACATGATTCACAAGTAAATCATGCAATCTACTTAAAAAAAATTATATGAATCTAGTAATGCCACTGCAAATTGATGTTCAACAAAGTCCCTTTGTGAATTTTCTGTCTATATATAACTCTCGCACAATTATTCAAATCATCGCAAATAGCTACTTCGTACTTGTATGTGTGGAAAATTTAATGGAATTTTATGTTTTAAATAGGTAATATCAGAGAAGAATACCATGTAAAAAACCACGGATTCTTAACAGACCGAGTCAAAATGTTTACATAACACAAAACCTCAACATTAAATTTACTAATTTACCTTGATTTGATTTTAATTAATAATTTTATTCTTTTATTTTATTTATATTTTTATGTATTTTGATTATTTAAAATGTTAAACACAACAATGACAAGTGCAATATACCAATATTCTATTACATATTATCATTAGATGGAATTTCACGACCAAGTCAAAATGTTTACATAACACAAAAACCCCAACATTAAATTTACTAATTTACCTCAATTTTGTTCTTAATTTTATGTATTTTGACTATTTAAAATGTTAAATAAGACAAGACAAGTGCAATATATCAATATAGAATTACATATTGTCATGAGATGGAATTTCACTAGTAAATGATTTCGGACTTTGATGAGAAATTGCTTGCCATGAATCAATTTGTTTGTCATAATCTTAAAATCCGCTTGATGAGTGATTCTATTTTGAAATTCTAACATAATATAATAATAAAATATACCAAGTTGGAAAAATTGTTTTTTATGGGTCAATTTGTTTGTCAAATACGATTAAAAATTTCCGATAATTATTATAAATTTTTATTGTAAATTTTAAAATCCATAACTAAGTTAAAACTGTTCAAATTGATGGGTCATTTATTTTGAAATTCCAACCAAATATATTAATAAAAGATACCAATTTAGTATCAATAAAATAAAATATAATATCACTTTATTATTTTCAATTAGTATTTTTTATTTATATATTGCTATCAGCTAAATTCTGTGGATAACTTGTTCGGAATTTGGTAGACAAATTGCTCATTGCACAAATTGTTTGTTATGGGTCAATTTGTTTGTCGAATATGGTTAAGAATTTCCAATAACGTTAAAATTGGTAATGAAATTATTGAAATAATCAAATTTGATGAGTGATTCTATTTTGAAATTCTAACCTAATATAATAAAAAAAAAATATCAGAAAATTGCTAGTTATGGGTTAATTTATAAGATTTTCTAATAACAATTATAATTTTTTATTAAAAATGTTAAAATCCATAATAACGTTAAAACAATTTAAAACTGTTAAAATTGATGGGCGATTTATTTTGAAATTCCAACCAAATATATTAATAAAATATACCAATTTAGTATCAATATAATATAATATCACTTTATTGTTTAAGTCTTTTTATTAATATTTTTTATTTATATATTGCGGTAGAATTCTGTGGATAACTTGTTGGGAATTTGATAGACAAATTGCTCATTAAAGTATTGATTATTGTTTCATCTTTTCAATTAGTTTTTTTATTTACTGATCTGAAATCACCCCTAGGTGACCTCAGGAAATTAATGAAGGTATTATAGACTCATGTGTTGGTGTGTGTGTCTATGTTATCTTAGGCAACGGATCGATAAGATTGCAAAATAAACAGACACTTGAAACAGTAAGAGATCACAGTAAGCAAAACAGAAACACAACAAAATTTAATAAGGAGTTCACCCAATCCTCCTGGGCTTTGTCTCTTGGTCCAACTTGTAATGGTGGCCTTTTTATTATGTTTTTAAAGCAGAGTATTACAATAAGGAGCTCAATCTGAGTCTCACTTGACAGAGGATGATCAGTGGGATGGCACTTGGAATTCCCAAGTCCTTAGAGTTCATAGACTCCCCTTACTGAATTTCGACCTCAATTGGTCTCTGTCTGCTCGATGCTGCCCTTACTCTGATGGTCAGCTCGACTTCTCTGTTCTCTGCAATTTTGCCTTTCTTTCTGTGTCTCTCAGCCTTCGGCTTCTTCACTGCTTCTCTGCCTCACTGTCTCTCTGTCTTGTCTCTGTCAGCTTGTGGCTTTAAAGCCAGTTCATTTCTTCGACTGTTCGCTTCGTCTTCCCGGCTCTCTGGATTGCCTGCCTCTATCCGCTGGGACTCCTCTGCCCTGCATCATCGTTGCTGCGTAACGCTTTGCAGAGAGGTGGCCACCTGTCTCCTTGCGAACTGAGTGTCAGTTCTTCCTGAACGGTCGTTTTTTCCATTATTTCCCAGATGCCTACGAAACGGATCCTTCTGTCGACTCATCGGTCAAATCGGACTTCAAATCTTTATGCACCGTAGCTTATTTCTCCCTCAGGTTCGATCATCCATCGGGTTGAACCTCCGCTATTTGATCTGGAGCCCCCAGATCCTACGGTCTTCGCTTATATCGCGCGGTTGAATTGCTTGACCGTTAGTTCGCGATGTAAGCGGTTTTTCTCTCTCCCCGCCGGACACGCATTACTCGGTGTATGAATCGTTGGGTCTTCAACCAAACCCACTTACCGCCCAGAATGCCTCCGATATTTCGCTGGTTTTGAGCACGGGACCCGCCTGTCGGTTTTAGCACTTTCCCACGGTTTTCTAGTTTCCCTTGTGGCTTTTCCTTCTCGAGGGGTTTTGCGCTAATCGCGTATCAGAAACAACCTTCGTTTCTGGGTTTGAGCTTCCCAACTGCCATTTTGCGCCATGCACAGTCTACATGGGCCAACGGTCAGTGTGCTTTGATCAAAGGTCCTCGTTGCTCCGTGTTGGCTGCAAATTACCATTATTCAGAGGTTATTTCTGATAGCTGTAAGATTTCTTAAAGTCTGTCATTCATTCTTAACAATCATGGAATTGTTTGAGGATCCAATTCGGATCATGACCTTCCCACTGAAAAAGCTTTTGGACCACCAAAAGTTGGTTTTCAAGCATTGACTAAGTGAGGATACAACTTTTTCACCTGTCCAATCTCTATCCATTTGCACTGCTTGGCTTTGAACCCCTGAGCCCAATTCTAAGATACTCAACATCTCCCCTACGCGTCGTTCTCACCTTCCTGTCCAGAACTGTGTCTTCCTACAATTCATTAAGATATTCAGGTAGCAAGTCATCAATAGAAGGCAATTGACTCTGTTCTTTAGGATCTTCAATTAACGAAGGTTCAAATAGTCTCAAGCTGTCTGCATTGACGACTGAGTAGATGTGCATATAAGCTGGAAAATCGAAGCGAAAAGCATTCTCACCAATTTTCTCAAGGATCCTGAAAGGTCCATACCTTATTTGTTTCAGCTTTTTACCTTCACCTTGCATCCTGTCCTTGTTGATATACAACCATACTTGATCACCAACTTGGAAATTATGCTCCATCGATGCTTGTCATGCTTTGCCTTGTATTTAGCCTGGCTCTTTTCCAGTTGTTCCTGTATTTGGCCATGCACAGTCCACATGGGCCAATGGTCAACGCACTTTGATCGAAGGTCCTCGTTGCTCCGTGTTGGCTGCAAATTACCATTATTCAGAGGTTATTTCTGATAGCTGTAAGATTTCTTAAAGTCTGTCATTCATTATTAACAATCATGGAATTGTTTGAGGATCCAATTCGGATCACGACCTTCCCACTGAAAAAGCTTTTGGGCCACCAAAAGTTGGTTTTCAAGCATCGACTAAGTGAGGATACAACTTTTTCACTTGTCCAATCTCTATCCATTTTGCACTGCTTGGCTTTGAACCCCTGAGCCCAATTCTGAGGTACTCAACATCTCCCCTGCGCGTCGTTCTCACCTTCCTGTCCAGAACTGTGTCTTCCTGCAATTCATTAAGATATTCAGGTAGCAAGTCATCAATAGAAGGCAATTGACTCTGTTATTTAGGATCTTCAATTAGCGAAGGTTCAAATAGTCTCAAGCTGTTTGCATTGACGACTGAGTAGATGTGCATATAAGCTGGCAAATCAAGGCGAAAAGCATTCTCACCAATTTTTACAAGGATCCTGAAAGGTCCATACCTTATTTGTTTCAGCTTTTTACCTTCACCTTGCATCCTGTCCTTGCTGATATACAGCCAGACTTGATCACCAACTTGGAAACTATGCTCCATCGATGCTTTTCATGCTTTGCCTTATATTTTGCCTGGCTCTTTTCCAGTTGTTCCTGTATTTGGCCATGCACAGTCTACATGGGCCAATGGTCAATGCACTTTGATCGAAGTTCCTCATTGCTCCGTGTTGGCTACAAATTACCATTATTCAGAGGTTATTTCTGATAGCTGTAAGATTTATTAAAGTCTGTCATTCATTCTTAACAATCATGGAATTGTTTGAGGATCCAATTCGGATCACCACCTTCCCATTGAAAAAGCTTTTGGACCACCAAAAGTTGGTTTTCAAGCATCGACTAAGTGAGGATACAACTTTTTCACCTGTCTAATCTCTATCCATTTTGCACTGCTTGGCTTTGAATCCCTGAGCCCAATTCTGAGGTACTCAACATCTCCCCTACGCGTCGTTCTCACCTTCCTGTCCAGAACTATGTCTTCCGGCAATTCATTAAGATATTCAAGTAGCAAGTCATTAATAGAAGGCAATTGACTCTGTTCTTTAGGATCTTCAATTAACGAAGGTTCAAATAGTCTCAAGCTGTCTGCATTGACGACTGAGTAGATGTGCATATAAGCTGGCAAATCAAGGCGAAAAGCATTCTCACCAATTTTCTCAAGGATCCTGAAAGGTCCATACCTTATTTGTTTCAGCTTTTTACCTTCACCTTGCATCCTGTCCTTGCTAATATACAGCCAGACTTGATCACCAACTTGGAAACTATGCTCCATCGATGCTTGTCATGCTTTGCCTTGTATTTGGCCTGGCTCTTTTCCAGTTGTTCCTGTACTGCCTGATGGATCTCTTGGATTTGTTCAATGAACCTAGTTGCCTTGCCCACATCACTGTGTCCCTCAACTGTTGTGTCCTTACCAAAGACAAAATCTAAGGGAGACCTTGGTGTGAAACTAAAACAGGTCTCAAAAGGAGATATCTGTGTGGAAGAATGTTTGGCTCGGTTGTAAGCATGCTGCACATAACACAAATGTTCATCCCAAATCTTGGGATGCTTGCTGCAATATCCCTTGAGCAACTAGATCACTGTCCTGTTGACTACTTCTGTCTGGCCATCGGTTTATGGATGGAAAGCTGTGCTTTTCTTTAGTTTGGTGTCTATCAGTTCCCACATACTTGACCAAAACTTTCCCACAAATCGGGTGTCTCAATCAGATATAATGGAAGTGGGTAATCCAAAATGAACCCATGCATGTTGAAAGAACAGTTTTGCAGTTTGTTTAGCTGTAATCTGTTTATTACATCAAAATACACAATTTGCTGAACCTATCCACAACAACATACAAATAATCATGACCTTTCCTAGATTTAGGCAGTCCTCCGACAAAGTCCATGGAAACACTTTACCAAGGATGAGAAGGAACTGGTAATGGAGTGTACAAGCCTAGTTTTCTATTGTTGGGCTTGCTTTTAGCACACATAGTACACCCTCTTACATATCTAACAATTGTCTCGTTCATTTTTGGCCAATAACAAAATCTTTGTAGCTGTGCAATTTTTTTACTTACCCCAAAGTGACCTGATATTAGAGAAGTGTGTGCTTCTCGAATTATCTTTACTCTTTCAGTTTGTGGAATGCATAACTTCCCACAATGATATAGGAGTCGGTCCTTAATATGATAATCAAATTCTTCTACTCGTTTTCCTTGACTTAAATTTGCATATACAACTTTAAAGTCTATATCTTGAGCATATTGTTCAATGTAGCTCTCATGTAACACAGAATTATGCTTAAGTATAGTAGATGCATTTATAATGGGTCTAGATAACATATCTGCAACTTTATTGTGTATGCCCTTTTTATATCTGATGACTAAATGAAACTGTTGTAGAAAACCCATCCATCTATAGTGTCTTGATTGCTGCAACTTAGTTTGGGAGTGTAGATATTGAAGTGGTTGATGATCAGTATGTATAACTGTTTCTTTGCCCATTAAGTAATGTTTCCACTTTTTCACACTCTGTACTAATGCATACAATTCTTTATCATATGTGGGATAGTTAACTACTGCAGAATTAAATGTCTCAGAATGATAACATATGGGTTTACCATGTTGTATCAACACTACTCCCATGGCATAGTCATTGGTATCCATTTAGATCTCAAACAGTCTTTGAAGATCTGGCAGTGCTAGTATTGGTGTTGTACTAATCTTTTCTTTCAAGGTGTCGAAGGCTTTTTGCTGTTTGCCTCCCCACTGAAACACCTTGTTCAATCCTGTTAAAGCATGTAAGGGAGCTGCAATTAAGGAAAAGTTAGAAATGAACTTTCTCCAATATTGTGCTGCTCCTAAGAAGCTCCTAACTTCTGTAGCAGATTTGGGTTTAGGCCAGTTTACAATGGCTACCACATTAGAGGGATCTATCTTCAATTCACCACCCCCTACTATATGTCCCAAATAATTCAAAGATGTTTTTCCAAATTCACATTTTGAGAGTTTAACATAAAGTTTTTCTCTTTTCAAAACATCTAGTGTCTACTTAACATGCTTTAAATGTTCTTCCCATGTTTTGCTAAATATTAGAATGTCATCCAGATATACAATAACAAAATTATCAAGAAAAGGTTTGAGTACATCATTCATTATTCTCATGAAAGTAGCAGGAGCATTAGTTAAGCCGAAATGCATAACCAGCCACTCATACAATCCCTGCTTTGTTTTGAAAGCAGTCTTCCATGCATCTTGTTCTACAACTCTGACCTGATGATATCCACTATGCAATTCTAACTTGGAAAAATAAATAGCTTCTTCTAATTGATCTAATAGATCATCTATGCGAGGAAGGGGATAACGATTTTTTATTTTTATCTTATTCAGTGCTCGGTAATCAATGCACATTCTCCACGAACCATTTTTCTTTCTCACCAAAACGATTGGAGATCCACATGGTGATGTGCTAGGTCTGATGAACCCCTTCTCGAGCAACTCCTGCACGTGCTTCTTGATTTCTGCATTCTCTAAAGAGCGCAACATGTACATTCCAAAGTTAGGCAATGGAGCATCTTGTTGCAAATTAATATCATGCACTATTTCCTTTTTGGGTGGCAGACCTTTAGGTTCTTGAAACAAGATATCAGACTCTGAAACAACTTTTTCTAAATCAGCTCGCTGTTTATCATCACAGCCCTCAAATACATTGGTTTTATCAGGTTTCTTTTCCTTTACAACCATCAGTAAAAATTGTTTGCATGAATTTATAATTCGTTTAATCTGCCCTGAGTTTATGAGAGTTTAATTATTCTTGAGCTTATGAACTCTTACAAAGTATTCGATTCTATCTTTAACGAGTAGATACTTGTTCTCAACTCTATAGAAAATAGCTTTTCTGTCATACAAGTAAGGACTTCCTAAAACAATTCCACATATATCCAAAGGAATTATGTCTAACTCAACCTCATCTACAAATGTTGACCCAAAAGAAAACTTAAGTTTGCATTGTCTAGTCACTTGTAGTTGTGCTTTATCATTTAACCATCCTACTGGGTATGGTTTCTTGTGAGGTGTAATCAGTAATCCCAACTTCTTTACAATTGCTTCGGAAATTAAATTTACTTGTGAGCCACTATCAAACAAAGTATCAATCTTTTGATGTTTGGAAATAACTTGAATATGGAAAAACTCCTGTCTTTTTCTCTCATTTTCTTCATTAATAGTAGATTGTGCAGAATTACTAGTATATGCTTCAGAATTCTTACCTTTTATACTTTATGGCTGCAATGGTTGTTTCATCTCCTGAGTCCGACCCCAAATCTTTCTGAATAGCTGCAACAATCTTCTTCTTCTTGCCCTTGAACTTCTTAGGTCTCAGCTCCGGATGCAGAATCCAACAGTGCTCATCATCATGCCCATCCTTCTTATAGTGAGTGCATGAAGACTTGCTTTTTTGTGCAGTGTTGGCCTTCCTTGCTTTCCATTTCTGTTTTCTTTTCTCCTTATTCTTGCTTGCAGTGGGTTGGGATGATCCCCCAACTTCTAGGTTCCCATTCTTTCCTCTAGCTTCTAGATGCATAGCTTGAACAGATACCTCATCTATACTAGTGGGATTAAACATGAGGATAGTGTGCCTCATGTAGCTGTGTAGACCATCGATGTACTTCAACAGAGTCTCAGGTGAGTCTAATGAGATTTCTAGAATCAAATATCTCTTCCTAAATTCTTGGGTGTAATCTTGTACACTTTTCCCTTTCAATTGTCGAAGAGTTTATCAGCTCATCATGGCTTGCTGCATGTAGGCCAGTCGATAGAACTGCTTTTTGATTGCAGAAAAAAATTCACTCCAAACAGAAAGAGTCTTACCATGTCTCTTCATGTCAGCTTGGGTCCTGCCTTCCCACCAAACCAAGGCAGTGCCTCCAAGGCGTAGGCTAGCCAGCTGAATCTTGCTCTTGTCTGAATCGATACTCTGCACTCTGCAATAAACATCAATTTGTCTAATCCAATTGTCCAGCTTTTTTGCATTCAACTCTCCATCATATATTGGTAAATCAAATTTAACATCTAGTTTAATCAAAGATGTCTTCCTTTTATGTTCAGGGCTATTAGGAGGTGTGAGAAAGTTTTCTTCTTTCCCTTTGCCTTTTGAGTGGTCATGGAGGAGAGACTCTTCTTCTCCTTTATCTTGTTTGGAGCCTGATGAATCTTCATCTTTATGTTTTCTAAAGTCCTTATACATTTCCTCTACCATGGACCTTATGGCCAGGAAACTATCTATAAATTGAGGGTCTGGCCCCACAGAACCTTCCTCCGACATTGTCTTCTGAGGATAGACTCTTCAAATTTCAGGATTAGTTTTGACCAACTCTCCTTCTCCTAATTTGAGCTTTGATCTAGTTAGCATTCAACAGCTAAATCTAGCACAAGCTTGTCTAACTTTAACAACCTATAGCTCTGATACCACTTGATCTGAAATCACCCCTAGGTGACCTCAGGAAATTAATGAAGGTATTACAGACTCATGCGTTGGTGTGTGTGTCTATGTTATCTTAGGCAACGAATCTATAAGATTGTAAAATAAATAAACACTTGAAACAGTAAGAGATCACAGTAAGCAAAACATAAACACAACAAAATTTAATAAGGAGTTCATCCAATCCTCCTGGGCTATGTCTCCTGGTCCAGCTTTCAGTGGTGGCCTTTTTATTATGTTTTTAAAGCAGAGTCTTACAATAAGGAGCTCAATCTGAGTCTCACTTGACAGAGGATGATCAGTAGGATGACACTTGAAATTCCCAAGTCCATAGAGTTCACAGACTCCCCTTACTGAATTTCAACCTCAATTGGTCTCTGTCTACTCGATGTTGCCCTTACAATGATGGTCAGCTCGACTTCTTTGTTCTCTGCAATTTTGCCTTTCTTTCTGTGTCTTTCGGCCTTCGGCTTCTTCACTGCTTCTCTGCCTCACTGTCTCTCTGTCTGGTCTCTGTCAGCTCATGGATCGCCTAACTCTGTCCGCTGGGACTCCTCTGCCCTGCATCATCGTTGCTGTGTAACGCTTCACAGAGAGGTGGCCACTTGTCTCCTTGCGAATTGAGTGTCAGTTCTTCCTGAATGGTCATTTTTTTCCGTTATTTCCCAGATGCCTACGAAACAGATCCTTCTGTCAACTCATCGGTCAAATCAGACTTCAAATCTTTATGCGTCGTAGCTTATTTCTCCCTCGGGTCCGGTCATCCATTGGGTTGAACCTCCACCGTTTGATTTGGAGCCCCCAGATCCTACGATTTTCGCTTATATCGCGCAGTTGAGTTGCTCGACCGTTACTCCACGATGTAAGAGGTTTTTCTCTCTCCCCACCGAACACGCGTCACTCGGTGTATGGAATCGTTGGGTCTTCGGCCAAACCCATGATCTAGGCGGATGTTGGTGGCTACCCACCTATCCCATCTGGACCCCCGCAACTATCCCTTTCAGTTTTTCAGTTTCCTTAATTATAGCGCAATTTACTATTTTTAGCAGTTTTTTCGGGTCCTAAACTTCTGGAGCCGTTTTGAGGCCCTAAACGACGTTTTTTTGGGAAATCTACCTCAGCAATTTGTTTGTCAAAAAATCGTATTTTCTGTCGTAGTCCTCGGAGAGATCTTTCCAATGGGCTATCATGCGCGTCAAACGGAGATAATACGCCCAATTTGCGACCTCGGGAAGTTGATGTACCAACTTACCCAAAAACGGGGCCCACAATTTGACGTTTCATCTTCTAGGGTTAGGTTTTGGAATGTGAAGGGTTTTCCATTGTTTCCCAACAATAAATAGGCCTTCGAGCCTCATTGTAACACAATTTAGAACAGTTCAGAGGCATGTAGCCACCACATCTCTTCTCAGAGATAAGCTACCATCGCCCTAGCTGGTTTGTTTCCATTCCTGTTTGTAAGCATATTTCAGTATTTTTACAGTAATGAAATGAAGCATTATTGCCGCTGCATCTTTGTGTATATGGTTATCTCTGTATTTTGTTGCGTTCCCGTTTAAATCCGGATCAACCCACTTACCGCCCGAAATGCCTCCGATATTCCGCCGGTTTTGAGCGCAGGACCCGCCTATTGATTTTAGCGCTTTCCCACGGTTTTCTGGTTTCCCTTGTGACCGAGCGCTCAGGGCTTTTCCTTCTCGAGGGGTTTTTCCTAGCGATACGCAATTCGCATATTAGAAACAGCCTCCGTTTCTGGGTCTGAGCTTCCCAATTGCCATTTTTGCACCATGCACAGTCTCCATGGGCCAACGGTCAGCGTGCTTTGACCAAAGGTCCTCGTTGCTCTGTGCTGGCTGCAAATTACCATTATTCAGAGGTTATTTCTGATAGCTATAAGATTTCTTGAAGTCTGTCATTCATTCTTAACAATCATGGAATTGTTTGAGGATCCAATTCGGATCATTTACATATTGCCATTAGACGAAATTTCATGGAAAAATTGCTAGTTATGAGTCAATTTGATTGTCAAATACGATTAAGAATTTGTTAAAATCCATAAACAAATAATAAAAGAAGAAGAAGAAGAAGAAGATAAAACGGTTTAAATTATTGAAATGATTTATTTTAAAATTCCAACTAAATATATTAATAAAATATATCAATTTAGTATCTACAAAACAAAATATAATATCACTTTATTATTTTAGTTTTTCAATTAGTATTTTTTCATTTATGTATTGGGAACGGGTGGATAACCTGTCAGTTGCTCGTTAAAGTATTAGGTTATTGTTTCACTTTTTCAATTAATTTTTTTATTTACATGTTGCCCTTAGATGGAATTTCACGTAAATGGTTTTAGATTTTGATGGGAAATTACTTTTCACATTTGGAAATTTCAGACGGGTACCTAGATCTTGATTGGAAGGGAAGAGTTTGTTGGTGGGGTTGGGAAAATACAAGTACCACCTTGCCTATTGAGAGCGCTCCATAGCAGGGGGATTTTCTTATGGGGCAAGTGCCATCCGAAAATGGGAAGGGGCCATTCCCATATGGAAAAATTCGAATGAATTGCTGCTCTACGAAGATATGAAGGCTCAATGGGACACAATCTTATCCTCGCTGCATGGCCATGGGATTTCTCGAAATTCGGACAAAGATCTTCTCATCTAGAAGGGTATGGAAGGCTCCTCGACTGTCAAGGTTAAACACATTTATACACAACTTCTAAGTTCTGAGGTAGATATATCCGGGGAAATTTTTCCTCCCTCATTTTGGAAAACAGGATGCCCCACCAAGATCATCATCTTTGCTTGGTTGGTTTTTTATAATAGGAACCTCACGTGGGAGAACTTACAAACACGCAATTGGCACGGGCCTGCCAGATGCCCGCTTTGCAGAGAATGCTCAGAATATAATTTACATCTATTCCTCAACTGCAAACTGGTGCTACCAATCTGGCAGAATATTGCCGCTCTCTATGGTTTCACCCTCTGTTCCTTCCCATCCATTTCTGAAGCATTTAAAAAATGGAGCACTATGAAGAAAGAATGGAGAGCCATTCCCTTAATGGTCATTTGGGGTATTTGGAAATGGAGAAATGGCAGTATCTTCAGCTCAAAAGTGGAAACTAGCTCTTCTGTAACTGCATCTATTATTTCCCTATACAGTGCCCTCGATACATCCGGGAAGAACAACATCAGTCTCTAACTTCGCCCCAAGGTATATGGAGAATGCAGATCATGGAGGACAACAACATCTACCAGATCCAGGATTTTGTTTTCAGGGCATATTGCAGTAAAGAATGGTAGAATTTAGGTATATTTGTACTTTTCTAATCCAACATGGTAGATCTCGCAGTGAAGGTAACTCTTTTTTTGCAGTCACTTATTGCAGATTTGTATATCTCCTTGATCTCTTTATCTACTCATATCCACCCAGTCTCGACATTGTATCTTGGTCATCCTTCTTTTTTTGTCAACTTCAAGATGTGGCGCGTTCCACTCTACTGTATATGCAATAGGCAATATTCTCAGACATTATGTACATAAGGATCATATCACGAATATAATATAAATATATAGTGTTTTTCGTGCTGAAAAAAAAAATAAAGTTATTAAAATTGCTTGTTATTGGTTAAGGAATTTCAATCATGTTAAAATCTATAATAAAGTCATGGAAATCATCAAATTTGATGGATGATTCCATTTTGAAATATTAACATAATAATATAATAATAAAATATATCAATATGGAAAAATGTTTGATAATTATTATTATTATTTTATTGAAAATGTTAAAATTTAAAACGGTTTAAATTATTGGGTGATTTATTTTAAAATTCTAACTAAAAATATTAATAAAATATACCAATTTAATATCAATAAAATAAAACATAGCATCACTTTATTGTTTGAGTTTTTCAATTAGTATTTTTAATTTATATATTGTTATTCGTGATAAAATTTTGTAGATAATTTATCCGGAATTTGATAGACAAATTGCTAGTTAAACAAATTACTTTGCTCATTTAATATGGTTAAAAATTTCTAATAATGATTAAAAAATATAACAAAATTGTTGAAACCGTCAAATTGAATAAAACTAGTTTTATTTTGAAATTCTAATCTTGATTATAATTTTTTTTTTAATTTAATTTATTTTTTAACTAATTTATTTATAACTATAATTTATTATGAAATATTATTTTAACGAATCATATATCTTATTTAGGATTGGATGAAAAGAGGTTAAATAGTGCATGGTAGTGGGTAACGAGGGCATTAGAACATATATATTACTAAAAACTCTTCTTACTATTTTTTTTGTAAGCTTTGTAGTATTTCTTTTTTTCTTTTAATTTTCCATAAACAGGTAGAAAAATATGTCTATCAATATATTTCTGGTGGCCTCAACCTGCCCGCAAGAAACTAGGTGTGTTGGCCACAGATCTGCATCAAAAGCTGTCCAAAATTTAAACAGTTTAATTTTTATCATCAAGGCTACATTTGCTGCTATATCTACTATATACTTCATGTTTGAAAAGTAAATGTTATTCGACATAATAAAAAAATTTGACTATCTGGGTCTCTGCTTCAATCATTTGATGATTCTACTGGAGTTGGGTCTTTCGCACTTGACCTCGGTGCTTCACTCTGCAATATTGTCTAGATTTGTTTTTCCATTCTCTTCAAGCAGAGGTTTTGATGATATTGTTGCATTTGAACTAATTGGATTTCCTTTTGGAGATATTTTAAGCTTGGATCTTCTTGCATGTCCACTTCTGGCTCTTCTCTGTCCATGTAAGTTATCATTGCTTTGGCCAAAAGGTTTTTCATTACCCAACATTACTGGATGGTCTGCCTAAACAGTGTTTGGCGACTTCGAGTATTGCCTGGATCCTGAATTATTGGCTCTCAATCTACTATTAGGATTTCTTCATTTTCTATATTGGCATTTAACTCCCCTTCCCATTTCGCTGTTATTGCTTTTACTTATGTTGGGGTTCCTACATAGTAGGCATTGATTAAATTTTGCATGCTCTCTTGTCCGATTCTTCTTCCCGTTTTCTCTGTGGTTTTCTCGTTGATGCCTCCGGGCCTTTCAATTTCTGTTATGTCTTTTTTCCTGCACTTCTGCTCCCTTTTCATCCCTGTTGTCTGCCTTCTTTTACCATATTTTTCTACTTCTATTTCCTACAGTCCCTGCACTCCTTCGGCCATACCTGTTTCAATTGCCGGAGGTTCGGGGCCTAGTGAACATTGGAATTAATACTACCTGTAATGTGAACCAGTAATAATTCATTAAAATCAAGAATAATGTTATCCATAGTGTTCTTCCATTGCTTTTTGGTCTGTGTTTTGGCCTTATTACTCCCAATTTTCTTCTCATTCGCCCCATCACCCCCAATTTGCAGCCTACTCCGTTAAAGCCTCACTCCTCGGCTCTATGTGTAACGCCCTGGAGTCTCGGGCAGGCGTGCACGACGACGGGTCGATGTGCGACCGGGCGAAACATCCTTCACACGGAGTTGACGAGCCGGAAGTTGAGGTGCAGATACCCGAGCTAGCGGTGCGGTCACCCAAGCTGGCGGTTAGGCACGGCAAGCCATGGTTCGGTGCGATGGACAAGACGGACAAGCGAGTTGTGCGGAAGAGTAAGGCAACGGTTGAGGACGCGGTTCTGCAGATGAACACGGGCACCCGACGAGCGGACATCCGATAGTGTGACGGGGCTGCGGAATAGTGCGACGAAACAGAGTTGCAGTGCGACGAAATACATGGAGACACTTAGGCCGAGATATGGCCAAGTGTCGAGCGAATGTATTAAGAGCACGAAAATGGAGCTTATGCGCATGAAATAGCATGAGCGTATATATTAGCGCATAAACATATGTTATAAGGGCGTGAACGCATGTGGAAATATAAGACAATGTGCATACGTGGATTTATATGAGGATAATGGGGATGGCCGTAAGCGAATAATCCCTTAAAAACATATAAAAGGATGCGTATGGGACAAAGGCTTTGACACATGGTGAAAGACCAACGTAACATATGTATGGGCATAAAGAACATATAATGGCGGTTATATGTGCGTGAATTGAATTAAATAAAATATAATATATGCATGTATGGACTTATATGTAAATGACGTGGAGGCCATAAAACATACGAAGGAAAACATGTATATATCGATGGAGAATGGATGGAATGAAGCCAACGTGTTGAAGGTGCATTCGTGGGCTTATGGTGAGGAAAACGGTGTCGGCCTTAAGGCCAAGACACCCATTCGTAATCCTACGATGAGGCATATAAATAAACATGTGATGAGATTCATTTGAGGCCATCATCCATCGCTCTTGTCTTCGCATCACAAGTGGGAAATGCGCAGTTCTTATGCGCATAACTCATGCGCATGACAAAGAGAATGCGAAGGATTTCTACTTGGAGTTTGGGGGAACAAGCTACGATATTTGGACAGCAGGTTGGTTATATGATTGCGCAGATTATGTGAGTGTTTGGGTACGCTCGGGTAGCAGCGCAGCAAGTTATACAAAACAGGTTGTCTCGGTGGGAGATCATATGTGAGCACAGTTTATACAGCCGGTTATACATTGGAGGAGTGAGCAGCTTGCGCAGTTTTGGTGAGAGTGTCTCACGGCCTATGGTATACGGTTGCAGGTGCAGAATTATGGTCTCGGTGTATACACGGTTTTAGTGCAGGATTGGGGTGAACGTCTTGATGACCGTGTGGGCATTCGTTCACAACAAAGGTGTATAATCGTGTATGCAAAGGCTTTTTAAAGTCTTGTTGTAATGTTTCTAAGTATGGCCGTGAATTAGCCGGCATACTTGTGTATATGTATTATTGAAAAGAAAGTTTCATAATATATAATTGCGGGCAGACTCACTTGGGAGTTGCCCCTCCCGTTCATATGAATGTTGTTATTATTGTTTCGGTTTAAGTTATACATGATGATGTTATGATGTATAATGAAGAATGAAGATTTAAGCATTTATATGGATAAGATAATCGGTTAATGCATGTTATATCGGTTTAAGAAGAAATTAATATCGGTTAATGCTCGGTTATCTTGGTTAAGGCGTAGTCCACAAACGTGCACTTGGCAAAAGTGAGCGTTCGGTGGTGCCGCACACCGCCCAATTAAAGAAAAAAAAGATTGGGGGCGTGACAGGTGGTATCAGAGCTCGGTCAGAGCTGGTGAGCAATCTTGCTCGTAACAGTTAACAGGTGAAGATAAGGTCATGGAGAACATCCGAGGACTTGTAACCTTGAAGATTTGTGGCAAAGATGTTCAAGCGTTGGCAAACACGGGAGGTTCATATAACCTTATATCGGCACGGTTTGTAGAAGAAGTGGGGCTGATATCTACTATGGAAAGCTGGGAAATAACCTCGTGGAATTTGGCAATAGGCTTGATACGAGATGTACCGGTGCAGTTGGAAAGATGTAGAGGTCAGCTAGACTTCGTAGTGATCAATACAGATGGCATTGATGTAATGCTTGGACGAGAAGGACTTCTTCAAATCAGTGAGGCAATGGATGAAGTTGCAAACCGAGAAGAGGAAGTCTTGATGGCCGAAGATGTTGAGGACTTGACTATGATGGAGGTTAGACTTGAAGATGATCAAGCTAAGCCCGAATCATACAACTCATGGACATGGACAGATGAGGATGCTCATATGGAAGGACCATGTGATGATGAGGGTATGATGGAGACTGAACTTGAGTTTAATCAAGTTGAACCAGGATCATGGATGGACACTCACATGGAAGAACCACATGAGGATGAGGACTCGATGGAGGCAGAACTTGAAGGTGTTCAAGTTGAACCAGGATCGTACAGCTTATCAACATGTGTGGGTGAGGTCACTCATATGGAGGAGCCTCATATTGATAAAGTAAGTATGATTACTTGTGTTCCATTTGGGCATTTGGTAGATGGATCATGTGTAGGGGATGGCAAGATCAGCTTGCCTGAGCGTGGGGACATATTACCGTGGATGACTATGATGGAGCCTTGTATGGAGATGCAAGGGTCGTTACCTGCTGAAGGACTTGTTGAGGATGCTTGCTACCTTGAGATGGAAGGTGCAAGACCCCCAGACAAGGGTGGAACTTGATGAACATTATGGATGATTTGGGTCATGCTTTAGCCACATGGCTAAGTGCCCGGCATGACTCATGGACTGATTGGAAGGGCACACCTTTGGGTGGACTTCTCATGGCCGAGACCAAGAGGTAGGTGAACCTTTGGTGGAGGAGCTATGGAGAAGGAACTCATGATGATGTGGTTGGTGACCGAGTTCACTAAACCGAAGATTGATTACTTGGATGGATTCTTGATGGGTCGGGGATGTGACAGAAGCTTTGAGGAACAGCTGATGGTGGCATGAGGATGTGCATTCTCATGGTTTGGACGTGACGGTTGGACTAGCTACCCAACTAGTTCAAACATGGGGGATATAAGTGTACAGAGATGTGTTGGCATCTGTTGGAGTATCATGGCAGCAGATCACATAAGGACGACATGTGATTGAGATGACTTCCTGTTGATGACGATCTTGGTAGAAAGTTACTAAGATGGTGTGTTGTCGGGGACGACAACGTTTTCGGGTGGAGGAGAATGTAACGCCCTGGAGTCTCGGGCAGGCGTGCACGACGACGAGTTGATGTGCGACCGGGCGAAACATCCTTCACACGGAGTTGACGAGCCGGAAGTTGAGGTGCGGACACCCGAGCTAGCGGTGCGGTCACCCAAGCTGGCGGTTAGGCACGGCAAGCCATGGTTCGGTGCGATGGACAAGACAGACAAGCGAGCTGTGCGGAAGAGTAAGGCAACGGTTGAGGACGCGGTTCTGCAGACGAACACGGGCACCCGACGAGCGGACATCCGATAGTGTGACGGGGCTGCGGAATAGTGCGACGAAACAGAGTTGCAGTGCGACGAAATACATGGAGACACTTAGGCCGAGATGTGGCCAAGTGTCGAGCGAATGTATTAAGAGCACGAAAATGGAGCTTATGCGCATGAAATAGCATGAGCGTATATATTAGCGCATAAACATATGTTATAAGGACGTGAACGCATGTGGAAATATAAGACAATGTGCATACGTGGATTTATATGAGGATAATGGGGATGGCCGTAAGCGAATAATCCCTTAAAAACATATAAAAGGATGCGTATGGGACAAAGGCTTTGACACATGGCGAAAGACCAACGTAACATATGTATGGGCATAAAGAACATATAATGGCGGTTATATGTGCGTGAATTGAATTAAATAAAATATAATATATGCATGTATGGACTTATATGTAAATGACGTGGAGGCCATAAAACATACGAAGGAAAACATGTATATATCGATGGAGAATGGATGGAATGAAGCCGACGTGTTGAAGGTGCATTCGTGGGCTTATGGTGAGGAAAACGGTGTCGGCCTTAAGGCCAAGACACCCGTTCGTAATCCTACGATGAGGCATATAAATAAACATGTGATGAGATTCATTTGAGGCCATCATCCATCGCTCTTGTCTTCGCATCACAAGTGGGAAATGCGCAGTTCTTATGCGCATAACTCATGCGCATGACAAAGAGAATGCGAAGGATTTCTACTTGGAGTTTGGGGGAACAAGCTACGATATTTGGACAGCAGGTTGGTTATATGATTGCGCAGATTATGTGAGTGTTTGGGCACGCTCGGATAGCAGCGCAGCAAGTTATACAAAACAAGTTGTCTCGGTGGGAGATCATATGTGAACACAGTTTATACAGCCGGTTATACATTGGAGGAGTGAGCAGCTTGCGCAGATTTGGTGAGAGTGTCTCACGGCCTATGGTATACGATTGCAGGTGCAGAATTATGGTCTCGGTGTATACACGGTTTTAGTGCAGGATTGGGGTGAACGTCTTGATGACCGTGTGGGCATTCGTTCACAACAAAGGTGTATAATCGTGTATGTAAAGGCTTTTAAAAGTCTTGTTGTAATGTTTCTAAGTATGGCCGTGAATTAGCCGGCATACTTGTGTATATGTATTATTGAAAAGAAAGTTTCATAATATATAATTGCGGGCAGACTCACTTGGGAGTTGCCCCTCCCATTCATATGAATGTTGTTATTATTGTTTCGGTTTAAGATTATACATGATGATGTTATGATGTATAATGAAGAATGAAGATTTAAGCATTTATATGGATAAGATAATCGGTTAATGCATGTTATATCGGTTTAAGAAGAAATTAATATCGGTTAATGCTTGGTTATCTTGGTTAAGGCGTAGTCCGCAAACGTGCACTTGGCAAAAGTGAGCGTTCGGTGGTGCCACACACCGCCCAATTAAAGAAAAAAAAGATTGGGGGCGTGACACTATGCCCCCCTTGATTCCTATCCCCCAGGGTCTCCCCAGGTGTCCCCCTCCTCGCTCATGGTCTAGTGGGCTAGAGGTTTTCTTACCGTCTTCAAGGGAGCTGAGATTTTTCAGCCATTCCACCATCGGGACAGACCCCGTGTTCGCTTTTCGGTGCTGCGGCTTCCCTAGAGTGCCATCACTACCCAATGACTTCCCAGGTTGCTCTTTATTCTTCCTTGCATTGCCCTTTTGGTTTGGAGTTAACTCTTTCCTAACCCACTGGTCTATATTTCTATCCCCGTGATGAGAGTGTCCCACCCGACTCCATGCTATCCTCCCTTGGCTTTTTTTCCAATTTCCGTTCCTAGCTTTCTCCCCTCCCAAGTCTAGAGGGTAGTAGCTCCCCCGAGAGCTCATAGAGGCCTCAAGGCCTTTCATCTGCTCAGTTCTGCAGTGGTTCCTATTGGCAGACATTCCTGTTTTCCCCCCCAATTCGGTTTCCCCCCCAAGCCTCTCACAGTATCCTTCCCTCCCCCCCCCCCTATCCAAGAGTGCCATCCCTTTATACCATGACATTATCAACAAGAAATTACAGATTGAAACATGAAATTTGCCACTGCATGCATCATCTACGAGATCCGCCAATCTTTTTCTAACCCACGACCAGCCAGGCCCCTTACGGGGTTCGTTTTTTTCCTTCCCACCCTTCCAGGAAAGCTATCAAGTCGAACCCATACAAAATTAACAGGAAATTATACTTTAACACTTTGGATTTTTCATTCCTTTTCTCGACTGAAAGACCAAATACTTTTTTTTTAGCACAAAACCAACATTTTCCTATTACATTCACTACTTCTCTCCTTATTTTCCAAATTCTTCTCCATTTGCATGGCATTGTTACCCTATCGACACAGGGGGGAGCTGTAATTACATACCAAGTGTTGCAGACGAATTTCAGTTGCTGGTCATCGCGCCCCTTCTCTCGGTGTTCACCAACTGCTCTGTCTGCTCATTCTCCCTTAGCTCGCTGCATGCAATCACCCTTCTTCCTTGCCACTTTTTTTCTAAACTGCTCTCCCACTTAGCTATTCTCATTACCGAGGTACCCTCCACTTGTCGCGTTTCCATATTCGCCTACCCTTCCTTCATGTGTGGTCCTCGGTCGAGGCACCCACTTCCCATCCATTTATTGTCCTCTGTCATTTCCTTATAGTTTCCAGCTACCCCTACCGTCTTCTTTTTTCGTCTCCCTTCGTTGGCTACTCTTGTCGTCTTCTTTTTTCCGTCTCCCTTCGCCGACTGTCCTGCCCTCCCTCCATCTATCCTTTCCTTATACCTTCTTGCTCCCATTGCCCTCCGCACCCCGATCAGGGACTTCTTACTAAACTTAAAAAACATATATATTACTAAATTATTCATTTCAAATTTGAAAATAAAAAACAAATACAATATTAATTAATTTCACTTTTCGGTAAACATATATTAGTGAGCATGGCCATGTTATTAAGTGGTATATACTATTTCAAAGCCTTGGAGATAAATGATGGGATATAAGAATATTATTAGTAAGGTTGTGGTTACTCAAATTTAATTTTTTCACGTTCTTATTTTTGTGTTTTTTTACAATCTTTTATTTAATTTTTGGAAACAAATTCCTAAATTGAAACAAGTATAATAATATTTGCAAAAAGAAAGTTCATAATGAATGCCCATATTACTACAAAAAGTTAAGTGAAATTTGAAGAAGCTATTTCATTCCTAATCTATAGCTTTAAAGTTCACAAATTTTCATATTTTTTTTGTAAGCTTGGTAGGACTACATCTTCATCATGTCCAATATATCACTCCAATTAGGGTGGGGAATTGGATTGGTGACTTCACATCAAGGAGTGTTGTAAGAGAGCACCTGATCACGTCTATCCAAGACCATGGACCACAAATTTGCATATTATTCCGAAAGAATATCCTTAAAGTTCATAAATTTGCTTTGTGATTTTTAAATCTTTGCTTTATAATATTTAAATATCATTTATATGAGAATAATTTTAGACTTATTGATGATAAAAAAATATTTTATGTTTGAAATTTTTCTATATATATATATATTTTTTTTTAATTTTTAATTATTTAATTATTTAACTATTTATTTATTTATTTTTTGTAATAAAGTTATTCCATTTTATCCTATATAGTCTAAATAACCTTCCATTTGTTTTTAAAAAGTCTTTGAAATTCATTCAAGCTCATTTTAAGGTCTCCCTTGCAAGTGCAACGGGAAAGGAGAAGTTTAGGTTCACACAAATAAACACAAGTGTAATGGTGGCCAACATTACCTAAAACCTTGAACTCTATCATTGAAATGATGGGCTTTCTAGATCTTCAAGTATCTTAGTCGAGGATGTTGATACATTACGAACTAAGGTCACACAATTGTGTTAATTGACTAAGTAGCATAGGCAAGTACAAAGCCAAGTAGAATAGGGGTCTAGTTAAATATAAAATGTCATGCCAAGGTGATCGATTTACATATCTCCTAATACACAAAGAAGAAGAAGAAGAAGAAGAAGAAAGAATTCAGGTAAAATTTAGTAGCATCTCTTCTAAGTCAATAATAAAGGCAAAATAATAACCAAGGTCATGGGACACGTATTCTAAGCTAAATTTTGGGTAAAACATCCTAGTGTGGATGTTCATTTGGTTTATTATGGCTAAGGAAATTGGCAAAGGCAATGGAAAATGCTTTCGAAAGACAGTAACATTAATTGACATTTTATTTATGAAAATAATGGAAATTAGGAGAAAATGAAGGTGAAAGGTCACAGGTTTCATGTGAGGAGAAAAATGAAGGAAAATAATGAAAATGAAGAAAATAAAGACTTCATTAATAAAAAGGTTTTTGAGGATCAGTTCATAACCTTTTGTTAGTTCAGTTTTGGAGCTCTCTCTCTATTCTCTCTACTCGCTCATACTCTTGGACACTTAGAGTATTCTTGGAGCATTCTAACATTAGAGGAAAGTAGGCAAAGGAAGGACAAGAAAGCAATAGGAAGTAAGGACCAAGCAAGGAAGAGCGAGATTCAAGCAACTATAGCGGGATTACTTGTAGGTATTGAGTTGCATGTATGATTTCCTTGCTAGCATTGGTATGCATGGTACATGCATGTGTGTTTTTGGTTCTCTTTTTGTCACTAGCATGGGTCTTGCCAGGTGTGATAGTGGTTTTCAACCTTGTCTTGCCATTTCCAGATAGTCATGGTGTGATGGGGTTCTCTTGTTTTGGTTGAGCTGGATTATCGGATGGTTTTTTGAAACTGAGGGGTGTGGTATCAGGGGAGAAACACGAGGCCTAGAAATCCCTGGACTGGTGAAGGTGGGATTGCAGTAAATCCTGATTGTGTATGCCCTTGTTAGGCATAGGAATCCTTGACCAGTGAATGACAGGATATATGGTAAATCCTAGAGGGTGGAGCCTCGTTGGGCCTAGGAATCCTCGACTGGTGAATGGTGGGATATATGGTAAATCCTAGAGGTGGAGATGGACAATTTCCTCACGGTTTAGCTGGAGAGATCCGGAGACATCCATGCTTATTTAGGGCCTAGTGATTCAATGGGATTGCGGCAAAGCTTGGTTGTATTGATGAGGGTTTCGGGTCTAGGAATCCCTTGGTGGATATACGGTAAAGCATGAGGAAACCTTGATTGGTTTTGTTGTGAGTCCCACATTCATGCTTGGAATATGGCATGAGGGTGATTGGATGAAAGAAAGATTTGGTTCAACCTAATCTAGGGTCGGGTGGTTCGTGGAAGTCTTTGACTTGTTTTGCTTATGCATACATTAATAAGAATTCATTTTCCTTTGGTATTTAATGTGTGAATGTACTTGTTAATGTGTGGCTTTAATCGTTGTTCTATTATTGTTTTTTCTTGTCGGTGGTTGTTCTATTGGTTATATGTTGGTTATAAGCATGGATCATGACAAGCTTTGGTTATGGCTCTCATCATGATTTGATTAGTACATGAAATTTGAATGATTATATGATGTAATATATGATAATGCAACTATTGTGATAAGGCATCAGTTCTTCTTGATGATTCTTAGATAAGTATGAGACCCTTATGCTCAGATATGTGGTTATGGCCTGTAGATTACATGTTTTTGATATGTTTGACGAAATTCCTAACATGGCTAGTAGGGGTCAGGTCAAGTACTTGTACCAATGTTTGCATTAGTAGTGTTAATTCATTGTTATTTCTCATTTTGGGAAGTTTCATGAAGTTCTGGGTAGAGGCTTGAGACCTGGCCCTGAAAAAGTGGCACAAAATTTGGGGTCGCTGGCTTAGAATTGTATAAAAAAGACCACAATCGCATACATGCCTTGTTGTGGGAGAAACTGGAAGGTCTCAATTGCATGCATGACTTGTCATGGGAGCGACTAGGGGTCTATCTCAGAAAAATGACAAGTTGTCTCGGGGGTTGGGCACTTGGAAGGGTTGGTTGTCTCCTGAAGGTTTTGTAGCTCCTTAGAAAGGTAAAATTAGTTTTGTTTGGTCAGTTCTAGTTCCTTAACTATACATGGGGAGTTGAATCACATTATAGTAACTCTTCGTCACATGTTTACCCCAATTGACTAGTTAGCTTGGGTAAATGTGGGAGGAGGGTGTTACACTTAGAAGTTGTATTTGAATATATAATTAATTGACACTTGTAGACTTTTTAAGATATACCATTTTTTGTCAAAAAGTAGTTTCTCCATTATTTCATATTAGAAGGTTTATAATTAATTAGCTGAGTAAACATTAATGTAATTATCTCTTATTTTTTCAAGAAGGAGAATGTACATAACAAATACACTTGGAATAATAGAAGATTTGGGCCAGGTGATATAGTTGCTCAAATAGATCAATTCCTTATCTCATACTCCTTCCTTAACCATCATCTCATTTCTTGATCGTACATCCTCCTATAAAGTGTGTCTAATCATAGACAAATTTCTTTGGATTTGCTAAGTGCTTTAAATTGCGGTCCAATCCCTTTTATATTTTTTCCTATTTGGAATGGGCAATAAGGATTTACCTAGTGAGTTGAAAAATCTTGGAAAAGATGGGTTGATGACAATCCTATTACTATATGGGAACACAAAACAAAGAGATTAATAAGGGATATAAAACATTGAACCAAACCAAAAAAATCTTCAAGGAAAATTGGATTTTCAAACTTTGGAGAAGAAATTCAAAACAAAATGGAATCAAATCAAGTAACCAATGAAACTCTACATCAAGAAAAAGAAGCATTCGTTGCATATCATACTCCACTAAAAGAGGAAGAGGAAATGTGGATATTTAAGTCACGAAGCGTTTGGCTTAAAGTCATAGATCATAATTCTAATTTTTCCATAAGTAAGCCAAAAACCAAGAATGGAAAAACGACATACAAGATATAATGGTACAAGTGGAAAAGGTTGAGGACTTCCAACATATTAAAAGGAAAGAGGTCTGATACTTCAGTTCTTTATTAAAACAAGATGACACACTCTTAGATGAATTTGAAAGTTACATTTTGTAGCAAGTCCCTGAACTATTAACGACATAATGAAACCAAATGCTTACACATCTACCCACAAAAGAAGAAATAATGCAGGTTGTTTTCTCCTTTATCCGAAACAAATCCCTAGGGCATGATGGTTTTTCTACCCACTTCTATCAATTTTATTGGGACATTATTAAACCAAACCTTTGCAGAATGGTGGGATATTCATTAAAAGAGAAACGCATGGGGGGGATCAACTCATCATTTCTAACCCTCATCCCAAAAGATTCCAATCCCTCCTCCTTTGTTTTCTTTCGTCCTATATCTCTCTACAATGTCCCCTACAAAGTAATTTCCAAAATCCTTTCCAACCACCTTAAAATAATCCTTCCTTAAGTGATCTTTGAAAATCAAGGAGGTTTTGTTCCTCAGAGACAAATTCTAGACAATATAGTCCTGGTCCAGGAAGCAATAGACTCAACTCATAAGTACAACAAAAAAGGTATGGTTATAAAGCTTGATATGACAAATGTCTTTGACATGGTCAAGAACAAATATTTATTTGCAATTATGAAGCAACTAGGCTTTGATGATAAATTTATACAGTGGATAAGACTATGCATCAACACCCCTTGGATCGCTCCTTTAGTAAATGGTAGACCAACGAAATTTTTCAAAGCTTCTAAATGGCTTCGACAAGGTTTCCCCCTTTCTCCCTTCTTATATATTATTATGGCTGCTCTCAATCGCAAGGTAAACCATGAGCAAAGGATTGGGTGCCTCACGAGAATTCACTTTATGGGCAATATTAAAAGTCTCAATAGTTCACAATTTTCAAATCACACTCTACTTCTTGGGGCATCAATTATAATCTTAAAAAGGTTCAAACAACTTCTGTAAGACTAACTAATCAGGTTAAATCTCAAATCTTCTCTTAGAATATTGAAATTTTTGGCTTTAACTCCGTTGAAAATTGGAAGGAATTTAAATATCTAGAGATCCTTATTTGCCTCAAATATCACTTAGCACAAACCTGGTCAGGAATCATAAACAAAGTTAAAAGGAAATTTGAAACCTGAGGATCTTGTTGGTTCAACCTTTTGGGTCACATAGTGCTCATCAAATCAATTTTATCAACCTTCCCTCTCTATCGATACTTAACCCTTTGGCTCCTGAATCTGTTCGACAATAACTAGAAAAAGAAATTAGGAAATTTATATGCGAAGGAGGCAAACATAAAATAAAAAGGTTTCATTTGGTAAATTGAACCACGGTCGAAGCATCTAAACTCCATGGTGATTTAGGCATCCATGACCTTATCCTTGAAAATCAAGCGATGGGTGCACAACTGGTCTAACAATTTATCTCTTAGCTTGAGTGTTGGTGGTAGAAGGTGTTAAAATCCAAACACAACACACCATAAAATGTTCGAAGCCTTTGACACCTTCAGCCTTCAAAATAGGATCAACCATTTGGAAGCTCATTTTCTCAATGACTGCCTTAATTTTGACTCATCTTTACTAGATACCTAGAAATTGTGCCCATATTAATATCTAGTTTGAATCTATTATGGGTAAACAACCCCTAAAAGAAGTAAAGAGAACTCTGGCCTATCAAAGAGGTTCTCACAAGTCAAGGGAAAACTTCGTTGGCTGATATCTCTCAATGGGATGTGAGCATACATTAGTTAGGTTGGAATCTAGATGGAATCCCAGATAGACTAACTCATCGTGTGAACACTCTCTAAGATCGTATGATTAGTTGTGCCACTTGGAATCAAGAAGTGGAGGATCAGATCGGATGGGAAAAGTCAAAATACATTGTCAAAGGTGGAAATGAAGCTTTATTATATGCAGATAATATTCCTCCTAAACCTTCCCTTTGGAAAAAAATCCGGTGCAATAATCTAAATCCCAAAATTAATGTTTTTTGTTGTACTCTTGCCCACAATAAACCTCTCACTACTGAGAACCTCCTCAAGCGTGGAATCCAAGGTCCCTCTAGATGTCCCTTATGCAAACATCATGAAGAAACCCCCGCTCATTTAGGTGGCCCTCCAATATCCCTATTCTATTCTCTTCCTGGCCAAAATCCTACAATGGTTCTTTCATCGAAAAACCTCCCTTCAAGTGGTTTTGGGAATCCTTTTTGAAATTTATGTGTTGAAAAATTTGGTTGGCGACGAACAATGCTACCTTTCAAAATCAAATACCTAGATCCCAATCAATCACCATGAAAGCAAGCCTTCTATGTGTGGAATATGGGAATCTTTCCACAAAAAGAACTTACGAGCTCCTAGAGCATAATGAGCAAGACTGGTTGCAAGAGCTAGAAGGATTAGCTAGCAAAAGGGTGGCCACAATAAGTAAATCCAACCATACAGACCATAAATGGATTCTCAGACTATCTGACTAAGAATTTGTAAATTGGAAGAAGAAAAGAGCATGTTGGATCCTTTATTTTGACAACGCCTCAAAGAAAAAACCAGGTGTGGCAAGAGGGGGAGGGGTTTCATATAACCCTAATGGAAATCTAAACACAAGGTATGCCTGAGGTTTAGGGTCCATGACAAATAACCAAGTTGAATTGCATGGCCTCCTGCGAGACCTCCTTATCATGAAAGGTAGACGGATGTCCAATAGAGTCATAATGGGAAATTCTCTTCTTGTCATTAACCATGATTATAATGACACCCTACCTAAGTAAATCCACCTAGAAAACTTAACGAGGAGAATCACAACATTGCTTGTTGAAATCCAACAAAAAGCATACTTCCATATCCTTTGGATGCTTAACAATGAAGCAGATAATTGTGCTAATTGAGTTTGCCATCTTCAATTTAGGTAATTAGAATTAAATGGAATATATAGTTGGTGCAATATTCCATAGCTTAATCCAACATTTCATGGCTCTTAAAATTAACTTGCTCAAGTAATATAAGGAAATATGTGAAATGAGATGTAATCCCCAAATTTCATGTGTATTCATTAATCACAATCCACACAGGTGGCTAGGAGCATGACAAAGTTCGTGGCATTAATGGCACCACTCTTCTCCTAATAAATCATGTGCATATAGCCTAGGGGTTGTCACCTTTGTACCGAGCACCATTATTCTTTGCTCTTGCATTATACTCTCACTGCAAACGAATGATATTTAAGCAGTTTATTTCAAATTTTCCTTTAAGTGTATCTCATATGCAATGAGGGTGTACTAATCAATTATTGTGGATTATAAAATGGGTTCAAGGGGCTTACCAAAGATATGTAAATTCAAACCTTGCTCTGGTGACTATTATTGGTGTATCTTTTGGTTTAGTGCATGTTCTACTTGTGAATTTCTCCTGGGCTGGGGATTTACAATACTCTTATACATTGTTGCTTCTTTGGGTTTGGCTCCCTTCTTATTTGGTTCCCTCAAGCGAGAGTGGTAGGATGGGACCTCGCGAGGTGTTGTCTTGGCTATTCTGTTGATGTGCCTGACACTCAGAAATCTCCTTGTGACACAATCAATTCCCCAACATACCCTCAACATCATACAAATTGTTCCAAGGTGGTAAGTTACAATACTAGTTGCAAAAGTTGGAATTTCATAAATAAGCATTGCTTCTTTCCACATAGATTGCAAAATCTGACACTTAGTGAAAGCACAAGAAACAATAAGTGGAAAATACCTCAAGATTAGGCTTCTAGTAGCCATGGAACTGAGAATATAAATTGTGTCGGCCTAGACATAATAGCTCAGCAGAAACATAAAATAAATGACATGAATGTACAACTTATGGTTCTTAATCTAAAGATGAAAGATTACATGTTATCCACAACTCAAATCCAAGATGAGAATCTCTCTTTCTAGAAAAGATCACCAAGTAGGATGATGATTTGGACACCCTTCGAAGTCAACTGAGGACCCTTCAAGACTGGATCAATCACATGACTGCGTGTATCGCAGAGATGGATGAGGAAACTCGTACCAATGAAGAATAGAGGTTGGACCTCAATAAGTCAGCCACAAGATAATTTTTCCAATGTCTGCGTGTTATGTTACCTTGTAATATCATCTTATGCGAGGTCAATTTTGTCTTGTATATAGCTATCAAAACAACATACAAATTGATATAGTTTAGGGTCTCTTTAATAGTATGTCAATAGCATTTAGATCATTTGAATGACTAGCAAGATAAAGATATTGTAAACTTCCCAAGTAATAATCGTGTTCGAACACATATTTTAATCAAATCCTAATTATTTTTGTTAAAAGGAAAAAAGAAGAAAGAGAATATCAAATATTCCCTTTTTAAATTCAAGGTGAAAAACTAAATGTTTCCATTTATGTATAATGTAAAATAATGTCTGTTTTCACACAAAATATAACTAGAACTTGGATTTGAATATATAATAACCAATTAACACTTGTAGAATTTTTTATGACACAATCTTCTTTTGTTAAAAAAATAGTTTCTCAATTATCTCCTATTGAAAAATTTATAATGATTATACAAACCAATAATAATGTAATTGTCTTGTCTTCTTTTTTAAGATAATAATGATGATAATGAATTTCCTGTAATAACATCTTATTTTTTAATTTAAAGAAAACACTTCATCATGTCTAACTTCTCACCGGCATCAAGAGATTGCACAAGATTTGAACCCAAGATTTCCACTTCAATAAAACTTCATTTCCACAACCATTACCAAATTAAACTACCACAAACAAACAAAACATTCAACCTATTAAAAAAATAAAAACTTAAAATTTAAAATATTTTTTCTTTTCTTTTTAAATACAAAAATTATCATTATAAATATTATATCTTTAATTACTTTTCATTTCCATCCTCATATTAAAACATCGGACATTTTTCCAAAAAATCCTATATTTTTAACTTAAATATAATATCTTTAATTACTTTTCATTTTCAAACTTAAAAATTTAAAACATCCCACCTATCAAAAAAAATAAAAACTTGTCATTTAAAAAATATATATATATTTTCTTTTAAAATAAAAAAATCATCAATATAAATATTATATCTTTAATTACTTTTCATTTCCATCCCTATAATTTTAAACATCCAACCTATTTCCAAAAAAATCTCATATTTTTAAACATACCCTCTCCTCTCCATTTCCAAGCCTTTTTTTTAAAAACATCCATGCTTATATTTTAAAACATCCATCAGAGTCTCATATTTTCTAACATACCCTTTCATATTTTCTTTATACCTACCTTTTTAATTTGTGGAATTGTTTTTTCATTCCCAAAGCAAGCTTATATAATAAGCTAATACATACCCTTTTTAACCTTTTCACTTTATGTGGCATTTCGTTTTCATTCACAAAGCAAGCTTACATTATAAGCTAACTTATTATATGTTATTCATTGTTGGCCAATGGGAAGGTTTACTTTATGTGAAATTTCTCTTTCTTTCACAAAACGAGCTTATATCATACGCAAACGTATTATATATTATTCATTGTTTGCCCGTTGGAAGGCATTTAATCAACTAATGAAGTGATAAAGGAAGCTTAGAAGATGTGGGGTTGGAAGAAAATTCCAACCTGGTCGCTTGGATGATTGAGATATTTTATTTGGGTTTGCACTCAAATTAATTTGAGTGGATATATAAATTTTTTAAATTAAAACGGCTTAAGATTTAGAGGCATCTCGCAGGAGTGAAAGTCTGCTCTCTTACGGACCACCAGTGGGTTATTACAGGTGGCGTGATTTTCCTTGATAACAGTGATGAGTCAAACCGACATGCGCGGATAGCAGCGAGAGATGGCTATCCTCACTTGGTTTGATACCGGAGTTTGATAGATTTTACCACCTTCAAAAATATATAAATAAATTATTTTAATTTTAAGATTGCTCATTCTCATATATATTATATTTATTTAAATATCTCAATTTAATATTATCTTATTGTTTCACTTTTTCAATTAGCCTTTATTTGTATGTTATTATTAAAGATGGTTTTTTCTTTGTATGTTATTATTAGAGATGTATATTTTTTTACTTAACCTTTTTATTTGTATGTTATTATTAAATATGATTCCTCAGGTCATCCTGGCTAAATTTGTTATAGGTTATGAATTTAATTTAATTTATTTTAATTTAATTTAATTTTTTTTTTTTTTTCATTTTTTAATTAGGAATATTTTGTTTAGAAAATTAAAAATAATAATCGATAATAATAATTATTTTTTATGAATATATATATATTGTGGGAATATTTTGTTTATAAAATAAAATAAAAAATATTTGATAATTATCATTATTTTTTAGTTAAAAATATTTTGTTAGTTAAATATGATTAATTTTCTTTTTATAGTTATTATATTTTAATTAAAATTATTAAAACTCATAATAAAATTGTTGAAATCATAAAGGTTGATGGAAGATTTCATTTTGAAATTCTAACCTAATATATTAGTTTAATATTTAGTAAAATAAACCATATCAATAAATGATCAAATTATACACTTTAGTATCAAGTCAGTGTTTCACTTTTTCAATTATGGGTAAATGGTTTTGGAATCTGATGAGCAATTGTTCATTATGGGTAGGGTTAAGAATTTTGGATAATTATTTTCATTTTATATTGAAAATGTTAAAATTCTTAATAAAGTTGTTGAAGTCATTAAATTAATGGGTGATTTCATTTTGAAATTCTAACAAAATACAATAAGATGAGCAAAGTGTTCTTTATATGTCGTTTTTTTCATCAAATATGGTTAAGAATTTCTTATAACTATTATTATTTTTATTTAAAATGTTAACATTGTTAGTAAAAATTTTAGAAACTGTCAAATTTGATGGGTGATTTCATTTTGAAATTCCAATTAAATGTACCAATAAATTTTACCAATTTAGTATCAATAAAATAAAATATAGTATCAATTTATTGTTTTAGTTTTTCAATAAGTTTTTTTATTTGTATGTTGTTATTAGAGATGGAATTTCACTTGTAAATTGTCTCAAATTTGATGGGCAACTTAGTTGTCATTAGTCAATTTGTTTGTAAGAATTTCCGATAACTTTTTTTTGAGAGGAAAAACCCATTGGTTTTATATAAAGTCCAGTACATTTTTCCATATACATCATGAAATCTGTAATGTCCCCCAAAATTTTTTTTTTTATTTAACATCGCATCAGCGGGAGTTACCACATTTCACCATGCTGGCCTACAGTACCTTTGATTTATTTCACTGTAACACTCGAATTTACTACTGCTACAGCTACACTGGGTGTCACTTGATTGCTCAATTAATACTCAGGAGGTTGTTTTGTTTTGATTTTATGATCCACCCACAAGTATTCACGTTCTAATTTGGTGTGAGGCCGCCTCCATGACGTGGCGAGCCTCTCCAGGTAAGGCGGTGTTAACTCCAGGCTGCGCTGTCATGTGCATGGTTTGGTGGACCGGCTTGGGATCCTCACCCAGATCAACGGTGCTATTCACTTCTTTGTGATCCAATGGTTGTGTTCATTCCGGGTTCCCTTACTTCTAACTTTGGCAAGATTGACCTCATTTGCTTCTGCAAACCTCCCGCGAGGTTTGCTCTGATGCGGCCACTGTTCGACAATGCTGGTCTTGTTTTTCTGTTGATTTGGTTTCCGAGTTTAGCTCTGTGGCCTGGCAGAGGGGCTAACCTTTTTTTTTTTAACGAGATCGGATACTTGTGTATTATAAAAAACTTCAAAAGGCAAAGCCTGTTACATACTGTAGGAAAAGCTGAGAGGGAAGGATCCAAAATGGGTGCGCAGACCCTTGATCCTTGTTGATGGACTTGGTAGAAATAGTTTGAAAAAGATAACGGCTATACTGCCGTACAAACAAGCCTGCTAATAAACAAAATTTACAAGACATTAAACAGATTACTGTTGCTGATTAACAGAGTCGTCAAGCTGAGGTTCCTTTTTGGCGCTGATTTTAGTCGAGGTCTCCGCTTGCATGCTTTGTGTTATTGAACTGATATGAGCAATTGCTTCTTCCATGTGGTTGCACTTCTCCTTGAGATTTTCAATCTCCGCTTTTTGCTTCTCCAGTTTTTTCCTCTTGGAGTTTCTGTCCGCATGGAATTCCTCCTTGAGCTCATTAAAGTGCTTAACGAATCTTGCAATCATAAAGCAGTGGGCTTTACATAAGGTGCATTCGCTGTTTGTGATGATGCGCTCCAGAGGGTTTGCAGCTGTGTCACGATCTTCTGGGAGCTCTGCCATTTCTGAGACTCGGGTGTAGAGAGCTTTAGAGGCTATTGACGAGAAGAAAGAACAGGGGGAGCGTAAGGAAAGAGGGCGGGATGAAGGGGAGAAGGAGGCGCAGATCGGGAAGAGAGCAGGCCCAACGTTGAAGGGGGCTGTGGAATGAAGGGATAGCTGCAATACAGGAGAAGACGAAGGACTGAAGGGAGCTGGAGGAGGATGACGCTGAAACAAGGAGACAGAGCAGTTAGCTGAAAGGAATAACAGAACAAAACAATTGCAAAAATTACCCCTGAGAACGATTGAGAGCGGCCTTCCGATTGAGCTGAACGAAATGCGTTCTCTAGAACTGTCCCCAGGCTGAGTGAGGGGAGGCGATCCTTTGCGCTTATGCAAATGAGGGAATGGAGATCTGAGATGCGCTGAGAGGGAGGGACTCTGGTGCTTATAATGCTGAGTGAGAGGCTGAGCCAACTGATCTGCCGGGAGATCCTCAGAGATTTGGCTGAGCTTAAGATCAGATTTGAAATTGTTTTTGCAGTCGATGAAGATTGTGAAGCGACGGAGGCCTACCTTCTGCTCAGAGATGTCACGGGAGAGCTGAGAATTCATGGACTCGTACCTGATCTTCTTATCAAACACGATTTCTTTTGCGCTGCTCAAGGAGGAGGGGGGCACGGTGTCAGGGAGTATGCTGGCTGGAGGCGGCTTGGCAGGCTTAGAATATCGAGCAAGAGGGATATTATGATTACTGAGATGACTGGATTTCAGAGTTTTGGGGAAGTGATGGAACCTGCTACGGGATCGATTTGTCATAGATGTGATCATTTTCTCTGGCTTGTCCAGTAGGCCTGTTGGATGCCCTTGTGGCAAGTGAATCAGCTTCTGAGTTGTGTTCCCTTAAAACGTGTTTGAATGTTGTGTCTCCCAACTGCCTGACGTTGTCCATTATTCTGGATTTTAGATTGATTAGTGCCGCTTTTTTAAAGTCTCCCCCTGAAGCTATAGCTGCAATAATGATTGCTGAGTCTCCCAGGATGATTGGGTTCTGGATTCCCATCCGTTTCAGTATGGTAGTGCCTAGGAGGAGGCTGTAGGCCTCGGCCATGTTGTTTGACATTTGCCCCAGGCCCCATTCGTAGGTTAGAAGAACTTTGCCATGCTGATCCTTTATAACTCCCCCTGCCCCGGCTTTCCCCGGGTTGTTTTTGGAGGCCCCGTCAAAATGTAGAGTGGTTCGTTTTTGGTCGAGGATCCATTGTCTTATTTCTTCCTTGGTGCCTCTGAGCTTCCAATTATTGCCTCTCTTGTCTGCTGTGGAGTGAATTTGTTTATGCTTGTCATACTTGAGACAGAATTTGTTGAGCCAATCCTTCTCATCCTTGTGCCAACTGATTTGATCTGGGAGGGAGACAGTGTTGGCACTTATTGCTTCGGATATAATCGCCATTGTTTTTGCCAAAATGCGAGCTGGATTAGGCTTCTGGTTGTTGAAGATGAAGTTGTTTCGGGACAGCCAGATTTGCCAGCAGAGGGTTGCTGGGATGCATTTCCACAGGCGGATGATGGAGCTCTTGGATTTCTTGGGGAAAGGATAGCATTTCTCCCAATTTTTTTGTAGATTGGGAAGCTGGTCAAAGGTCTCGCTAATTTTTAGAGGGCTGATGAGCTGAGTCCAACAACTTTGAGCGAAGGGGCAGTCCAAGAAGAGATGATGGCTGCTTTCTTCCTCAGCACGACAGTGGCAGCAGATTGAGGGGCCAATTATCCCTTTTTTCCTGAGGTTCTCGGCTGTGAGTATCTTGCCTTTGAGGAGTGTCCAGTTGAAAATTTTTATCTTTGGCAAACACTCTGATTTCCACACTGCTGCATAAAGATTCCATTTGCCTGTTGTTGAATTTGCCTGAAGAAGCCTATATCCCTCTTTGACAGTGAAGTTTCCTCCACTGGGATCCCAAATGTACCTATCGTCGATCCCTTTGTTTGTGGGGGCAGAGCCTGAGAGAGAGGTTTTGAGATCGGTCCACATATCCCTGAGAGCGTTTGGGATAGGGAGGCCCTTCCAATCATGCCAGCTGTTGTGATCCCATATGGAAATATCAAATAGAGAGGTCATATTCTTTGCTTCCATCCAGGTTTGCAGGGGTCTGAGGTTCTGAATAAGGTTTCTTGGATTTGTCCCCATGATTCTATCGGACCAAAGATTTATAGTTTTACCGCTGCCAGGCACTTTTGAAATATGGTTTCTGAATTGGGGGAGGACTTTTTTGATGAGCTTCCAAACAGGAGTGCAAGGTCTCTCAGTGATTATTTCGGCGAGGATATTAGAGTTCGGGCCATTGAGATACTTTCTTTTCAAAGCTTCCACCCACCAGGAGCCTTTTCCTATTAACATTCTCCAGATCAGTTTGAAACCCATAGCTCTATTGGAGAGACTCGGGATTTTGATGGCTAGGCCTCCGTTTTCGAAAGGGAGGATGACTTGGTCCCATCTGACAAGGCTGAACTTTTTTGAGTCTTGCTTCCCTCCTTGCCAGAGGAAGCTTCTCATAATTAGTTCCATGTGCTTATGAGTGCTGGCAGGGGCCAAGGTTACTGCATATTGGTATATGGGCAGAGCGGAGAGGATGGCCTTGATGAGGGTAGTTCTACCAGCCAAATTTAGCCAAGATAACCCCCAGCTTTGGAGGAGTCCCCTCATTTTTTCTATGTGCTTCACCCAAATTTCGGACTTGACTGTTTCCTTTGCTAGTGGCAGGCCCAGATAAGAAAAGTGGCTCCAATTCCTTTGCACTGGAATGTCCAAGATCAGGGAAATTCTTTGCATGATTTGGAGAGAGGTGTTCCAGGTGTATATCTTGCATTTTTTGTTGTTTAGCTTTCCCCCTGAGGCTGCTAGGAAGGCATCCAAAATTTTCTTGAATCTTTTTGCCATCAAACTTGAGGCTCCCCCGATTAATAGGGTGTCATCCGCAAAAAGCGAATGGTTGATTTCTTTGATCCCTCTTTCTATACTGATCCCGGTGATCTCCTTTTGCTTGCGTAGTCTCTCTAGATGGATGCTCAAGGTCTCCGCCATTATGATGTATAAAAAGGAGAGAGGGGGCAGCCTTGCCTCAATCCCCTAGTGCTTCTGAAATAGTTGCTCGGTCTGCCGTTGATCAGGGGGGTAGTCCAGGGGTTAGAGATGCATTCCTTAATAATGCTTATAAATTTGTTGGAGATCCCGAATTTACTAAGAACTTCCATCAGGAAATGATGGTCCACCCTGTCAAATGCATTAGCCATGTCTAATTTGATGATCATACCTCGTTCTTTCTTGTTGATACTGCTGTGTATTGCCTCCTGAATCAGAATGACGTTATCCGTGATTTGTCTCTGAGGTACAAATCCCCCTTGATTCTCGGAAATGAGGGTGGGGAGGAGCTTTTTAAGCCTGTTGGCTAGAATTTTGGTGACAATCTTGTAAGAGACATTGCAAAGGGAGATGGGCCTGAACCGATCGAAGGAGAGGGGATTGATATCTTTGGGAATGAGGGCGAGGTGTGAGGATTTGGTGTTTTCCCCCATCTTGCAGTTTTTGAAAACATTTTTTACCATCCTTACAAAGTCTTTTTTTATAGTGTCCCAGTGATTTCTGAAGAAGGCGACAGTGAAACCATCTGGGCCTGGGGCCTTGTCCTGTTGCATGCTGAAGGCTGCCATTCTGATTTCCTCTTCTGAAACATCCTTGTCCAATTCGCTGTTTTGCATGACTGAGATTTTGCTCTCAATTGGTCTGAGGAATTCCGTGCTATCCGGAGACTGGGGGCCTGCTGTTAATAAGGATTGGAAATGCCTGAGTGCTGCCTCTTTTATTGCTTCTTGCTCGTTGATCTCTTTCCCTTCTACCACGATTTTGTCGATTTGGTTGCCGGCGCGTCTGAGCTTGACGTTGTTGTGGAAAAAGGAAGTGTTTTTGTCTCCGGCCTTTAGCCATAAACACCTCGATTTCTGCCGCTGTTCTTCCTCCTCTACCCTGTTTTGTCTATACAGTTCCCTGTACATTTCGTTTTCTTGTGTTTGGTCCTCCTTTGTGTATTGAGTATTCTCTTTTGCCTGGCTCCACTGTTCCAGCTGCTTGTGAAGGTCTACTTTTTTTTTGTTTTCCTTAGCTGTGTTTTCTCTTGCCCACTGCTTTATAGCTGTTCTTAGAGACTTTAGCTTGGTTTCCCAGATATAATGAGGCGAGCCTATAACTTCCTTAGCCCACTGGGCTTGGATGAGGTTGCGGAAGTCTTCTTTGGCGTCCCAGATTTTGTTGTATTTGAAGGGGAGGGGCCCCAGATTTCTTCCCTTGTCCAGCATTATGGCCACTGGTTTATGGTCTGAGGCCGAGGCTTGAATGATTTTGGATTTGATAGAGGAAAAGCCTGCAACAATTCTTTCCTGAACAAGGATTCTGTCTAATCTCTCCTTGATGTTATGGATGCCGATTCTTTTGTTACTCCACGTAAATTTCCCGTTGTAAGGAGGAATGTCTATCAGATTGTGATTCTGGATTATTGATTCCAACGAATCTCTTGAGGGGTCTGCGTGGAAGTTCCCACCTAGTTTTTCCTCGGCATTTCTTATTAGATTCAGATCTCCTCCCAAGAAAATATTCCTGTCTTGAAAGGACTGTAAGTCTGTGGTTAAAGAATCCCAGCAGAGAGCTTTATCCCTATAGTGGTTCGGAGCGTAGATGTTGTATATAGTGTAGATTTCTTTTGAGGTTTTGTTTCTGAGATCTGATCTTACCCACCAATTGCAAGAGTTTATATTGATGGGGTCCCATTTGTTCTTATTCCATAGAGTTCCTATACCTCCTGATGCGCCTGCTGCTCCTATTGATGTACCAGAGTAGTTTTTGTATTTTGTGGTTTGCTTTTGGAAATCGTTCTCAGAAATTTTGGTCTCCTGGATGAGGAGAAGGTCTGGTTGCTCCTGTTTAATTATATCCCGGACTGCATTTGTTTTTAAGGAGGAGCCCAACCCCCTGCAATTCCAAGAGACCACTATCATCATTTTCCAATTTTTAATTGGTGCCCGCTCTTCTCCTTTAGTTTTTCTCCACTTCCTTTTTGTCTATCAAGATATGTATCCATAGGTTGCTGGGTACCGGTGGCCATTTCTTTCGCTGTTGTTTCATCTCTGATCTCTTTGTTTGACTTCCTGCCTGCCTTTCTCGGAGGGTCAGAGGAGAGGCCTGCTTCTTTTGATTTGTTTCGAGTGAGTATTCGCTCGATGGTTGGGGGGGTGAGGGTGGAGGTTTCGATGGGGAGGAGATCACTGCTAGGGCAGTGTCTCGGGGGGAGGGGATATGGGATCTTCCACTGATAAGGATTCAAAGGGGTTAGAGGAAGAGGGGAAGGGGGGAGCTGAACAGGAAGGGGGAGGAGGAGGGAAGGGGATTTCCGGGAGGGGCTTGGAGCTTGGTCCTTGTGAGGGAGTGGATTTTTTCTTTTTAACTTGTTCCCAAGGACCTTCAGAGATTTCTTCATTACCATTAGGCTCATTTAATTTTGACTTGCTACATCTATTTGCGAAGTGTCCATATTCGTGACATACCTTGCATTTGAAGGGCAGCTGCTCATAGTCTAGTTGTTGGATGTGTGTCCAGTGATCTACCTTGATCTTGATGGCTTCCGGCAGGCCTTTCCCGAGGTCGACTTCGACGCATATCCTTGCACACGCATGCATGTTCTCCTTTGGCTCAGATCTGTCGATGTATTTGCCAACTGCATTCCCAATAGCCTTTACAGATTCGTCTCCCCAGCAGTGAAGCGGCAGATGAGGCAGGCGGACCCAAACCGGGACTGCGTTTGGGATGTCCATTTCCGGATCGAAGTCTGGAGTCCATCTGTTCAGATAAAGGCCTCTTGAATCCATGAAATAAGGGCCGTTTCTGAAGATAAGGTTCCTGTCCTCTTTTGATTCAAATAGGAAGGTGTAGAAGCCCCTTCCGCAGAACCTGATAGCTATTTTTTCTTGTGTCATCGCGCTCCAGTTGCATTCTACCCATTTTTGGACTGATCTGGGTGAAGGCCAAAGGCCAGTGAACTGGCCGACAAGGCCTCTTTCAGCTAAGGCGATTGCTGCCTTCCTCGGAAGGGTGGGAGGAAGAGAAACTTCAGGGATTTCATCCAGTTTTTTGACGAACTTTGTCGCAGATGGACGGATTCTTGTTGATGCATTCTCTGGGATGAGAGATGCGAACAGTTTTTCATGATCTTCCAGATCTGGTGGGGGGGGATCAGACCCAGCCATTAAGGCGAGGGGGAGCCAGAGTGCAGGCGCTTAAGAGTAAAGGAGGCAGAAAGGGAGAGTCCCAGTGCTGGGGTGAGCAGGAGGCCTGAGGGGCGAGGGAAAACTGGGAGAGGCCCAGAGGGGCGTAGATGGCAGCGGGCCTGCCAGGCAGGGGCTTGGGGCAGGGCCAGACAGCGGGTGCGGGAGTCTTCAGATCGCCTTCTTCAGAGCTCGCGCAGTCCTCCATCTCTATTCATCTTAGTCATGGAAGATGGATGACATAAAACTCGGCAAGGGGGCTAACCTTTACAGGTAAACAATTTTATTGTTTCCATCCAGCTAGTTCTCTGTTTTGTTTTTTTTTTTTACTTTTCTTGTTCTTCATGGTTGAAGGCGCACAAGCTAATACCAGGTACCCTAACCAATTTCTACTATAATTTGAAATGCAACACAGGCTGTTGGGGTTTCGGAGCTGGCTCGGCCTGCATGATGGGGCAACACTTCTACAACAGCGGTTCTTCAGCTACGGGTAAGATCTTGCCCCGGTTCAAGGGTAAAGCTTAAGGCGTGGCTATGGCCCTCTGCACTTATGCTATGCTTGTCTCTTAGCCAACATCCTCCATTTGGAGGAAGGTTAAGTTTTAATGAGTTTTTCCCCAATTGTATATTTATATCGAGCAGCGATGTAATTATTAATTGGATAGTTCTCAGAGCTCATTTCTGCTCTTAAAATTTATGCGGTTCTCTAGTTAAACTCATTGTGACAATGGAGGTCTACAGAATTTTACATGTTATTTTCTCTACTATTGGTACGCATACCACTGCTAGCAGTGAGGGCACTGTTTGTCTAATTTTTGGTTTTGGAATTTTTACTGTACTTATACTTAAATAAATACCCATCCTGTTTTTGCGTTTATTGATACAATTTCATGAATACAATGTGATGCCATACTCGGTTCTTTACTTCTCTTATATGCACAGTATATAGTTTGGTTACATGTTACCATTTCACATATGTTCCATCAGCTAGCCCGAATCTCCTTTTTAGTTATCGCTATTTGTTTACTTGAGCATATGTCTGATAAGACCCTACTGTGGGTTCTTACCATTGTATCTAGCAGGTCTGCTAACTAGCACCATTAGACTTGGCTTCCTCAACCCTTAGTTCCTTTTGTGTTTCTGCGCTTCATTTCCAACTTTCAGGTTTTCACTGCCAGAGGGTTCCTCCTTTCTTCTGTTCTTGGTTGATTATGACCGTAGGGTTTGGCTGTCGAATTCCTCTGTCCTCAGGGACTACAAGTTTCGAAGCAGCACGAACCCTTACCCCAGATTTTTATCCATCCCTCTTCTGGTTGCCTTATTGTTTTCTACGAATTGGATTATTTTCTTAAGCTGGGTTTCAATGTCTATAAATTTGTGAGAGACTTAATACTGGTGTAAAGGAAGTGGTTCCACACACTACAGTGTTTATTTGGGGCTATCTGGTAATTTTGTCCTCTCTTTTTTCTGATAATTTCCAGGTGAGTTAGACCTGGTATGTGAGTTCACTGTCTTCGATAGCCCATCTGTCGTCTCCGCGTGCACTAATCTTCATTTCCTTCTTCCTAAGTCCAGGATTTCAACTGCAAGGGGCTTCTCCTGGTTTTTAGTCGATTTACTGCACTCTCTCCTATATTCGAAATGGGTCTTCACACTGCACAGTTTCCTGTTTGTTTCGATCTCGCAGAGTACCCTTGGAATGCTGTCCGCATTTCACTGTTTGCCAGGGCTTCCAATTCTTTCTGTTATATGGTTTTCTTGAACTGATTATTCTATAATTTACAATCCCTCCACTGCTATTTAATTGAAATAGCTCGTAATGAAATACTGTCTAGCACAATCTTTAAAAAAAAAAAAAAAAGAACCAAGAAGAGAAAAGGTGTAACTAAGCAGGAACAGATAAGGGTGACATTTCCCCCGGTTGACACTTTTCAATAAAAAGGTACGCACAGTCCCTTTAGCCAAATAATAGTTAATGTAGAAAATTCTACCCGACCTCCCTACTCCGTCCCTTTTCTCACTAATTAAGGAATTGTAGACCTACAGAAAGTAAGCATTCCTGTTCTTTTACTTCAAGTTAGGGCTGCATACCTGATTCACCTCCTGTCTGAGAAGTCCTTTTTCTCGTTTATAAATATGGTCACCACTGCCTTCTGCAGCTAGTCTTCCACCTGTCCTTGAGACTGTCTTTCAAGACCAGTCTCCCCCTAGCTGACTCAAGACTTCAGTCTTACAGGTCGCCTGCGCTCTGCGCTCTTACCATCTGGTCATCACCAGACGTGGTAATTCACACTCTTTCCCCACTGTCTGTCCTCTATAGCACAGTGTCCTCTTTTCCCCCTTCCTCCCTTTTTCCTGCAATCCATTCCACGGTTAGGGAGGGGAAAAGTGGTTAGGGCTTTTTGCAACCATTTCTTTATTATCTATATATATATATATATTTAATTATGTTAACTTCTCTCCTTAGAAGTTACATAACATTCCTGTTACTAGGAAATCATTCCTCATTTCCATTTTCTGAAAAAAAAAAATAAATATTAATTAATTCATGCAACAAATAAAAATCATCATCCCTTTATTTATGTCCTTTTGACTGAGGTAAATAAAAATATTTACAATAATCTGGGGATATGACATCTCCCCCTCCTGAAATTAGACATCGTCCCGATGTCCTTCGGTACCAAACAACCCTGGGTAAGCCTGTTTCATAAGTTCTTCGTCCTCCCAAGTGGCCTCATCAGGCCCAAAGTGCTGCCACTGCACTTTAACTTGGGTAATATCCCGCTTCCGTAGCGTGACTTCTCTCCGGTCGAGAATGCTCAGCGGTTCGACCCAGATTTCTCCTTCCGGTTCTACCTGCAACATGCAACATCCTGAGTCAGTTTTCTTTTAAGAGAAAACATTTAGATTGATTTATCAGTGATAATTCTCACCTGAATCTCCTGCCAATTAATCACATGTTTAGGATCATAAACATATTTTTTTAACACAGAGACATGAAAGACGTTGTGGACTCGTATGTGACTGGGCAGAGCGAGCTGGTAAGCCACCGGCCCAATTCTTGCCAAGATCTGAAACGGTCCACAGTATCGAGGTGCCAACTTTGTGCACCCGTTCCACTGTAATGTGCTCCTTTTGGCTCAGATTCGCACATACACGTGATCACCGACCTGATACTCCTTAAACCTCCTTTTCCAGTCAACGAAATTCTTTTGCCTATCCTGAGCTCCCTTTAGATTAGATCGTACTTTTTAAACCAATTCTTCCATTTCTTTGAGCATTTCCGAACCTAACATCAATCTGTCTTCCGGTCCACTCTAGCTCGAGGGGGTGCGGCACTTCTGTCCGTACAATAACTCAAAAGGGCTCATCTGTAATGATGTGTGGTTGCCGTTATTGTATGCGAATTCAACAAAGTGCAAATAATCCTCCCACTTGGTTGGTTGCTGCATCACATATGCCCTTAACATATTCTCCACCACTTGATTCACCCGTTTGGTTTTCCCGTCAGTCTGGGGGTGATAAGCCATGCTAAAGTTCAGCTGAGTCCCCAATTCTTCAAACAATGTTTTCCAGAAGACGGATGTGAATTTCACATCACGATTTGAAATTATCGTTCTTGGTAACCCATGCAACTTAAATATATTTTGCATGAACACATGAGCCATCTGCACAGCTCTGTATGTAGATTGCACGGGTATAAAATGTGTTGTCTTACTTAGCTTGTCTACCACCCCATGATGGAATCATTATTTTTCTTTGACTTAGGCAAACCGGTGATAAATTCCATGGAGATGGTTTCCCATTTCCATTTCGGAATGGGTAACGGTTGTAGTAAACCGGCAGGATGTTGGTGTTCTGCTTTAATTTGCTGACATTCTAGACATCGAGCCAAGTAACCAGCCACGTCCTTCTTCATACCCAGCCAATAGTATTCCTTTCGAAGTGCAGTGATCATCTTTTGATAGCCCGGGTGTCCAGCATAATGGCTCTTATGATACTCGTCCATTATCAGATTTTTAATATTATCTTGATTGGGCACAAACAACCTTCCTTTATAATATAACATTCCAACAACATCCAGAGCATAATTCGGTTGTTTTTCTTTGCTGGACGGTTGCTACACTTGCTGATAAACAGTGTCTTGTTCGGTTGCCTTGTTAATTATTTCCTCGAAGGGGCTTTTCCCTTCACTGCAAGAAATCTCGTATAAGCATTGCAACTTTCGACTCAAAGCGTCTGCCACCCAATTCTCTTTTCCCTTTAAATGTTTGATCTCAAAATCAAATCCGCTTAGGAAATCCACCCACTGTGCTTGCCTTGCATTTAGAGTGGGCTAGCTAAAATAATTGGTCAGACTGTGGTGGTCTGTCAATAATAGAAATTTCCTCCCCATAAGATAATGTTGCCACATTTTCAGGGCGTGAATTACAGCTGCCAATTCTAGATCGTAAGCAGAATATTTCTGCTCATGCTCCTTTAATTTCCTGGATTCGTATGCTATCACTTTTCCTTCCTGTGATAACACACCACCTATCCCTTCCTTGCGTTCGTGCACACCACATATTCCTTGCTGGGATCGGCTATACTCAGAATGGGTGCCGTAGTGAGTAAATGTTTGAGTTGGTCAAAACTTCGTTGGCACTCAGGGGTCCACCTGAAAATTCTTCCCTTTTTCTGCAAGGAGGTGATTGGATAAGCTACTCTTGAAAATCCCTCCATGAACCGTCTGTAATAGCCTGCCAAGCCCATGAAAGACCGGATGTCTACCACATCCTTGGGTACCGACCATTCCATAATGGTCCTTATCTTTTCGGGATCCACGACGACCCCATCTTTAGTGATGATGTGGCCTAAATACTGTATTTTCTCTTTAAAGAATTCACATTTACTGAACTTAGCATATAATTGGTGTTCTTGGAGGGTTTGCAACACTATTCTGAGGTGCTCCTGATGCTCCTCCATAGTCCGAGAGTAGATCAATATATCATCAATAAAGATCAGTACAAATTTGTCCAAATATCGATGAAACACACTGTTCATCAGACACATAAAGGTGGCAGGGGCATTGGTTAACCCGAAGGGTAATACCACAAACTCATAGTGGCCATACCGAGTCCTAAAAGCTGTCTTAGCTATGTCCTCCTCTCTAATCCGGATTTGATGGTACCCCGATCGCAAGTCAATCTTTGAGAAAACTGTTGCTCCCCTTACCTGGTCAAACAGTTCATCTATGTGGGGTAGGGGGTACTTATTTTTAATTGTCAATTTGTTTAATTGGCGGTAGTCCATACACATACGGAGGGTCCCGTCCTTTTTCTTAACGAACAGTACTGGGGCTCCCCAAGGAGACACACTGGGGCATATGTACTTTTTATCTAGCAGCTCCTGTAACTGCATTTTCAACTCTGTCAATTCTGGCACGCTCATTCTGTAAGGTGCTCGGGAGACTGGGGTTGCTCCTGGCACTAGTTCGATGGTAAAATCTATGTCCCTTTTGGGTGGCAGTCTGGGAATCTCTTCCGGGAACACATCGGAAAATTCTTGTATCACAGGAATATTCTCCAATGTGGCTGTTTTGTCTTTTGCATTGGCATACCCCACTTGAATGGCATAAATCTGACACCCTTTTCTAATGCATTTGGCTAACTGTGAGGCAGTTATGGGCCGAATCTGCACTGGCCGCTTAATTCCCTGCATTTCTTGTTTTATTCCAAGTTCATCCTTATAACTGATAGTCTTGGTTTTGCAATTAATTATGGACCAGTGTTTTTCTAACTAGTCCATACCAATCAATACGTCGTATGAGCCAAGGGGAAGCACATTTAAATCTGCTATAACAGACTGTCCTGCTATCTTTAAAGGGTAGTTTTTGACCTTAGCTATTACTCGTCTTTTTGCTCCTGTTGCCAACTGAAATGGCCAAGGATCCCTAAACTTAACTAGTTGCAACTTACATTGCTCCACGATTCTAGGACTAATATAACTTAATGTTGCACCAGGGTCAATTAAAATAGTTACAGCAAGGTCTAAGAGTTTACCTTCAAATTCCACCATGGTCGGCTGGTACTCCACCTGGCAGTCTTCCAACGCGGCATTAATATTTGGTAGACTCCGTCCTATATCGCCGATTGTAGAGGCTTCATAAACCTGGGAAACCTATTCTGCTCCTTTTCGCTGAGGATAGTTTTTCACATAATGGGGTCCACCACAACTCCAACATTGCACTAGGGGCCTTGCTGTCCCTTCGTTATCTACCCTCTCAGTTTGTTCATTGATCCTGGACTCATTAGGGGGATTTAACCGAAGGGTATTCTTTTGTGAGTTTCTACTGTTTTGTCCTTTGGCAAATCCTTTGTTACCTCCACTACGATTACCTTTAGTACTTCCAGCTAGCTTGCTGCTCCTCTTATCGACCCATTTCTTACCCAGATTATCCCCCTTCTGCTTACTCTGCTGGTAGCAAATTCTGGCTTTGCGTATAGCCTCGTCCATCGTCTTTGGGTTGTCAAATTCGATTCTCTCCCTCATACTTGTAGGGAGACTACTGACAAATCTCTGCACTTTTTCTTTCTCTTCTCGTATATAGGGCACGTAACGGAGTAAGGAAGTAAAACGAGTAATAAATTCATCCATAGTTTGCTGCCCCAAACGCAGGTCATGAAATTCTCTGGCCTTCTCGTCATAGAAGCGCTCGGTCAGGTACCTTTCCTTAAAATATCTTTGAAATTTCTCCCAGGTGATATTCTGTTCGCTTACTCCTTTTACCATCTTAACTTCCTCCCACCACAAGGTGGCCTTTCCCTGTAATTGGAAAATGGTCAACCGTGCCTTGAGGTTGTGATCGTACTCGTACAACTGGAAGTATTTGTTCATATTGATCAACCAGGCCTCCGCTGCTTCCTCCTGTTCTCCGTCAAAGTGTGGTGGCTTGATTTTACGAAATTCCCCTTGCAACTTTATTCGTTGCCTTTTGGATGTCTGCTGCTCGGAGGCATTATCTGAGCGTTCCTCCTCCCTACCCTCTGATTCTTCGGGCTCTGTGTGGGGATTCTGTTCTCCTGACATTCTTTGCTGCTCAGCACTGGGATTTGGTGGCTGCTGATTCTGTCTGTCGGATAAGCTTTTGATGATCCTTTCCTGCTCCATAGTCAACCTGGCATTATCTTCCCGTAAACGGGCCATTTCATGTTTTAGCTCTTGTACTGTCTCCAAAATCCCCTGATTGGTATTGCGCGCCTCCTCACCCAGCTGTACCCATAATTCGAGACTGCTTCCAGGTCCCATTGCAGGTCCCTAACCTGCAACGAACCTGTGTGACGTACTATCAGTTCTTCTCATATTGTCCATCCTTGATTTCCTGTACTTACATAAAACAATTAACAGTGGAAAGGGTTATCCCATTAGCTATCTCTTCTTACTCATTAGAGTTGAAATAAATTATAAATATACAATCTATTGTCTGTTTTTTTTTCTTCCAATGCCTAAAGGCCACAGTTTTGCAATCTGGGCTCTGATACCACTTGTAATGTCCCCCCCAAAAAAAAAATTATTTAACACCGCATCAGCGGGAGTTACCGCATTTCACCATGCTGGCCTACAGTACCTTTGATTTATTTTACTGTAACACTCGAATTTACTACTGCTACAGCTATAATGGGTGTCACTTGATTGTGCAATTAATACTCAGGAGGTTGTTTTGTTTTGGTTTTATGATCCACCCACAGTATTCACGTTCTAATTTTGTGTGAGGCCGCCTCCATGACGTGGTGAGCCTCTCCAGGTAAGGTGGTGTTAACTCCAAGCTACGCTGTCATGTACATGGTTTGGCGAACCAGCTTGGGATCCTCACCCGGATCAACGGTGCTGTTCACTCTTTTGTGATCCAACGGTTGTGTTCATTCCGGGTTCCCTTACTTCTAACTTTGGCGAGATTGACCTCATTTGCTTCTGCAAACCTCCCACGAGGTTCGCTCCAATGCAGCCATTGTTCGATAGTTCTGGTCTTGTTTTTCTGGTGATTTGGTTTCCGAGTTTAGCTCCGTGGCCTGGTAGGGGCGCTAACCTTTACAGGTAAACAATTTTATTGTTTCCATCCAGCTGGTTCTCCGTTTTGTTTTTTTTACTTTTCTTGTTCATGGTTGAAGGCGCACAAGCCAATACCAGGTACCCTAACCAGTTTCTACTGTAATTTGAAATGCAACGCAGGGTGTTGGGGTTTCGGAGCTGGCTCGGCCTGCGTGATGGGGCAACACTTCTACAGCAGCAGTTCTTCAGCTACAGGTAAGATCTTGCCCCGGTTGAAGGGGAAAGCTTAAGGCGTGGCTATGGCTCTCTGCACTTATGCTATGCTTGTCTCTTAGCCAACATCCTCCATTTGGAGGAAGGTTAAGTTTTAATGGGTTTTTCCCCAATTGTATATTTATATCGAGCAACGATGTAATTATTAATTGGATAGTTCTTAGAGCTCATTTCTGCTCTTAAAATTTATGCAGTTCTCCAGTTAAACTCATTGTGACAATGGAGGTCTACAGAATTTTACATGTTATTTTCTTTGCTATTGGTACGCATACCACTGCTAGCAGTGAGGGCACTGTTTGTCTAATTTTTGGTTTTGGAATTTTTACTGTACTTATACTTAAATAAATACCCATCCTATTTTTGTGTTTATTGATACAATTTCATGAATACAATGTGATGCCATACTCGGTTCTTTACTTCTCTTATATGCACAGTACATAGTTCGGTTACATGTTACCATTTCACATATGTTCCATCAGCTAGCCCGAATCTCCGTTTTAGTAATCACAATTTTTTTACCTGAGCATATGTCTGATAAAACCCTACTGTGGGTTCTTATCATTGTATCTAGCAGGTCTGCTAACCAGCACCATTAGACTTGGATTCCTCAACCCTTAGTTCCTTTTGTGTTTCTGCTCTTCATTTCCAACTTTCAGGGTTTCACTGCCAGAGGGTTCCTCCTTTCTTCTGTTCTTGGTTGATTATGACCGTAGGGTTTGGCTGTCGAATTCCTTTGTCCTCAGGGACTACAGGTTTGGTAGCAGCACGAACCCTTACCCCAGATTTTTAGCCATCCCTCTTCTGGTTGCCTTATTGTTTTCTACGAATTTGATTATTTTCTTAAGCTGGGTTTCAATGTTTATAAATTTGTCAGAGACTTAATACTGGTGTAAAGGAAGTGGTTCCGCACACTACGGTGTTTATTTGGGGCTATCTGGTAATTTTGTCCTCTCTATTTTCCAATAATTTCCAGGTGAGTTAGACCTGGTATGTGAGTTCACTGTCTTCAATAGCCCATCTGTCGTCTTCGCGTGCACTAATCTTCATTTCCTTCTTCCTAAGTCCAAGATTTCAACTGCAAGGGGCTTCTCCTGGTTTTTAGTCGATTTACTACACTCTCTCCTATATTCGAAATGGGTCTTCACACTGCACAGTTTCCTATTTGTTTCGATCTCTCAGAGTACCCTCGGAATGCTGTCCGTGTTTCACTGTTTGCCAGGGCTTCCAATTATTTCGATTATCTGGTTTTCTTGAACTGATTATTCTATAATTTGCAATCCCTCCATGGCTATTTAATTGAAACAGCTCGTAATGAAATACTGTCTAGCACAATCTTTAAAAAAAAAAAAAAAACCAAGAAGAGAAAAGGTGTAACTAAGAAGGAATAGATAAGGGTGAGATTTCCCCCGGTTGACACTTTTCAATAAAAAGGTACACACAGTCCCTTTAGCCAAATAATAGTTAATGTAGAAAATTCTACCTGACCTCCCTACTCTGTCCCTTTTCTCACTAATTAAGGAATTGTAGACCTACAGAAAGTAGGCATTCCTGTTCTTTTAGTTCAAGTTAGGGTTGCATACCTAATTCACCTCCTGTCTGAGCATCCTTTTTCTCGTTTATAAATATGGTCACCACTGCCTTCTGCAGCTAGTCTTCCACCCGTCCTTGAGACTATCTTTCAAGACCAGTCTCCCCCCTAGCTGACTCAAGACTTCAGTCTTACAGGGTGCCTGCGCTCTGCGCTCTTACCATCTGGTCATCACCAGACGTGGTAATTCACCCTCTTTCCCCACTGTATGTCCTCTACAGCACAATGTCCTCTTTTCCCCCTTCCTCCCTTTTTCCTGGAATCCATTCCATGGTTAGGGAGGGGAAAAGTGGTTAGGGTTTTTTGCAACCGTTTCTTTATTTTATATATATATATATATATATATCTATTTTAATTGTGTTAACTTCTCTCCTTAGAAGTTTCATAACATTCCCGTTACTAGGAAATCATTCCTCATTTCCATTTAAAAATAAAAATAAAAATAAATAATAATAATAATAATAAATAAAAATAAAAAAATAAAATAAAAAAAATAAAAAATAAAATAAAATAAAAATAACAAAAATATTAATTAATTCATGCAACAGATAAAAATCATCATCCCTTTATTTGTGTCCTTTTGACTGAGGTAAATAAAAATATTTACAATAATCTAGGGATATGACAAAATCCCTGCAAAAATATAGAGGAGACCACACACCTCTAAAAGTTCATGCACAAATCAGGTGAAGAAATCCCCATCCTCGTATAAACAAAAACAAATATGTACTTTATAGTCCCCAATGTTCTATAGATCATAGTAGCTTCATATATTCGAGATTCTACTTAGATCAAATACAATTTGAAGATATGAGATAATAAAAAAATGAGTTTGCCAATTATATGAGAGGCAACTTGTCGCCCTCCCTAGATGTACCATCCATGATATAACTATAGTGAAGAATACCCTGACCAACATGAAGTCCTTCCTTTGATAAACCATCCACCACAATTTTTGACTCATGGTATATATGCTAAAAGGTAATGGCCTCGAATGATTGTTTTAGTTGTATTATACGATCCAATTAACAACTTAGATTTCGGGGCGTGAACTTGGTCTAGACCAAGATCCCGTCGATGAGAACCTTCGAATCCCCATAAATGAAGACGTGATCTAGTTGTAGTCTTTTTGCAAACCATAATTGTCCCCAAAGTGTCAAGACCTCAGCTTTGGTGTTAGTTCTAGGTCTGCCACTCCAGTAAAGTTTATGTAGAAATTTTGAATAATATGACACTTATTCACAGAGATTATCCTGATTATACACTATTTGCGGAATGCATGCATAATACATAACCTCCTCTACGTTGATCATCAATTTGCAGAATCAAAACATTCACATGCGCACATTGAAACACATCAATAACACATATCAACACATTATGTAACCGGGGAAAGCATACAACTGAAAACCCCCAACTATCTGTGTATTATAATGATAGAGAACATGTAACAATACATAGTACAATACTCCTCACAAGTACTCAGTACTATCTCCACCTGCTACACACAAACTAGCTCAAATCTGAATCAATCACAGGTTCAAATCTCCTCCGCTGCTTGCCTACCTCCACTGCGCAATCCTACATGAGAATAGATGAGAATGGCTGATCCAAACTCGTATTTCCCTTGGTTGAACCACGCAATCCTCCTTGGCAATACTCAATCCATTGATTGTGCAAATCTCATGCATAACTATAGTCATAACTGACAGCTGTCTTGCCCTTTCACTCACCTCTAACACTTGTCTCCACTGAACTGTCCATGCACTGAGTTAACTGATGTATTATTTAGTTGATTTATGAGTTAATAATTAGTGAATTAATTCACATCACTCATCACTAGTGTATTCTGCAGTTAGACTAAATACAACTAGTTCAACCAAGTCAAACTGAACACAACTCCATCAACTCCTCAATCAACTCCACCAAACTCAATCACTTGAGTTCTAACCGAAGTCCATCATGCAATAGCTCAACTAACCGATAAGAAAAGCGTATTTCCTTCTGGCAGTTGCATGTGCCACATCCGTAGCTCGAACTGAAGTGCTCCAAGAGGATAAGATAATGTTTATAGTCCAAATATTATTAAGAGCTAATAATATTCAACTGTTATATTTTTAGCCTGGCAGTCTAAAAATAGACTCCGCCCATATGTCTAAAAATAGAAGTCAATCTATTTTTACCAACATGACCAATCATCCACAAACAGCATCCTGCAACTCATAGACCATGATCCATATGTCTAAAAATAGACATAGTCTAAAAATAGACTTTGCGCCAAAAATAGCCTGCGGGCCCACTTAGTGAAGGCGACTTCTTTTCACTAAGCTCCATCATCTTGTTGCATTTTCAAAACTCCCTCTCAACAAGATATGGATTATCTGCAACCCCTATCCTGCAACTCTAGAATGTTCTGCATGCAACACATTTGCCCGGTCCACTTGCTCCAACAACACTTGGAACAAAAACACGCCCAACTGACCACTCTGCTGGGCTAGGAACATACTCTGATGCTGAAGCTTTACCTGCTGCTGACAAGTGCTCCCTCTCTGACATCTGCGCTACTGCAACATCTCCATGCATCTCGCACCATTGCACACTTCTCTGTGCCACCTAGCACTGTGCAAAACACTTGTGCCTCTCCCATTGCTGCAGCCTGCTAGCTATGTGCTGTCCTGGGATGCCCTACACTGTCGCTCTCTCTGTCGCTCCATCCGCATCTGTCTCTACCCAATCAGTCAGTTCCTGCTACTCCACATCGGGGCTCCCGTAGCAAGGTCTCATCCAAGAGGTTGGGTACCTCAAGGATCTTGCCCCTCCTCCTTGGGACGATCACTCTATATCGCCCCACCTCCTACCTGGAGGTATGGCTGCATGTGATCCCTCAGCCCACCTGGCTCAAAGTTTCCCCCTACTGGAGGTCTCTGCATGAGTAGATGTCTCTACTCGATCTCCTCTCAGCTTCCCTTGTTGTGGCTGCTCCACAACCTCCTGAAGCTGCTGCACCAATCGTGGCTCCTCCACAATCGTCTGAGACTTCTTCTGGCTCTGCATGTTGAAAGGTAATATACGCTCCCTCTCAACCACTAAGTCTCCATCAGTTGCCTCGCTGCTCAAGGCTTTGCATGCATCTTGAACCTCATGAGCATACAGGTTCTTGACACGTGAACCAATCTGCTTCACCTGTCTAGTGATGATGTGTCTAAGGAAAACCTTTCCCTTACTGAAGACTACATCATAGCCTCCGTCTTCCAGCATCGCGATTGACACCAAGTTTCTCTTTAGTCTTGGTACATACTTGACATCGGTCAAGGTAAGTCGAGCTCCATGCTCCCTATGAAAAATAACCGTGCCTACACCTGAGACACTATACTTCTCATCATTACCCATCGCTATGAGTATCTGGAGATCTTTCTCCTCCAAAGTACTGAACAAACTCTTGTCACCGGTCATTTGGAAAGAAGCTCCACTGTCAAGAAACCAGCCACTTCCCACCATGGATGAAACCATGCATGAGAAGAGTGTGAAATCCAACTCAAACTGTGAAGCAAGTGCCTCACCTTCAGATCCTTCCCCGGATCCCTTCTTGGATTTCCTCCGTGGACAATTTGCAGCATAATGGCCCACCTCATGACAACGAAAGCATCGCACTTTCGATTTGTCAACCTTCTTCCCATCATTGGAAAAACTGGATTCGGAAAGAGAAACCTTCTCCTTCCCCTTCTTTGCTTTGGCAGTCAAAGCACAATTGTCTTCATCAAATTCATTTGATGAAGATCTGTCCCTGGTATTCTGCCTGATCTCCTCTTGCACAAGATCCGACCAAAGTCTCTCCCATCCTGGCAATTTCTCCCGACCATTGACAAAGTCCTGATAGGAATGCCAACTCTTCGGAAGACCAAGGAGAGCCAAGCTCACCAAGTCCTCATCATCGACAGTCACCCCCACACTTCCCAGCTCATCCCTGCACTGGGTGAACTTCGTGAGATACTTGGGCATACTGTCTCCATTCTCACACTTAATGTTTCTAAGTTTATCCTTGAGCGCCAACTTCCTCTAGTCGCTCTTTCTTTGGAATAGAACTGTCAACGCTTTCCAAATCAAGTATGGAGAAGCCTTTCCATGCAGGCTGGATATAATGTGATCCTTCACGCCCTCCAACAGAATCCTTCGACACTTTGCTGTCTTCTTTTGCCAAACCTCAACGTGAGCAGCATCAGTAGGCTTTGGGACCTCAGCCTCTATGAACTCCTTCAGCCCATTGTCATTTAACACCGCCTCCATCCTGTCTTTCCATTCAATATAATTCGAGCTGCCTTCAAGGGCATACTCCAATCGCAATCCGTTGAAAGACATTTCAACTTTGACACTAAGAAAACACTGCTGCAAATTCGAATTCCACCAACTCAAAACTCAACCGCTTCTGATCTAAAATTCATGAGAACAAAGTATTTATCGTACAGAGATTGACTGTATGGGATTTTATCGAATATCTCACCTTCCAAAGGAAGGATGAATCCAGAGGCTACCTGGCCCAATTACAGACTCTGCCTGAAGAAATAAAATGTAACCACTTTCTGAATAATAGATCTGATGATCAACTCTGCTTCGATACCATGTAGAACTTTTTCTACAAATTATCTAGCTCCGATACCATGTAGAAATTTTGAATAATATGACACTTATTCACAGAGATTATCTTGATTATACACTATTTGCGGAATGCATGCATACTACATAACCTCCTCTACGTTGATCATCAATTTGCAGAATCAAAGCATTCACATGCGCACATTGAAACATATCAATAACACATATCAACACAGTATGTAACCGGGGAAAGCATACAGCTGAAAACCCCCAACTATCTGTATATTATAATGATAGAGAACATGTAACAATACATAGTACAATACTCCTCACAAGTACTCAGTACTATATCCACCTGCTACACACAAACTAGCTCAGATCTGAATCAATCACTGGTTCAAATCTCCTCCGCTGCTTCCCTGCCTCCACTGCGCAATCCTGCATGAGAATAGATGAGAATGGTTGATCCAAAATCGTATTTCCCTTGGCTGAACCACACAATCCTCATTGGCAATACTCGATCCATTGATTGTGCAAATCTCATGCACAACTATAGTCACAACTGACAACTGTCTTGCCCTTTCACTCAGATCTGAATCAATCACTGGTTCAAATCTCCTCCGCTGCTTCCCTGCCTCCACTGCGCAATCCTGCATGAGAATAGATGAGAATGGTTGATCCAAAATCGTATTTCCCTTGGCTGAACCACACAATCCTCATTGGCAATACTCGATCCATTGATTGTGCAAATCTCATGCACAACTATAGTCACAACTGACAACTGTCTTGCCCTTTCACTCAGCTCTAACACTTGTCTCCACTGAACTGTCCATGCACTGAGTTAACTGATGTATTCTTTAGTTGATTTATGAGTTAATAATTAGTGAATTAATTAACAATTAGTTCACATCACTCATCACTAGTGTATTCTGCAGTTAGACTAAATACAACTAGTTCAACCAAGTCAAACTGAACACAACTCCATCAACTCCTAAATCAACTCCACCAAACTCAATCACTTGAGTTCTAACTAAAGTCCATCATGTAATAGCTCAACTAACCCATAAGAAAAGCATATTTCCTTCTGGCAGTTGCATGTGCCACATCCGTAGCTCGAACTGAAGTGCTCCAAGAGGATAAGATAATGTTTATAGTCCAAATATTATTAAGAGCTAATAATATTCAACTGTTCTATTTTTAGCCTGGCAGTCTAAAAATAGACTCTGCCCATATGTCTAAAAATAGAAGTCCATCTATTTTTACCAACATGACCAATCATCCACAAATAGCATCCTGCAACTCATAGACCATGATCCATATGTCTAAAAATAGACATAGTCTAAAAATAGACTTTGTGCCAAAAATAGTCTGCGGGCCCACTTAGTGAAGGCGACTTCTTTTCACTAAGCTCCATCATATTGTTGCATTTTCAACAGTTTATAATGTGATCGAGAGCATATTTTGAGCCACACACCACAACCACATATGCCTCCCTGAGTGGCACTGTAAAAAAAGGCCATCGGGAAACGTACTTGAGTGTGACTTGATCTGATGCTAGGTGTCTTGTCAATATGTTGTCGCCCCCCTGTGAATTTAACCATGCCAAAATATAGGAGTAGACCCTGGAAACATTTGCTGGAATCCCCTCAAAGATACATAGGTTTCTCGCAAGCCAGAACTCCCAAAATATGAATAAGGGGATATACTTGTGGTTCCCACTACGGGATACCCACCATTTGAGGCATAATTCCAATGTCATGACCTGTCAAAAAGAGGGCAACTTTGACACCAGTAAAACCTAAGTCCATACCTACAAAGTCAATGAGCATAACGAAAATAGATGAGGAGCTAATTCAGTGATTTCCTGCAAAATGGGCACCATCCTGGTGCTTGGAAACCCCTTTTTCCTAATTTTTCCCAAGTTAGGACCATATTATGCTAGACTAGCAAAAAACAAAATGATGATCTTCAAGGGCACTTTCCATTTCCAAACTTTCTGAAACCAACATGTGTTAGTCAAGGAGTAGTACGAGGATAGGATATACTTGTATACATCTAAGACCACCACAGAGCCATGTTGTAATTTCTAATGCTATGTGATGGAATCCCCACTATCTTTTCGACACAAACCAACCAAGCGTAGTCGCTATATGTATTGTTTCCATGTCGTCGCATATTCACCAAACAAGCCAATTATCATCCCATCCTTCCAAACTAGATATGAGCTGCTCCGATGACTGATAACTTGATCCATAAATACAAAACCTTTTCCATGAAGAGTTTCGATTAAACCCTTTAGAAGGTAGTAAGTGGAGCATACTCCTATCATAGAGTATATACCAATCATAATTTGATTCCCTTTCCCAAAAGACCAGCAAAGCATATGTAAAAACCATCTTTGACTTTGTGGAAGCTCAACCGTATGTATGAGCTCGATTTAAATAATAATAATAATAATAATAATATCCATTTTTAAGGTCATGGCCAAGCCATACACCAATTGGTGTATGAGACCCCCTTGTTTGTGGGACAAGGGACCCACCTCCGCGCAATGGTTTGACTGCTAAGTCTACAAAGGCATACATACTATACCCCCCTCTGGTTTTGAACCTGTGACCTCTTAGGAGGAAACACATGATCTTAACCATTAGGCCCAACACCAATCCCTCCCCTTCTTTACCACTTCATTATAGTCTTTCGTTTCATGTATTTCATAGCAATAATTTCCTTCCATAGTCCCTTACCATAAAGTGCCCGCCAAAGGGATTTAATGAGAAGTGCCCAGTCAAAAAGCTGCAAACCCAATATACCCCAACCACCACTCTCCTTATCCTTCAAGAATGCTTCCAGACTTACTAGATGATTTTTTTTCTTATCACTAGTATTAGACGAAAGGAAGTGCACCATTATAGACTGGATCCTCTTTATAATAGACATAAGAAGCAAAAACAATTATGTCCAATACACTGATAATTGTTGTAGAACATATTGAATAAGAGTATATCTACCACCCAAAGTGAATCACCTGTGAGTCCATCTATTCAATCTATTCAAGAATTTATCTAAAAGCTAGGTCCAGTTGCTAACTCTGTATTGATTTGGCTTTAGTCTAAACCCTAAGTAGGTGAAACCATCCTCCAATTTTTATTTATTTTTATCTAAACCCTGAATAGCCCGAATATGAATTAAATCTCCTCTCTATCGCAAATGGAGTAAAGAAGGGTCAAATTTACACCATTTGCTGCCAGACTGGAGGCCGCTCCATATCTCGTTAATGTGGAATGTAATACAAACCATTGTGTTTGTGAGACCTGTCCAAATGTGAGAGCATCATCAACAAAGAACATGCTTGATATCAATAATTTGCGAGCCAAAATGAGACCTTTAAAAATATCAAGTGATCTAGCCTCTCCAATATTCTTAAACCATCCATGACTAGTATGAAGAGAAGTGACGATAAGGAGCAACCCTGTCTCAGTCCCATGCCAGCCCCAAAGAAATCCGATGGAAAACCATTAATCAAAGCAACAAAACTTACTGAAGTAACGCATGCCATGATCCATTCCACGTTGTGCACCGAGAGTCCAATTTTAGTAAGAATTAGACAAAGAAATGCTCGTCCAACACAATCATATGCCTTTTGAAGATCTAATTTCATGACCAGGGTGTTGAGTCCCAAACTTGCATCTTCCCTATACACCTTTTCAGCCTTCTTTTCCATTTACTTGACCCACCAAGCTGTCAAATCATTGCATATTAGTTTAAAAAGAGCTTATAAAATGGTTTCCTAACTATGTCTTGTGACTGCTGTTTGATTTAGATTTTTGTTCAATCAGCTGCGGAAACTTGTCACTTTCCGCAGCCAGCTCAAGTTTCCGCAGCCATTTTGTTGAAGACTATGTTACAGGTGTCCACTGGAGAATCCGGCCATATGGGAAAACTGCAAATGACATGTACATGGAGCGTGTCCCCTTGGTTCAGCCGAATCACTCACAAGCAACCATGGTCAAGGACGGTCAAAGGAGTGGTCAAACCAAGAGTTTTGCGGTGGCACGGCTCTATTTTTACCACGTGAAGTTTTGCGTGGCAAGTTCCTCAATCTTCGGAGGTGTGCTAACACCTGTGGATCAATCCGTGAACCAAATCGAACAACCACCACTCAGATTTATTTTTCACAGCTACCATACTGCTAGATCTCAGGACGTGGATATTTACGTGTCTGTTTGGCAGCACAGAATTTAGGAATCAGTTATAGCATCTTCAGTTATAAATAACGCGTTATCATACGCTTGATAGCTAGCTTTTTACATGTAATCTTGACTGTTTTTACGAGCCCACTGTGCCGTGCTCTATCTTTATGTTTTGACTGCACTTTAATATATGAGAAGACAGCGTTCTTAAGTTCAATTTGTGACTGAGTATTGATTGGCCGAGGTTGCAGAGGGCCCCTGTACACCAAGGCTCTGTATCTACTGTATAGTTTCTTACTTGCTTTCATTATGTCACTTCTTTCATAATCGTTTGCTTGTATATTATTCATGTTAACCGCTGTCCATATTTTCTTTTATGCTTTCTCATGATTGTTAGTTGATCAGTGTTTTTCTTTCAGGTTCTTGTAGGCAGCCCGGGCAATTTACATAGTTTTAATGACTAATGACACGAAATCATCTTGTCCTTTCTGCTGATTTATTTTCTGAGTTTTAATTCCAGCATTGTCATTTCTTTCAGTTCTGCTTTGCTCATTTACTTTTATGCAATTTAGATATCATATTACTCCATTTGTTTATGATTACCTTCCTATAGCCAAGCGACTCAAATAGTGAGGAATCAGAATATTAGTTGATGTAGTATGATTTAGTTTACTTTTCTGCAAGTTAGTGATTAGATTACTTATGTCATTTTCAGGGATTGAAGTATGAATGAGTAGTTTAATCTTAGTTTAATTTTATGCAATTTCATTTCCTGCAATTTAGATATCAGATTACTCAATTTGTTTATGATTACCTTCTATAGCCAGAGCAAGTCAAAAGGTGAGGGGTCAGAATATGAGTTGAAGTAGTGTGATTTAGTTTGCTTTGCTTACAGTCTTTGAATTGCTTTGAGTTCAGTTTTTATTTTCTTTTTATACAGCAGTAAGAATACTGGGCTTCATTGTCACTAGTTCACTGTCTTGGTACATTTTTATTTTCTTTTGGGAATTGATTTCATCACAGCAAGTTTTGCAGCCTTTTTGAGAACTTTAAAGTTTAGAAAATCATTGTAGAAATCACCATTGCCATCCATACTTGACTTTCAATTCTGTCATTTCACATTAGGGAATCAACAGAAGATAAACCCAAAAACAAACCAAAAAACTCAAAAACGACAAAGAACTAAGAAATCAGTTATCTTGCATATAAAGTGCACTTCACTTCAGCAGTTTACGACTCTCGGGTTGACATTTTAAATAGCAATTTAGGACACACTAAATTAACCAAACATTTTGGCGCCGTTGCCGGGGAAGTGAAACTAGGTAGCCAATTTAAAAAAAAAAAATTCAAGGAAGGTAAAAATTGATAACTTCTCAAAGTATGCTCTCCTCTTGCACCTAGTGTGATCTGGAGGATCAGAAAAGAGAGTTATTGGTTTAATAATTTCTTGAGTATGCTCTCTTCTTGCACCTAGAGTGACCTGGAAGATTAGAAAGAGAATTATTAGCCCGACTTGAAGAAAAATAAAAATGACATGCATAGAGCAAGAGATTCTAGGGGAAGGTTTTTAGCTAGGGCCAAGAGTTCGATTTTTACAACTCCATCTACTTCAAGGAATAGACAAGAAACACCTCCATCATCTCCAACTTACACTCCTAGCCTTAGGATTCCTGGAATTCAAGAGGCAGTAGTTGAATTAGGAGACTCTCCCACACTATCCACCGAATCTGAATTAGGAAGAGACCCTTTCTCTACTTCTATAGGAAAACACATTGTAATTGAGGAAGTAGAATCACCTGAAGAAGAAGAGGGAGAAATTCCTCCTTGCTCACCATTAGTAGAGGAACCAGAGGACTCTGAAGTCTCTGAGGAAACTATCATGGTAGAGGAAGTAGTAAACGGATTTGGTAGAGGTAGAGGTAGAGGAGGAGGAGGAAACAATGGAGGAGGTAGAGGTAACAATGGGGGAAATAGGGATGGAGCCAACTCATTTGGATTTCCTATAGTTAATGAGGATTCTCAAGCAACAATGAAAAACATCTCACCATCTGTCCTCCCAAACTTTCATGGGTTACGAAATGAGGATCCTGAAACATTTCTATTTGAGTTTGTAGTCGTGTGTCGAACTTATGATTATCTGGAAGACTCTCAAAAACTCAAATTGTTTTCTTAAACCTTGAAGGGAGATGCTTTGAAATGGTCCATGGGATTAGTCACTCAATCCATTAGGACTTGGAATGATATGAGACAAACATTTTTGGATAGATATTTGGACTATTGTATGCCCACCAATCACAAGGATGAGGTATTCAAAATGGTGCAAAGAGAAGATGAAAACTTGGAAGATTTACTTGAAAGATTTCAATACAACCTGAAAAGAGCAAAAATGAATAACTTAGATGAGGAAACCTTGAAAGCCCTTCTACTAAAAGCCATTAGAGATGAATGGATAGATATTTTGAACATGATGGGAAAAGGAGATATATCTCAACTTCCACTTCATGATATAGCAGAGCTATGTGTCCATCTCTCAAGGGGAAAATCTAAAACTGGAAAAGGGCCTAGAGATCCTTCTCTCATTAGAGCAAACAAATCTGCAACTGGATCAGTAAGTAGGGCTGAGATTGGCAACATGCTTGATGAATTCAAAACTGATATTTTCTGGAGTCTTAGTGAGCAACTAGACACCCTTAAGATACAAAACAAGCAGAAAGCAGAAGCCGAAGCTTTGGCCATCTTTTGTACAAAATGTAGGAAGAAACATGCTCTAAGGGAATGTCCCTTGGATGCAAAAGTTGTAGAAACATGTATGATTTGTTCAGAAAACCATGAGACCAAGGATTGTCCTTCAATTCCTGGGCTCAAAGCTGTATTTCAAGAAGACCCAAATTCAATTGAGTCTCTCTGTTTTGTTGCAAGGAGACCTTGGCAGGGGCAACAAAATCAAGGGTTTAACAACTCTATGAACTTTCAACCCCCACCAAATTGGAATCCTTGGCAACAACCTTGGTCCCAACCTCAAAATCCTTTTCAATCATGGGTACAAGGTATGCAAAACCTTTATGGGAGATTTGCTCAATTTTATCAATATCCTCAATCTTTTCAAAATCAACAAGCTCCACAACTTCTAAATCAAAATCCACAACTATCATTGCATTTCCACAACAACAACAACCTTCTGAACAGAATCCAAATTCTCAACTCTTACTTCCATTCCAACAGAAGACAAATCAACTACCTTCCCAGCCATTGCCGAACCCCAACAATAAAAACCCTCAAAATGATTACATGGTAGAAGGACAACAATTTCCTACCTATATGATTGTTCCTCTTAATAACGTACAACTCAGATCTGGTAGAGTTTTAGACAAGCCTTATATAGATGCTCAAAAGCAAAGCATTTTTGAGGAAGATTCTCTTGAAGCCAATAAAGGTTCTAAAGCACCTCTTCAAAACCCAAGCACTCAAAAAGAAAAAAGAAAAAGAGTCAACCCCCACAACTCCTATAGTTGAGCAACCTGCATCTTCATCTACACCTCCTTTTCCTGAAAGATTACAAATTGACAAAGGGGTGGAAAAACAAATCTTGTTGCATGACTATGATTTTCTAGATGAATTAAAGAATGTCTGTATCAAGATTCCCTTGTTACAAGCCATTAGAGAGATTCCTATTCTAGCAAAATAAAGGAGTTGAGTCTTAAAAGACCAGGAAGGAAACCAAGAGATATAAGAAGAATCCACCTGGTAGGAAAAATTGCTGATATCATGATGGGAAAAATTACTATGCAGAAGTATGTAGATCCTGGTAGTCCAATTGTCAAAACAAATATCAATGGGGTAGAAATTCCAAATACTTTGATTGATTTAGGGGCTGCTATCAACATTATGAGTAGACAGACTATGGAACAGCTAAAACTTCCTAATCTTCTTTTTACACCTACTTTACTGCAACTTGCAGATCGATCGATTATCAAATCAGATGGTGTATTAGAAGACATTTCAGTCTCTTTAAATTCTTGGGAATATCCAGTAGATTTCATGATTTTAACTCCCAAGAGTAATCTAGGAGGACACCCTCTTATTTTAGGAAGACCTTGGCTAGCCACAGCTGATGCTTTTATCGGTTGTAGCTCTGGGGATATGTATATTTCTGATGGTAATTTGACAAAGAAATTAAATCTGTATCCTCCAGCAAAAGCAATTACGGAAATAGGAGATAATGAATGGGTTGATGATGAGGATACTATACAACCTGTCTTTACCATTTCTGAAATCAGTGAAGATAGTCAAATCCTGAACACATTAGAAAACTTTGAAACATCTTCAGAATATGACCACACACAATTTCAGTTAGATTCTGACATTGAGTATCTATCATCTAGACAAATGTCTCTTTACTCCATGGAAGAGTTTGGTAGTTCCGCCATTGAGATCTTTCCAGGTAAAACATTGAATATCAACAAAAACTTGGAAAAATCACAACAGGGAGAGCTAACCAAAATCTTGCAAAAACATTCTACTGCATTTGCATGGGAATATACTGATATGAAAGGTATTGACCCTAAGACTTGCATTCATCACATCTACATTGAGGAAAAAAGTAGACCAATCAGACAACCTCAGAGAAGGATGAACCCAAACCTTAAGGAGATAGTGAAAGAAGAGCTCCAAAAACTACTCAATGTAAACTTCATTTATCCAATTTCAGATAGCCGATGGGTTTCTCCTTTGGTTATAGTACCTAAAAAGAATGGTAAATGGAGAGTATGCATTGATTACAGGGAATTGAACAAAGCAACTTTGAAGGATCACTTTCCTTTACCCTTTATTGATCAGGTATTAGATACTCTAGCAGGCAAAAAGTACTTTTCATTTTTGGATGGTTTTAGTGGCTATAATCAGATTCAGGTAGCACCTGAAGGTCAAGATAAGACCACATTTACCTGTCCATGGGGAAATTTTGCTTACCAAGTACTTCCTTTTGGATTATGTAATGCACCCACAACATTTCAAAGGGCAGTACTAGGAATCTTTTCTGATCTAATCCATGATTGTGTAGAGGTTTATATGGATGATTTTACAGTTTATGTTGATTCATTTGAAGAGGCATTAGAGAATTTGGAAAAAGTCTTTATAAGGTGTAAAGAATCAAACCTTTAATTGAGTCATGAAAAATGCTTTATGATGTTTACTGAAGGTATTGTTTTGGGACATCATATTTCAGGGGATGGGATTAAAGTTGATAGATCAAAAGTTGAATTCATCTCCAAGTTGCCTATTCCAAATTGTCAAAAAGATGTTAGAAGTTTTCTGGGATTTACTGGATACTATAGAAGATTTATCGAAAACTTCACCAAAATAGCATCTCCACTCTTCAAATTACTTACAAAATACTGTGAATTCAAATGGGATCCTGATTGTCAATCTGCATTTGAAACTTTGAAAACAAGAATATCTGAAGCACCCATTTTGAGAGGGCCAAATTGGAAACTTCCTTTCCACATTTCTACAGATGCTTCGGATACAACTCTAGGAGCTGCGTTGGGTCAAAAGGATTTAGTTCCTTATGCCATTTACTACACCAGTAAAAATTTGACTCCCACTGAGTTGAACTATACTGTGACTGAAAAAGAGTTCTTAGTTGTTGTTCATGCAATCAATAAGTTTAGACATTATATATCAGGCTATGAAACTTTTGTCCATACTGATCATTCTGCAATTAGATACCTAATGAACAAACCTGTTACTAATGGAAGAGTTACAAGATGACTCTTACTTTTACAAGAATTCAATATTACTGTATTGGATAGACCAGGGAAACAAAATACAGTAGCTGATTTCTTGTCTAGGATCCAAAATACTAATGAAGATTCTCCTGTAGAGGATAAGTTTCCAGATGAATATTTATTTGCAGTAACTACTAAGACTCCTTGGTATGCAGATATTGCTAACTATTTGGTTACAGGGAAGCTACCTCCACATTTATTTCCTAGTGAAAAAAGAAGAATTATTCAGGAGAGTTCAAATTATTCATGGATTTCTAACGAATTGTTTAAAACAAGGCTAGATTGTGTGATCAGAAGATGTGTTCGGGAAGATGAAATGCCTGACATCCTCAAGGCATGTCATGATGAACCATGCGGTGGACACTTTGCTGACAAAAGGACGGCCTATAAAATCCTTTCTTTAGGATATTATTGGCCTTCCCTCTTCAAAGATACGAAACAATATGTCAGAAGGTGTGACAGCTGCCAAAGAGTAGGGAAACCAACTCTTTCAAATGAAAAGCCATTACAACCACAGGTACTCATCGAACCCTTTGAAAAATGGGCTTTAGATTTCATTGGACCCACTAATCCACCATCTAAATAGAAGAAGTATATATTGGTATGCACTGATTATGTCACTAAATGGGTAGAAGCCAAAGCATTACTTTCTGCTACTGAAAATTCAGTTGTTAATTTTCTTTATGAGGATATTTTTACTCGTTTTGGTGTCCCAATAGAAATTGTGACAGATCAGGGAAGTCAATTTACATCTAACTTGATGGAGAAGCTGATGGAAGAATACAAAATCAAGCACAGAAAATCTACTCCTTACCATCCGCAAGCAAATGGCCAAGTGGAGTCTACAAACAAAGTTATTGAGAACATCATCACCAAAACTATTCATCTACACAGAAGAGATTGGGCAGAAAGGCTTCCTGAAGCCTTGTGGGCCTACAGAACTACATATACAATAGGACATTCTCCCTATGAACTCGTTTATGGGAAAGAAGTCCTGCTCCCCATTGAGTTTTAATTCAAGACTTTCAAGATGGCAGTTCAGTTGGGGATGAATCTATCAGAAGCCCAAAAGCACAGAATGGAGTAGCTGAATGAGCTAGATGAGCTCACGTAAGAAGCAATTTTAAGAACTGATCTAGTTCAACATCAAAGAGATAAGTGGCATAACAGATACATCAAAGAGAAAAGTTTCAAGAGGGAGATTGGGCACTACTATTTGATTCAAAGTTTGAAGACTTCAAAGGTAAATTTCAGACCCATTGGCTTGGGCCATATGAGATTGACAAAGTCTTTAGCAATGGAGCGGTAAGAATCAAGACCATTGATGAATTTCAAACTCCTCTTATTGTGAATAGCCACAGATTGAAAATTTATCATAAGCCACTCTCAAAAGAGGAATTTGTCAAAATGTTTCAAGAGAATTCTGCAATAAGGCTAGTGAAGAAGAATCCTTCTTCCCCACCAGCCTAGCCTTTGTTTCTTTCAGTCAAAAAAAAAAAATTTTAAAATTGTATAAGCCTGAAAACCAATCACTGATTGGCGGTCTTATACAGAAAATGTAGAGTGAAAATCAGGGACACCTGACACTATATTTTCCAAAAACATTTCTCTCCTTTTTTTTCCATCTTCACTCCACTTCATTTGCCATCCCACTCCATCTCCATCTCATTTTCATTTCACTTCACTCCGCTTCATCTCACTCCCTTTCATTCATTTCATTCCATTTCATCAATAAATGTCTCTTTCAGGACCATTTTCACTTAATTAGTTATTATCTAACTATCTTTGTTCAACCAAGTGGGTTCTGTGTCAGTTTCCGCAGCTGGAAGCAGTTTCCGCAGCCAGAAGCAGTTTCCGCAGCCACCACTCTGTTTTTCAAATTTACAGTCAAAATGTTAGTGCAATAATCATGAAAATGCAGGTGTGACTGAGCATATGCTATGAAGACATGGAGCATCTCCAGACATCAATAAAGAGCAGTTGGTTAAAAGCTAATGGACAACAAATGACAAGGTTCCCAAAGGTATGAGCAAAAATTTCTTTCAAATAGCAATTGAAGGCACAATTTTGCATAGTTGTCAAACCATAAAAGCTCTACTATGTGCAATGATTATCACAATAGCTCCATTACCCATTACCATCCCACGACATTATTCCGCACACCATGCATTTATTCCTTAACGATCTTATGATTGATTTTCGGGTTTAAACTCATAGCCGACTGCACTTTCATACACCACTTGTAATCATGAGATGTGACCTATTTCACTACGACTCCTCTCCACTACATTTTCCACAGCCATTCATTAAAAGTGTAACATGTCGTACGCAGTCGTTCAATTCAAAATCCCGACTCCTCTCCATTTCCTTACCATTCTGTTAAGACCATCTTTTTCACATACGTCTGCACTTCATTTTGTGAACTCACCTCGGCTACTCATCCTCTGTTTCCGCTTGCAGTTCCGGAACATTCCCGTTACCCGTTATCCTCCAATTGTAGCCATTGTGTTCTTGCCATAAATCCTGCAACCGAGCCACCTTACCTCTGCTAAACCCTCACACGCAATTGAATTCTCAGTTGAATTTCAAAACAGAGGAAAGGATGGGACGATTACTAAGGGCAGAACCGGAAGGACCTAAATATTTAGAAGGTTACCCTCAAGCAAAAGATTTGCTGAAGAAAGCAAAATGGTTACGCTTCATCCAGAAATTTAAGGGCCATAACAAGGAGGTAACGAAAGCTTTTGCACGGTCTTTCCACGACCAGATGGTGGAAATTGGAGACTTAAAGCTCACAGTCATTGAAGCAACAGTAGCAGCTGCCACAGACTTTCCCCAAGAAGGTGAGTGATGGTTTAAAAACAAAAGTGTGGACGAATAGGCATGGAGAATTATGCTATGTAACCCAGGTATGGACGTTACTATGTTTACAAAAGGAATTCCTGTTCATGCATTGAAAGAAGAATGGGCCAGCCTACTGCTAATTATCCAAAAGTTTATTGCCTGCGAAGGACGCTTTGGTTCAATGTACATGTACCATGCTAGGTTATTAATGAACTTCTTAGAGAGTCAAACTCTTAATTTGCCTTATTTCTTACTGCTGAGTTTGAAAAAGATGAGTACCACAGTCAAAAAGCACATAGGAAATATAGAACCTCATCTATATCATCATGGACTTGTAAGGATTCTCATTGAAGACCAACTGAAGAAAAACAAAGATACCTCGGAACAATTCTTAGTAAGAAATTACTTTCAAGAGCCATCTGAGGCACCTAAAAGTAGTACACCAAAGACACCGACAAGGAGTAGGAGAAAAGAAAAGAGTGCCATAGTCCAAGACTCTCCTATTACCAAAACTCAAGAAGTTGGTCAAAAATAAAAGGAGAACAGAACTAAAAACAAGTAACAGAGAAAATTGAAAGGCAAAAGAAACATAGAAGAAGTCTACCAATCACCTGAGCCATCTATAGAGGAAGACTATCAAACATTGTCCGAGAGACTAGTGCATCTTCAAAAACAGGCTGCTACAGCAAAGAAAAAGGAAAAAGGAAAACAGAGCATAGAAGAAGGGAGTACTAGTCCACCGTATTTAAGAAGAAGCAATAGGCTTAGAGGAAGGGAGAGTAAAACACAAGTAAAACGGCCCCACTTCATTGAATTTTGTGGGGAAACACCCGAGAAACCTCCAGCTGGCCGTAGTCCACCTCGTCTGATCTGAATGGAAAATGGCATCAACCCATGGTACTCATCCACCCATATTATTCATCGACCCATGGAATTTACCCATGGTATTGTAAATAGCATCCGCTCGTGGTATTGTAAAATCCACCCATGGTATTCATTCACCCATGGAATTTACCCATGGTATTGTAAATGGCATCTGCCCGTGGTATTGTAAAATCCACCCATGGTATTCATTCGCCCATGGAATTGACCCGTGGTATTCTAACTGAAAAATACTATAAGTAACAAGTCACATTTTGTAAAAGGACAGATTGTCCACCACAATGTAGCCTTTACAGTTATTATCGGTTTTAATAAAAAAGTTTCTTTGTGGTTTTGCTTATTGGGCATTCTCCTATTTTTCTTCTGGCAATGCAAGTTCTCAGATCTTGGGGGTCTCTCCTCCCAAGATCCATTTCAATCTTTTAGATCTTGGGGGCCTCCTCCCAAGATCCAGATCAGTCATTCTCCTATTTTTCTTCTGGCAATGCAAGTTTTCAGATCTTGGGGGTCTCTCCTCCCAAGATCCATTTCAATCTTTTAGATCTTGGGGGCCTCCTCCCAAGATCCGGATCAGTGGTATCAGAGTAGGTTATGATTCCATGGGAACGAGGGTTTGATGCATGTTTCAGTTTCAAATTTTGCAGCAATATTCAACAAACTTCAGGCATGTGCTACAACCTCCACAGAACACTTTCTTGGGTCAAGCAGGAAGAATTTTTCTTTTTTCATTTTTTTGCAGGATTTTTTTTTGGCGGCGACTTTGCAGATCAGATCTGAAACATTTGGTACAAAATTTACAAAATCAAATACCAGATCTGGATTCCTCTCGAAAAATCACCCAATTTAAAAAAAAAAAAAAGGGTCAAATCGGAGTTCGGATGTGGGAGATATTGCTGATTTAAAATCAGTTATTTTATCAGAATTTTTGTGACAGCGGAACTGTTGCAGCACAAATCTGAGATCTCAGAGTGCCCAGATAAGGATTTCCATCACTTGGGAAGATGCAAAATGGTCCTTCTGCTTCCAAAAATAGGTTATAATAAATATTCTGAGTTATATTGGTCGAGTTATGTCCATTTTAATTCTGGAGCAGCATTCAGAGTGGGTTTCCATTGGAGACGTGCCCTCCCACCCCACTTTAGTAGGCACCTGCTTCACATTCATCAGTTTCAACATAGCAGCAATCGGCTTGGGTTATTTGGAGATGTGCCCTCCCACCCCAGGCTATGTAGGCACTTGCTACTTCATCAGCAACCAACATCACGGTTGTGGGTCATCCACAAACCCACACTTCATCGAAGTCCATTTGCTAGGCCGTACACTGTTAGTATCACAGTTGGTCACAAGCATTACAGGGTATCTCTATCCTCGGATCTTCGTTCTTCATGGTTATGGGTCATCCACAAACCCACAGTTCATCGAAGTCCATTTGCTAGGCCACACACTGTCAGAATCACAGTTGGTCACAAGCATTACAGGGTATCTCTATCCTCGGATCTTCATTTATCAGGGTTTTGGGTTAACCACGTAAAACCCTTATCTTCAGTGGATCTTCATATTCAACAAAGGCTTTGCAGGAGAGAACTTTACGCAATGGGGACCATTGCTTCTTAAGGAGGGAGGAATGATCTAAATGGAAAATGGCATCAACCCATGGTACTTATCCACCCATATTATTCATCGACCCATGGAATTTACCCATGGTATTGTAAATGGCATCCGCCCGTGGTATTGTAAAATCCACCCATGGTATTCATTCACCCATGGAATTTACCCATGGTATTGTAAATGGCATCTGCCCGTGGTATTGTAAAATCCACCCATGGTATTCATTCACCCATGGAATTGACCCGTGGTATTCTAACTGAAAAATACTATAAGTAACAAGTCACATTTTGTAAAAGGACAGATTGTCCGCCACAATGTAGCCTTTACAGTTATTATCGGTTTTAATAAAAAAGTTTCTTTGTGGTTTTGTTTATTGGGCATTCTCCTATTTTTCTTCTGGCAATGCAAGTTTTCAGATCTTGGGGGTCTCTCCTCCCAAGATCCATTTCAATCTTTTAGATCTTGGGGGCCTCCTCCCAAGATCCGGATTAGTCATTCTCCTATTTTTCTTCTGGCAATGCAAGTTTTCAGATCTTGGGGGTCTCTCCTCCCAAGATCCATTTCAATCTTTTAGATCTTGGGGGCCTCCTCCCAAGATCCGGATCAGTGGTATCGGATTTAGACAGGAACGCAATAGATTACAGAGATAACCATAAATACAGAGATGCAGCGGAAATAATACTTCATTTCATTAATGGAAAATACTGAAATATGCTTACAACCAGAAATGGAAATAAACCAGCTAGGGTGATGGTAGCTTATCTCTGAGAAGAGATGTGGTGGCTACATGCCTCTGAACTGTTTGGAACTGTATTACAATAAGGCTCGAAGGCCTATTTATTGTTGAGAAACAATGGAAAACCCTTCACATCCCGAAACCTAAGCCTAGAAGATGAAATGTCAAATTGTGGACCCCATTTGGGTAAATTGGTACATCAATTTCCCGGGGTCGTAACTTTGGCATACGATCCCCGTTTGACGCGTACGATAGCTCGTTAGAAAGATCTATCCGAGTACTACCACTTTGGGAGGCAACATGGGTCTATTGACCCATGTTGCCCCAGATTCCCAAAAAAACGTCATTTAGGGCCTGAAAACGGCTTCGGAAGTTCAGGACCTGAAAAACTGCTAAAAATAGTAAATTGTGCTACAATTTAGGAAACTGAAAAAGCTGAAAGAGACAGTTGTGCGGGTCCAAATGGGATAGGTGGGTGGCCACCAACATCCACCTGGATCATTCCTCCCCCCTTAGGAAGCAATGGTCCCCATTGTGTTGAGTTCCTCCATCTGCTGAACTTGTCCTGCAATCTCTGATGTGTCCAGTGATGGTGGGAAGCATGGTCGACGATAGTCCATATTGAACATTTGGTGTAGGCAAAGGAATGGAGGAATGATGTGCTCCAAAGCATTGTTCCCCATAGCCTTGGTACTGCTGTAAGGACCATGTCGGAGTGGTCTGAGCTTCTGATGGGTTCTGGTAAGGCGTTCTTTTTGTCGATGCAACCAGACTTTGTTGCCCACCTGAAACTTGTGTGGTACCCATGTGGGTGAGGAGAAGTTGTTCCTGTGTTTTGTCATGACCGTATCCCTTTGTTGTTGCTGCTGCATGGAGGAACCCTTTGTTGGGGTCATGGATGTAGCAACGATCTTCCCCTTATTTTGGGAGTGAGCCAGACAGATGAATTTCCTGGTCTGTGAGATGAGCTTGCTGCCTTTCTTAGCAGTGATCAAAGAGGTGGCGGTAGGTGGGGCTGCCTCTGGTATCCTGTATAATGAATCACCCAAAGAAATAATAACAACGCGAGGCCTTGACTCATACACAGCATGTCGCCTCTACAAGTATGGCTGGCCTAATAGTACATCACAAACATCCAGAGGTGTAACATCACACAATACCTCGTCTGTGAAGGGCTTGATGATGTATGGAAAGCGGCACTGTTGGCGAACTTTCAGATCTCGTCCTTCGTGAAGCCACCCGATACTGTACGGCTGCGGGTGTGGTGTATTCGGTAGGCCCAACCGCTTCACGACCTCTGCTGAAATGAGGTTCTTTTGGCTGCCACTGTCGACAATGAATTGCAGCGGCGAACCCTTCACCCACATCTGTGAGTGGAAAAGACGCTCCCCCTCTTCTGGATCTGCAGGTTCATTCTTCTGGATCTTGGCAGTGGCAACAGTGGCGCTGGGATCTGCATCAATGATCTGCTTCCCTTTGCCATTCCCCTTGTCAAGTTCTGGCTCAGGGTCAGAACATGCATCTGATTCAGAAGCCTTCAACTCAGCCACCAACGACTGCTTGGTCCGACACTCACTTGTGTTATGAGTGGGACTCTTGTGGAACTCACACCACTTTCCTGTGTCCTTCTTCGGCTTCGTGGTGTTGTTCTTTTCTTGCAGCTTCGACGGGTTGTCTTGGGTCACCCCGCCTTGGCTTTGTCCTTTGGGCTTCGGATTTGCAGATCCAAAGTCTCGCTTCTTCTGTTTGAACTTTTGCTCGATTTTGACAGCGTATCAGTATGCTGTGCCGAGTGAGGGGATGTTCAAGAACCCCATCTCTTCTTGGATGTATTTGTGCAGGCAGCCGCGGTATTTGAGTACTAGATGCAACTCAGAATCTTTTATACCCAACTGTGTGCGAAGGGTATGAAAAATGTTTGTGAACTCTGGCACATCTTGGTCTCGTCCCTGCCGCAGTGTGGTCCATTCCACTGATCCGGATCTTGGGAGGAGGCCCCCAAGATCTAAAAGATTGAAATGGATCTTGGGAGGAGAGACCCCCAAGATCTGAAAACTTGCATTGCCAGAAGAAAAATAGGAGAATGACTGATCCAGATCTTGGGAGGAGGCCCCCAAGATCTAAAAGATTGAAATGGATCTTGGGAGGAGAGACCCCCAAGATCTGAAAACTTGCATTGCCAGAAGAAAAATAGGAGAATGCCCAATAAACAAAACCACAAAGAAACTTTTTTATTAAAACCGATAATAACTGTAAAGGCTACATTGTGGCGGACAATCTGTCCTTTTACAAAATGTGACTTGTTACTTATAGTATTTTTCAGTTAGAATACCACGGGTCAATTCCATGGGCGAATGAATACCATGGGTGGATTTTACAATACCACGGGCAGATGCCATTTACAATACCATGGGTAAATTCCATGGGTGAATGAATATCATGGGTGGATTTTACAATACCACGGGCGGATGCCATTTACAATACCATGGGTAAATTCCATGGGTCGATGAATAATATGGGTGGATGAGTACCATGGGTTGATGCCATTTTCCATTCAGATCATCGTCCTTAGCCAAGTATTGAAACTAGTCCTCCACATGTTGATGAAAGCCCTTCTTGGCCAGAGTTAGAAAGCAGTCCTCCTCCTCCACAAGACTTTGAAGCCAGTCCAAGAAAAACACCCGAAATAGATCCAAGTCAACAAGAGGTGTATGACTACCTCGAATATTTAGAAAATATAGCTGCAGGTCCGAGTACCACTCTGCCCCACATGACACAAGATGCACAAGTCCAATCCTTAAAGCAAGAAGTGTTTGAATTAGAGGTCCTAAACAAGCATATTAAGCAGGAAAATGAAGCACTTAAGGAGCAGAGAAAAGTGGATAAAATTATTCATGATATTACTATGCTTCATTTGGGACTATGGCAAAAGAAGAACAAGAAACTAAAGAAAAAGTGCAGAAAGTTGAGCAGAGAATTAATCAATCTCAAATTCAGATGTCTGATAAGGAAACCCAGGATGGTGGTAACACCAAGAAAGAAGAGAAGAGGACTGGATGTCCTAGCAGAGGCTTCAGAACATATGGATTAAAGGGGAATGACTAAAATTTTGGTTGCATGAGGACATGCAACACCTTCACAGTGGGGGTATGTTGAGTCCCAAACTTGCATCTTCCCTATACACCTTTTCAGCCTTCTTTTCCATCTACTTGACCTACCAAGCTGTCAAATCATTGCATATTAGTTTAAAAAGAGCTTATAAAATGGTTTCCTAACTATGTCTTGTGACTATTGTTTGATTTAGATTTTTTTTCAATCAGCTACGGAAACTTGTCACTGTCTGCAGCCAGCTCAAGTTTCCGCAGCCATTTTGTTGAAGACTATGTTACATGTGTCCACTGGAGAATCCGACCACATGGGAAAGCTGCAAATGACATGTACATGGAGCGTGTCCCCTTGGTTCAGCCGAATCACTCACAAATAGCCATGGTCAAGAACGGTCAAAGGAGTGGTCAAACCAAGAGTTTTGTGGTGGCACGACTCTGTTTTTACCACGTGAAGTTTTGCGTGGCAAGTTCCTCAATCTTCGGAGGTATGCTAACACCTGTGGATCAATCCGTGAACCAAATCGAACAGCCACCACTCCATAGATTTATTTGTCACGGCTACCATACTGCTGGATCTCAGGACGTGGATGTTTACGTGTCTGTTTGACAGCGCAGAATTTAGGAATCAGTTATAGCATCTTCAATTATAAATAACGCGTTATCATACGCTTGATAGCTAGCTTTTTACATGTAATCTTGATTGTTTTTACGAGCCCACTGTGCCGTGCTCTATCTTTATGTTTTGACTGCACTTTAATATATGAGAAGACATCGTTCTTAAGTTCAATTTGTGACTGGGAATTGATTGGCCGAGGTTGTAGAGGGCCCCTGTACACCAAGGCTCTGTATCTACTATATAGTTTCTTACTTGCTTTCATTATGTCACTTATTTCATAATCGTTTGCTTGTATATTATTGATGTTAACCACTGTCCATATTTTCTTTTATGTTTTCTCATGATTGTTAGCTGATCAGTGCTTTTCTTTCAGGTTCTTGTAGGCAGCCTGGGCAATTTACATAGTTTTAATGACTAATAACACGAAATCATCTTGTCCTTTCTGCTGATTTATTTTCTGAGTTTTAATTCCAGCATTTTCATTTCTTTTAGTTCTGCTTTGCTCATTTACTTTTATGCAATTTAGATATCATATTACTCCATTTGTTTATGATTACCTTCCTATAGCCAAGCGACTCAAATAGTGAGGAATCAGAATATTAGTTGATGTAGTATGATTTAGTTTACTTTTCTGCAAGTTAGTGATTAGATTACTTATGTCATTTTCAGGGATTGAAGTATGAATGAGTAGTTTAATCTTAGTTTCATTTTATGCAATTTCATTTCTTGCAATTTAGATATCAGATTACTCAATTTGTTTATGATTACCTCCTATAGCCAGAGCGAGTCGAAAGGTGAGGGGTCATAATATGAGTTGAAGTAGTGTGATTTAGTTTTCTTTGCTTACAGTATTTGAATTGCTTTGAGTTCAGTTTTTATTTTCTTTTTATATAGCAGTAAGGATACTGGGCTTCATTGTCACTAGTTCACTGTCTTGGTACATTTTTATTTTCTTTTGGGAATTGATTTCATCACAACAAGTTTTGTAGCCTTTTTGAGAACTTTAAAGTTTGGAAAATCATTGTAGAAATCACCATTGCCATCCATACTTGACTTTCAATTCTGCCATTTCACATTAGGGAATCAACAGAAGATAAACCCAGAAACAAACCAAAAAACTCAAAAACGACAAAGAACTAAGAAATCGGTTATCTTGCATATAAAGTGCACTTCACTTCAGCAGTTTACGACTCTCGGGTTGACATTTTAAATAGCAATTTAGGACACACTAAATTGACCAAAAATTTTGGCGTCGTTGCCGGGGAAGTGAAACTAGGTAGCCAATTTAAAAAAAAAAAATTCAAGGAAGGTAAAAATTGATAACTTCTCAAAGTATGCTCTCCTCTTGCACCTAGTGTGATCTGGAGGATCAGAAAAGAGAGTTATTGGTTTAATAATTTCTTGAGTATGCTCTCTTCTTGCACCTAGAGTGACCTGGAAGATTAGAAAGAGAATTATTAGCCCGACTTGAAGAAAAATAAAAATGACATGCATAGAGCAAGAGATTATAGGGGAAGGTTTTTAGCTAGGGCCAAGAGTTCGATTTTTACAACTCCATCTACTTCAAGGAATAAACAAGAAACACCTCCATCATCTCCAACTTACACTCCTAGCCTTAGGATTCCTGGAATTCAAGAGGCAGTAGTAATATCATAGTAACTCTTCGTCATGTGTTTACCTTGGTTGGTTAGTTACTTGGGTAGATGTGGGAGGAGGGTGTTACAAAGTGGTATTAGAGCATGGTTAAACACTTGGACTGGATGGGCATAATGTGTTTGTCATGAATTCATGTAGGTTATATATGTGCTTGCTATGTATGCATGGTAGTTCAATTTTATAGTTCTGTTGCCATGTAGGAGTTAATGATGTTGTTGTTGGGATGTTTTTGTCATGAATTCATGTCAGTTGTATATGCATTTGTTATGCATGTCGGTGTCTATATGTTCTTATGCATGTATTGTCATGGTTATGGTTATGCATGTATATTAGGTCAGAGATGCATTGTGATGGTCATTGTTGTGGCCTTGCGTCATCATGATGCTATTGTGTTGGCTGAGATAGAGCAGGAGATGTAGACTATCAGATTGAGGTTGCAGCACTAGACTTTGGGGGTAAGAGCCGATCGTCTTACATGTATTGTATGTTTGGCATGCATGTATGTTAGTTAATGGATTGTTATATGCATTAGGTTTATATAAATGTTTGTCATTTTATTGTGTTGTGGTTACATGCATGGTAGATGATAGTGAATCAGTGTGGTCATATGCACATGTGTCAAATAGTCTTGAATGATAGTAACTTATTGTTATATGCATTGTTGTTGTTGTTTTATGTTAGTTAACTTGATGATTATGTTATATGTTGTCGATGAGTATGTTAAATGTTTACTTGTTGTTGTTATACGTTAGTTAACTTGACAATTAGCCTGGTTATTTCATTAAGATATTGATGTTGTATGTATCATGTTGACCTGGATTGGTCTGTGCAGATGGTTATGATTATGACATTCAGGTATGAGATGATATATTTGTGATATTGTGTTGTACTAATCTAGACTGACTATGCATATGTGATTGTTATGCATGAATGACAATTGTTTATGAGTTTATGATGTGAACATGTTAGCTAGTTATTGTTATGGATATCATGACCTTATTTATGTTGAGTTGATGTGGTGTGAAGTTATATCGTGCTAATCTAGATTGATTGTGCAAACAAGATATCCTCCCCTAAGATACATTAAGATATGAGTTTTCTTATGTCGTCTATTTGGTTTGTCTAGCATGTTATGTTTACAAGTTATCTGAATGTTTGATTAATTGCATGATATGGTATGTTTATGAAAGATTGCACGAATGAATGCTTTGAATACAGGAAGTATTATTAACCCTAATCTTGTCTAACATTATGTGGATATGTGCTAGATTCATGAACATGTATTTGACATGTATATTAGTTAGTTTTTGGTTATAGATGGATCCGTCAAGGAATTGGAGTCCCTTGAGAGATGGCATGGACGTGCTTGGTTACAAGGCAATGTGCTTGGCACAACAAGATAAGGTAATTGGTGTGTTGTTGTGTATATTTATGCACAGACAGTTATGTGTTTATGGCAATATGATGTAGGGGATTGCATGGAAATAGAAACTACCATGAATCCTTGAAGAAGGCTTAGGTTGAGATTTCCCTTGGAATCATTGGGAACCATTGGGATTGAGTCATGGTGTTCATTGCTAGTCTTGTGCTTTGGTATTTTGTGATTTTTTGCGCTTGATTAGTGGCTTCATTTGTTTTTGGTGCAAGGCCTTTCCACTTTGTTTGTGGTGTCATATTGTTATTGGTTTTCATGGTTTTCTTCTTGTTTGTTTCTTGTTCTTGCCTTTTATGTTTTGAGGGTCTTGTGAATTGTTTGGGAAAACATAAAGTCAATGGAGCTCGAGGAGAGCTTTGTAAAAACCCAACGGGTAATGTAAGGCCTGGATGAACCCTGGTGCATGTATAAGGGAAACTGAAGGTAAGAGTATGACAACTAGTTGGATTCGTTAAGTCCATTGATGTAAATGGATGGTGGTAGGAAAGTCATGAGAAAAGAAAATAGGAAAGGTAAAGTAAATGGATTTGAGGTGTCATATTCCTTCGCTAAGTTGGGAATTGTTGTTCTCAATGTTGTGCATGTTGTGCACAGATAAAGGGAGTTATCTTAACCTAGACCTTATGTTATTTGGTAATTATGTTGTGATCATGATTATGTTGATGTCTATATATGTATACATGTATGTATGTATGTCATTATCTAACAGGGTTGTTAGAAATCATGATTTTTTAACGCTAATATTTGTATGTATATATGTATGTCATTTTCTGACGAGATCATGGTTGTTTTATCTTTATATGTAGATGTATGCATGTATGTATCTATGTAAATGTTTGACAGGTTGCTAGGCATCATTCTTGTGGAGGAATGATTGCTTATGCAGGTGACTGACATGAAGAATTTACTGGTTTATGAGGAATCAAGTGGGAAGACTAGTCATGAAAAATCTACAAGGTCAATATCATGTGGATATGAATTGATATTGTATGCTTGTATTATGCCTATGCTTACGTTATGGACATGTAATGCTGAAAGATACATCAACGAAATGAAAACAACGTGATCCGTGACATGATAGGATAAGCATGGATGATGGAGAGACACTAGAAGTAAGGTTGCTTGGTAGAGACAATGTGGTTTTGGATGTGCAATGCTACTGTTGTGTATATGTTGTGCATATTGTATATTCAGTGATTGTACCTATGATGTTGTGTACCTGTTGTATATATGGTGTTGTGTGCATATTACATATGTAGTGCTAGGCATATATGGTGCTATGTACATGTAGGATATGCAGTGTTGTGTACATATTTTACTATGCACATGATGGATATGCGGTGTTGTGTGCATATGGTGATGTGCGCATGTTGGATATGTGGTGCTAGGTACATATGGTGCTATGTACATGTTGTATATGCAATGCTATGTACATATGGTGTTGTGTGCATGTTGTACATGTGGTGCTATGTACATCTGGTGTTTTCTGCATGATTGTACATGTGGTGTTGTGTGCATGTTGTACATGTGGTGCTGTGTGCAAGTGGTGTTGTGTACATGTGGCATTGTGTACATGTGGTGTCATGTACATGTCATGCATGCGATGTTGTGTACATGTGGTATTGTGTACACATTGTACATGTGGTGTTGTGTAGGTGGTGTCGTGTACATGTGATGTTGTACACACATTGTGCAGGTGGTGTTGTGTACAAGTGGTATTGTGTACATGTTGTACATATGGTACTGGTGTACTTTTGGTATTGTGTGCATGTCATACATGTTCTATTGCAGGCATGCAGTACTATGTATGTGCATTGTGTAGTTGTAGCATCGCGACATGTGTATTCGTTATGTTGTACTGTATGTATGTATATGTTTTGTGTTGTCTTGTACACTAGATGTACATGTATGTATTGTGTTGTGTTGTACACCAAATGTAGGTGTATGTATTGTGTTGTGTTGTACATCGGATTTAGGTGTATGTATTGTGTTATGTTGTACACCGGATGTAGGTGTATGTATTGTGTTGTGTTGTACATCGAGTGTAGGTTTATATGTTGTATATCAGGTGTAGGTGCATCTATTGTATGGTGTTGCATGTCATGTGTGGTTGTATGTGATGTTGTACACACATTGTGCAGGTGGTGTTGTGTACAAGTGGTATTGTGTACATGTTGTACATATGGTACTGGTGTACTTTTGGTATTGTGTGCATGTCATACATATTCTATTGCAGGCATGCAGTACTATGTATGTGCATTGTGTAGTTGTAGCATTGCGACATGTGTATTCGTTATGTTGTACGGTATGTATGTATATGTATTGTGTTGTCTTGTACACCAGATGTACATGTATGTATTGTGTTTTGTTGTACACCAAATGTAGGTGTATGTATTGTGTTGTGTTGTACATCGGATTTAGGTGTATGTATTGTGTTATGTTGTACACCGGATGTAGGTGTATGTATTGTGTTGTGTTGTACACCGAGTGTAGGTTTATATGTTGTATATCAGGTGTAGGTGCATGTATTGTATGGTGTTGCATGTCATGTGTGGTTGTATGTGTGTGGTGTACACTATGTGTATGTGTACATGGTTGAAGAGAAGGCACCTGGTGGTTATCGGGTGTGGAAAACGATCCAGTGTGCATACAAAAAGGATCGATTAAAGGATAAGTATCAATATTTTATTTCATTTTTAATTATGCATGTGATCTATGACTCTAATTTATGATAATTACATCTGATATATGATTTTGAGCTATGATGGTTATGTTTTGAGCTAACTAGATGTGATATGTTTATACATGATGATTTGATCAAACAACTAGTTTGACATGTTGTGATAGGAAGTAAACAAAATTGCAAGTGTACCTCGTTGACAAGCTACCAATGAGGTATGATTTGGCTTTATTTCAATTTATTTTGAATCTAATGGAAATTATGTGCTTGGCACATGAAAGCATGCAATGCCCAGTTTGGGGTGGTTGAAACTGACTGCAAGAATTAATAGTGTTAGTGAAAGGAATTGAAATTGGCAGAAGTATGATGGTAAAGCACTTTTGGATCAGGGCCATTATGGGACACTGGTACCCAATAGTGTCCATTGATTTCCATGAGCATGCTATGACCAATATGATGGTTTTGAGGCAGGGATATTCCTTGGTTTTTGGACCTTCCGATGCGAGGAAACCTTGCTAGGGGACGGATTTCCTGGGATGGGGTTGCTAGCGGAACTTGGAAGGTGTGTGAGTATACGGAAGGGGGTGACCAGATTGCCCGAGGGACTATGTAGCATAGAAGGGAAGGTTGTGGATGGATTTGTTTTGGTCGTTAACATTTCTAGATGGAATCACATGCACATTGGGAGTGCATCATGGAACAATAAGCTTGTAACTATTCATTGAGAGGACAAGCGACGAGAGGATTGTAGCGCTGGACATTGGATGTGGACTTTGACTTTGGCAGTGAATTTTGGATTTCCTAGGAAGGAGGTGAATCCTGGTACTACTTTGATTGTGGAGGTGTGAGCCTCTGGATTCCCTTGTTGTTGATGCAGGCATAATATCCTTTATTTGTTGGTTGAGAAAATGTGCATATGTGTATATTATTTTAAATACTATATCAAGCTAGATTTGTAAAAATCCATAAACAATATGGTTATTTGCTGGTTGAAGGAAGTGTGCATGAGTATATGTGGTTGTTATTGTAAATACTGTAATGATCTATGTTATAAAGCTCCAGTAAGCAACATGCTTTTCATGTTTTCAACATTGGTCATTGTAAACACTGCAACGAGCTGTGTTATAAAGCTCCATTGGTACTATGTCTTGTTTGTCAACAGTCTTGCTAGTTGTAGGTTTCATTGAACATCGAGGATGGTGTTCCTCCAAGGAGGAGGCTTCTATAACAACCCTGGTTAAATTTTTTTATGTAAAAATATTTAAGACCACAATCATGGGACATGTATTCCAAGATGAATGATGGGAGAAACATCCTAGCGAGTGTTCATTTTGGTTTATTATGGCAAAAAGAAATTGGCAAAGCCAATGGCAAAGGTTTTGGGAAGGCACGAGGCATTAATTGGCATTTTATTTATGAAAATTATGGAAATAAGGAGAAAAGGAAGGTGAAAGGTCACAAGTTGCATGTGAGGAGGAAAATGAAGTAAAACAATGGAAAATGAAGAAATTAGAGGCCTCATTAATAAAAAGGCTTTTGAGGATCAGTTGGTAACCTTTTGATAGGTTTTGGTGGAGCTCTCTTCTATTCTCTCTCTCTCTCTCATACTCTTAGACACTTAGAGTTTCTTGGAGCACTCTTGGAGGAGTGTGAAATACTTGGAATTTGGAGCAATAAGGAAAAGGAAAAGAAGGAAAGCGCAAGAGGACATCGGGATCAGTAGCTACAACGGGTTTTTCTTTGAGGTATCAAGTTGAATGTATGTTTTCCTCACTAGTTTTGGCATGCACAACATTTGCATGTGGTTTCTTGGTTATGATTTGTCATTGGCATGAAGGATCGTCTGGATTGACAATGGATTTGCCTAGCCTTACCAATTCCTGGATAGCCATGGTGTTGTGGGTTTTACTTTTGTTTTCTGGTTGGTTTTCTTGTTCCTATGGCTGTGGGTTGAGTTATTAGTTCCTGGAGCCTTGGTTGGAAAAATGCTCATGAAGCCCTGTAATGGCATGGGTTGAGTTACTAGTCCTGATGCCTTGGTTGGACAAATGCTTTGGAGCCCGAAAATAGCTGTGGGTTGAGTTACTAGTCCTGGAAGTTGAGTTGGAACAAACGCTTTGGAGCTTTGAACAACTTGGGTAGAGACCAATCTGGTGATGATTAGTGATGTTTGACCGTGAGGTGGAATCATTGGTTGAGGGTTGAGGTGGTTTGATTTTGATGGATTTGTCTCATGAGATCCCACATTCATGCTTGGAATATGGCATGGGGGTGTTTGGCTGAAGAGAGATTTGGTTCAGCCAATCTATATTGGGTGGAACGTGGAAGTCCCAAACCTGGTTGACTTTTGCATATGTTAATAAGAACTTCTTCCTTTGGTATATTCATCAGTAAAGGTACTTTATGTTATGTGGCTTTGATGGTCATTTCTTCATTGATATATCTGTAGTTATTTACTGGTTATAAGCATGTTTTATGACAGTGATGATGTATGACTATCATCATGTTTTGATGTGTAAATTAATGAAAAATGAATATGTGACCTAATAGATGATAATGCAACTAATGTGGGAAGGCATAAATCCTTCTTGACGATTATCAATTAAGTATGAGACCCTTATGCTCAGATCTGTTGTTATGAACTGTAGATTTCATATTTGTGACATGTTTGATGAAATGGTTGTCATGGTTGGGCTTGGTTAGGTCAAGTCCTTGACCAAGTTTTGCATTAAAGGCTTTGTCTTGGTGTCATTTATTTTCTTGGAAAGTCTCATCAAGTTCTAGGAAGTGGTTGGAGACTAGCCCTGAAAAAGTGGCTTAAATCTCGCAGTCTTTGGCACAAAACTGGCTAAAAAAATTGTAGTCTTTCCCTTGCAGGCATTGTGGTAGCCACTGGAGGCTCCCAGTCGCATGCATGCCCATGTCATGGGAAGGACTGGGGGTTTTTCAGTGAAAAGGAAATTTAACTCAAGGCTTGGGAACTTGGAGGGGTGGTTTAGCTTCTGTGGGTCCTGTAGCTCCCAAGGAAGGTCAATAAGATTTCCTTGTGTTGATTCCACTTCCTTAAGGTGATCTAGGAGGTTGAATCATATCATAGTAACTCTTCGTCACATGTTTACCTCGGTTGGCCGATTACTTGGGTAGATGTGGGAGGAGGGTGTTACACTACGTAGGTGTCAAAGGAAAAGGGCATATGCCCAGTAGATGATTCTTCGCAAAGAGATCATGAAGGCACATAGCTAGTGGGTCTTTGCGGCATTGGGCACCCCAACTTTCTTCCATCAAAACTGTAGCATTAAAATCGCCTACGAGGATTAATACCTTAATCAAAATGATTTTGTGGAGGACCCGAAACATCCTGCACATGCCGCCCACACCCATGTGAAAGACTATGTCTTCTAGAATGTGCATGATATTTTCTGCAGACATTTGTACATGAGGTGTCCTGTATGGTGAGAAATGAGACAATGAAATGGAATGCCCCTGTAATCTAGGTGTTATCTAATCTTAATCAGCCCTCATTCCAGATCAATGTTTTTAGGGAGACCTCCCGCTAAGTTTACTTCAACTAGTAACTAGGGTAGTCACTTGTCCCAGGCACCCAAACAACGAGGATCCAAGCAAATGAAATGACCAATTGAATTACCAATATCATTGTAAGTTTGATGAGTCCAGAATTCAAGCGACAACCTAGGGAGTTTAACCCATATAAGATTGTTACGAGGAGTGTCTAGGAGGGGATTGAAACCAACATATCAATTATGGAGCATAAGGAAATTGCGCCCGCGCAGCCACTGAGACTGAAGAATACATTCTGCATCGTCCTGTTGGAGAAAATGAAAACCAAACAAGGAATTTAGTAGCACGTTGACCTTAGGGGAATACCCAAGTAAGTGAAACCATTGTGTATTTACCGATTCATGTGTACTGAATCCTGAGGAATCCGCAAAAGCCCAACGACCCATCAGAGCTCTCTTCTATAGCCTGACCACCTAATCCCACAACACGACATGGCCAAAACTTAAGAGTTTAGTCTTTCAGTAGTCTTTGTTGATTTACCATGTTTCTTGTGAGAGCGATGACCCCGAAATGCTTGGTGCATCGGGATATTTTCATTTTCCAATCCAACATTGGCACGAGAGGGCTCCTTAGATGCCAAATATCCCCCATGCATGTGTGAGGGTCCCATGTGACCAGAAGGTGGGAGAGATTTTGCATATGCCATTTCAGCCTTTAGCATTGTATTAATAAGGGCCTTAGTGTTAGTAGAATTAGTGCCTGGACTAGATATCCTTCATGCAGGCATGGTCTAATGCCCGATCTGTCAGAAGATCCCAACAACCCAAAAGAGGAAATATTACCAAATATGGCTCAGGTCCAACAATAGTAAATGCCAGCTCAAATGTCACCAATCCCATAAGGAAACAACAATTACCTGGAGGGATCTACTTGATTAGGAAACGATTGTATGAATCAATGACAAATATATATATAAATATATATATATATATATATATATATATATTTTGTTGAGAACGATCAGGGGGAAAAAAACTCCTGAGAATGTGAGGTAGAGACGTGCGCCACCACGCAAAAGAGTAGAAAATCCCAAAGACTATAATCACCCTTTGAGGATGCCTCGGGCATATAAGAAAACAAAGGATCACAACTCCTTGGGATAGTCAAGAACGTGGAGTAAATACCATCAGACAATAGTTTGAAAAGTGATAAAAACTCATCAAAAGCCGAAGTGTGTCACCCCACTGATCTAGCAAAAACGTAGGGAAAAACTGCCTCACCACCACCTCGCAAAAATACCAACAAAAATCATCCACAACCAACCAATATAGTGAAGAAACAAAAAATCCAAGGAACAACTTGAAACAAAATCCGCATCCAATTTGTAGGAAAATATATTAACAACACCAACAACCTGAACATTTCCACCATCTATGGCAACAACGTAACTGAAAATCTTTGCACGATATGGTTGCGACTAAGGGATTTGTGCGTTCCTTTCTCCTATGTGGAACCTCCAGACCCCAATATCACCACCAATAACCTTGTCCTTGTCCACCTTGACAGGAATCGTCATCGAGAGACCTTCAAAAAAACTAAGATCATATTTTTCTCTATGTTGCCCTGTATGTATCAATGATGATAAAAATAAGGATGTATATAGCATACATAGCTAATCCCACTAGTTCAATTAATTCAAATGCTAATATGGAAGTCATCTCCAATAACCCACAACCCACGATGAATACACTGTGGACACACTACTACCTCTCCAAATAAAAAAGATAGAACCTCGCCAAAATGGTGTAGTAAGGAAACTACTATGACATAAACCATCGCAAAATAAGACCAAAATGACCGACGTCTAACATGCAATGGTGGGACCAACCTCAAGGACGACTTGAATATCCATAATATGGAAAAGCACACTTCTCTACCAAAGCATAATAAACGAAATACCAAAAAAATGGCAGCGAAACAATGATCATGGTCTAACTGAAATGTTGGCATGGTTAGTCTAAATAGATTTCAATAACATTGGCAGGTCCCTCAACACTATGATAATGCGACGGCTGCAACGCAAAGCAGGATAACAACAAAGCCAAGGAACCTCTTTGCTAAAAAAAATGTTGCTTGATTGTTCAGTATTAGAGCGTAAATCCCAAAATTTTCGATAACCATCCTCATTTTAATAAAAAATATTTTATTTATCTAATACAATTAAGAAATTTTAATAATTATAATTATTTTTAGTTAAAAGTATTTTATTTAATAGATATGATTAATAATTTTTCATACTTGCCCATGAGGATTTCAAATACTCGTGGGTTAAACCAATCAAACAAATAAAATTGCCATACATATTAACATTTTTAACTAAAAAATATCAAATCTCGTAATAAAGTTGCTGAAACAGTTAAATTTGGTCTTTAATAGATGATTTTACTTTGAAATTCTAAACTACCATACCAATAAAATATACCAATAAAGTATTATCTTATTGTTTCACTTTTTCAATTAGTTTATTTGTTTACATATTGATGGGAAATTGCTCCGCATGCGTCAATTTGTTTGTCGAACCGGGTTAATAATTTCAGATAATGTATAAATTCGTAATAAGGTTATTGAAATTCTCAAATTTCATTGGTGATTCTATTTTGAAATTTTAATGGGAGTCGTTTTTAAGTGTGGTGATTTTAAAATTTCTGACGAATTTTTCGATGGAATTTGACTAAAAAATTTGTGGCCAAATTTGTATTTGTGTTGTTTAAACTAGTTTTTTGACTACATATATGGATTCAACATCCTAAAAAACCCCAAGAGCACTTCAATTGTGAAGAGTTCATCTCTCAAACTTGTGATTTCAATGAATCTTTGTCATTCTAGACAAATTAAATCAGAAAATCACGGGAGTTTCATTCAATGAACTTCTAACATAGTACGCGCATTCATGGCATACTAAACAATATCCTTAATTTTACTACATATTGGAAAATACCTTTAAAAATCACTTTATTTAACCCCCCTACCAATACGAACCCATACACTTTCCTAATTTATAAAACCCCTACTTTCACTAGATATTGTAGGTATCCATTTTTCATTAACATTTTTTATACCTCTTTATATTTATATCCCTTTATTTTCATTAACAATGATAAGCATATTTTGCACTTAGAATGAATAACCTAAATACTAGGTCGTTGAAAACTTGAAAGTTTCAATAAAAAAAGGACATATATAAGATTATTGAACTCTCAACTGCATCTATGTTCTATTGAATACTAGAAAAGATACACTACAATAGTTCAAAACAAAACGTTGATAACCAACACAATGGCACACCTTTCAACTCACTTACAAAATAGGAAGAGGAGATTAGGTACAATGAATTTGGACACATGCAGAAGCCTATTTAGGTGGACTTTGTCAAATAACAACCCTAACCCGATCACCTAGTGCACCATAGTTGCCTGGTAAGAGTGCCAAGTAAGTATGTCTCCATTAGAAGATGAATTGGAGCATGCAAGCATGCATCCTTTCCTTGATATTTGTGTCCTCTACCTAAGATGAGAATTTTTCATGCATTAGTATTCTAATTGAATAGGGATCTGCACCCTTTGAATAAAGATATATCATGCATGCTAAAAATAGCAAAAGCAAAGCTCTAATAATAGAAAAACTCTTTCCAAAATTGAAATTGCTAAATATAAAACAACGTCTAAATTGGAATTAACTGAAGGTGGCATATGTGTGCCCTCAACATGCATGCACCCTCTTCCAAATAATACTATATTTCACCGTCTCTTGTGACATGCATGTGCCCTCTACCAAGTAATAGTCACTATCACTGTCTCCTGCACTTTCATTCAACCCGTTCATCCTTGATGTAAGGATTAGGTGATGGTGCCATATCTGTTGTCTTCTCTGCTGCCCCATCATCGGGAGGATCACTAGCTGAGCAACAGGTAAAAACTCTTAACACATGCATTAGACATAGATAATAGAGGTATTAGTAATGTGATTCATATTTGTTTTGGAGCAAGGATGCTTGGGAGCAGGAGCGGTGCGCGACATTTTCAAAAGCTCTCAGGTTGAGAGCGTCTTTGGGAGCGTTTTATATAATATATATCTTTATATATTTTGATGCATATGTGTAAAAAAAACCTATAGAATGATGAAATAGCGATAAAAAACATAAAAGCATGGATTAAACCATATAACATCATTCATCTAGTAGTTATTATCTTCATCAACGATAGGTCCACAAATTACAAGTTCTCATTTATATAACATGTAAGGGTGCACATAACTAAAATAACATCGAGTGCAATCCATATTTGAACTTAAAATTCATCAACAAATAGGCTCTAGATGGCCTCTAGTATCCAAAAAAATCATGCTACAACAAATACCTAAGCATTTTCTATCTTGGGATCTTTGTCATTAATATCACCCTCTAAGCATTAACATAAGATACAAAAAATGTAGAATGTCAAGTCAAGATTTTGTTTGAGTGATGACTACATTTTTAGTAGGGTCATGATAGAGGAGCTCAACAAATAATGTCACTAAAATCAAGGTACATAGAGGGCTTGGTGCTCTTGATTAAATACGAGTTCCAGAATCCATACCCCAGTACATGACAAAATCCAATAGAAAGATTGCAATCCACCCAATCTTGAAATCTTGAAAAATTGATAAGTCTGCTGGATTTTGAGTGAGTTCTAAATTTCTCCTTTCTCCATATGAAATCCAATGAGGTCAGAACCACTCTCAAACATCCTCAGTCATTTCATGGTAATATTAAAATTTTAAGTAAAATACATAAAAGATAAAGGAGAATGTCACTTTTACTTTAAGAATTTAACATTACCATGAATTGCATATCAATACTAGGGCCTAGAGTTGAATATTAGGCTACTCTGTACCTAATATCACTATAGTGTTTTCTTTCTCCTTCCCACTCTCGATACTCCCATGATACTCCTAAACCTCTATTTCTCCATCCCGCTTGTTAATATATTGTATAAACAATACCTTATAATACACATATTTCTATACAATATATAAAAACCCTTTACCTCCTTATTATATTCTCAATATATTATTTCATTTTTTCCTCATTTTTTATGCCCCAATATAAATGCACGTGGTATGGTAGTGCTTTGTTAGTGAAACCCGTGCAGAAAATAAACCAGAAAATTTTCCAAAAAATAACCATTTAAATACTACATATACCAAAATAGAAAAAATGCTCATTTGTCTATCATCAATTTTAATTAAAAATGTTAAAATCTATAATAAAGTTTAACCGATTTCATTCCACTCACACATGTTAATAAAATATACCAATTCACCAATAAAATAAAATAAAATATAATATCACTTGATTCCTTTATTATTTCAATTAGTATTTTTTATTTATATGTTTCCATTAGGGATATAATTTCTCGGATAACTTTTCCAACATTTGATAGACAATTTCCTCGTTATACATATCAATTTGCTCGTTTAATATGGTTAAAAATTTCTGATAATTAACACCATTATTCATTAATAATGTTAAAAACCATAATGACGTTGTTGAAATCGGCAAATTGAATGGAAAATTTTATTTTGAAATTCTAATCTTGATTATAATATTATTTAATTTATTTATAATTGTAATTTATCATAAAAGATTATTATAACCAACTTTATATGTTATTTATGATGAGATGAAAAGAGGTTAGATAATGCATGGGTAGCGGGTAACTACGACATAAAATATATAGAATTATGATGTCTTAGTTTTCAATTATGATGAGATCTAATTTTTAATTTGAACAATTTATATATGTTAAGAGATTGTTTCAAATTTTAGATAGTGTTGTTTTTTATAGGGTGGAATTTTTGATCTCAATCTTATTTAATTTCAAAAATTATATTTTATAAAATTAATAATATTTTTATGTTGATAGGTGTTTTTATTGTGAGATTCTTTTCACGGACATTACACAGATTCGTCATTCGACACTGTACATATTTGAATGATGTCATGTGAGTTGAATTCCTTCAAGTTTGGTGTGTTAAGCAAGCGTAATTGCCAAGTGGAAAGGTTAGGTATTTCCTTCCTGTTTGCACCAGATTTTGTACCTGCACTAGCACTTGAAGTTATCGTTCATTTTCTTAAGCTATTGAAGTATTGCGAGTTCGAATTTCCGCCATCATTTTCATTTTTCAGGAAACATTTCATACAGTGCTTATGATCTTTAGCGGGATGAACCTCTTCAAAAGGACCCTTCATAGAATCCCCATATGAAACAGGCGAAGCAATAGAACACAAGCACTTCAAATCTTGTGCTCGGAGATCTAATGTTCAAATTTGTTCATGATGATAGACATCAGGGTCTTCTAATTGAAAAGAAGCGTATGCTGGCTGCAGGGCATGACTCAGGATAGAGAATGGTTGGCGAGGATGGCCTAGAGGTGTCAGGAAGGGACTGGACATGCATAAGTTGTTTCCCCGAAGAATTAACATTGACACTGACTTGATGAGGAATCCGAATCGTCTTGGGTATGGATCCATTATCAGGCGACACAACACAATTTAATGAACTCAAGGAATTGAAGGACTCAACTTAGCTTTGAGTTCCATTATGAGGTGGCAAGACAAAATTCAAAGAATTCAAGGCATTAAAGTACTTGGCTCTATGAATCCACTGACCAAAACCTTGTTTTCTAGGGTCACCATATTTAGGAAAATAATAAGCCTCAACATACCTCTGATCAGCATCGCCTCCTTCAATATAGACAACCGAGACATTGTAACCCTCCACGAACAAGACCAAAGAAACCCACAATAGTTAGTGGTTTGTGTTTTTTGGCTATGGGTTCCTTCACTATTCTTGGTGGTATTTATTATTCAAGTTCTTGAGAGGGTTGTATGATTTTTTCAAGGCATTATTTTTTCGGCTAGGGTTTGAGCGGTCTGCATGTCCTTTTCGTTCCATGGCTCACTTTTTACCTCAATTTACGAGGAACACTTTCTTCTGCTTGCGTGTTTATTTTTGCCTATTGTTTTCTTCAATTCAAGTAAATCATCGTAAGTTTACCAGTGAGGATAATATTTTTTTCAACTTGATTACTTGAAGAGTATACTTATTTCCTAGTAATATGGAAGATAAGAACATAATATGATGTAACTATATAAAACGTTATAGTGCAACCTCTTCGCATTTATATTTTCTCCAATTGGATGTTCCCAACTAAAAATTATTTAGTTATGTGTCAAATTGTTCAACTGCAACATTTTCATAGAAACTTTGTGGACATGCATTAGTGTTGGATACTGGCCCATTTTCTTTAGGGTTTTACAATATTTTTGAGAAAACCTTGTAATACCGATGAGCTAATAGTTACTTAGGGTTATTCAGGTCCTTCGAAGAGTTTTAAAGATGTTATGATCTTCATATTATGCTTGGAGTCTTGGGCACTCCCCTTACACTTGTTACTATTAGCAATGACCCTCTTCCTCATCTCAACATCAAGGACACTCCCATTGTAAGAATCATTCTTGTATCATCATTTTACCTAAATATATATTTGCATAAGTTTTCACTCAAGTGCGTTGGTTTCAAATTGTTTTGCTCGCACGTAGGCTCATAGAATTGGATATATGTTATGGGATAGAACATCAAATGCATTTGTTTTAGGAATTGTATCTCTAAAGTGGTTTCTATATTCATGCAGATAAGATTAGTTTTATTTCTCTCTCATATTTGTCTTAGTCCTTTGTTGGGTTCAAATTATCAATTTTGAGGCGTGTTCATCTTTGGGTACACTTTTTTATTTATTGTAAATCTTTGAATGGATTTTCCATGCATGCATAGGGGATTGAGTTCTTTGGTCATTACTTAGGAGGGTTTTTAACTTTGGGTCACTTGCCTTGAGGGTTCCCATATTTGGATGTATTTGTTTACTTATTTTATGGTTCCATGGGGTAATCCTTGGGTGGGTTTTGATCTTCTAGTAAATTGATTTATATATATAAAAGGAATTTTAGAATCAATGATGCCATTGTCTCTGGGTTAGTTTTAGGTGTTGTATAAGAGATAACCTCCTCACACATCACACACACATATATAAATATAAAGTAATTACATATGATAGATACAAAATTGAATTTTGTGAGGCACAATGGTATACCTTTATCAAGACTTTTCTATAGAGGTTAAATAGGTTTGGGAAGGATTTGAACTTTGCTAACATACAAAAATCAATACACATCTTTGAAGGATCTGGCAACGAAATAATACTTTTATGTTTGCTTTTGTTTTTTTCATTTTGCAGTGGATGCAACAATAAATAATGTGGAAGGAAATACTGAACTATACATGAAAGGTAATAGTATGGAGGGAAACAAAAAACAACCTTCATCCATCTTGTTAAATGTCTATCTTGTTGGCATTCCCTTTTATTTGAATAGATATTTGATTCGAACATGATAGCATCAGACTTTTTGTATGTTTTTGCAACAGGATTTCAAGCGTTTGTTTTGACTTGGGATTTGAATTTTGGATTTATGATGGTATAATTCAGCCTTTTTGGTTATGTTTACAGTTTGTAGACGTGAAATACAAGGTGGCTCTAGCTGAGCCAACGTCCTGGAAGGACAATACGTGGTGAAGAAACAAGGCACCCTCGTTAGAGAGAGATTTTGCATGGTATCAGTGGTTCTGTTAGCCCCAGGGAGTTTTTGGCCATGATGGGTCCTTATGGGAGTGGAAAGATGATTCTCCTTAGTATTCTATGCAGAAGAGATCAACAACGAATGTCGGGGAATGTCACATACAATGGTATAATGGTCTTCCATTTCACAAATCCTTGAAGAGAAGGTTTGAGCTCTGATTTTGGTTTTACACAAATTAACATCCTTCCCATAATCCAAATTCAATTGTGCAACCCTTTGTAAATCCATCTTACCCCTAACTGATATGCACCTCAATTTTTTTTTCCCTAAATGACAACTGGTCCAGGTTAATGGGTCAAAGTCAAGGAGACTAGTAGTTAGAAAGTAGCTCAGTAGCTCACTTATTCAAGGATATGTACGTTTCAAGAATGTGTAGGTAGATTAGTCTCACTCCCTACAACCTGGGTAGTGATGGATAATTATGATTCTCTTAAAGGCATCCTCATCCTTGGTTAAGCACATTGAACAACTATAGAGCAAAGTTAATAGTCAAATTTTCTCCTTTCCTAAACCTAATTTTCCTCCCTTCCATAATCTTCAAAAAATATAAAATAATAAACTATGAGGTCTTTGTTGTGAATTTCATTTTATCCTGCCTTAAATGACTTCCAACCCAAATCCATGGTTCAAAGTCCAAGGAGACCAGTAGTAAGCATGCTACTCTGTTACCTAAGGGCATGGGCTTGGGCATGTTTAATGGTATTTTTTAATAAAAAAATTGGTATACTTTTCCTTTATCACTGAAGAGACTTAAGATTGAGTTAGTGAGATTGCAACCATTCACGACTTTTGTTAGACACGTAAACATAGTTAAAACCTAGACACGACCTCTATATTAATTAAAAGACAGACATCCACTATCAAACCTAACAAAATAAACCATATTAAATTAGAGTTAAATTATCTTAAAATCTAGATGCATGACAATATACGACACAAGCCTAAATTTGAGTTTGAAGGTTACTTAAAAGTTACCCAATTTTAAAATACATATCTTGAATTCATACAAAGGTTTGTCTATCATATTTTTGAGTATTTATTTCAGAATAGTTACCCAATTTAAAATAAATATGTTTATTTCATACAAAGGTTTCCCTATCATATTTGTGAATAATTATTTCAGATGGGTCAGTCCTAGTTATAAAATGTTTATTTTCATTCTATAAAATCAAAATTATTTTACATTTGAGTACAGGTAAGTATATGCTATTAGTATAAATTGTTTCCTTTTCCTTTTACTATAAAATAACTATTAAAACAACCCTTGCACGAAATATCATACATATCCGACGGTTAAAATTATAGTACAAACAATCCATATAAGAAATATAATACATATCTGACATAACTATTTATGGAATAGTGTACAAAATTTTTAGTGTTATCTATTTTGTGGAAGGAAAAACCATTTCATCTGATTGCAATGGTGTTTGTTTAATTTTATTGTACTTAGAATTCCTAACTCAAGATGACATTCTCCATCATCACCTGAAATATTTTTTTTAATGAAATGAATTCAGGTGTAGAAATACCAGGATTGGAGGTCCATTTCTTCGAGGTTTCTCTAGAGGTGAAAGAAAAAGGGTGTGCATAGCATGAGCTTTTAATGGATCCATCTCTGATTCTCCTGGACGAACCCACATCTGGACTTGATTCTACAACAACATTCCACACAATACAATTGTTAAAAAACACAGCTCTGGTTTGTCTAGTTATCCTGTCTCTCTTCCATAAATCGAATGTCCCATAAAAACTATAGGGAATTCACACTATTTCCAGCAAGCTTAAATTTGACTAGTATGAGTTTCCCAAGAATGTTTTAGACATAGTGATAATAAAATATTTATTTTATATGCCCTTTAGGATCTATGCATTCACACCTTAAATTTGAATAGCATAATCAATCTTATAAGATATGGGTATTGATTAATTGGCCATTTTTTTCACTAGAAGGACAAACAATTGCTACAACCATTCACTAGTCATCAAACATAGTGTTTCACAATTTTGATCCCCTAATTCTTCTCTCAAGAGGCCATATTATTTACTATGGAAAGAAAACCAGTGCTTTGGACCACTTCTCTTTTCTCGGTTTCAACCCTCACATAACCCTGAATCCTGACTATTTTCTGCTAGACGTTTGCAAAGGGAATACAAAGGAGATCTCTTTGCCTCTAGAATTGAGTACGATACAATTAAGACCAAAGACATTCAACAAGTATATAGATCTCTATAGGTGTCTATATTTCCTTATTTTTCTTTTACTTTCCTTGGTTATTGATTTGTGTGATGGATTTAGCAACACATAATAAATGACTACGAATCTATGAGGCAAAGCATGGTCGAGGTAACAAGTCTTGAGCAAAATGAGCTCAGAAAAAAAGTAAAGCAATGTGAAGATAGCAGAAAATTGGGAGTATCTTGGTGGGAACAATTCTCTGTCCTCTTGATGGGGGATTGAAAGAGAGGCGCCATGAGCACCTAAGCTGGATCCGATTTTTGCAAGTGCTTGCCATTTATTTAGTGGCAGGTTTACTATGGTTGCATACCAATATCAACACAGAAAGGGCATTGGAGGATCAAGTACCTAATTAAGAATCCCTTCACAGCTTTGATTCAAGAACAAAATCCATACTTTTAGGGTAGCCCTAAAATAAACCCTTAAAAATAATGAAATTCAAGTAGGACACCATATAAAAAACAATATCTTCCTTCCAAACAATAATTTTTGTTAAGTAATTATCAAACTCATAGTCATTAGGAATCAATTATGTGGACTAACATTCATCCTGGGAACATGGGACTAACAACCCACTCATAGTAAGGGTAAGTGTTTGGAAGTTTACTAGTGCATGATGGTTTTGGTGTAATAGCAATTCCCAACATGGTATCTTTAGCCCAAGTTGAATTAGATTTACGTTTGGAAGGGATGTTAGAATATTTTTCACACTCACCTCATTTGAAATCATGAAAATATTTTTAAATTTATTAAGATGAATGTATGTTAATCGTTGAATACACATAGCTTCACACACTTAGCTCCCCTTGTCTACACAACATGCCTAGATGCGTTGGAAAATTAGGGATGAGATATCTGATTTTGAATTTGATGATTTTTATGCTATACAAGTATGTTGTACCTGGTCACTTCGCATGCAGTGTGGGATTTTGTTGATGCCAACATGTGTTTCACTTAATAAGCACCAACAACTAAATGGTGCTTATGACCACCCTTGATGTTGTTCACTTTTTTTTTTTTGGATGTGCCACTATATTGTTCGTGTGTTCTGAATGTGAATCACTATTATTTTTTTATTTGTTTTTTCAAAATATGATAAGAAGATGATGTCCTTTGTTTTTTATTTGTGGTCTGAGAGTTGTGCTTGGACTATACTTGCAAGCGTATAGAACCATGTGTTCTGTGAAGCATCAATATTTTTGCATTAAAGTGCTAAGTTGGTTATATTTAGTAAATCCAATCTCAATAATGGTTGGTTAGTTCAGAAAAAAATTGCAACAAGAAGATATGGTATGAGTAATAGTTAGACATAGTATGATTTAGCGAGGGTTTCAAGTCTGATTTTACTAGGGTTTCATTGCTTGTTGTGGTGACTTTTTCTTGTTTTAAATGACAAAAGTTGTTGTGAGTAGCTTAGCATAAAGATACTAAGATGCTATGATTTCCGGTAAGTGGAACTTGTTGAGGATTGAGATCCTGGGTGATAGGGTCTTAAGTGGCCATTGATGTTCAGTACATGGTTTTTGTTTCTTTTGAATGTTTGACTTGGGCGATAGCCTGTAGTTGATCATAGTCCCCTAGAGCTCAATTTGAAAATAGAGCTTGTGGTTACTAGCCTATATTATCTATTGGCCATATGGATAAAGAGTAAGTAAAGGATATGCTTAGTATGAGGAGATCTAGGTTCAAATCACGGACACCTTGGTTGTTATTCTCTAATGTGGTGCCAAGCAAAAAACAAATATTAACTTCACAACAACATTGTGACCTATATCATTTTCCTTCAGGGTTTCTGCTTCAAGATTTGGTCGCATGTTGTCTATGGTTTGGATGTTCTAAACTAATTAATGTGTTTAAATGTGATTCAATTTTTTGACACCTGATTATCAATCTTGGATTCTACACGTTGGCCCCTTTCTCTTCTCTAAGTAGGATTTGGTGTACAACATGTTTCGGACTACATGTAGGAAGTTGTTTGCTATAGGTCTCTATCATTTTTCCATGGTGTCCACTCGTGGGTTATTTGTAACTAGCATTGGAGAAAAATGGCCCGCCTAACCTAGGTTGTGTACATGAATATAGTCCAACGTCTATAGTGTTTCTAAATCCTAAGATGTACAAGGAGTTTCTTATAAACCTAAATGTACTAGAAGTTGTTTCTTTGGGGTTTTTATTATTTTTCCATGGTGTCCACTATCCACCCATAGTTTAGTTGTAATGCTATTGCATCACATGTCATGCCTGCCTTAGGTTCAGTATTTGAATACATTCTAGACTTTATCATCATCACCGTTTCTAGATTATAATTTGTGTAAGATGAATTTTTGCAAAACTAACCATAATCATTCATCGACAGGATTGTGTTGCTTGTGTATACTTTATGCATGAGAGTGTTGCATCTGCAGTCTATTTTTGGCATTGGGGCATATATGTTCATTTTGTGTAGATGAATTTTTTTTGCCTAGACTCTAGATATGGTCCTCCTTTATGTTGGTTATGCATAGTTTGTATATATTTATCATGTTTTCCCTAAGCTATGCATATATTTACTACGTGGAATCTGTACTTAGACAGAACAACTCCATGTGGGTTGAACTTGCAGTCACTATGTAGCAAATCGCATCAACAAACAACTCAACAAGCTTTGATTTGTCAGTGGAATATTTGTAGGTTTCTTGGATGACTGTTACTTTTTCCTGTTCTTACATTAATTAGTGGTACATGCACTCCCCATGCCTTCTTTTTAGTGTTATCTAGTAGGGAATGTTCCACTCAAAAAAATGGGATGCTTCCTTGATTCCTATTCACCAAAGTCTATATTTTTGAGGAATAAAATATAGCCAAAATAAAAAATAAAATGAATGTAAATGTAATGCACATGTAGATGAGTGACCTAATGAGGCACAAGTGGTGTTGGTTTCTATGCCATGGAGTATTTTGGAGAATGAAAGTTGTTCTATCTCAAAAGATACTTTCCCATAGTTGGTCCTTTTTCCTTAGTGCAGTGGTGATAAGCAAAGACTAGTGGGCCATTGCCTTGATCAATAATGCTCATTTGTCTTTTAACATGTTCTTAGATCAATTATCTTAATACATGGATTTATGTCCTTAGAATTTTCCAATTTTAAAAACACAATGGTGATAGATGATCTTTCAATCATGATTATTATGTGATTACATCCCTACATGTATCATTATGATTTATTATGTTACATGTAATGATGCATGCCATCGGCACATTGTTATGTGTAGATGATTTGTGAATCATGATTATTATGTTATTGTACCACCACATATATCATTGTGATTTATTATGTTACAGCCTTACATGTAGTGATGTAGGTTATTGTTGCACTATTATGTATAAGATTTCAATGATTTATGTTCATATATTTTAATTTTATTCTTTTAGCATTTTGGGTGGGGTCCCTATGTCGTAGACCTCAATAACCCACTATGAAATTTCTTACACTTTGGGGAGTGCTTCCACACGTGCCCCAAATGTGTTTCCCTCCCGCGTCCTTGAAAGTTGGTGGACCATTGCTATTACTTGTATTGGATGCAAATAAATACAAAATCCTTGAGAAAGATGATTTCGGGATCATATTGTTTTGGTTTACCTTTTTGGCCCAAAATGTCCAGGTCATTTCAAAAGTAATCGAAAGTGTTGTGTATCAAATTTTAGTGGTTTCCTTTTAAATATTTCTAACATTGTAATGTATTTTATGGTTATTTTTTACACTTTTCTCATGTATTTTGAGGCATTTAATCAATTTCTTGAGAAATACCTAAAAATGGCTTGAAAGTCTTTAAAATGTTTTTTTTTTGGGTTTAATTTAAATTGTTAAATTTTCTGTTGCAAATGTATGGTGATCTTTAGGTGTAATTGTTCATACCAAAAGGTTGTTTTTCCTGAAAACCATGGATGTCATTTTGGAGTTATTCTCACTAGTTCAAGAGTGTTTGAGTTGGTTTTCTAGTTTTTCCAATATTAAATTGCTTTGCTAAGTTATGATTTTCTTGTACTGGTAAGTGCTCAATGGATTAGGTTATTTATTTTTATTTTTGTTACCAACGATTATAATTTTTCTGGGTCTCTCAAAGTCCTCTCATTTCCCCCAACATCTTTCAGTGTAGTTGCTCAGATTGTAGAGTCTCAGAAATATTTGGACACAAACTACAAAAAGGGAACTTGAGAAGAAATTGTAGGTCATTGTGATAGTAACAATAGTGAATGAATTTATATGACAGGGATCACATGGAAGTTTGAAACAAATAAATGATTTTGACCTAGATGTGAGATTCCAACTTTGGAAGTTTATGACATTTTAGTTAGTCATACCAGGCAATGCTTTTTCTGGCCAACAAGCAATGGCATAACTTACAGGGATAAAATCATAAAACAAGCATTCTCTGGGAGATGTTATATCTATTGAATTATTATTGTGAACATAAATAGGATTGGTTGAGATGATCATTTCTTGTTAAAGGACTACGATCACAATTTCTTTGACCTACTATCTATCTATGACTAATCACGAACCTCTCCCTCTCTAAAGTGTGTTGTCATGTTTCTTGTCTAGTAAAACGTTTCCCACATTGTATGACATAGTTTGAAGTTTTGAACTATATGTATGTGTATTGTTGATGACTATAGCATTTGGATTGCTTGTTGACATATGATTAATAAATTTTGTTCTTGAATTTATTTTAAAGGTTATAAATTCTAAGTTCAAAGTCTTTCTGGGTTATGCCTTTGTGCATCTCACATGGAATATCTATGTCAGTGTGATAGTGGAAGCTCTCAAGGTGGACAATTTGCAAAGGCTTTGCTCATCTCCGGAGGCAATTCTTCGGAGGGTGGTAAGTAGTCTTTGTCTTGTTTTTAGAAGAGAAACTGAATTTAGTTTATTACAATTTGTTCATTCCTTAGGACTTGAAAGATAATTTTATGTGCTAAATATTTCAATATCTGAGACACAAAATCAATTCTTCCAAAAAAGCTAAATGTGTAGGTAAACACAATCTTAAAACTTGTAGAGTTTGTGTCAGGTAAAGTCTTCCCACTTGTGTTTGATATCTTGCTACTAAAATGTTCACAAAGTAGATTTACTCTCTCTCTCTCTCTCTCTCTCTATATATATATATATATATATATATATGTATTTCACAGAAAAAATCATGATTTCATTTAATTTATTAAAACGAAATTACATTCTTAATATGCTTGATAGCATTTCCAACATCACTACTGAATATCACCATATCCAGGTGTGCTTGGACTTTATACATATATCATTTTGAACCTTTAGATAAAAAACAAATCAACTTGATGTTGACCTTTACCTAATTTATTTTATCATTTAGTCCAAATATTAACATAGATTTATGTAGTCATAGTAGTGAACAATGCCTTTGAAAAATAAGCCTGTTATCCTATATGATTATGCACTTGACGTGGTAGTTATCCTATATGATTATGTAAACAAGGACGTAAAAGTGTGTTATGTCATGATGGGCTTGTTTTAGGGGTCTATGTGTCCCATGTTGGACACTGTTAATCTTGTGTCCCTGAGTTTCCTCCTATTGACAATCAAATATACAAGAGGAGTTTGAGAGGCCAATATTTTGAAGTTTAAATTGCTAACTGCTATTATGTGAAGCAAAACCAACAATCAAATACAAGAGGAGTTTTAAGGGCCAATTTTTAAAGTTTTATTTTAACAAGAGTTTGAGAGGTTAATTGTTTGAAGTTTAATTTTAACCGTTGTGATGTGATGGGAGACAAATGAAACCAGTACTTCATTCTTTAAGGCAACTATAGCCTGTCAAATTGATCCATTTTTGGTATCTTAAATTCCCCATTTTAATTTAATCCTTGACAGTTGGGATCTTATGGCACCTAAAGGTGCACAATAGAACCACAAGGTGATGAATAGTATCAGAAGGTGGAAATTAAATTGAAGGCAAACACTCTTGAAACGGGGAAACAATTTTGGTATTGGAAACAAACCTTTTAAAATTTTTAGGGAATAGGAAAACAATATTTATATTGTGTTAAAAAATATTTAAGACTTTGAAATGCTAAAAAATTACATAAATATTTAGAGTTCATTAAGTTTTGGGATCGATTGCTTGGGTCCTGTACCCATCCTAATTACTTGAAAATTGACTAGAAGATTGCAAGGTAAAGATAATATGCTAGATTTTGCTTAAGATACTTTTTCATTGCCCACACATTTTTTAGATCCATTGAAATCAAAATATTTTAAGCTATTATTTGGCCACATATCTCTCTCCTATTGTCATCATTTATTATATGCTCATTTACAGAAGATTCTAAAGTGTTAACTTTTTTTGTTTTTTTAGGAGCTAGAGGCAAGGAAATTTATTAAGATATCAAGGGAAATATTTTTGCTCAAGGATATTTGCACTTTTTAAGATATGGTTATGGATTTTTGTGCTTTTTATCGTATAGTTATTTCGAGGCATCACTTTTCATTTACCTGATATATATATTCTATGTTTTTTTATGGTGTCAAGCATTTCTTGTGATCTTGTTGTCTTGCAAAATTGATGAAGAGATTGTAAGAAAAAAAATGATAGTTGAAGGCAACTTCAAAGGTTTTAAAGAATATGAACGTGAGAGGCAAGAACTTATGAAAATTCATGGCAACAAGAGAGTGGACATCAAACTAGGACAATTATAGGAAGAATTAGTCTTAGAGAAGGAATTGGAGAGTGAGAGAGTTAAATTGATGGACAAGTATCTAAAGAGAAGGAAAGAAGTACATAATGTTATTGTTTAATTGTTCAGGTGAGAGAATTTCTATGCAATTAAATAGGTAAGCTTTATGTTAGAACCATTTTTGAATTTTATGCACCCCTTTAAAATCTACCCATTAAGAGCAAGGAAACTTTTGTAGCCATCTAGTTGTTTGTATCTTATGGTTATATGATCACTAGAAATAGGAGAATTGAATCATATGGTTGTTACGTTTATTAGGTTGAAACACACAGTAGTACATGCATTGCCATTGTAGAATCTAGTTTTCCTTTTGATGAGAATGTTAAATAATTTTCTCTGGATACAAATATCCCTTTTAAATATACACCAAAAAGGAAAAAAACAAGATATTTACAAGGAATTATGTTTCGTTCCGATATGATCCTTTTGCAGATGTGGTTTCCTTGATTCTTGGTTGGAAACCTAGAAGGTAGAGAAGAATTGACTTAAAACTTCAACTTGGGTCTTTTGGATAGATGATTTTAAAGCATGTGAGCTTGTAAGTTTTCTTAAATTTTCCTTCGAAGTTTTTTATAATTTTCCACATGTGCAGAAAGGTTATTCATGGCAAAAATATTCAATCTTTATTTGGACATGCTTGGGAGTCTACAACAATACGTAGTTAGGGGGATATTATAAATGGATTTATAGTAGTTCTCATGTCCTAGTTTGCATATGTAGTTCTATAGTTCCAAGTGCCACTTCACAGGTTCATAGTGTTGGCAACCATAACTATATCTACTTTGGGCCCTACATTGGGGTTAATTGTTGCGGTGCAAGAAAGACTACTAAATCTTAATATAAGTGAACCTATATTAGTTGATGTTGTGCAGGTTTCAACTTTAAAAGTTTATAGAATGTAGTTTTCTTCCAAAGATATTTGATTGTTGAATACCTTGGGAGGGCTGTGGACCTAGTAGCTTTTGTTTTTGTGATAGAATGTATATTTTTGACATATTTGAAAATAGTTTAATCCTCTTATAGGAAGTTCTAACAATATTATGGATTTGAAGGTTTGAGGTCCTGTAGACCTATATAGAGAATTCTCATTTTTGGTTTTACTCAAGGAAAATCTATAGATTGCAAAGAGTGTTGGCTTTCCTCATTGCCAGGAGTCCGAACTTTTAGGTTTTTGATTGAATGTTGTGACAATTATTGTTTGAGACACAACACTGCAATATGTTGAAGAAAAAATGTTCTCATTTGTCTGGGCCTTAAAACTTATGTTCATGACGCTTTCATTCAAATAAAACACTATGGTTTGAGATGTTGTGACAATGTTGTTTAGCATTGTGACAACTCAAGATTCAGTTACAATGATGTTGTGGACAAGAAGTTCTCATGGACTAGATTTTCTGCTCATGATGTTTTATACATAGAGAATATTGTAGCTGTTTTTGGATGCTGAGCTCCTGGAATGATCTGTGGACCTTTAAAGTCTATAAAGGTACTTGACATTTTTGAGAATGCTTGTGTTATTCTTTCTGCAAACCTACAAAATATTTTATGAGTACTTGCATGCCTCTGGGTTATAATAGGGGTTGTTTTGGGAAGGTCTACAAACCATGTAGACAATGCCATGCACACCTATAGAGTGCAAAGAATGCTTGCATGTTTCAGTTTTGTAAGGGTTTGAATTTTTATTCTTTTGTCTTTTGTTAGATGTTGTATAACAAATGCATCTATAATCCATTGCTATTGGTGGCGGTGATGCTTTGTGGTAGGTTCCTTACAGAAGAGTGGTCTTGCTAAATATCATTACTATGTTTTAAATTTTTGACAAGACAAGACATCATAACTAAGGAAATTTATCCCATCAAGGAAAGTTGTTAAAAATATCATATATTACCATCTCAAAAGTTATGAATGAATATGTTTCACCTTCACAGTTGTAAATTTCAAGCACTTGACAAAAAAACTATAATGACTTATAAAGATTTTTCAGAGGTGGGGAGTGCAAAAATAGAGCTTTGTCCCTTCATATGGTGTAAACAACCCATAGTAAAATGTTATGGATGAATATGTTTGACCTCCATTGTTGCAAATTTTTAGTTTAGGCCAAGAAACCATTATGACTTGTAAAGATTGTTTAGAGATAGGAATTGTAGGGATAGAGCTTTTTCCCTTCCCAATATGGCGTACACAATCTGTAATAAAATGTTATGAATGAATATGTTTGACCTCCACAATTACAAATTTCAAGAACTTGACTAAAAAACCATTCTAACTTTGTAAAGATTGTTAAGAGGTAGGAAGTGTAGGAATAGAGATTTGTCCCTCCCCAATATGGTGGGAACAACCTGTAATAACATGAAATTCATATACGTATAAAATGAAAAGTAATCAATCTAGATGGCATATTGGAAAAATTACCAAACTCCCAAACTCCCAATCTTTACACCTTTCTGCAAAAGATTGGGTAGAGTCCAGATAATGCAATTATCTTTACTTATAGATTTTTAGACAATGCATGATAATTATCTATGGTAAAATATATATTTGAAGGGTCAAAAGAACCCCAAAACACTATCGACGTGCCCTTATCCGTGACTTGATAGCCTATTATTTCACAAACCTATAATCTTCCATTGCAACTTTATAAAGGGACAATTTTATAAAGGTAGAGTTTGAACTCACTCGATTAGTGTTTTCTCCTATGGATTGCTAAGGTTTTTGCAATTTATTTTGGAATATTCTTGATTACCAAAAAATAAATTGGAACAAATGACATTTTGCATTAGGTCATCATTGAAGCACTTCTTGAATATGTAGGAAACAAGTAGACAATCTCATCCGGTGTGTAACTTCAAGAAATGAAATTCCAGACTTTCTTCACCTAATTATGTTCATAGATATAGTTACCTCAATATGAGGCAATAAGTTGGTTTTAGTAATCAGGGAATCAACCAAAAATCCCATGCTTAATCATTTTGACATAGTCTACCGTGTAGATGTTGTTGGAAATTTGGATGTGGCCAAAACACATCATTGTGTATGTAATGACAAGGTATTCCACTGCTTGTAATGCCATGCCATGGATACACTTCTTATAGATGAAAAGTTGGTGAAGAGTGGGGAATTAATGAGCTCATGGATTGAGCAAAGCATAATTATAGAAAATCTATGTGATAGGGTGCATGTCAACAATTCCATATATGTCTTCTTCCACTTTCATCTCACTATTTCAACAAATTTAATTTCTAAGTCTTTACTTGCTTGATTGATTGTCTTCCCTATTAGTTTGTGGCTATCTCTATCTCCTTAGTGCTTCTATGAGGGCATTTGATCGCCCTAACAACTCACCATATTTCGATAACACAACCATGTTCCACACGCAACCCTCTACTTTACCAATTCCTTCCCATTCCTTCAACAAGTTTCTAAATTTGTCCATACTTTGTACCTAAGGTCTCCCTCCCAAGTGCAATGGGAAAGGACAATTTTAGGTTCACACAATTAAACACAAGTGTAATGGTCTCCAACATTTCCCAAAACCTTGAACTCTATCATTGAAATGATGGACTTTCTAGATCCTCAAGTATCTTAGTCTAAGACGTTGATACATTACTTACTAAGGTCACACAATTGTGCCAATTGACTAGGTAGTTGAGGCACGTACAAAGACAAGTAGAATATGGGTGTAATTAAACATAAAGATGCAATGCCAAGGCACGTAAAAATCCAAGTAGAATAGGGGTGTATTTAAACATAAAGATGCCATGCCGAGGCGATAAATTTACGTATATCCTATTAAAAAAAAATAAAAAAAAAATAAAAAAAAGCCATGTCAAATTTAGTAGTATCTCTTTTAAGGCGATAGTCAGTAACAAGGTTTAAGGTACATACTAGACATTTGCTGCCAAATATATGTTCTTTTTACATTTGTGGCTGATCTATTTATAATAGTGATATTGACATATACTAAATACCTTGTTTTGAAAATTGAGGATGACTATTTATTAATAAATATTAATTTTAATTATTAGAGTGGTAATATGATTTAATAATCGTTCTTTCTTCTGATAAATTGATGTCTCAATATACTATAGTGCATGAATATCCTTGAATTCATAAATGATTTTATTACTAACAATGATTGGGACTTCAATTGTAAGTAATGTGCAGATGTAACCTCATCATCAAATGATGTCTTCGTTCCAATTCCTACATGCTCTTAATCTAATAAACCTTTTTTAATAATGACATTAGGCTTTTCCACTTTAATTTGGGTCTATGAGAGTTTCATTGTCTATGAGTTGGATTTTACCAACCCCCCACAAACACACAAAAATATTCAACGAGATTAGTTAGAGTTTCTTTGTCAACAAATTGTTTTTTGATTTTATGTTATGTCTGAGATTGGTGAGAGTTTCTTTGCCAACAAGTTTTTTTTATAATTTTATGTCGTATGTTCTTCTCATTCTTCTTCACTTTTACAAGTAGAGTTTTTGAAAAAGAAGACTTTACTAATACTTTCCAACTCCCCTTGATAGGTATATTTTATGATGTTATTTTGTTGTATATTTTATGATGTTATTTTGTTGTTTGAGCTCTTTTAATACTTTCCATCTCCCCTTTATAGGTATATTTTAAGATGTTATTTTGTTGTATATTTTATGATGTTATTTTGTTGTTTGAGCTCTTTATTTATTGTTGAATTTTATATAGTTTTGTTTTTTGGGTATTTAATTCTCTTTAGAATTGAACAACGTTTTCATTTTTGTTTTTGTTATTGTTATTAATGAATTTATTCAAATTTATTATTCTTAGATAATCTTCATAAGTCTATTACAAAGATTTCTCGTCATATTAGATTACAACTTTCACATTTTGTTTATATGAGGAAACTTTCCTACATAATTTCATTATAAAACCTTGTAATGTTATCTTTTATTTAATGTAAAAAATATTAAATATTTCCTTCTTAAACTCAATATGCAATGTTCCCATCCATATCCAATATAAAATAATGTCAATATTTTCACACACTAACAGACTTAGAAGTTGGATTCGAATATATAATAATCAATTGACACTCGTAGACTCTTTAAGATATAACAATTTTTGTTTGTTTGTCAAAAAGTAGTTTCTCCATTTTTTCATATGAGAAAATTTGTAATTGATTAGCCAAATCAACATTAATATAATGGTTTTTCTTTTTTCTCTTTCTTTTTTTAATAAAGAGAATATCGGGTATTTTTTTTTAACTTCAAGGTGAAACACTAAATGTTTCTATTTATGTTCAATGTAATATAATGTTTATGTTTTCACGCAAAATATAGCTAGAATATGGATATTTTTATGACACAACATTTTTTTTAATAAAAAATAGTTTCTTAATGATAATATATTAGAAAATTTGTAATAACTAGCAATTGCCCCTAAAGGTGCAAAGGTACACCAAAGGAATAAAAAATTGGGAATTGTCAATTAGCAACATTAGTGAATGTTGGAACTACAATAGTAGGTTATCCTATGACTTCAATGTGTTACATGGAAGTTGTATTCACCTTATCTTCATCATGTGGCTCCACTCACTGGACGACTCTAAATATCAATGCAGGCCAATTTGAATTCTTTGAAAACGAGTACCCTTTCTTTGATTTTTTTTACCGAACGCAGGCATAACTCGGATTTACCACTTATCAAGCTCCACTGCCACAGGTTCTGGACTAAATCAGATTTGAATATTGGCACACCCAACCAACTTTGCAAGTTCCTCCCCTTTCCAGTTGTCAACACGTCGACTATACTGAAAAGTAATGGAAGAATTGGTTATATGAAACTCTTGATTATCATGGATTTTTTATTTATGTGTTACGTGGAACGATGAAAGTTGTATTCACCTTATCTTTATCATGTGGTTTGACTCATTTAATGACTCTGAATATCAGTGAATTTCAAGTCAAGTCTTTGAAAGGATGCGGAAAATATTGGATTCTTTTTTTATATTTAATTTCATCAATAACTTTGACGACTTTGGTTTAGAAGAGACAAAAATTAAATTCCAGCGTTTACAAAGTGAGATAAATTTGGTGAAGAATTATGACAGTAGATAGTTTCAAAGTGAAAGTTCCACCATTCTTCTATATTATGCATTTGTTCATGGTGAGGATAAACACAACTAAACTCAATAGTAAAGTGATGCGTGGGTGAAAAAAGGGTTCCACTTTAGTCATAATGTTAATGATTTAGATGGTATAGTTTTCTAAACTATTCACATATTTTCCAAGAGGGTTATGGGAATTTGCCTACTCATAAAGCCCCATCTCCATTGAATTCATATGATTTGTAATGTTCCCAATTTTTGTGTGCGCAAAATTCACTAAGGAGTTTTGCTAATTTTTGGTGATATTAAATAAAAAGGAGAAAATATTCTTTTGTGGGAGAAAAGTGGAAATTATTATTTTAGTGAAGAATGGCGGAAAAGTAATATTTTATTAGTGGAAGGTGGGGACCACCAAGGGATAGGAATAGCAATTATAAATAGAGCTTGGAGGCCTCCATTTGGTATCTTTGACATTGCAAACAAACACTCATCTGTACGCTTTTCTGTTTGGCAAGTCTACCGACTGTTTAGCCACGAGTCTCTCACGCGGGAGATTCAACCTCTACTTCGGGGGACCATCCATGCCCGCCCTAGGGAGGCTGTTCTATAGGAATTTTCAGGAGTTCTGGGGCAGCAACGCACATCAGTAACCATTGCAGAGATGAGAGTGTGTATTTCTAGGCAACCACGAATCACACAGAGGGGGTTTGAGACCAGCAGGGATCTCATTGCTTGTCGGGAGGTCAGGGAGTTGAGGTAGCAACATTGGGTAGACATTTTTGCTGGAGTTTTCAGCTAGCTGAGCCAACATACCAGTAATTTTCATTTCTAGGCAGAGAGACAATGCAAAGGTCACTCAACAGAATTTCGTGGTGTTTGGAAGCAACTGATCTGGGCCAAGATTTCATTCGGGAAGTTAGGATTTGGATAGCAGGGGTGAACCCAACATTATGGAGGAGTTTGCAGAGGGATTTGTAAGCAGTTTCTAGTAGGTCGAATTTGGCAGCCATAGCTGGGGTGAGGCTCCAAGGGGATCGAAAAATAGAAGTCAAAACCAGCCCAATTCCCTTATGCGTTTTTCTGGGTTTTGTCCAAGGAGTCCAGGGTTAAAGGCATATAAATTGTCGGGTGGTTTAGTGCACTTTCCAGCCATTCGTAATTTAGTAGTGCAATAGTTTTCTGTGTAGTGCAATGCAGATTGGTGCATCCACTAGGCAGCCTTTAGCTCAACCATTTTCCTACCTGGGTTTGGTCCTGCTTGTCCATTGAGACAAGCCCAGGTGCACCATTCCAATATATATTGTATTTGGCTTGCAAAAATATAATAAAATGGATCAGAAGTTCTTCATTTGCAATTTTTCTGTGGGTGCTTGATGAATATTTCGTTTTTGTATTTTGTTGCATAGAATATTTGCTGTTATCACTTGTATTTCCTATTTAGGATCATTACAATGTTATCAAAGCATGATCTTGGCTAGTTGTGGAGTAACCAGCAAGATCATGGAAGATTTGGGCATGTATGCGCTGTGATGGGTAAACTATAGACAAACCCATGGCTCAAGGGAGAGTGAGTATCATTGAGGGAAAAATGACCCTCACCCACTTTGATGGTTCAGCTAGGAGTTTTGTCAGAAAATGGGTACAAGAATTGGACACATATTTCTGGCTAAACCCCATGAGGGAGGTGGACGCTATTAGACATGCAACTTTGCACTTGGATGGAAGTGCTCTGGAATGGTGGTACTGAGGGCTGATCCCTTTGGGTCATGTACGTATCACATCCTACAAAGAGTTCACACAGAGGCTCGTGGAGAGATTTGACTGAAAGGACACCAGACCCCCTCAAAGGGAGTGGATAGGACGATGAAAGCTAGAGGATGAGACTGGGAGGCATTTCTATTGGTGGAGACCGGGCTTTAGATGTCAGAAGCTCGAGGAGGAGGTTGAGCAGGAGGACACGTAGGATGGTGAGGGGCACATCGATATACCCGGTGTGGCGCAGGAGTCACCATTGTTGGAGGCCTCTTTGGTAGCTCCAGCTGACACCTTGATTGAGGGAGTAGAGCATACACTCGGAGGGCCATCTATTGATGAGATGCCAATGGTTGATGAGGTACCCAGTGCTATGACCCAGTTTCTAGACGATGGCCACCCACAGCAGGTTGATGAGGTGCCTGGAGGCATACTTGTCATTGAGGAGGTACCAGAAGAGACGGAGGGGTCCAGAGCAGTGACCGAGTTTATAGAGGATAGCCACCCTCCATAGTTTCATCAGTTTCGGGCTAGCCTTATAACGTTGAGAAAGAAGAAAACGATAGTGTGAGAGGCCATTCTACAACAAAAAGAGGAGTTGGAGGGCATGAGAGCGGTTTGTGTTGAGTCAACGACCAAACTGACTCACGTTGGGGAACAGTTGGGTTCCCTAATGGTTCAGTTGGAGTGCACATTGGAGCGATGGGGAAACCCTACTCAGACATTATAGGCCGGTAGCACTAGCAGGTTACCACTGCACATTGGAGAGGGAGAGGCAGAGTCACCTCGACATATTTTATGTGTTGGCTAGGATGGTGAGATGAAGTGACATGAGTTGCATAGGGTGCATCCTTGGCAGGATGGAGGGTTAGTTCCATGTACATGAGTTTATGCTCTCAATCTTTCCCTTGGGGTTGGATGGCGAGAGTTATTGAGTTGGTATCTAGTGGAGCTAGATAGGAGGTTAGATGCATTCATGGCCGCAACTCAACGGAGGCTGTGGATTACCAGAGGGGCTCGAGGGCCAAACTGTTGTTGGGATCCAAGTGGGATTCTCCATCACATCGTGGAGTCGGTAGGTCATGGTAGCAACTACGTGATGGACTCGGTGGTTGGGTGCACACACCTTTTCATATCCCCTTCAGAGTTCCTGACAACACTAGTGACAGGATGGATTGGCAAAGGAGTAGGCAGATTTCATGAGTTGTTATGGCATATTAATTGTGCATGGAGTCAAAGGATGATTATCTTACTCTGGCAGGAGCTAGTAGGAGGAGGTGGCATCGGCATACCACTGGACAAGGAATTACATGGAGACAGTGCTCTCTCATTGGTATATTGGACACTGGAGCTACTGAGGATAGACACAATAATGTCATTCCCATTGGCATGTGAGGAGTCAGACCACTCAAGTCTTTCAGAGAAGATGGGGAGATGTAGCCCACATCATGGAGGGATTACTAGTAGAGTGGTGGATGCGTTGGCACATGCAGGATGGCATATGATACAAGGTGGTATGACAATAGGCAGTGGTACCCAGGGGTGCACAAGGATATGCCACAAAGTCTAGTCTTATGCAAAGGGATGTGACTTGATGCATATAGACCCAATTTTAGAACCTAACATCCAGTGTTGTATAAAGGTATGTAGTGATGGATAGTGGCTTGTAGAGGAGCATGGAGATGCGTGGTTTCTTAATGTAGCATGTTGGTTTTCATTGAGTACTCACATCACATCGAGTACACGTGGGGAAGACAGATACAGTGACACAGGCAGGATACGAGATGGTACAGGATGGTACAATAGTAGCACAGGGTATCCAGTGGTGTACAACAATAGGCTGCAGGGTACAATGCCAGGTCGAGGACTATAGAGATACTCGGTGGGAGGCAGGGGCATATGGTGTCGAAAAACAAGGTCTTGGAGGGTTTCCTCCAAGGATACTTATGGACGGAGACATCAGGCATACCTTTGGGTGTACTTCACCCAGGATCAACGAGAACGCAAATGAGCAATACTCAATTGTATCCATGGGGACTCACATGCATGTACCTCTTATACATCACTTATAGGCATAGACGATTTCGTTGTTGTCCTTTGACACTCTGGGCACGAACAACTGGGGACAGGGAGCTCACCCGAGATATTGGGATGACACTCAACGCACTAGGGGAGAGACTTCTTAGTGGCAACATTGGGTTGGTGCATGAGTTGACAACCACAGGTTGGGGGATGATGTGATCATCTGCAGGGGTGGCATATCATTCATTAGTGAGCCTACACTTGGGGAGCAGGTCACGAGGGAGACATGTGTCACTCTTTCCATAGGGCATGTCAAGACCATGCATGAGCAGAGGATACCGTGTACGATTGAGGCAACTTTCCAGTATGTGTCTGACCTCCAGACATTGTATTGGCACATTATCGAGAAGGTGGATGGTAGACTCAATGGTGATGGTTGCGAAGAGTGGGATGGGTCCACATACATTGAGTCGATTGTGAGTATCAGATACCCATCTATTGGCTGCCTTCAGGGGGTAGTTATTTGGCACTTGTGGCTTCCAATAGTCATCGATACTACACAGTGGTAGGAACAGGGAAGTTTAGCATGCATCATATTAGTTCATGATATATGGGGCCTATATGTTGGTTTCATGCAGGGATTAGGGACAAGGAACAAACATATTCTGGCAATTGTTAGAGCTATGCCACAACAGGTCTGGCTATGGGATCTAGGGATTAAGTTGATTGATAGGACACTCCATTCTATGATGAGTAGGTTCATGGGAGAAATTGATCTAGTTCACCTTGGGTGTGACCAATGTTTTTAAAACCGGAACCGGTGACCGGACCGGTCCACCTAATGAACCGGTTTACCGACCGGAACCGGTCTAACCGGGACTGGTTTGGTCTAAACGAACCGGTTTTAAAAAAATACATTAAATAATTAATTTTTAATGAAACAAAACTATTTTTAAGATGTAAAACCATGATTCCAAGCCAATAGAGACAAAATATGCAAAGTTTGCTCATTTATATACCATGCAAAGGTGAATATTCTGGTCAATGTTTATGGCACTGACACTGACAGTCAAGCAACCTGATTGCATATGCTGATATCAAACAATTGAAGCTCAGAGAACAGACATCAGATATGCCTGCAATAGGCCCTGGATACTAATAGTCTGCTGCAGATCTCAGATTAGGCTTGTCACAACAAGAGATGACTCATAAAATTGCTTTGCTCCAGAAGGTCAAAACAAATGCCAAATACAAAAGGATTTGGCCACCGATTTGTCATGGATCATTTGCAAGCTCTGTCAAACAAAGGGTCTGAATATACTTCAATATACTTCAGACAAATGCCTGGATTATATCAATGAATGAAGGCTCAGAAAGCCTGAGTATGTCACCGTGATGTATGACTACAAAAGGTCCTTACCACAGTCCGCACCAAGTCTTAGATTTGCCACAAGGAATGCAACCAATAAATTAAAGAAGGCTTACCACAGGTGCTGAGTAACCTCTGCCATCAAAGGAGCTTCAATCCCTGAAGAATGTCAACATCATAGGAATTATGCCAAAACTCTGGCATAAAGAAGGTGCCTCAGAAAGTTTGGATCGATGCCTCAAAATCTCCATGAAAAATCACAGTAAGATGCACAGGCCTGCTCGCATTAGGGCTTGGACAGAAGGCCGAATAAGATGCTCAGAGATGCGCTTAAGGATCAATGAGCATATGCCAAGAGTAAGCCTTAGTGTTATGGTCAAGAGGAGGCCGAAACAGAGCGCAGTTAACCTTTCTTAACCTCAATGAACAGCCTTGGATGACACACCAGATTAGTGTCAGAAATGGCAGAGTAAGCCTCTGCCAAAAGTATCTTCTATCAGCCACCAAAATCTTTTCAATAGTCTGCAAGGGATCTCTGTCATAGTCTCGAACAAGCTCAGAGAATTGAATCAAAGATGTTTTGCTCCAGATCTAAAATAAGTTTCAACTTGTGCCAAAAATATGCAGCCAATTTGTGCCCTAAGAGGGCCGAAGACCTCAGACAATACTGCTTCAATATGCCAACGAAAAACCAGAACCAAATACTGCTTATTTCACGAAAAACCAGAACCAAATACTGCTTATTTCATGAATCGGTGGGCTTGCCATAAACCGGCCGGTTTAGGACGGAACCGGCCGGTTTTCACCGGTTAGGGCCAAAATTCGGGCAAATGAGGGATCTGACTGGGTTTTTAGGCCGGTTCGGACCGGCCAGCTAGCTAATCGGCCGGTTTGACCGGTTACCGATTTTTCTGAGCGGTTTTTAAAACTATGGGTGTGACACATGAGAGATTGCTGAAACCTCCATTATATGGCGAGGTAGATTATCATGTTGCTGCTCAGGATTGAGATTGATAGTGGATGGGTAGACATTGACATCATGGAGATACCTAGGTAGGATAAGCTTAGCCTTCATAGATATCCCACCATCAGGTTTTGGGAGGGGAGGATACAGCCTAAGCATGATGGGAGGTTTGTCATAGTGAGAGTGGCGCATCGTCAACATGGTGGAACCCTTTTGAGACTAGCATGGGATCCAGGTACAACAAGATTTTGCAGTTCATCCACCCTCAAGGTGAGTTGCTTTCTACAGGGGGAGATCATTCAGATATTCCATTAGAATCTGGTGATTCCCTATTGACATGGGGATCGTCACTAGTATGGTAGGATTTTAAATAACGAGGAGTGGTTCAATGGCACATTTGGGACCCTGGCATTGGCTAGGCCAACGTTTGGAGCAACAGGATATCGCTCGACGACAAGCAATTTTTGGCGGGGAGAACTGTAATGTTCCCAATTTTTGTGAGTGCAAAATTCACTAAGGAGTTTTGCCAATTTTTGGAGATATTAAATAAAAAGGAGAAAATATTATTTTGTGGGAGAAAAGTGGAAATTATTATTTTAGTGAAGAATGGCAACAAAGTAATATTTTATTAGTGGAAGGTGGGGACCACCAACGGAGAGGACTAGAAATTATAAATAGAGCTTGGAGGCCTCCATTTGGTATCTTTGACATTGCAAACAAACACTCATTTGTATGCTTTGTTGTTTAGAAAGTCTACTAGCTGTTTAGCCACGAGTCTCTCATGTGGGAGATTCAACCTCTACTTCGGGGGACCATCCGTGCTCGCCCTAGGGAGGCTGTTCTACAGGAGTTCTGGGGCAGCAACGCACATCAGTAAAGAACACAGAGAGGGGAGTGTGTATTTCTGGACAACCAGGAATCACGTAGAGGAGGTTTGAGACCAGCAAGGATCTCATTACTTGTCAGAAGGTTAGGGAGTTGAGGTAGCAACATTTTGCAGGAATTTTCACTGGAGATTTCAGCTATCTGAGCCAGCATACCAGCAATTCACATTTCTCGGCAGAGGGACAACACAGAGGCCACTCAATAGAATTTCGTGGTGTTTGGGAGAAGATGATCCGGGCCAAGAGTTCATGCAGGAAGTTAGGAGTTGGATATCAGGGGTGAACCCAACACTTTGGAGGAGTTTACAAAAGGATGTGTAGGTAGTTTCCAGCAGGTTGAATTTGGCAGCCATAGTTGGGGGAGGCTCCAACGGGGTCGAAAAACAGAAGTCAAAACCAACCAAATTCCCTTCTGGGTTTTAGTCAAGGAGTCTGGGGTTAAAAGCATATAAATTTCTGGGTGGTTTTAGTGCATTTTCCAGCCATTTGAAATTCAGTAGTGCAATAGTTTTCTAGGAAACACAGTGCAAATTGGTGCACGATTTAGGTGGATGTTGGTGGCCACCCACCTATCCCACATGAACCCCACACGATTGTCTCTGTCAGTTTTTTAGTTTCCGTATTTGCAGCACAATTTACTATTTTTAGCAGTTTTTTGAGTCCTGAACTTCCGGAGCCGTTTTGAGGCCCTAAATGACGTTTTTTTGGAAATCTGGGAGCAACATGGGTCCATGGATTGATGTTTCTCTTCCCAAAGTTATAGTTCTCGGATGGATCTTTCTAATGAGCTATTGTACGTGTCAAACAGAGATCGGGTGCCAAAGTTACGACCCCGAGAAATTGATGTACCAATTTACCCAAATGGGGCCCACAATTTGGCGTTTCATCTTCTAGGGTTAGGTTTTGGGATGTTAAGGGTTTTCCATTGTTTCTCAACAATAAAAAGGCCTTCGAGTCTCATTGTAACACAGTTCAGAGGCATGTAGCCGACACATCTCTTCTCAGAGATAAGCTACCATTGCCCTAGCTAGTTTATTTCCATTTCTGTTTGTAAGCATATTTCAATATTTTATAGTAATGAAATGAAGTATTATTTCTGTTGCATCTCTGTGTTTATGGTTATCTTTGTAATTTGTTACGTTCCTGTTTAAATCCGGATCAGTGGTATTAGAGCGGTCTGCTTTTTCTCTGTGTTTCTTTGCATGTCCCCAACGAGGTCGGGATATAAGGAGTTAGGGCTTGAACTGGTCGAATCTTTACAAGTCTAGCCTCGAAAATCCCGACGGCCTCCCATTGCGGATGAGAAGAAAGACGAGGGGGTAGGATATACTATCAAAATCTTGCTTGAAGAAGCCCTCGAGCAGCAGAGGAACATGATGATGGATAGCTTTGCACAAATCCTTCAGCAGCTACCTAGAGGCGACGCATTGGCTTCCAACAGCTACTCTGGAAACACCACACAGTTTAAGGTACAAGTTAATTTTCAAATCCCCATCTTTGAGGGTCAAATAGACTCAGATGCCGTAGATAAATGGTTAAATCTGCTAGATGGGTATTTTTCTATTCATGAATTTTCGAGTCGAGAAAAGATTGTTTTCGCTCTTCTCAAAGCAGCCCCCCACGTCAAGGACTGGTGGGAAACCTACTGCGAGCAGAAGAATGAAAGTATGGGCTCACTATTTTCAGCCGCACCCACTTGGGATTCATTTTGGGATGCTGGTAAGGAGCAATACTACCCTATCAAAAGCTATGAGGACAAATACATCAAATGGACCACACTGCGGCAGGGAAGGGACCAATATGTTCTGGAGTTCACAAACATTTTTCATACCCTTCGCACACAGTTGGGTATCAAGGACTCTGAGCTGCATTTGGTACTCAAATACTGCGACTGCCTACACAGATGCATCTAGGAAGAGATGGAGTTCCTGAACATCTCCTCACTCGGCACGGCGTACCAATATGCTGTCAAAATTGAGCAAAAGTTCAAACATAAGAAGCAAGACTTCGGATCTGCAAATCCGAAGACCAAAGGACAAAGCCAAGGCAAGGTGACCCAAGACAACCTGTCAAAGCCGCAAGAAAAGAACAACACCACGAAGTCGAAGAAGGACACTGGAAAGTGGTGTGAGTTCCACAAGATTCCCACTCATAACACAAGTGAGTGTTGGACCAAGCAGTCGCTGGTGGCCAAGTTAAAGGCTTCCGAATCATATGCATGTTCCGACCCTGAGTCAGAACTCGACAAGGGGAATGGCAAAGGGAAGCAGATCATTGATGCGGAGCCCAGCATGACTGTTGCCACTGCTAAGATCCCAAATAATGAGCCCGAAGACCTAGAGGAGGGGGAACGTCTTTTCCACTCACAGATGTGGGTGAAGGGTTTTCCGCTGCAATTCATTGTCGATAGTGGTGTTAGCGCTTGAAATTTCACCTCAGGCTGAGAAAGGAAAACTCCAAGGCAACATCAAACCACTTAGCCTCGTAGCTAGCCCTACGGGGCAAGAGAGGGCTCTCTCCGGTCTATCTCAACAAAAAGTTTTCTAAAAGGGGCTGAGATGACTTTAAAAGAACTGATTTTAGGCTAGTAAATTGATAAAAAAAGGGGTTTTTAATAAAATGATGAGGTTTTTCTGGGCTGCATGGGGCAAAGAAACAACTTGAACAGAGAAATGTAATCAAAAACACAGATTATCCCCTGAGGCAAGGTAGGCAAGAAAGTTTAACATCAAATTGAGATTAAAGGAAATGGCAAGACTGCTGAGGAGCTGACAAGGGCATAGAGGATGAATCCTTGTCAAACAGAAGAAAACATTAAACATGAACAAACTTAAAGGCAGAGCATATAAATTATGAATTCTACCTTAACACTTCATTTGTTCATTTGGAAATGATCATGAAATGAAATGAATACATAACAGGCTACATATGAAACAGAAGGAAAACTTATGCTAAATTTCATACCACAGGAATCTCAGGGGTCAGAGCTGCATTTTTTAATTAAAATCTCTGTCAAAAAACTGTACAATGGAAGCTCTCTGTTCTCCACCAGCTCTCAGAACTCTCTCTTACTCTCCCTCCCCCTCTACAAATGAATTTTTAATACCATAAATAAAATGCTGCTAAGGGAAAAACAAATCGACCCCAAAACAGGGGCGCTGTTTCATCTGCAATTATAAAAATGGCAAAGAGCGTTTCCTCTATTCTAAAATAAAACAGCGTCTCCCTAAAAATCCTCTGATGGCCGACACATGGAGCGCAGATCCTGTTGAATCATTAACTGAAGTCTTGAAATAGGAATCGAATCCTATATCTTCTGCTGTTTTGGCTCCGTTTGAATAGCGCTCGTGGGCCATATTCATGAGCCAGAAAAGGGTCAAATGACAAAGATGAAAAACTCCACGATCTTCCATTTGTTTCCAGCTTCGATAAGAACGTCACTGGGTTTAGAATTCTCAGTCAAAATTGCTCCATTGAAAAATCTCAGAATATTCCAAGACTCGAAGATTTGCGAGTTGCAGCTTCAATAAGACGATACATCCATCGATCCAGCATTCCTGTCAGAGCAAAAGTGCCCCCAAGAACAGCACAAAGACGCGTAATAAAGTGAGTGAAACTACGCTTTTCCTCCCTGATGGTAACAGTGATAGGAGAAAGATCATACAAAAAATAGACAGCTGGCCAGCTCCGGTCAGAATCCTTCATTGCCACAAAGTATTCTGTTACAGAAAATTGATTTGTTGGCAATACTTCCTTTGACAGATATCTGTATTCAGTGGGAACAATCTTGATGTAATATTTGAAGGTGCCACTTGCATCGCGAAGAATGCGGACAATATCATCAAGTGGATTGTGTATTCCAGGGTATTTGAGCCTAAATGATAGATCATGAATTACATGGCTCACATTAACATGATTTGCACCCTCGAATATCTGTTGAGCAACAATAATATTCAAGCCATGCACCGAAATGTGGAAATTTCCAGCGACCCTTTGAACATCCAGAACACCAAAGACCCGACATCCTTCACCATCATCTATTGCACGCTTAACATCCTTTATCATCTTTACAGGATCGTTTCCAAGCCGAAACAAGCAATTGTCCATAACTGTGATTCCACCTGCAAACCTTCATAGGTACTCTGCACCTTGACACAAAGTATCCGAAATACCAAAAACTGAAACAATAGATTAACCAATGTTTACATCATTTGCATTTGGGGCGCTCACGTCCACTGATGATACCAGCGGATACTTTTGTCCCTACATAACCAGAAACATTCAGCGCTCAATGGAACTTGAAAAGAAGATCCAGAAAAAGGAAAGAGAGCCACCCACGCACAGGCTTTTATGATCTATCTCCTCTGTCCATCAAATCAAATCTAAAGCACAGATTCCTGGAGAACAGCGACCCCTGAAATCAAAACCACTGCATATAAAAGCAAAATGCAGTAGGCTAGGAATGGAGAAACAAAAACAGTAGTCATCGACACATTTACAAGGCCCGTTAATATATTTTCCAGGAGGAAAGTCACAAGCACATTCTGATCAAAGACTTCCTCAAGGACCAATGATTTTCTTGTGGGGACCAAATCTGAGAGCATAAGCATCCCAAGAACCTCAAAGTTTTGTGCCAGAACAAAAGTTACATATGCAAAATTGCACATGCGACGAGAAATTTTTCTCTACAAACTTATCCAAAAATATTGTTAGCACCCAAAGGAAACCGTCAAGCAGCCAAACTTCGATTGCAATACTTGATTTCCCTCCAATTGAAGCTACTCTAGAACTAATGGGTTTCTTTAGGAAGAAGAGATGATAACCTAAGTTGACACTGACAAGGTATAAGCCCCAATATCCAAATAAAGTGAAGATGCCCTCTTTGTTCAGACTAATGATATTTGCACCCTTTTGATCTGAAATGAGGCAACGATTTAATCCACACAACAGGACTGATTGATAAACTTTGAGAATTGCACATCCAAAGAAGCCATAGTATTGGGGATGAATATTGATTATTAATGTCACAATGGCCACTGCTACAAGAGTGAAAAAGAAATTCCAGTGTACACCATATTCCCAAACATGGACACCGAATCAATGTTACGTGCCTGTTTTGAAACTAGTGCATTTGCAACTGCAAAAGATCCAACCCCGAGATTCATTAATCCTGTACCATACGTTTCTGTCTTAGCAAATCGCCTAGGAAATATTTTGAAGTCCACAGCCAGGATTGACAAGCATGTCACCAGCATCATTGCAAATCGATATGATGAGAGGCTTTTTCTTTGTTTGCTTGCAGGGATAGGAGTTGATGAAACCACTGCCATTTGAAGAGGAATTTGATACATATTTTAAAAAAAACATTTAATGATTTCTTCTTCAAAACAGGGTTTTGAAGAAGAATCAATCTCACACTAACATACAAGACGGAGTCTAACAAGTGGCAACCAAAAGAACCTCATTTCGGCAGAGGTCATGAAGCGGTTGGGCCTACCGACTACACCACACCCATAGTCGTACAATATTGGGTGGCTTCATGAAGGACGAGATCTCAAAGTTCGCCAACAGTGCCGCCTTCCCTATAGTATCGAGCCCTTCACAAATGAGGTATTGTGTGATGTTGCACCTCTGGATGTTTGTGATGTACTATTAGGCCAACCATACTTATGGAGGAAACATGCTGTGTATGAGTCAAGGCCTCAAGCTGTTATTATTACTTTGGGTAATTCATTATACAAGATACTGGAGGTAGCCCCACCTACCGCCACCTCTTTGATCTCTACTGAGAAAGGCAGCAAGCTCATCTCCCAGACTAGGAAATTCATTTTTTTTCTGGTTCACTCCCAAAGTAAGGGGAAGATCGTCACCACATCCATGACCCCCGTGAAGGGTTCCTCCATAAAACAACAATAGCAAAGGGATATGGTCATGACAGAATACAGGAACAACTTCTCCTCACCCACAGGGGTACCACACAAGTTTCAGGTGGGCGACAAAGTTTGGTTACATCTGCATAAATAACGCCTTACAATATCCCATCAGAAGCTCAGACCACTCCGACATGGTCCTTACAGCAATACCAAGGCTGTGGGGAACAATGCTTTGGAGCACAACATTTCCCCATTCCTTCGCTTGCACCGAATTTTCAATGTGGATAGTCGTTGACCATGCATCCCACCATTACTGGACACATTAGAGATTGCAGAACAACTCTCCAGGGACCAAGTTCAACAACAACTTCCTCATCTCATGGAGGAAATCAATGCAATGGGGACCATTGCTTCCTAAGGGGGGAGGAATGATCCAGGTGGATGTTGGTGGCCACCCACCTATCCCACTTGGACCCCCCACAATTCTCTCTATCAGTTTTTCAGTTTTCATATTTGCAGCACAATTTACTATTTTTAGCAGTTTTTCGGGTCTTGAACTTCCGGAGTCGTTTTGAGGCCCTAAACGACTTTTTTTGGGAAATCTAGGAGCAAAACAGGCCCATGGTCCAATGTTTTTCTTCTCAAAATTATAGTTCTCGAATATATCTTTCTAACGAGCTATTGTACGCGTCAAACAGAGATTGGGTGCCAAAGTTACGACCCCAGGAAATTGATGTACCAATTTTCCCAAACGGGGCCCACAATTTGGCGTTTCATCTTCTAGGGTTAGGATTTGGGATGTTAAGGGTTTTCCATTGTTTCTCGACAATAAATAGGCCTTCGAGTCTCATTGTAACACAGTTCAGAGGCATGTAGCCGCCACATCTCTTCTCAGAGATAATCTACCATCGCCCTAGCTAGTTTATTTCCATTTCTATTTGTAAGCATATTTCAGTATTTTACAGTAATGAAATGAAGTATTATTTCTGCTACATCTCTGTGTTTATGGTTATCTCTGTAATTTTTTGCGTTCCTGTTTAAATTCGGATCAGTGCATCAGTTGGGCAACCTTCAACTCAGCCATTTTCCTACCTGGGTTTGGTCCTGCTTGTCCATTGAGACAAGCGCAGGTGTACCATTCCACTATCTATTGTATTTGGCTTGCAAAAATATAATAAAATGACTTAGAAGTTCTTCATTTGCAATTTTTTTGTGGGTGCTTGATGAATATATCATTTTTGTATTTTGCTGCATAGAATATTTGCTGTTATCACTTGTATTCCCTATTTAGGATCATTACATGATCATCCCCTGCCTTTCCCTCCTAGATAGGATGAAATGATGCGTTAGCGTACTACTTTTTCCAATCTTTTTAAACAATGTACATAATCAATTGCATTTCTCCTAACACACTTCAATTCCATTTGGTTCTTGTGAATTAACTGATCCAATAAAAATGAGTAGATAATTCCCTTTTTATATGGCATCAACTATGAGTGGATAATTGAATTTCTTATTAAATTGATTTTTAATTAAATAGATGCATTCTTTATTGTCATCTATTCAATTCTAATCATATATAACTCTATCTCCATTAAAGAGGTTTAAACAATTTATTTGAAAAGAGTCCAAAGTTACACATTATAATTGTATTAAATACGAAAAATTTAAACAATTCCTTTGAAAATACACTATGAAGTTGTAATATTACTAAATCATAGTAAATGATATTGTATTTTGCCAAACTATGATAATGCAAAATTATTATATACTCTAGAGTGGGTCTAATCCATAGTATATTATTCATCTCATTATTACACATGTGGTAGGTGATGTGTTGAGCCAACTCATTCAAATAATTTACATACCATGCCATAAGACACCTTGTGCTACATTCACCACTTAACTTGAATCGACTTTGACTTTGAATTTTGTTGAGAGGAAGGTGAGAAGGAAGAAAATTGGGATTCATCTCTGTTGCAATGAATCGTTCCACAGTTCCCTTAGTAGTAAGAAGAGTGATAGGAAATGTTGTTGACATGTTCGTGCCTTCAATGGACATGGTCGTCTACTATGGATCCAAGTAGGTCACCACTGGCTGCGAGATCAAGCCCTCTGCTACAAGTGACTTCCCCAATGTGCAAATAGCAGGTGGACATTGGCTGCGAGATCAAGCCCTCTCTTCAATTTATGCAAACATGAAGGAATAGCTTCACTAGTACCCAAAATTCCTTCCCTTCTGCTCTATTTAATTTCTTTGCCTCATTTGATTGAGGCATCCGAAGTAGCTAAAAAGCAGGGTATTCCAATAGCTCTGAAACTTGTGTGGGGTGCATACATCACAATAGAAAGTGTAGAAGAAAAATCATTGATTTGAAAATGGATAAGTGAATTAACAAAATCACTCCCCACCCTCCCTTCGAGTAGCGACCCTGTGACTGATAAGTTCTCTAGTTGCCTTGTTTTACACATTGGGGTTTGATTTTTGTTTGGAGTATCGGTGGAATTAAAGTTTTGTTTATTTTTTTGTTTGTTCCGCTACTCTTTTTTTGGGTTTTAAACAAGCCTTGAATATTTTTCGCAAGTAATTTTAACTTGTTGTGACATTTTCCAGTAATTATCAGATCAATATAGTAATATCCAAAGTATTTGGCATTTCAAGCATCAGATAGTTGCTCGTTTTTTCATAAAATATGATTTTTTGAGCCTATGAACAATTAAAGCTTGGTTTAAATAATTTAGGTAAGTTCAGGTATTTGTTGTGTTTGATTTGTGCCAATAGAGCTTGTTAATATTGAGATTTTTTTGCATGGAATGTAGGGTTATTTCCAGTGAATATCGAGTTACTATACTAAGCGTCTTTTGATGATGTACAGGCATTCCGTCCATAAGATATATGTTTGGTTTGCTGACATAAATATAAATTTTGAAAGTCAATGTATATAAGTATCTCAAATGTATTTCTTCTAATAAAAATTCAACACTTCTTGTTGTTTATGATTCAATAATTATGCAGATGAATAAAGTAGTGAAGAAAATTGGGATTCATCTCTGCTGCAATGGCTCGTTCCATAGATCCCCTTGTAGTAGGAAGAGTGATAGGTAATGTTATTGAAATGGTTGTGCCTTCACTCGACATGGCTGTCTACTATGGATCCAAGTAGATCACCATTAGTTGCGAGATCAAGCCCACTGCTATTGTTGACTACCCCAATGTGCAAATAACGGATGGGCAATGGTTGCGAGATCAAGGCCTCTCTTCAATTTTTTCAAACATGTAGGAATGGCTTAACTGGTATAATAAATTCCTTCCCTTATGGTCTCTTGAATTTATTTCTCTCTTGAATTTATAGAGACAATACATCAAGAAAGATAATAAACAAATACTATGTAATGGATATAATATTTGGTTATTATTAGCAGGCCTAATATGCACATCGAAGTTGCAAACTTCATATCTCCAGCTTCAATATTCTCAAATTTGATACATCCAAGTCAGATATGCATGCTCGAGCTTCAAAGTCTCTGAAATCTTATCATATCTTATCACAATCTCTAGTGCATATTAGACTATATCCATAACTGCAACAATAATAATATAGTTTGGAGAAGAACAAAGAATTTGAACAAGTGGTGATCTTTGGTGCAGAAAATAGAGAAAAAAAAATGATGAATACAATTACAAAGTCTCATTTTCGTTTACCTCCATTGAATCAGAATTAGACACGTGGAACAACTGAACCCTGGTAGGTGGCTAATCAATTCCAAATCCCACACAATCTCCTCCTGATCTTTGTCCAAGTCTTGTACACCTCGTATTGTATTTCATTGTCCATATATTTCACTTCATTATTGTCTTCCATATTCCCCAATCCTCCTATCAACATTCCTTTGCAACTCTTGGTGCAATTGCTAGTTTAAAAATGTTTTCAGACTACTTCTTTTATAGCACGCATGAAATGCAAATGAAAAGACTATATATGGACCTAAGAATTATATTTTTATTTGAAAATGTTATATTATATTTATGTTTATTAATTCTTCAATTATTTTTAAATAAATTCTTTAAATTTTAATATTTTTTTTAATTTTAAAATAATATTAAATTAAATAAAATAATCATCAATATTTGTACCCAATCATATAATTGTTTTTAATAATATTATTCAATTACTTAAACATGTATTTCTCATATAGAACATATTTATAACCATCTATACACATTAGTTTTTGGACCAAAAAAATAATAATTAATTTATATTTATATATATATATATTAAAAATAAGCATATATAAATTTGAATAAAAATATAGATTTAAGAATTCCTTTTTCAAAACAAATAAAACATTTATAAAATTGCATAAAAATATAGATTTAAGAGTATGATATTTTTAATCAATAATATTCTTTATGATATTAAATATTTATAAATTTAAATAAAAATTTAAATTTAAGAGTTTGATATTTTTAATTAACAATATTCATGTGTTTGCGTAAGAGTTTTAAAATATATATTTTCTAACAATGTCAAATATTAAACGTGGAGTTCTTAATCACTTATTTTGAATTTCTCAATAAAACTGCCCATCAATGTAAATAATATGAGAGAAAGTGATCCCGTTAAGATTAAACCTCAACTTAATAACATCTTATAAAGAAACAATCCTTATAAAATATGTTTGAAAGTTCTCATTTTAAGAAAAAAACATAGTTCATTGATAAAACCACTTTTAATCCATCAAACTTTACGGAAAAAAAGAGCAGCCAAACCCAAAATCTATAAAAGCCTCTAATCAACGAAACCAACACCTTTCTTCATTTTTAAAATTATTTAGGATTTGATGGGATTACGAAATAATCGTAACTCATTGATTAAGTGGCAGTTGCATTTCCTAAGTGCCAGTTGCATTTCCTATCTGATCTGAAATGGAGTAGATTAGTAATGTGCTAATTCATCATTCAAAATAAAATCCAAGATGTTTATCAAGTGCTTAAAGATTCAATACTTTTGCTTAATTAACTGATTCCTATGCGAGTTTCTTATGTAAATGTTATAAACAATTTAACATAAAAATATATGCTAACCAACAACAAAATAACAACAAAGAACATCAAAATACAACACACATCAAGCACATGATAAAGGGGTTCACCCCTCCTGGGCTACATCTCCTTGGTCCAACTTCAAATGGCTTGGGCTCCTCTATTATTCTCAATTTACAACAAAATTGTGTTCACCATACTCAATTTTCTTTGAAACCTGTCTCAATGAGTTCAACATACTAAAAAATGGCTATCTAGCCTCTTTTTGCATCCAATTTGGATAAGAACTGAAAAAGTTATGACTTCTCCTAGTCCTTCCACTATTTGTTCCACAAATTGCTTGTTAGGTCCCTCTAATACTAGTGTAACCCCTTATTGTTATTAGTACAACCCCCTTATTATATTTTTGTGTCCATGTAGTCCCCATATTGTTATTATTATTCCCCATCGAAGCCCACTATTGTTATTATTGTGCCCTTACATTATTATTGTTATGTCGGCTCTAATTATATTATGACCCCTTAGACTTCTATATATAGAAAAGAGGTCCTGTCATTTGTATCATCCAAGAATTTTTCATTTGTGTAATGTAAAGGAGGTTGCCCCCTCGAAGAGGTTGAATTCTAAGTCGTTGATCTATATTTTCTATCTTTTTGTGAGCTGGTTTCATAACATTTGGTATCAGAGCTTTGGATTCTAGGGTTTTGCTGCTCCAAACAGGTCATCGTGGAATTTTTGCTACAAAGTTTTTTCTGCGATGTTTCAGAAGCTAACAAAAAACCCATTTGAGACTACATCTCACTGAACCTCGGGTCTGAATTTCAGTTCGTCTCGCTATATTTCCGGAGATTTGATTTGAGGAAGTTAGGGTTTTTTCAAGCTCCATAATTCCATCTCAAACAAGTCATTGTGGAATTTTTGCTATAATTGTTTTTCTACGAAGTCTCAAAATCTAAAACTAAAACCCATTTGAGCTGAACAATTGGTGAAATTTAGGCCCGAATTTCAGATCTTGTTTCGCTATATTTTTGGAGATATAGTCCAGGACATTTAGGGTTTTTGCAGGCTCTCGAATTACATACCACACAGGTGACCTCAGGAAAATCGTCATAACTCTCTCTAAGCATCAGATTGAAACTTCGTAAGAAGTTACAAAAAGAGGACAGACTGTAGTTTTTTGTATATCAGTTTCAGGTTCGAAGGTCGAAACAGTGACATGTGGAATTTCGTACAAGTTATCTCTACTGAACCATTCTATAATTAGGTCATCGCGAGAGATTGGGCATAACTCTTTCTTCGGGAATCTAATTGTGATCCGACTTGAGGGGTTAGAAAGAGGACTCAGAGAGATATAACAGGCCTAAATTATAGAACTTAAAGATCCAAAATTACGGAGTTATAGTCATTTCAAGATCGAGCTCCTAAAATCAAGAAAAAATGATATGAGGAAGTTTGATGGTAATGATCTGGTAAATTAGATACTACAGATGGAGGCATATTTTAATCTACATGAGGTGAAACTGTTACAAAAGGTACATATTGCATCTTTATATTTAGAACCTAATCAATTTTTATGGTATAAAGGGCTTTGTTCTCGTAAAGCACTTGTCACTCGGTCAATTTTTACGGAAGAAATGATAGCACATTATGAGGATACAAAGAGAAACACCTTCTTTAGCCAATTGATAAATCTCAGACAAAAGGGTTCAATGGCAGAGCAAATTGAGGAATTCCAAAAATTGAATATAAGGGTAAATGATATTCCAAAGAAGCAGAGGATTGATGTCTTCATTGAGACTTTAAAAGATAACATCCAACATGAGGTTTGCCTTTGAGAATTTGATTCATTGGAGAAGGCATACAGGTTGGCAAGAAAAGTGGAAAGCAAAATTATGGCAACAAGGAAGTCTACCCCTCACAACTATAAAGATGGAAGTGTTGTTTCTCCTAGCCTTCCATAACCTACAAGGTTGACACCACAACAATTGGAAGAAAAATGAGCAAAAGGGCTTTGTTACAATTGTGATAGAAAATACATTAAAGGTCATATGTGTGCTGAGAAGAAATTAATTTACATAGATTGTGAAGAGGAGGAAGAAAATGATCAAGAAACATCAAAAGAATAAGATTTACACCAGGAGCCAACCCTAGAGAAAGAAGAAATGAATCCAATCATATCTTGTAAAACATTGGCAAGAACTACCACTCCTCAAACTCTCAAGATAGAAGGACATATCAAGAAGTGAAAGATCACATTGAGAAAGAATAAATGAATCCGACTGTATCTTGTAATGCATTGGCTAGAATTACCACTCCTCAAACTATCAAGATATAAGGACATATCAAGAAGAAACATGTTCAAGAAGTGAAAGATCACATCGAGCATCAAGAAATGAATCCGACCATATCTTGTAATGCATTGGAAGAAATTACCACTCCTCAAACTCTCAAGATAGAAGGACATATCAAGAAGAAAAAGATTCAAGCAGTGAAAGATCACATCGAGCATCAACAACAAGTTCTCCAACATTTAAAGGATAATGCCACTTTGGTATAGAATTGAATGAAACAACAGGGATATCAGCATCACAGTGAAAGAAGTTTTGATGTAGGCGATTGGGTATTTTTACGGCTACATCTCAAGCAAGCTATTTATGAGAAGGAAATGTTGGCAATACTACATGCACTTAAGAAATGACGACCTTACCTAATGGGAAGACACTTCAAAGTAAAAATGGATCATGATAGTCTTAAATATTTTTTAGAAAAAAATATTATCTTTAGAAGAACATAAAAAATGGGTCACAAATATGTTGGGTTATGACATTGAAATCATCTACAAAAAAGGGAAGCAAAATGTTGTTGTAGATGCACTCTCAAGAAAGGATGAGGACATTGAAGCATCGTTTTGTGCTATTTCTATTATCCAACCAGATTGGATAAACGAAGCAAGGGATGAATGGAAGAAGGACGAAGAAGTGTGGCTACTCATTCAAAAGTTGCAAAAGATCCAAGTTCAAACAATATTGCCAGAACTTGACGAGGAAGGAAAAATCATATTGGAACTTGGAGCAGTCACGGAAACAAGAACCCGAAATCTACGAAATCAATCAATTTCAATGTATCTCATCAAATGGAAGAACTTTACCACTGAAGATTCCACATGGGAGGACAAAATTTTTATACAGAAGCATCAAGAACTACTCAAGCGTTGAGGACAACACTTTTTGAAAGAGAGGGGTATGTTAGGTCCCTATATTACTAGTGTAACCCCTTATTGTTATTAGTACAACCCCCTTATTATATTGTTGTGCCCATATAGTCCCCATATTGTTATTATTGTGCCCCATAAAAGCCCACTATTGTTATTATTGTGCCTTTACATTATTATTGTTATGTTAGCTCTGATTATATTATGACCCCTTAGACTCCTATCTATAGAAAGGAGGTCTTGTCATTTGTATCATCTAAGAATTGTTCATTTGTGTAATGTAAAGGAGGTTGCCCCCTCGAAGAGACTGAATTCTAAGGCGTTTATCTCTCATTCTATATTTTTGTGAGCTGGTTTCATAATATTGCTCCAAAACCGACCAAAAAGACCATTTCTGCTCCAAAATCTGCTAACAGAGTGAGAAATTCGCCGCACGGCGGGCTATATCCTATTGGCCATATCGCAAATCGTAATCAGCAAGTGCTGTAGGCTCTTATGGTCTTGTTAACACAACAAAACATTGCGATTACGATATCGCGGACCCACCGGGGATATTTCACTGTAACATATAAAATCCCGTGTCCAGAATCCATCGCTCATTGCAATCGACAAAGTTTAGCGGCCAAAGGTCTTGTTAACACGGCGGAACACTGCGATGCGATATCGGCGGACCTGACGAGAACTTAAACTGTGACATATAAAATCCCATGTCTGGGGTCTTATAGCTCATCGAAATCGACAATTGGTGCAAGAACATAATCGACGATATGACGGACCGCTGGGACATCAAATTGCAACACATAAGAGTATTGCGTTCGGGTAGTCTATCGCAATCGGAACTTTATCCATGGTAACAAAATAACAATGGGGTTTTGGGTGCGATACACGATTGCGATTATCACAAATCACAACCCAACCTGCCGGGGGGCAATTCTTAACCCGCGTCCTCTGTTTTTCCTGATATGTGATATGCGGGACCCAGTGGCAACCTACCACTTGGCGCTTCCCCATTCGCTGGGACCTTTTCCATGTCATCCAATCTTGCCACGTTTCCAAGTCAAACCTGAAATTTGACTTGCTCTAACTTCTGCATATGAGCTCAGATTTGAGTGTCGTTAGCACCGTTGGATTAAGAATGATGAGCTCTTCAATTTGAAGCTGAGTTTGACAAGATTCTGACACTTTTATTTTTGAGCATAATTCTGAGCGCCTGATCATTATCCTAACTCGTTTATTAAGAGCAACAATTGTTGTTCTAATTGGCCATAAAAGTTGGACACTTTGAGTGTTAGATATCCCATGCTTTTCAATTGATGCTCTAACAGTGATGGTGTGCTCTTAATTTCTGCCCTCTTACCTTAATGTTTGCTCTCTTACTTGGTGCATGGATATATTAAAATTATCTTTTCTTTATTGTAATTTCCAGCATTTTTATTTGCACACAGATATATTAAATTGCTCCTTTGGTTATCGTATTTACTCTTCTAATAGTTGAGATTTTAATTCCAACGTTTTTGTTTGTTTTTTTAAATGCTAATCAGTTTGGTCCAATTTTCTTTTCTGCAATTTTAATTGCAGCGCTTTTATTTGCTCTTTTAGTTATTAGTGTGCTCCAATTTTATTTTTTGGGGAACATTTTCTTTGAATACACTTTTAATGATGCCTCCCTCTTCAAAGATTCCCTAGACTTCGGATCAATTTGATAAAAAATCCCTCACTCTCCCCACAATTTTAGCTGATACCTCCTCCTGGTTCCTAAATATATTTGAAATACTAAAATAACTAGTGAGAAACGCATGCGTAATGCACCAACAAATTGAAAATAACATTAAGATGGTTGGGGAGGAATAGGGGAAGATCCCCACCTATCCAACTTAAGACAGTGTAGTTTTTTGAGGCCAAAAAGTGCGCTTCTCCAATGCTAAAGCCTCTGTGAGTTGTATCACCATTTGTCCTTGTGCCATAGTAGGTCTTCAGCGTACACTCCATCTTCATGGAATTCCTGGAACAAGCAGAGGCGTAAGATAGTCGAGCACCAATCAAAACTTGAGAGCTTGTTGTCTTCGACAATGAACCAATCACCTGTGAGCCCGTTGCGAGCCCACAACAACACTTCCTCCAAAAAAGTAAACCATAGTCGAATAAAATGGATGACAATTGAACCTGTGAATCTACTATGAGCTTGAAGGCAACCATACTCCCTCTGGAAAAGTAAATGAGTCGAATTTTGTATGTGGCGAATGTCTAGCGAGGCGCAAATGGCTCACCAACACTTTACACATGTCAAATTTCCAGTAGACAGAAGTACGAAAATGAAAAATGAAAATGGGTTGGGGTGAACAATGTTTACCTAACTAATCCCATAAAGAAAACATCTTTAGTGTAATTAGCCAAACCAAAAATAATGTAATTGTTTTTTCTTCCTTTTCAAAATAATAATGATGATAATAAATTTCCCTTTAACCACACATCTTATTTTTAATTTAAACAGAACACTTACTTTAAAGTAAATAAAAATAAATCTTCTTCTATAATAAATATCATAATTTTTTTCTTTCTTAAATTTCAATTTCTAAAAAATTTATCAACCTAAATATAATATTTTTAATTACATTTTATTTTCATGCTTAAAATTTTAAAATATTTAATATATTTAAAAAAAATCTCATATATATTTATTTTTATTTTAAATAAAAAATTATCAATATAAATTATATCTTTAATTACTTTTCATTTCCATCTATATAATTTAATGAATCCAACATATTTCCAAAAGATTCTCATATTTTTTAACATACCCTTTCCTCTCCTCTCCATTTCCATACTTGTATTTTAAAACATCCCGCATATTCTCATATTTTCAACCATACCCTTTCATATTTTCTTTATACCTACCCTTTTACTTTGTGTGGAATTTCTATTTTCATTCACAAAGCAAGCTTAGATCATAAGCTAATACATACCCTTTTACCCTTTTTTACTTTATGTGGCATTTCTTTTTCATTCCCAAAGCAAGCTTATATTAAATATTATTGGCATTTCTTTTTCATTCCCAATGGGAAGGTTTACTTTATGTGGAATTTCTTTTTTGTCACAAAAACCAGCTTATATCATACGCAAACTTATTATATATTATTCATTATTTGCCAGGTGGAAGTGCAATTAATCAACTAATGAAGTGATAAAGGAAGCCTAGAAGAATAACTCCAACATTATCGCTGGGATGATTTAGATGTTTTATTTACACCTTTGGGCTTTCACTCAATTTGAGTGAATATACAATTTTTTAAATTAAAATTAATAGTAAAGTGAATATACAATTTTTTAAATTAAAATTAATAGTAAACCACGTCATATAGTTAGCGTTCCTTGTTGCTGTGTTTAATTATTAAACTTTAAATATCAACTTTAAAGATATTTAGTAAGTATACAAATATATAGTATAAAGAAATTTTAATAGGGAAATAAGTACCAAAGACAACATTATATATTTATGGAGTATATTAGGTTATTAAACTTTAAAGATATAGATATAAGTATGTTTACAAATATATAGTATAAAATTTTTTTAATAGAGAAATAAGTACAAAAGACAACATTATATATTTATGGAGTATATTAGAAATTTGCATTCTAATTACTTCAAAGAAAGCTTGATATATAAGTTTTTTGTTAATGACTACAATAATTAACTTTTCAAGATAACAAAAAGTGAAATTAAAGTATAACATGATACTAAAAATTTCACATAGGTCCTATATGCAATATTTACTTGAAGATGACAATTTTCAAAACATTTACTTTGTATGATAGATAAACATGAACACTCACCATTTCCATGATTTACTGAATGTAAATTACAAATGTCCTGAAATCATGTCAATTTGTTCTAGTAAATTTTGCATATAGATAAGATTATTAACATTCAACAAGTGACCACTAAAGTAGGTGAAAGGGACTACTGCTTACAATGATGTAAATACAGGGTGGGGGCATTGAAACAACTACTGTGAAAATAGAATGCAGAAAGGAACAATGTGAATGTAACGATCTGATTTTTCTTTTTTTAATTTTATAGAGTATAGCAAAGATTTGTAAGTTTCTTGTTAATGCACAAGCACAATTCAACAAATCACAATGCTTTGACTAAATAGAATTACGTGTGAATGGCTACAATAGTTAATTTTTCAGATTAACAAAAAGTGAAATTAGAGCATAACACGAAACAAAGAATTACAGACAGAGTTTCAGAAACATGCATGCAATTTAAAAAGTAAAGATATTGTTATAGTAATATTACTATCCACAAAAAGGGAATTCTTCTCTTTGACATGAGTGTTTTTGAAGTATAAATGTTTTTGTGAATGAACATAGTAATGTTCATTCTTCTTTCAACATTGGCGCTTAAGATCTATGATAATACAGAGTATTGTATATGAACTTTGGTCACCCCTGCATGACGAAAAATAATACAGACTGCTTATTATGGTTGCATAATTAGAAAATTGAACAATTATGTTATATGACTAAAAACTAAAGGTCAAAGAGTGAATATGATACTTGTGGAGACAAGACAAACTTGCTAGTTGAAGCTCTCGCTCATTTTATTTTGCTTGATGTTGTTGTCAACATCCAAAATCTCATTGTTGCCATTTAGAGTGAAAAGACCATGAATTTGTAGGTTGTGTAACATATAAATTGTTAATGTTTTTTTGTTTTTGTTTTTGTTTTTTTTTTTTTTGCAGATATTCTTGGTAAGAAATGTGAGCTAATGCAGGTCACAATTGCTTTAGAACTAGTTTGTTTCTAAGGCAACATCACAAGTTGATGTTGTAAGGAGTTCTTATAATGCAATTGATAAAATGTAGAAAGAGAACATGGTTTTTTTGTTTGCATTTAACACACAATATTGACATATCTTCTATCATTGTAGATGATGACATTGGGAAATTTTAGAGTGCACATACATGCTCAAATGGTGTGGAGTATGCATTTGCAACGACAAGTGTTCCTTGCACCTGTTAGAAAACAAGGCTAGTCAACATATTTGTAATGAAAAATAAGTAGATTATTGAGTTTGTACTTACTTGGATTTGTCTATCGATTATTTTTTTGAGATCTTGTTCTATCTCAGTGTTCAAATGTGTGATGAATGTGGCCTGTGTTGTACGAAATGTTTTTTCCTTGAGGTCTTTTATTTTTGTTATGTTTTTGAAGAGAATAATTGACATATCTCCATTTTGCAACTTTTGCTCCATTTCATTGTAGACAGGTGCAAAGTTCTCAAATAGTTGTAGTTGTGACATAAAGGACCAAAAATGTAATTGTTGACATTGCATATAGATAGTAAGCAGAAATGCATAAGTCTAATGGGTGAGTGGCACAAGGGTAAGCACATTACCGATGCCTTATCATCTTCAGAGCTTTCGTCTCTAATTTGCAATGTATATTGCATTCCAACTTTTTGAGTTGTTGTTACAAGTGCTGCAATTGTTCCTATTGGGAATGGTTCTATCCCAATTGTTTTATTGTTGCATTGGGAACAAATTTATATTTTGTACAAATTGTGTCGATGTTTTCAACAGTGCTTGTGTTGTCTAACAATAGAATGCAGACACAATCGCCACGATCATAGTTCATTTTTGGTAAAATCTGGAAATTTGTGACTGTAATTCCTTTTCCTAGTAAGATATTTTGGTTGTGTTTCTCGATGAGGTCACTTGGAACAACCATTGTGATTGTCATCAATCCTTGTTGATCAGCCAAATTGACACACATTATTTGACGCGTTTTTGTTGCTTTTTCTAGAAATGTGTTGTAGACAACCATGACACCGCCATGGAACAATTTCTGAGTTTTGCAGATGTTCAATTATTGAATTGATATTGGAATGGTAGACAATGCATTTGCGATGTGCACAATTCAATCAAACTAGTGTCAAGTACAAAGACATAATGTTGATGTGTATATTGTAGATGTGTCAGATGCAAATAAGCGACTACCATAGTTTGACTTGCCTTGCTGCTTCTTTTTGTAGTTGTTTTTCTTGTTTTTATGATGTATTACTTTGCTGCTCAAAGCCGCAACGTATTTGTTGCATTGAAAATGATAATGGGTGGAAAATGAAATTAGTTACAATGGACACATGGAAAACCAATTTGTATATGAAAAAAGATGCCAAAGAGAACTAGAAACAATATTTGTAAATACTTGCCTTTTGCGTATTTGGTCATTGCAACTTTGATCCATTTGGGCTCTATAGCAGGAAGGAAATGGCATTAGAAGTTTCTTTGATATGGATGCAGTATATGCTTGCAAAAGAACATTAATAAATAGTTAAGCTTCAATGGTAACAAAAAGGGAAAAAATGATTTAATTGCAAATACAAAAAGAGTTCAACATGTTTTATGATTCATTTGCATGTATATGGTCCATTATGAGACAAATTGTGTCATGATTTGACCAATATGTATCTAGCTTATAAATCTTGTAATTATGTGTTATGTTAGACCATACATGATCAATAAGCGATGTGGGCACACACGTAATTGTATCTAGAAGGAAATGGAGGTTGTAGCTATACATATAGTCTTTGCGTTTTTGTTCTATTGTTAGTTTGACGCATGTTGACATTGAAATCTCGTACAATGAGTATCGATTTACCAATAGATATATTGCAAAGTGTTTTCTCAATAATATTTAGTACATTGGGTAATGTGGCATAGGGTGTTACATAAACATTGACCATTGTAATGTGCATTCTATGTAATACGCCATTTGCCATCAATGCTTCTACATTTTGTTCTTCAAATTACATATGTTCAATAATTCTTATGTTTTCTTTGAAGTATATGAGTAATCCATATTTGTTATGGTGTGATATGCAATTGAAGCTTTTGAAATTTTGTTGCAGTGTGACTTGTTTCGAATGTGTCTCTTGTAGACACAAAATGTTAACGTCCATTAGATCATAGTCATTGATGACATCACTGATATAAGTTTCTAGATTATGAGTGTTTAGAGAGAGAACTGATGTACATGAATGTGTGTGGAAAGATTGATAGTTGTAATCTAGTTCCCATTTTGCAGTCTGTCATAGACGATCCATTTTGGCTACTATTTTTTGCTTAACTTTGAAATTATTTTTATGTAGACGTTTTAACAGGACCAAGGATTGCATATTCCTAACACGAGACAAATTTGTGTAGACTAATCCATGAGTTCGTATTCCAATAGTATCAAATGCAAGGTTGTCTAGTTTGAGGCCTTGTGATCTATGTATTGTTCGTGAACATGCCAATTGGAAAAGCGTTGGGATAGGGTCCCTAGGGTCAGTTTTGGGTTAGTTTAACCAATTTTTGTAATAGATTTTGTAAATAATGTGCAGACTCTGCAAAATGTGGAAGCGGAGCGTGTAACTAAGTAGGGGTCAAAGGGGATTTAGCCCCTTGTTTGGGTAAGTGATAGGTCGGTTTTGAAGACTCACCCATGGTCTGCGGACCATGGTATTGTATTGAAAAATCTATATATAGTTGATTCATAGCGAGTCTAAGAAGCAATTGAAGATAGAATATTATTGCTTTTGGGCAAGTGCTAAGGCAGGAAAGTTCTGTTTCCTGTACATAGGCAAAAGGGGAAGGCTCCTGCAGCCGAGTGCGTGGAGACCTTGGCAAGCTGAGTGCGTGGGCCCCTGCAGCTCGGTGCGCAGGGTGAAAAGTCTGTAAATTGAACGCTGAACTTAATAAATACTGGTTTTGGACCGAATATCTTGAATCTACGTCTTATTCTCATTTCTGTTCATGTTATGTTTTCTCGCTCAATGATAAGTTTTCTATGGAATAATGTGTAATTTATACGCGAACCTATTAAATCCTTAATATTTATGCATGAAATAAGTAATTACCTGTTTTTGCGAAGATAAAGGTTGAATCTATTATGTTTTCTGTTGAGTCGGGTAGATCTGCACGAAGGCAGATCTAGGGTTACTATTTAGTGTGTGAAAGTGGATTTGCTTCCTTTAGGTCCATAAAGTCTGATTGCAGAACTTTGGGAAGGTCTAGAAGTTGTTTTCTTAGAGATACAGTAGCAGGCCATAGAAGGATACAGATCTGAGCTACAAAGGCTTAAGGCCACTTATCACACGGTCTCTGGATGCATAAACCTGGTTCTAACATCCCCTAATACTGCTTCTGGTGAGACTGCAACTTGCATTATGCAGGTTGTTGCCGAAAGGGCCAACAGTTAGGGTTTTGTTGGTTGGCGTGAACAACTCTGAACCTGGGTTAGGCCCCTTTAAGCCAACGAATGGTTTTGTTGCCGGGACCGAGATTTATCTAAGAGATGTGTGATAAATGGTTTCCTACAAAGAAAGAGATTGATAATTGGATTGATCGAAACGTGCAAGCATTCGTAGCTCAAGAAAACAAGAGCCCTAAATTATCCAAGGAACAATGGTTGTAGATATTTTTGTACACAGATGAAACTGACTTGTTCTTCTGTTTCTTCCCTGAAGAATTACAAGAATGGTTGTCTAAATTGGCCGATAGTCAAGGGACGTGGAGGCTTGACGGCCCTATAGTGTGGACTCTTGAGCTAGTGTAATGTCTAGAGGCATCAGGAAGCAATATCGCGCGAGATGTGGATCATTGGATTGATAGCACATTGGGTAGTTTTGTGACTTATTTCACGATCGATAGAAATATCAGCTATAGCGAAGTGGAATGAAGGCTCTTTAAAGGACCACGAGGTAAGTATTTTAAGTCATTAAAAACATGGATTAAAATGTTGTTATGTGAAAAGAGGGTTATGTAGTTGCCCTGATGTTTGGAGCTACGCGAAGTGGGAGATTCTTTAGAAAAAACGAAGGATCAAGCTTAGAGTATAGTTTTCTCATTGAACCCCCTTCAAGTGATGATGAAGGGATGGTGTTGACTACGCCGCAAAGTGAGGTTTAGTTAATTATGCAGGGTATCCCGAGGATACCTCATCCATCCACTCCACCCCGCCTCCACCTTCGCCTCATACACCCACACCTTCACCCCTTTCACCTCCACTTACCCCATTCAACATGGCGAACACGATGAAGATGCTGATTTTTAAAGGAGTAGGGAGCAAAGATCCTGAAAAATTATGGTTTGTCACAGGAGCTGTATGGACGACACAACAGATTACGTATGATAACATCAAGAAACCGCAACTGGTCACAACCTTATAGGATCACACATTAACATGGTACATAAATTATTGCATTGATTAGCCCACCACGTCGTTGGAAAAGACCCAACAAGCTCTGAATAAGGAATTCAAAAAGCCTAAGTTAGAGGTGCAGTCGGTAACTGAGTTTAAGGAAATTTGACAGAAGGTATATGAGACGCCTTGGGATTTCGATCAAAGGTTGAAATGCTTGATTAGGCAAGCTAAGATGATAATTTTATATTCCCAGCTTCGCGACTTGTATACAATGTCGCTCTTGTCACACTTAAGAGTACCTCTGTCACAACGAAAGATAGCAACACTGAAGCTTTGTAAATTGCGATGAGGTTGGATGCTTCACCCATACAGGATACAAACCTTGGAGTGCAATAGATTCACTCACAGCTAGAAATCCTGCACTTGGAGTTGCAAATCTTGAAGAAAGGAAAAGAAGCTTAGCTGGAGGTGCGCGTTGAAGTCTGGTGTTTGAAATGAAAAAGGCATGGACACGATAAGGACATTATCCAGTTTATAAGAATTATATTATAGTGGGAGGGCCTGTTCCCCTGAAACTAGAAAATAACGTTGGGATGAGCACGGGAGCTGTGCTGTGGTACGATATTTGTCAAGTTACAGGACAACACGCAACTGATAATTTCCATTTACTACAAAAGTTTGTAGAGACACCTCAACAGTTGTTTTGAAATTTCTGTAAATTTGTGGGACACAATGAATGCCATTGTAGAAGTTATGAGCTGATGATGGATAGAACCCTAACCTCAGGATCAGGGCATAGGAGCAACATGTGGAGGATTCCAAGGTCGAGGACGAGGAAGAGGGGGCGAAATTGGTCAAGGGCATGGACAGGTAATTTGCTATAACTGTGGCGAAGCAAGTCACTTCGCGTGAGACTGTACAAACCCCACGTATCCGTTGTGTCAATATTGTTAGTAGTTTGACCATGTGATAGAAGAATGCCCAGTAATTATGGTGAAAATGTAATAAAAGAAGGCGCAACCCCAACAGCCTATGCAAAACATTCAAATGATGAGGGCATAACCCGCGAAGAAGATCAAAGCATAAATATAGTGACATGAAGTGGTATGGTGACTGGTGAAGATAAAGGTAAGCAACCGGAGGATGATGGGTGGGTGCACAAGCTTTTGAGAAGGAAGTAGACTTTGATCTTACTCGCACTAAAGAAACCTTCATGGAAGAAAAGAAGAACTTGGCTGAGGCCTCTACCTCAGGAAGTCAGGAGAAAATGCTAGAAACTAGTGTGACACAAGAAGTAGATCCGTCGGTACTAGCTACTTTTCTGAAGACTTGTATGAAGTTACTGTGCAATCAAAAAGCGGTAGAAGGGTTGCAAGAGTTAATAGACAAGTGCGCAAATAACAAAAAGACTCCTGCCGAACAACGCATAATGAAAAATGTTGGTAAGCATAAGAAGTAAATGGGACGTGAGATGAGACTGACCACACAAATAGGAGAATATGAAATGGACCAGGTAATCTTGGATTTGGGATCGGATGCCAATGCCTTGCCTAAGAAAACATGGGAGAGAATGGGGAGACCTACGCTGCAGTGGTCTCCTATTCAACTGCACATGGAAAATCAACAAAATATTATTCCGATGGGGTTCTTATATGTGTAAGGGTGGACATTGAGGGTGCGAGCGTGCTGGCTGAATTTGAGGTCATTGAAATAGTGGATGATAGTAACCTATACCTTGCGCTACTAGGAATTGACTGGGATATTGATATGAACGTGGGAATCAACTTGAAGAAGCATAAGATGACATTTGAAAAGAAGTCACTCAAGGTTGTAATGCCCCTAGACGCTGCCGAAGGAGTGCGTCATACAGAACTTGTTTGCGACTTCGTGGAAAGTGATGATGATCTGGATCAGATATACAAGATCATAGCATGAGATGAAGATTGGATCAATCCTATGGCTAATGGATGAATTGCGTGGGACAAGGATAGCTCCTGCACCTCAGATTCAGATGAAGAACTTGAACACTAGAGGAATCGACTGCATGAAGTATTTACGCTCCGTTGCAATATGGTGACCAAATCACTGTGGTGTGTCTTGACTAAGGTAAGGAATCTTCCACATTATAATGGTTTGACTGATGTGGATCTGTTTCTAGATGATTTTGAAAGGGAAGTAACAGAAGAAAATTTATTCCAGGTAATGGAGTTTGTGCTGTGCGCTATGCCTGCCCGTTGGTGGGGTACGCATAAGGAGAAGTTCGTTGGATGGAAGGAATATAGAAGGATGATGAAATTAATGTTTGGATATGCTAATACTTGGAGGACAGAAAAACAGAATGGGAAGGATGATCCGCGTGATCATTTGGCATGATGGAATAAGGCTTGGGGAACATACCCACAACCAGAATGGGTGCACATTTTCTGTCATACCTTAGATATAATTCTAATGAACTGGTATTTGGAGACGGAGCTTCACCATGGAACAACTGAATGGGACATCTTAAGGGAGAGTTTTCTATTAACTTTCAGCTTTGAGGATGGGCTTGAGAGCATTGATGAAGTGCTCCAAGAGATAAAAGAAACTATATTCCGAACACCTAAAAAACTAGTAGAATGGGTTCACCCGGTTTGGAGTACCTAACTGCGCCATGCGCAGGAGTGTTACAATGTGACTGTTGAAGAAGAAGAAGAGGACTCGAAAAATATTAACATTCCAAAGATAGAAAGACAACGTGAAGTCGAAGGACCAGAAGCTGTGAACCCGGATATATCAAAACCTTTGAAAACTAGGCAAGTAAACATTGGATCTGAAGCAGAACCTAAGTTCGTGAAGATAGGAGATTATTGGGACAAAGATACGGTTGATAAGGTGGCCAAACTGCTGCGCGAGTATCAAGGTCTATTCCCAATGAAGTTTTTGGATTTGAAAAGGATCATCGAAGATTTAGGTGTTATGAAGATTAGGTTGAAGCCGGATGCGAAGCCTGTTAAGGAGAGATCTTATCGACTAAATACAAAGTATAAAGAAAAGGTGTGCCAAGAACTGGATAAAATGCTGGATGTTGGTATTATTAAACTAGTAGAGGAATTCAATTGGGTAAGCCCAATTGTGGTCTAAGAGAAGAAACAAAAAGGCGAAATCCGAATATGCGTAGATCTAAGGAATTTGAATGATGCATGTGTGCACGATCCGTTTCCAACACCATTTATTGATGAAGTATTAGAGAATGTTGGCAAATAGGAGGCCTATTCATTCACAAATGGATTTTTGGGATATCATCAAATAAATATTGTGCTGGAAGATCGAAGAAAAACAAATTTCATGACATAATGGGGTTGCTTTCAATATACAATAATTCCCTTTGAATTGAAGAACGCGCATGCAATTTTCTCCTTAGTAGTAATCCCGGCATGAAAAGAGTTTATTCATAAATTTCCGGAGATGTATTTTGATGATTGCACTGTGTTTGGGTTGGGGAAGTGCCATGTTGCAAGTTTTCGCCTGGTGCTAGATACATGTCAAAGGTATCAGATCGTGCTAAATTTGAAGAATTTCATATTCTGTGTTCCCTTTGGAATTTTTCTCTGCCATGTTATGTGTAAGCAAGGATTGATGGTGGACCCTACAAAGATCGATGTCATTGTGAATTTGGAAGCTCCTAGGAATGTAAACTAGTTGTGCATGAAACTAGGGAGAGTTTTCTATTAACTTTCAGCTTTGAGGATGGGCTTGAGAGCATTGATGAAGTGCTCCAAGAGATAAAAGAAACTATATTCCGAACACCTAAAAAACTAGTAGAATGGGTTCACCCGGTTTGGAGTACCTAGCTGCGCCATGCGCAGGAGTGTTACAATGTGACTGTTGAAGAAGAAGAAGAGGACTCGAAAAATATTAACATTCCAAAGATAGAAAGACAACGTGAAGTCGAAGGACCAGAAGCTGTGAACCCGGATATATCAAAACCTTTGAAAACTAGGCAAGTAAACATTGGATCTGAAGCAGAACCTAAGTTCGTGAAGATAGGAGATTATTGGGACAAAGATACGGTTGATAAGGTGGCCAAACTGCTGCGCGAGTATCAAGGTCTATTCCCAATGAAGTTTTTGGATTTGAAAAGGATCATCGAAGATTTAGGTGTTATGAAGATTAGGTTGAAGCCGGATGCGAACCCTGTTAAGGAGAGATCTTATCGACTAAATACAAAGTATAAAGAAAAGGTGTGCCAAGAACTGGATAAAATGCTGGATGTTGGTATTATTAAACTAGTAGAGGAATTCAATTGGGTAAGCCCAATTGTGGTCTAAGAGAAGAAACAAAAAGGCGAAATCCGAATATGCGTAGATCTAAGGAATTTGAATGATGCATGTGTGCACGATCCGTTTCCAACACCATTTATTGATGAAGTATTAGAGAATGTTGGCAAATAGGAGGCCTATTCATTCACAAATGGATTTTTGGGATATCATCAAATAAATATTGTGCTGGAAGATCGAAGAAAAACAAATTTCATGACATAATGGGGTTGCTTTCAATATACAATAATTCCCTTTGAATTGAAGAACGCGCATGCAATTTTCTCCTTAGTAGTAATCCCGGCATTAAAAGAGTTTATTCATAAATTTCCGGAGATGTATTTTGATGATTGCACTGTGTTTGGGTTGGGGAAGTGCCATGTTGCAAGTTTTCGCCTGGTGCTAGATACATGTCAAAGGTATCAGATCGTGCTAAATTTGAAGAATTTCATATTCTGTGTTCCCTTTGGAATTTTTCTCTGCCATGTTATGTGTAAGCAAGGATTGATGGTGGACCCTACAAAGATCGATGTCATTGTGAATTTGGAAGCTCCTAGGAATGTAAACTAGTTGTGCATGAAACTAGGGCACACTGGATACTACATAAAGTTTATCAAGGCATATGCTCAGATAACCGCACCGACGTAAAAATTATTAAAGAAAGATGCGATGTTTTGCCGGGATGAAGATTGCCAACTTAGTCTGGATGTCTTGAAGAAAAATATGGTAACTGAGCCTATTTTGGCGTTCCCAGACTAGAAGAAAGAATTCCATGTGCATGTAGATGCCTCTTGTGTTGCGCTAGGTGCAGTATTGGCACAGGCGGGTGACAGAGAAATTGATCATCCGATAGCCTTCGTGAGCAGAAAGTTGTTCAAGGCTAAGAAGAATTATTCCACTATAGAGTGCGAAGAGATGGCGATGGTCTACGTGCTACAAAAATTTAGGAATTATTTGTTGGGTGGACATTTTAAAGTGTATACATATCACTCAGCGCTGAAGTACCTTGTCAATAAGACTATGTTGGGGGGGAAGATATGCTGATGGTTAATGATGTTTCAAGAATATGACTTTGAGGTGATTTTGAAGTCGGGAAGACTGAATGAGGGACCTGACCATTTGTCAAGGATTGAAACTGGAGAAGAACCAAATAGTTTGGAGGAAGGACTGCCGGATGCACAAATCTTTGCTGTGCATGTTGCGGATAACCATTTTTTTGATATCAGCTCCGGAAGGCTATTCTATGCAGCAGAAGAAGAAATTAGTCATTCGCTCATCAGATTTTTCAGTAATTGCAGGTCACTTGTATAAGATTAGAACAGATGAAATAATGTGAAGGTATGTTCCTAAGTTTGAACGTGCTAGTATCCTTGTTGAAGCACATGGAGGAGTGGCTGGAGGAAACTATGAAGGAAAATCGACCGCGCATAAGATTTTGCGCACTGGGTTATGGTGGCTGACATTACATAAGGACTCTAAGGCATACTGCAAGGCATGTGATGCTTGCCAAAGGATAGGAAAACCTTCGCGAAGAGATGAGTTGCCTTTAAATCCTCAGGTTTCACTGCAAGTATTTGATAAATGGGCCATTGACTTCATAGGTCCAATATAACCACCATGAAAGAAGACGGGTGCACGGTATATCATTACTACAATTGAGTATTTAACTAGATGGGCGGAAGCGCAACCAACGAAGGATTGTACAACTGCCACCGCTGTGAAGCTTTTATTTGAATATGTTTTGACATGGTTTGGATGCCCTAATATATTGATGAGTGATAGGGGTACACATTTCTTGAATGAAACGATCAGCGCGATGCTTGAGGAATTCCAGGTGTATCATCAAAAGAGCATGTCTTATCACCCACAGGCGAATGAAACGATGAAAGAATTTAAAAATCCTTGGAGAATTCCTTGACGAAGGTTTGCAATGCGTAGAGAAATGACTGGGACATGCGCGTACCAGCAGTGCTATGGTTACACAGGACGACCTGCAAGAAATTGATAGGCCAAACATAGTTTAGATTGGTCTATGGGATTGAAGCAGTAATGCCTATGGAATATATTGTGCCAAGTTTACGTATTGCAGCTTTGACAAAGATGGTGGATCGTGAGACCTTGGAGGAACGACTCACGCAACTGATGGAGTTAGAAGATGACTGCTTCCTTGCAGGATTTCACTAGTAAGTGAAAAAGGAATGTGAGAAAGCACGACACAATAGGCATATTAAGTTGTGCACTTTTAAGATAGATTATTTAGTGTTGTTATATGACAAAAAGTTCACTAAGTTTCCAAGGAAATTCCAAATGAACTGGTTGGGGCCATATGTTGTTAAGGAGATCACGGATGGTGGTGCAGTTCATCTCGCGAAGCTGAATGGGGAACCATTCCCTGGAGAAGTGAATGGTAGTAGGTTGAAGCCGTATACAGGGGATCATTCCCTTGCGCAATAACTACATGGTAGCAGGATAGTCTTAGTAATCCAAGCAGCTGTAAGGGATTGCGGGACTATAAATTACACTGCCCGAAGAAGAGAAAAACATAGTAAGAAGGTTGTGCGACAGAAGAAAGGAGTGCGGCGGGTGAAGTTGCGCTGGATGAGCTGCGCTATGGAGTATGGTAAAACGCAGACAGGCCCAAAAGTAGCTGTTAGAGTCACTATTAATTATTTTATGGAAAAAATTCCATTAAGAGGAGTGGGTAGGTGCCATTTATGGCGAAAATATTTAAAGATTTGTCGCCAAAGATGAATTTATGATAAAAAACTGGAGGGAACGGTCAGATTTGAATTCAAAACCTCCTATAAATTGGGCATGTTGGTCCTCCAAAGAACACTTTGCATTCTGAGAAGTGTGTATGAGCCCTATTGTTGTTGCTGTATGAAACATAAGGTTTGGGAGGAATTAATTGCTAGTTTTCCATTCGCAACACTACCTGAAATTAACCAGAGGATTATTCTTGCGCAAATGATTGCCACAAATCCTGCAGAGGCTGTTAGTTATGAAGTTGCCGTCTCCAACATGATGAACCCTGAGATAACAAGCATGGAAGCTACACTTGCTATGCCTACGACGCTGAGGTCAACTAGGCTGAAGCAATTGGCTGCCAAAGAATAGCAGCATAAATCTATTCCAGTGAGACATTCACTGAGGAAGAACCCGAAGGTTCGGTAGAAGGATAGGAAGTATAAGTAGCCAGGGAAAGTTGTTGACCTGGAGGAAGAAAAAGTCCAAGGAGTGGAGGAATTGGATGCTAAGGAGGGCGAGCCTATCACACGGATCCCAGAGTATATCCCTCCGTAGAAAGGGAAGACCAAAGTAACGAAAGATCCTGATTCTGGAAAGTTTACGGTCTCGACGCCCCTGTTACCATAACAGGTTGAATTTGAAGGCATGACCTTAGTGCGCATTGCGATGCTGAAGATGGAAGATTGGGATCTTGCAGACCATGAGAGATTCCCTCATTTGGCTACTCACAAGTACACGAAGAAGATCTATTATGAAGAGGTTGGAGTTACGCGGCTAGAACCCATGAAATGGGTAAGAGGTATCAAGTAGTCTGGGTTGCTGCACATGCTCTACGTACCACATTTTCATAGGTCCATTATTAACACTATGTGTGCGCGCTAGTTGCTCATGTTGGTGAATGATGGATGCTTATGGCTTTGCAAACCCATCCCTATCATGGATATGCTCATCCATTGGATTACAAAGTTGCCCTATAAAGGGGCAAACCTTGCAAGGAGTTTGGAGGGAAGAGTGGAGAAAAGGAGATAGTAGATAATATGAAGGCAGAGTTTGGTTTAGTAAAGAAGTCGCACATATATTCTATCCATTCTATTCAGGTCTAGGAGGTGCAGTTCGCTGCCCAAATTCTTGCAGGCAAGATTATGAGGAAATGCCATGCAGACGAAGTTCCAGCTCCAATAGTGTCATTGGCTACCCAATGCACAAAGGGAGTACAATATAATTAGCGCAGTATTCATATAAGGAGTTCCTTGCGAACTGTTGCTAAGTCCAGGAGGACAATAAGCCCTTTCAATATGCGTGGCTACTATTGTCAATTGTATTAGTAGCATGGAGATTACCAGAGGATAGTCAGTTTCCTCCGCAGGTTGAAGATTTACCAGAGGAAGTGAAGTTTGCTTCGTTGTGGTCGACAAAGGAGCTGAAGCAGATCAAAGAATTGAATATTTTCTGGATCTTAATGGAAATGGATCTTCAGACAGTAATGTGTCAGTAGCCAAGGTTTTCCCCAACCTTGTTCGAGAAGCTGAGGGCCTTCGTGGAGTTTAAGGTCGATTTCCATAACTTCTCAATCAGGGTGCGGAAGGACCCTAAGTATATATGGCACAAGTTGCCATACTTAGTCTCAGAAACCGATGTGCAGGAGATTGTGGGTAGTTGGCCACCAGAGTGGCACAAACCGACGAATGTTGGAGCAGTTACTAGTAAAGGTGCAGAGGGCTCTGCTGCGCAGAAGTGAAAAGAAGCAACATAGAAGGCCGCACGAGCATTGGCTGAATAGAAGAAGAAATAAGCTATTACTAAGGCATCTGTAGAAAAAGAGCGCACTGCAAAAGATTGTGCTGAGAAAGAATGCACTAACATAGAGGAAGCCAAAGAATTGGCTTCCCAACATACAGATGAAAAAGAACTGTTGGGACAGGGTGGAGATGGTGGGGAGGAGCATAGTACTCCCTTCACATTAAGGAAGCGCGGTAAGGAGACAATAGTTGGGCCCATAAATAAGCATAAATCAGAGAAACAGGCGCGCATTGACCCGATGGTCCTCACAGAAGGGGATCTAGATGAGATTGGCAACAAGGTAAGGGACACCACCACAGAATTGTTGCAACAGTTTGAACAAAAATACATGTAGACGCTAGGCAACATCCAGAAGGATCTGTGTGAGCTACAGATCTAGGCCGACAGCATTCAAATGAGCATTGTGCAAGTGAGTGGGGTGCAAGAAAGCCTGGTGTAAGGGAGAGAGATAGTAGTAGAGCTGGAATGGACTCTGGACCTCAGAGTCATACCTTTAACAGAAGGATTAGTTTGCGTGGAATTTGAGGAAGACTACGCTGTATTGAGCACACTCAAGGACACAGGGGTGAACTTAGCTGTGCTGCTACTTCAAACCCTCCATGCACTGCATCAAGGGGTTTTAGATGAGTTGTGGATCAGAGAGCAGTGCGTGCTTGTAGTGATCAGTGAATTGAAAGTAAACAATGAGCAGATCTTCACGGAGAAGGCTCAAGCTCTGAAAGAGAAAGAGGAGCTTCAAGAACGAAGTCAGAGCCTGGAGACAATAATAACATAGGTGTGCAATTCAGTTCCAGAATTAAACATTCTGGAGGATGTCGCAGCGACAACGAAAATCAAGAAATTGGTTGCTGTGGTCCATGCATCCAAAGATGAGATTGGAAAAGTCACGTTCGATTTGCAGATGAATATCTTTGAGCTTCAGTTGAAGTTACAACCAACCACTCCGCTAGAGGTCTAGGAGAAATGCGGAGCAGCTATCAGGGAAAACATGGGCACATTGGATACAGCAGTCACAGATTGCGCAGTGATATTTGATCAGGCCATGGAGTTATGGACAAATTTGCAGGAGGAATCGAACTTGCAAAAGCTTAACACAAACATCCAGGAGACACAATGTAATTTTGATGAAGTCAGAGAAACTGTGTGCACTTTGGCGCCAGTCCAATGCCTCATGCGATTACAGGAAGGCAAGCAGCTGCAATCACAGATTGAAGAGCTACAGAGGAAAGAGGCCCTTCTCAAGGCCAAACTACAACCATGGATAGAGGAAGCCTGTCAGCTTACTCTATCACTTCAGGAAAAGTTAAAGACATTGTAGCAGATACAGAGAATGATGCGCCTAGTAGTAGAAGGATCGACGACAGAAAATCTCGTAGAAGAAGTGAAATAGGCCGTAATACAAAGCTCTGCTGATGTAACAACATTGCAAGTAATGTTTGGTGGCCTCTGCAATAAGATCGAGGTGATATTCGAGTGACTCGACGGCGAGTCACCAGATTTGTGTTGGGGGCCTGTTGGGATGGGGTTCCCAGGGTCAGTTTTGGGTTAGTTTAACCAATTTTTGTAATATATTTTGTAAATAATGTAAAGACTCCGCGAAATGTGGAAGTAGAGTGCATAGCTAAGTAGGAGTCAAAGGGGATTTAGCCCCTTGTTTGGGCAAGTGATAGGTCAGTTTTGAAGACTCACCCATGGTCCATGAACCATGGTATTGTATTGAAAAATCTATATATAGTTGAGTCATAAAGAGTCTAAGAAGCAATTAAAGATAGAAGATTATTGTTTTTAGGCAAGTGTTAAGGTAGGAAGATCTGTTTCTTGTACTTAGGCGAAAGGGGAAGGCTCCTGTAGCTGAGTGCACGGAGACCTTAACAAGTTTGCAGTTGAGTGTGTGGGCCCCTGTAGCTGGGTGCACAGGGTGGAAAAGTTTGTAAATTGAACGCTGAACTTAATAAAGATTGGTTTTGGAACGAATATCTTGAATCTACGTCTTATTCTTATTTCTGTTCATGTTATGTTTTCTCGCTCAATGATATGTTTTCTATGGAATGATGTGTAACTGTTGCGTGAACCTATTGAATCCTTAATATTTATGCATGAAATAAGTAATTACCTATTTTCGCTAAGATAAAGGTTAAATCTATTATGTTTTTTGTTGAGTCGGGTAGATCTGCACGAAGGTAGATCTAGGGTTACTATTTAGTGCGCGAAAGTGGATAATCTACTTCCTTTACGTCCATAAAGTCTGATTGCAAACCTTCTCGAAGGTCTACAAGCCGTTTTATTAGAGATTCATTAGCGGGCCATAGAAGGATACAGATCTGCGCGAAGGTAGATCTAAGCAACAAAGGCTCAAGGCCACTTATCACATGGTCTCTGGATGCAGAAACCTAGTTCTAGCATTCCCCAATATTGCTTCGGGTGAGACTGCAACCTGCACTATGCAAGTTGTTACCGAAAGGGCAAGCAGTTAGGGTTTTGTTGGTTGGCACAAATAAATTTGAACCTGGGTCAGGCCCCCTTAAGCCAACAACAAGAAATTGTTTCCATATTTTGATATAGCCTGTTGTTGCTGATGGTGTTATTCGTTTTGCTATTCACAATCTGGGGATCCAATATTTGAAAATGCCTTCACTATATAACTGAGCGTACTTTCTGGCTTGGTGATTCCCTATGTTTTCATTGGAGAACTTGATCCATACAACATCAATTTCATTTCTTTTTGTATATGCTTTAATGATTCCATATGCTCCATTAACAAGGGCATCTTATGAGTCATAATTGCCGGTATAGATCTCAACTAAAATATTTTATTTCACGACTATCTGTGAAGGAAATGTTATTGTATGTAAATAGGAAGGCAAGTTGCTGTGGCTTTCTTCTTCTTGATTTATTAGATTGATGGAAATTTTGACTTTGGGAACAACTGAAAACTTTTTGTATTTATGCAAAGCAACATCTTTATTTTTATTAAAAAGATAGGGGAAATCAGGGTCAATAGGTGTAGGTCTAATACAATTTTTGTTCAAGTATGCCAGATCATCTCCTGTTTGAGTGCTTGTTCACATTCTATTCAATATTGAGATGAATTTCTCATTTGTGAGTCGCATTGAAGTATGAAATTCATAGCATTGTACATTTTATTTCAAGGAAGTCACATGGAACTGGTTGTTTATTGAGAATAGGTTGTTCAAATATCATAGAATCTTGTATAGGTTGTTCTTGATAGAGATCATCACAAAATATAATGTAAACATTTCCAAAATATTTTGTCTGGACATGTTTTATTTTCCTTAATCGATCATTAATGCAAAACAAGAAACGACTTCTGAGCAAAGAAACCTCATCAATGAAAAATAGTTTCAATTCTTGGTAAAGTTTTACGAGCACATCTAATGTTTCATTGCTAACTGGTGTAGGGGAAAACTTGTTAAAATGCACAAGTAGTGCAAAATGGACAAATATACGATCTGCATTATATGTAGCTTTGCATGTATATGCTAGTATCAATCCATTTGGTTTCAAATGGTCAGTTGAATGGTCTGCATCATAAAGTCGCATGATCGTTTGGTATATTACTTTTGATATGATTTTTTTTCCAATTTCCACTCCTCTAGTTAGGAAAAAATACAGTGGTTTGTCCATATTCATATGCTCTTTCATTGCAATGTCTTTTATAATTGCTTGTTTTTCTCTATTGAGCATTCTTCTTAGTTTATGATATTCTTCATTTTTGATCCAGGTGGATCTTCAGAGGCTGTGGCATGGGAAAAGCTCAAAATTCAAAGTGGCAAAAAGGCAATTATCTTGACATCAGATCGAAGTTCTCGTCGCCCTGATTCCAACGGTGTGAACAACACTCCAATTCAAGTCTGAATGAAGGAGATATAAGCAATCAAAGTTCTAGGTTGACTTCCAAGAAACAGAGGAAAATGAAAGTCCAAGGATGCTCCTGGAAATAGTCCCATTGCGTAGATATTTTCATTATGAATCTACTGCAACTTGAATGGGATAAAATGGACTTCGGATGATGGAGTTATTGCAAAAAGAAGTTGCCTTTGTTCCTTTGAAAAAGGAGGCATTTCTTCTAAAAATGGGCTTAAGGCCTTAATAAAGGAAAAATTGCATCGGAAGGGTTGAGCAGAGGACTTAAAGCGGAGGCGGCAGGGATCCTCGACTACGACCTCCGACTTATCACATCAGAGATAGACTCGCATGCGATGTCGGGACCCCAGGCAGAGCGATGAAGTGATTGCGATTATCGGCATTGGCGTATTCCTTAGTACAAAGGAAAAACCCCTGGGCCATAGCAAATGCGATATGCCAATCCATGGCGTGTGATCCCAACCATCGGATCGGAAAAGAGATCAACAGCCAGGATTTAATCGGTGGTTGGGAGATCGATGATCCCCAACACAAAGGGACGATGCAATAGCGACTTGCGACGTGATATTGACTGTCCGATCAAGGAACAGATCAACGGTCCAGATTTAATCGGTGATCAGTGATCCTTGATGCTAGGGACAATGCTATTGCGATAGCGATGTGCCGATAAGGGCTGGACCCGACGGGATTATAGACCCGATTCTATAAAATTTGAAGTTCGGTTTTTCAGATTTTCTATGTTATCCCGTGTATTTGGGGTTTTTGGCCAATCCGCCTATGCGATGCGATATGTTGACTAAACGTGGACCCGACCGGAGATTAAGGCAGATTTCATGAAATTTGAGATCCGGCTTTTAAGCTTTGTGGTCGGATTTTCTTGTTTTTCCCATGTATTGTTTGTTTGAACGAAAAGAGCTATTTCAGGGTTTTTGTTCGAACAATCTCTATTATAAACGAATAGACCCATGATTTAAGCATCCCTGTAATAGAAGAAATGATTATAAAACTCGATGAACATGGAAAAGTGCAGGGGAGAGGATTTTGCACGCAGTTCAAGGCAGAAGCTTGCAGGAAGGGCGAAAAGTCCATTTTGTCCAGATTTGACAAATTTTATGTGGTTTTAGCCCTTCTCGACGCCACGAACGCAATGGCGCTATCCATTTCTCCATCTGAGTAATCCATTTCTCAACCATTTTCAAATAATGGAGGTATAAGACTCCTTTTTTGTAACTGATGATTGTATTCTTCTTTTTCATGCCAATTAATGAATGAAGGCCTCCCCATTGATTGAGCAGGGCCCGTAGACGTAGTCCAAGTTAGACGAACTCCGTTATCAAGTCTTGTTGACGAAATCTGTTATCAAGTCTTGTTGTCTTCTTTTCATGCCCTTATGTGTTTCTTCTTCTTCTCCCATGTGCACATTAGATTTCTATGGTTGAGCTACAATTTCTACATGTGATTCTTTAATACATCTATAAGCAAAAGATTCCTGGATCAAGTGGTATCAGAGCAGGTCTTTTTAGATGTGAATTGCATGTTTGTATGCTAACAAGAAACAGGCTCCAAAGAGGTGAAGGGAAACTAGAGCCTTTCGATCTCGAAGTGGGGCGTGCACATCGAAGGAGAAACATGGCAGATGATGAGGCTCGTTATGAAGAGGAAGTAAACTTTCACAAGACTTTATATACAATGGAAGATTGTGTTGAGAAGCTGTTCTCAAGACTTGAAAAACTTGAAAGTGCAGAGAAAAAAACTCCAGAAGAGCGAGGTTCAGTGCACAGAGATGATGGAGGAGATCCACCTCCTTCTCCTTCCACGAGTGAAAGTTCTTCTTCCTCCCATCACCATCATCTTTCCGAGTCTGAACGAATGAGATAGAAGCAGTCAAAGTTCTAGGTTGACTTGCAGGAAACAGAGGAAAATGAAAGTCCAAGGATGCTCCTGGAAATAGTCCCATTGCGTAGATCTTTTCATTCTGAATCTACTGCAACTTGAATGGGCTAAAATGGACTTTAGATGATGGAGTTATCACAAAATAAGTTGCCTTTGTTCCTTTGAAAAAAGAGGCATTTCTTCTAAAAATTGGCTTAAGGCCTTAATAAAGGAAAAATCGCATCGGAAGGGTTGAGCGGAGGACTTAAAGCGGAGGCGGCAGGGATCCTTGACTGCGACCTCCGACTTATCGCATTGGAGATAGACCCGCATGCGATGTTGGGACCCCAGACAGAGTGATGAAGCGATTGCGATTATCGACATCGGCGCATGCCTTAGTACAAAGGAAGAACCCTTGGGTCATAGCGAATGTGATATGCTGATCAATGACGTGCGATCTCAGCCGTCGGATCGGAAAAGAGATCAACGGCTAGGATTTAATTGGCGATCGGGAGATCGGTGATCCCCGACACAAAGGGCTGATGCGATAGCGACCTGTGATGCGATATTGACCGTCCGATCAAGGAACAGATCAATAGTCCAGATTTAATCGATAATTGGTGATCGATGATCCCGATGCCAGGGACAATGTGATTGCGATAGCGATGTGCCGATAAGGGCCGGACCCGACGGGATTATAGACCCGATTCTATAAAATTTGAAGTCCGGTTTTTCAGATTTTCTGTGTTATCCCGTGTATTTGGGGTTTTTGGCCAATCCACCTATGTGATGCGATATGCTGACTAAACGCGGACCCGACTGGAGATTAAGGTAGATTTCATGAAATTTGAGATCCAGCTTTTAAGCTTTGTGGTCAGATTTTCTTGTTTTTCCCGTGTATTGTTTGTTTGAACGAAAAGAGCTATTTCAGGGTTTTTTTTTTCAAACAGTCTCTATTATAAACGAAACATACCCCCGATTTAAGCATCCCTGTAATAGAAGAAATGATTATAAAACTTTATGAACATGGAAAAGTGTAGGGGAGAGGATTTTGTATGCAGTTCGAGGCAAAAGCTTGCAGGAAGGGCGAAAGTCCATTTTGTCCAGATTTGACAAATTTTATATGGTTTCAGCCCTTCTCGACACCATGAACGCAATGGCGCTATCCATTTCTCCATCTGAGTTCTCCATTTCTCAACCATTTTCTAAGAATGGAGGTATAAGAATCCTTTTTTGTAACTGATGATTGTATTCTTCTTTTTCATGCTAATTAATAAATGAAGGCCTCCCCATTGATCGAGCAGGGCCCGGAGACGTAGTCCAAGTTGGAAGAACTCCGTTATCAAGTATTGTTGTCTTCTTTTCATGCCCTTATGTGTTTCTTCTTCTTCTCTCACGTGCACATTAGATTTCTATGGTTGAGCTGCAATTTCTACATGTGATTCTTTAATACATCTATAAGTAAAAGATTCCTGGATCAATTTTCAAGTAGAATTGGATGCTATGACAAATGGAATCAAGTATTAAATTGTATTTATTTTCCATGGTGATGGGAACGTGGAAAATCTATTTCCAAATCATATTTTCCGCTAAGGTGTTCAATGGTTTTTTTTTTTTCATTGTATCAATGGAATCTATGGAACTATTTTGGATTTCTTGAATTTCATTCTCTAGATTGCCCCATAGCGGGTTGATGTTATATGTGAATTTAGACTCATTTATATTTATTATGTTTTCATGTAAGATATAAGAAACTTCCCATGATGGAAAGTTTTCTTTGAATGCATTCTCGCTTTTTTCAAATGGGATATATAGCATAAGATTTTACCTACAATAATTTTCATAGTCAATGTGTTTTTTGTATTTGATGAACCGTATGACCTTTGGTTTCTTTATTTTCAAAATGGGTGTGCCATTTTTGTTGTACCTAGAGGAAAATTTGGTAAGGCATATATGCTTTATAGTGTTAGGTCGATCAATATAATAATCAATAATGGAATTAAACATTACATTTTCAGAGTTATCAACTTCTTGTTTTAGAAAGAACAATGGTTTGAGGATAAATGTGCATTCATCCATTGATGCTGTATATATAAATATGGTTTCTCGTGAACTATGATTCAATGGAAGAGAACATATTATGTGTACTCCTTATTGAGCAAAGATTTGTTTGAGATTAAGAAAAGAATTTCCTAATGAATGTATCATTTCAATAGCATTTACTTTTCTCTTTTCATGTTCTCTTCTTATTATTTTAAATGCATTTGTCATTGATTTGTCAACTTTTGTCATGTAAGATGTGCAATATGATGCAGCTGCATATGCATTAAGGACAAATTGGGCATCAATATTTGCATTCCATAGTTGTGGCATGTTCTTTGCAAAGCTATTGTTCCAAATGTGAGAGGGTTTTTGTTCTAATAAGATCATTGGTTGCTTCAATGTACTTTGTATTGTTATGATGTAATTAATTTCAGTTAAATGTAATTCATCCAAGAATTGGTCAAAAGTGTTGTTGCTATCATATTTTTTGTTTTCCAAGATATCATATAACAACTTGACTTTTATGTTCATTGTCTCATCTACCGATCCAATTCGTTTAGGTACTTTTGTGCATCTCATGGGTGGAATTGGGAAATTGTATCTACAATGTAAGCATTTTCTCTTTTTACAACCTTTTATATGGTGGTGTTCATGTATTTTTGCAAGCTCTAGATCAATATGATTTGTGTTACAAGTAAAATAATTATCTACGAAGTTTTCAATATCAACTTTACTCTTGACTCCATATATTGGTGCATTTTCTACCATAGAAACCCATGTTCATGCTTACTTCCTCTATTTTGGAATTTAGTTACAAAGTGGTGATCCACTATCTCTCCGAAGAATGTTTTACCTTGAGATATCATTTTCTTTAAGGCATTAATTTTATGCCTATAATAACGAGTACATGTCACTGCATTTTTTCTTATGAGATAATCAATGTTACAATCTTCTATTGTTTCAATATGTTTTCTTTTTCTCCTTTTGTCATGTAATCTGGTCAATGTGTTGATCAATGGAGTCCATCGATGTTTAACACTTGTAAATGTGACGAAGAAAGTTGGTGGTCCTTGTTGATGTATCATGGAAAATATATTTTTCTTCATCTATTGTAGGAAATCAGGATAATTTCTTATGCATTTGAAATCCATGTAACCAATGTCACTTTTAAGAATTTTGTCCAAGTTTGGTTTGTATTTAACATATTTTGCTAATAACTTTCTTCCTTTTAATTTCCCTTTTCTGATTCTTATTGAAATGCATGAAATAAATTTTTCAATTATTATTCGCAATGTTTTGAAAAACAAATTAGTTGTGTGGTAAGAGAAATCACCACTATAGTGCATTAATTACCATTACACTATTTTTTGGTAGCAAAATATTTCTACAATGTCACTATCATGTGAGTCACCAAAGAAAAGGGTTGGAAAGTTAATTTCCTCTACATATTTGTCTTTGAAAATTCCAAGGCGGTGTTTCCCTTCAACTGGATTAAGTTCAATCAACTTGTCTTACAAATTGTGGACGCATTGGCACCCATTGTATCCATGTACCAATGTTTCAGTTGGTGTTCCATTTTGTGAATCACTAGTTGCTTAATTTTTATCTTCAATGTTGAATTTTTTAGTTGGATCATTTAAGTCAGTTGATCATAGGATGTTGTCCCAATTTCTATTTATGTTAATGTTTTCAACTCTATAAAGGTGCTAAAAACATATTTCTTTCAACTCCTTCATGGCATTGTGCACGTGATATTTTCCTGTTTGAAATGAATTTTTATATTCCAATCACCTTTTCAATGCAACAATAATTGTTGTTGTGTTTTCCATAGATTATGGCAATGCATTTTGAACAATGTCTATTTGGACAAGAACATTGATAATTGATCCTATTAAACCCATTTGTGATCGTTTGTGACCCCATTGTCTTATTTGTGCAAATGCAATTCTTAATGCCACAAGATGTTCCTCAAGTTCTGAGCGCACGGTTACAATTGGAAATAGATTTTTTTGCCTAATCTTCTCAGGTGTAGGAAATTGTGGCAATTTTCCATTTTGAAGTGCTCTTTTGAAAACTTTGCATATTACTTTTGTGCAAAGATTTCTATAGTTATCAGATAAGTTTACATATATTTCTTCCAAGTCCTATCTAATGCTTCCTATATTATTTTGAAACTGCAACTGTTTACATATTGGACATTTCTTTTTAGGTGTATCTTCTATCTTGGCTAGGTAAATTGTTAAAGGATTTTTTTTTGGATAAGCAATGATGTTGACTTTGCAACTTTTGTTTGCATGATTTTTTATGGTATTTTGTTTCTAAACACAATAATTGTTTTAATATATGGACATTGATCTTATTATTTTTATCTTTTTTCATTGGCACCATGCTATAATGCAATTTTCCTTCATGCCTATGTGCATTTATTGACATAGGTCCATGTTGCATGTGCAAGGGCATTGTTTCTATTTGTTGTTTCTGACAATGTACATTGTATTTGTTTCTATGCCCATCTATTGATAAAGGTGCATAATGGGTGTGAAATGTATCTATTTCAAATGACACTATGTTGTTTGCTTGATTTGAACAACTATTGCATTGGAAATAATTCACATTGCCACTAGTTAGAAAGGACCATTATTGTATGCTTACTTTGAATATTATTTCCGCCCATTGTAAACAAAATGGTCCACCTTCAACCCCACCATTTTCATATGGCATTTCCATATTAAGAAGGTATGCTTGCCAGTTTGCAGCTTTTTTTTTGAGTTTTTATGGCATCATTTGGTAGATATTTTTATAAACAATGCAATGCATCTTGTGCATTGCACATGATTTAATTGCAAAATGAGTGGACAATGTAAATTCTTAAGGATTCTATGTCAAAGTTAGGTGCTATCAAAATGAAAAAGTGCAAAGAACATGTTATCTCCACAAATGGATACAATATTTTTTCCTTTATGCAATCCAGGGACTTGCATTTTGTTATTCATTGTTTGGCAATAACTTTGTATATCTTTGCAGGAAGGAGAGAAGTATTCATTGCATGTTACAATGGAGTAGCTTATTTTTTTGTACAACAATGGTTCATAGTGCCTGTTAAGAGGGTTCTCATCATGGAACAATATATGCAATGGGTTTGTTGTTTTGTTTGAATTGAAGAGAAAATACTTTTTTGTTTTTGTAATTGACTAGATTGCTATTGGTAAATTCAACCATTTGGCTAGACAGCGTATAAAAAATGTATCTCCACATAGTCCTTTTTCACTATCAATAGGACCATTTGAAGAAGGAAGATGCATTCTCCGCAAATATGTCATGAATTCCATGAAGTTGATATAGGAAATCAAGTGCTAGTTCATAATTACACAATTCTAATGCCTCTATGTGGCCTTGTTTAAGACATATCAAGAATTGGTCTATTGTGCCATTTCACAATTCAGTGGATGTATAATGAAAATGGAAAAGTACTTCAATTTCATTGAAAATACAATTGCGTTTACTATATGAAATGCCTGAAGTCTAAAAAGATTATTGGTGTTCAAGACATTTTCAATAGTCACATCATTGTCACATTTCTTCTTCAATTGGTAACAGTCAACATCAATTATTTGAACCATCTTTATAAAGTTGTTTGGTTTAAGATTTCATTGAAATTGGCTAGTTAAACGCAATTGTCTTGTGTTTGCAAGATTGGGAAACTTTGGACTGGACAATTGTATTTGCAATGAAGCAAAGAAAAATGGACGGTATAATGCAATGTGAAACTAACTTTACGTTTTTACTTCCACGTATTTGCAAAACACCTTTGTAAAAGAAGACAATGAAGTTTCCATATGAGCCTGTATCTATGAAACAATTGACTTATGACACATAACAAAAGCAATAGGAAAGTCAAAGAAAGGAGAATAATGGCCAATGAATGGACTAAACCTGAAATGCTTTCTCTATTTTGTGTTCCCTGGTAGACTAAAGTAATGAGATCTTATTTGCAACTCCTTATTTTATCTATAGAAACATGTGATTCTTGGGAAATTCAAAGTTATTTATGGCATAATTTTTGATCTTTTCCTCATTGTTTCTATTTGTATTTTTCTATTGCTTGGACTAATATGGATATGTATGCCATAGAGTTTAGCAAACTATCAAGCAGAACAATATTGTTTTCCACATCAATTTCTAGTAAGGGAACATGGTACCAATTCTCCTATAAAAACAATCTGCACAAACCTAATTAAACACAATGTTCAGACCATGAATGTAGTTTAATAGTGTTCTCCATGCTATATGAGATTAACAACAAAGTTTTTTAAAAAGAATTTTGTGTAAATATTCATATTAGATAATGTTTACAAATTTTTTTTTTTGAATGAAAGTGCAACATTCAAAGAAAAAAAATATATGGAGAATGTTTGTATTAAAGAACCTAAATGCACATGAATTTTTTTCGGAGAAGCTGCGATGGCGAGGGTTCACGAGAGGGTTTCCGCTAGGGTTCACGCGAGGATTTCTGCGGCCGAGCCCTGCGATGGCGCTGGCTCATGGAACAATGGAGGACGCGGAAGGGTCAATCGTAGATCCGGCAAGAGGAATGGAGGAGCTATGAAATTCTTTGCAAGCCAGAACTCAGATCTGCAGCTCTGTGACGCAGATCAAGCAAACAAAGGGTCCAAGCAACCGTCATCGAGCTGTGATCAGGCTCCAGTTCCCTTGATCCGAGGGCTGATACATAGATCCAGCCTAAGGCACCCTCTTACAGCCATCCGATTGACAGATCGACCTCTGCTATGGTCAGATCTGGAAGTTTTCTTTCGGGGAGACCGAGATCTTGGAGCAGCAGACAGTGCAGCCGATGGGATCGATGCCGCTGCCCTGAAAATGGATTTCCGAACCCAAAAACGAGCCATAAATCTGATGGATTTTCTTCATAGGAGGCCAGATCTGGGAAACGGATCATCAGATGGTGCCAAACGTTGTAGATTCGGGGTGGATCTACCAGATCTGGCCAGATCTAGGCAGAAGCAAAAGGAAGTTTCGCCAGATCCAGAATATCAACCCGAAAAATGGGATCTGATCAAGGCAGACACAGCGGATCTGAAACAAATCTTCATCAGATCAACAGAAGGCAGACACGTTTGTGTGCAGATCTGGGAACGGATGAGTGTTTTGGAGCTAAAAGAAGAGATCCAGGACAAACTGGGAATTCCAGTTGCTTTTCAAATTCTAATATTTTCTGGGATATGTTTGCAGGATCAACAAACTCTTCTGCATTACAAGGTTGCAAAAGACTCAACTATTATCCTCAATCACCGATTGCGAGGCGGATCTAAAGGATCTACCTCAAAATCTACAGGCACCTATCGCGATGCAGCCAAAGGGAAAGAACCCCCAAAAGGGGAAGCACCCAAAGCAGTTAATATACCTCCAGGGCAGTATATCGTGGATCAAATGCCAGAGAGCCCCTCCATCTTGCTGGATACTCCAGAGGTAAAATGCATATTCTCAGATCTACAAAATAAAGCTGTTATTTGTAGATTTAACGGTTTCTGGCCTAGAACAGATGCTTTGTACCAATGGATTCACACGGTCTGGACAAAAAACTGCCAGATCCACCTATGCTCGAAGGGTTTCTTCATAGTCATCTTCCTCGGAGAAGGAGAAAGGGAAAAAATTCTCAATGAAGGACCATGGTTTTGGGGCAGTGCGGGATTGTTTGTTACCCCATGGTTCCCGGAGTTTGACGCCAATACTATGGTAGTATCAAGGATGCCAGTATGGGTAAGGTTGCATAATCTTCCGATACATTTTTGGCACTTCAAGACCTTATCAGCCATAGGGAATACTCTTGGAAGAATGTTAAAGATTGATTCTGAGAGACATTTAAAAGGAATCTTTACCTTTGCCAGGATATGTGTCGAGATAGATCTTAGCCAAGGATTACCGGAAAACATCATCCTGAATTTTAACAATTCTCAGTGGAAACAACCGTTGGACTATGAGAATACAACATTCAGATGCAGGGGATGTCAACAAACAGGTCACCTGTTCAACGCATGCAGAAGCCCCAACAAGAGCAAGCCACAACAAAGGAAGCCCAAAGGATGGCAGAACATAGATGATGTCATAAAGAAGAGAGCCGCGGAAAAGAAAGCCTCGTCGGTAACAGAAGACGAAGGAACAGAAACAGAAGAGGATGATACCACCATAGAGGAATTTGAAATAGAGAACCAGAAGGAAAAAATAGCAGTCAACAAGGATTCACAGTCCCACTCAAATCAGGCAGAGACCCAGCAAAATCAGGCAGAGATGATAAGCGTGGATCAAAGTATGGGAGGCATCAAACGGCAGCATCATTCAGACACTTCAGACTCAGACAAAGAAACAGGGACGCCGAATGAAACAACACAGATAGTTATTGCCTCGATTGAGCCCACTCAAGGAGAGTGGCGCAAGGTCGAAAAGAAAAAGGGGAGAAAAACTTGAAGCGTGAGTTTTACTCACAACTGGAATTCAGGTTTTCACCCCTTTTCTTCTTTCTCTCTTCTCTTTTCTTCTCTTATTCTTTGTGCACGTTAGTCCTCTAACGTTGCGTGGGGTGCGAAAGCACTCGAGCCCATGTGGCAATTTACTGAATGCTTCATTGCATCTGCTAGTGTAACTTTTCATTAATTTATTTAATAAAAGGTTACCGTTTTTTTCCTTGGAAAAAAAAAAAAGAACCTAAATGCAAGTTATATAGAAGTGGATTTGAAAAAAATACCAAAGAGAATGTGATCATGATTGGAAGAAAAAGAGACAAATTTGCATACCTATTTTTGTATATGCTAAAAAAAACACTAATGACTCTAGAGAGAAGTGGTTGACTCAATGCAAGCTCCAATTCACATCTTTGAAGCTATTATCTAGCGAAGATCCACCCCAAACTTAGAAAATGCATTGTAGTTTTCTATCTGGCAAATTGATGCTTAAGATATTAGTTTCATTTTGAACATGTAATATCATATGTATAAATTGAAATAATGCTTACTAAAATAATTAAACATAATGTGTGCACCATAGATATAGTTAATAGTGTTGTCTATGGTACACGAAACCAATGACTTATTCTTTATATCAAATTATAGAATTGTTCCTCAATTTATATGTAATGGCATGGACGAAAAAGTATGTAAAATGTGGGAAATTTCATAATGTGAGGGGAAGTTTATATGATACCCAAGAAAAATAAATTTCAAGCACAATGCATAGAATATGGTTATTAAATATGGACCATTTACATAATGTGTACTTAGAATTCAAGCTCCTCTAAGAATTTTCATTAAATTTTAAGACATTATTTTGCTCCAATAAAAGTAGTTATATGCTGCTCCTTATATGATGCTAGTGCAATGCAACCTCTCCTGCAGAGTTGAGTTTGAATTTTAATAGATTTTGATACTTTCGAGTTATTCCAGAGACACTTTACTTAAATGGTATGTTACTGTTGCGTTGTATATACATTCAAGAGCATGGAAAAATGACATGGCACTTTGTAACTCTTTTAGGTTATGTTTTTTAACATTTTGCCAATACATTTTAACAAAATCGCTAAGGTATTATTAGTTTGGTGCTTACAGTGGAGAGTGTTCCATAGTTGTGAAGGAAAACCATGAACTTTCATATACACAAACTCTTCAGAGAAGGAACCAAATAATAAAAATAAGAAAGGGGTGAAAATCACGAAAAAATGATTAACTAAAAAGTCATCATCCTTTCAACTTTGAAAGCAAAGCATGTAACCAATCAATATGTTTTAGTTTGAAAAACACAAGCTGGGAGAGTCACATACATTATTGACAATGTCTTCCCATGGTATAGATTCAATTCCAAGCAGTTTCCCAAAGTAGTTGTTTCTCTAGAATCCTTTATCCCAACTCCTTCAGGTGTTCTCAACTGATGAAAAATATTAACAAAGTTGACATTCTATTCAAAGTATTTGCAGTCGAAATGATTGTAACAGGTTTAAATGTTTTCAAAATTGCGATTTGATTTTCTTGGCAACTACACACAAAATTTTATCAAGTGTTAAAGATTTAACTAATCTCATTCAATACATAAGATCATGTAAAATTTAGTGAATATTGTAGTATAATGCAATTTTCAAAAAAATTGATATGTGGTTATTATTATTATTATAATGATGTTATTATGAATTTTTGTGGGTAGCTATGAATACTAAATTTTAATCGTATAAAGTGAGTGAAAATATGAACCTGTAAAACTATAATGTTTTCTTGATTAGTTAAAAAGAAAGTTTAATCTCTGAACGTCTTTTGTTTCAAAAAAATTCCCATGGACTAAAATTCTTTACCACGTCAGAATTTGGTTGTGACGATAATTCACGCATTAGCAACATTAGCTTCTTCGGATAATTTCAATCATACTTAACAATTTTATAATATGAAAGTCGAGTTTTATGCCTATGGTCACAACTACAACTGATATTATACAATATCTTTAGTATGGAAGAAAGAAACAAAGATTTGTGGAGATATTTCTTTCCTTTAAACCATGCTCAAAGACAAATAACATATATATATATATATATATATATATATATATATATATATATATATATATATATATATATATATATATATATATACATATATATATATATATATATATACATATATATATATATATATATATATATATATATATATACATATATATATATATCTATATATATATATATATATCCAAATATGCCCATGACTTTTCTCCCTTAGTTCCACTGGCTAATCGGCAGTGAGGATTGGGCAGTGAAACAAATCTATGAACAAAGAAAAGTCCCGACCCCTGACTCACTTTGGCGAATTATGCATACTCCTTTTTTGTTTATATCTGTGACACCAAAAATATCCTCAAATATTTTTCCCTTGATATCATGCATTAATGTGTACTGTCAACACAATGCAAATCACCCTGCCATCGATTTTGGCTCAAACATTTATGTTTTCAGTAAATGGAAACTCTAAACAAAATAAATATATATATTAAAGTACCATTAGTAGAGAGGTGTTGTTAGATTATATTTCCTTGAGATTTTGTAGAGAAATTTATAATGCCTCAGTGAACAAGATGGGATTTGTAATTAATAATTAATACAAAGCGAAAGCAGAGTGGCTCACCATGATTCATATCACACTCATGAAATAGGGAAGCCTTGCAACCTCCCAATAGAATTTACACCGCTTTCATTGAGATAGCATCTCGCTCAACACCATTTTAATTTGTTTTGTAATAAATCATACTCAATTAACATTCGTAAAATTATTATTGCCTACATTTATAGTGTTAAGAGGAAAAAAGGGGCTAAATATAACAGATTAACCTATGTTTTTTTATATTTGACATGATTCTTAGAAGAGAAAATATGATCTGATAAATTACTATACATTTTTTATATTCTATTATAACATAGATAAAACCACAAAAACAAATTAGAATATACAACAATTAATTTATTTGAAAAAATAAATAGAAATATAAAAAGAATTAATAAGAATATAAATTGCAGAGTGTGGAAGCATTGATAAAGTCCATGAAGACCTGAACTAACTATGACAGTGTTTAACAAAGGACCCTTTTATTGAAATCAATAGGTTACATCGGGGACAAACTATAGACCTAGTCTATGAGCTCATGAGGGACACAATCCTGTGTTACAGAATTCGATCACCCTTTAGAAATGCTTAGGATATTCTTATCTCTTAGCTTTTAGGTTGTAACTTCACATGAGGGCTTCTGTAGCCTGCGGTGGAATGCACTCTCCTGAGTAGGGCACAACCTCATGGGAGGAATTGATTCTCATTGAATTGTTGTTGAACTTCCTCAGGCTGGAAGCCTTACCCTGCCTAATGTTGAGAAATCTAGGGCAGAGAAATTAGGGTATTTCTCTAGCAATGATCACTGTTTGTGAATTCTTTTTAATTCTTTAGATTAGGTTCTTCTTTTGAATTATATTATTATAGTGTTCTTCTTCATCAAAAAAATACAAACCATAAATAATAATGAGACGAGAGACACAAGATGTAGGCAATTCGCTAGGGCCAAAACCTATCCAATCTTTAGAGGAAAACCCAAACGAATTCTTCTTCTTATATAAACTTAAATTGATGAATGCAAGACCAAGACCCTTGACCAAGAATCCTCCAAGACCAATTCAATCCTTAAGTCAAAGCAACTTCTTCCTTGACCTCACTTTTTGACCTCAGCGAAACTCTTATTGTAACTTCATCCTTCCTTACTACAGCTTCGGCTTCTCTAAAATTTCTGCAACTTTTTGGCCTAACTTCAGAAACCCTAGATCACATGAGAGAGAAGATACTTGGGATATTTATATTCTAGTGAATTCATCCTTCAAACTAGAACTTGTTGACACCACTCTTTGACATTTTGATGTGACTGCAACTCGACCTTTCTACATGAGATTGAAACCCTAAATATCTTCGCACCTGTGGATAAAATTAACCCAAAGACTGATCCCAAAAACTTCAATCTCTTTGTCTTCTTTCATCCTCCTTTATCTCACATCCTTTTATTCTTCCTTGAGCTCAAATGATGAGTGTGAATTCTGTCCTTGAGAGAGGCTAAGTGCCTCTTTATATAGGCTTCTTGACCTTGACTTGAGGCCGACTTGCAATTTCTTCTAGGCCAACTTGATAGTTGATTACTTTGATGAAGGCTAACTTGTTTGAGGTGATTTGACTCAGTCTTGGAGGATCTTCTAGACTCAAATACATATATAACATGCCCAAATGGGTCTTCAATTTTTGACATTGACTTACTAGACTTTATGACTTCATGACCAAACCTAATAGATCTCAATGGGAGATTAAACTAAAATAAAATTCCTTGAGCATGAAACCCATGACTCAAGCATTACACAAATAATTTTATTTTATTATTTACATCAATTACATAAAATCATGATTACGCATGTCATTATGAAGACTGAACCTAGTTACACTTTTCAGCACTCCCTCTTAACTAGGGAGGTATTCATAATCCATACAAGGTACTTGGACATTCTCAATATGAATAATTCTCATAAGAAGAGTCAGATTGGTAACCTATATGTTTAGCATCATATCATGAAACATTTCCACATAACAAGGCTTTGACTAGAAAATCTGTCTCTCCACAAGATCAGAGCACAATGTTGGTGAGACCAATGATTTATAGACACCTTTATCATTATCTCTCTCGGAACATATGCCACCCGGGTTCTATCAGAGTATGTTCCCCCAGGACTATTCTTATCTTGGATTCCCAATCCTCAAAGAATATCAGTCCTCTATGACTACTCTTATCTTGGTTGCCCTAACACATCCTCAAAGAGCATCAGATTCCAGGTTCTTACCCAACCCTCCATTCTATCTTCCCAAGTGAAGATAAGAATGATGTGTCTATCTCTCCCTCTTAATTCAGGAGGATATACCTATTCCAATGAAGGATTGTACTCATTCCTATGGAAGGAATGTATATAAGCTCCCTCTTGGCTTAGGAATTTGTTTCCAAGTTTCTACCAAGTTAGAAACTTGTTTCCAGGATCCCTCTTAATTAGGACATACAACAACTCTTTAGGTGGAGATGATGGGATAACTAGTTGCTTGAAAAAATCCTCCTTATGATGTCATGAACTTCTTTCTTTATTCAAGAGTCTTCATGTTTTGAGTCTTCTTCATAGGGAAACGACCATCCATCACTTTCATCCATGATTCAATCACTTCATCATTCATTTCATTGGAAAGTGATCCATTAGTCCATATCTGGTCTTTTTTCATGCCATGTTTCCTTAAGGATCTTTCATCCTGTTACATGTGCATCAGTTGTGGAAGACATCCACAACTCTTTCCATTGTCAACCCTGCATAAGCCCATCCAGATATTTTTCAAAAATAAGAAATGAACATTAAATCAAAATTACCTTTATCATGGTCTTTCATTATGACATATTCATGTGAGCATCAACATTCTCCACACACATTGACACATATCCAAAAGATATATATTGTTAAGGGTCTCTTTATTTTTTAGACTTCATCAAAGTCTTCATATCTTTCATGGAGATATCATAGTCAAGTCTTTCAATTCTTGGATTTTTATTTCCTCTTCCATAGTTGCATATTTTATGATCTCTTCCTTTCTTTCTTCACACATTTATTTTCTAGGAACTTCTAATCAGATTTCCTCCAAATTTTCATCAACCATCTCATATTTCATATGAGGACATATTATGTTGATTTCATTATGTGTGACCCATGCCTTCTTTCATCCTTTCAAAGGAGGAGATCCTTCATTTTGATCATGCTCTTGAGATAGAGAATTCATTCATGTCAACCATATGACATAACTGTATTTTATCAAATATGAGCATACATACCTCATTTTCCTTTAGGTCATCTAGATTTCCTTCAGTAACTTCCTTGATTGAAATATCTTCAATTCCTTGATCTGCTTTATTTCTTTTGACATCATACCATCATCCCATTAATTCCTACAAGTTGGAATTATTTATGAAACATTGATCGGTAAACCTTCTGATGAAAATTCTATGAGTATCCTTATCCAACAAATGTTTCTTTTTTACTGATGTATGATGAGATTTGTACTAGATGACTTTTTATTTTCCATAAGTACTACTTATGCTTCTCATGAGGTTACCAAGAGCTATATCCTTCCATAGATGACTTCCATTTCATCTATCTTTCATGCTTCTCTATGATGATGTCACGAGCTCTTGCTTTCAATGCTTATATGATGCATCCTATCATGCTCCTTATGATTCCTACCACGATAGTTATATAATATTGAAAAGAACCTAGGTGAGGAATACCTATCTTAACAATAGTAAATATATTATACTTCCTCCGTCTTGAATTTCTTCTTTTAAGCTTGTTCCACTTCTTTAGTGATGTGGGCTTCTTCCCTTCTTCGTTTGTTGCTGTCATTCTTGAGCTTAGGATAGTCTCTCTTGTAGTGCCCATATCCTTGACATCCATAGCATCAGATATGTGACACATTTATCTTCTTCTTTTTGTGAGGACCAACCTTTCCTCTTTCAACTTGTTTTCTTCACTCTTGCATAGTGACCAAAAATTATTAAATGGGATAGATTTCTCCTCTTCATAGGCCTTTGATACAAGGTTTCCTTGTTTATTAGTTAGAGCATTTAGAACAATGGTAATCATTTCTTTATCGGATATCATCTCTCCTAGATCTTGAAGTTGATTCCTTATTAGAGAATATTTTGTGAGACATGTATATATGCCTTCATCCTTTGATGCTTTAAATTTGCATAGATAAGATCTAAGCGATATGATTTTTCCTATCATGCGTTCAGAGAATAATTATGCTAGCATGTCATATATCCCTTTTGATGTCTCCAACTCTGCTACACATGGGATGAGGGAATCCTTGATGGATTCTATAATAATCCTTTGAGCCCTTAGATCCTTTTTAACATATTTGAATAATGCTTCCCCTTCAGATGGTTTGGAGAATTTTTGATTGACATGATCAATAAATTCATTTTCCTTGAGGAGTAAGTCTATCCTCCTTCTCCATGCAAGGAAGTTCGATGACTCAACCAACTTCTTGATCTCCTTGCAAAATGAAGTCATTTTACTAAATTTAATTATTAGAATAAAGATGCATACTTGTCAAATGAAGATGAAATATTCAACTTAATCCCTTTGTTGAGGATGATTAATGACTTCTTGATGATGTCTTGATGCTTCATGGTAATCTTCTTCAAAAATACTGATTTTATTTTGAGATGAAATCCCTTGCTTCAAAGAGAGGGGGATTTCCTTGATATATTTGATTATGAAAACTCCCTTGATCTAGCTACCCTTGGATGAGTAGACTTCAAGATGATTTAAGTCCAAGTACTTCCTTTCTTGAATGGATTTCCTTTTCTTTGATGATGAATTGAGCGAGGATCCCATAACTTCTTCTAGTGAAGACTTGTTCTTTGATCTAGGGTTTTGATACTTCTTTGTAGATCTTGACTTCAGGATTATCATCTAGATTTGATTTGATTCCCCTTATTGAATGCTTGGGTGTCCCTTGATGAGACATCCTTCCTTGATTTTGTCACCTTAGCTGTGATACCATGTTGAGAAATCTAGGGTAGAGACATTAGGGGATTTCTCTAGTAATTATAACTATTTTTGAATGATTTTTACTTCTTTAGATTAAGTTATTCTTTTGACTTATATTATTATAGTGTTCTTCTTCATCAAACAACTACCAAACCATGAACAATAATGAGACAAGAGACACAAGATGTAGGCGACCAACCAGGGCCAAAACCTCTCTCAATTGATGGATACTAAGATCAAGACCCTTGAACAAGAAGCCTCCAAGACCAAGTCAATACTTAAGTAAAAGAAACTACTTCGTTGACCTCACTTTTCGACCCCAGCAACACTCTTATTGCAACTTCGACTTCTCTACAATTTCTACAACTTTTTGGCCCAATTTCTGAGTTTTGCAGATGTTAAATTATTCAATTGATATTGGAATGGTAGACAATGCATTTGCGATGTGAACAAATCAAGCAAACTAGAGTCAATTACAAATACATAATGTTGATGTGTATATTGCAGATGTGTCAGATGCAAATAAGCGACTAGCATAGTTTGAATTGCCTTGCTACTTCTTTTTGTAGTTGTTTTTCTTGTTTTGATGATGTATTACTTTGTTGCTCAAAGCTGCAACGTATTTGCTGCATTGAAAATGATAATGTGTGGAAAAGTAAATTAGTTACAATGGACACATGGAAAACCAACTTGTATATGAAAAAAAGATGCCAAAGAGAACTAGAAACAATATTTGTAAATACTTGCCTTTTGCGTATTTGGTCATTGCAGCTTTGATCCATTTTGGCTCTATAGTAGGAAGGAAATTGCGTTAGAATCTTCTTTGGATATGGATGCAGTGTATGCTTGCAAAAGAACATTAATAAATAGTTAAGCTTCAATGGTAACAAAAAGGGAAAAAAATGATTTAATTGCAATATAGAAAGAGTTCAACATGTTTTATGATTCATTTGCATGTATATGGTCCATTATGAGACAAATTGTGTCATGATTTGGCCAATATGTATCTAGCTTATAAATATTGTAATTGTGTGTTATGTTAGACCATACATGATCAATAAGCGATGTGGGCACACATGTATTTGTATCTAGAAGGAAATGGAGGTTGTATCTATACATATAGTCTTTGTGTTTTTGTTCTATTGTTACTTTGACGCATGTTGACATTGAAATATCCTACAATGAGTATCGGTTTACCAATAGGTATATATTGCAAAGTGTTTTCTCAATAATATTTAGTACATTGTGTAATGTGTCATAGGGTGTTGCATAAAAATTGAAAATTGTAATTTGCATTCCACGTAGTATGACATTTGCCATCAATGCTTCTACATTTTGTTCTTCAAATTGCATATGTTCAACAATTATTATGTTTTCTTTGAAGAATATAAGCAATCCATATTTGTTATTGTGTGATATACAATTGAAGCTTTTGAAATTTTGTTGTAGTATGTCTTGTTTTGAATGTGTCCCTTGTAGACACAAAATGTTAACGTCCATTAGATCATAGTCATTGATGACATCACTGATATAAGTTTCTAGATTACGATTGTTTAGAGAGAGAACTGATGTACATGAGTGTGCATGGAAAGATTGATAGTTGTAATCTAGTTCCCATTTTGCAACCTGTCGTAGACGGCCCATTTTGGCTACTATTTTTTGCTTAACTTTGAAATTTTGTTTATGTAGAGGTTTTAACAGGAACAAGGATTGCATATTCCTAACACGAGACAAATTTGTGTAGACTATTCCATGAGTTTGTATTCCAATAGGATCAAATGCAAGGTTGTCTAGTGTGAGGCCTTGTGATCTACGTATTGTTCGTGAACATGTCAATTGGATAGGTGTTGGGATAGGGTCCCTAGGGTCAGTTTTGGGTTAGTTTAACCAATTTTTGTAAAAGATTTTGTAAAGAATGTAAAGACTCTGTGAAATGTCGAAGTGGAGCGCACAACTGAGTATGAGTCAAAGGGGTTTTAGCCCCTTGTTTGGGTAAGTGATAGGTCGGTTTTGAAGACTCACCCATGGTCCGCAGACCATGGTATTGTATTGAAAAGGATATATATAGTTGATTCATAACGAGTCCAAAAAGCAATTGAAGATAGAAGATTATTGTTTTTGGGTAAGTGCTAAGGCAAGAAAACTCTGTTTCTTGTACTTAGGCGAAAGGGGAAGGCTCCTGCAGTTGAGTGCGCGGAGACCTTGGCAACTCCATGGCTGAGCGCGTGGGCCCCTGCAGCTGGGTGCATAGGGTGGAAAAGTCCATAAATTGAATGTTGAACTTAATAAAAATTGGTTTTGCACCAAATATCTTGAATCTGCGTCTTATTCTTATTTCTGTTCGTGTTATGTTTTCTCCCTCAATGATATGTTTTTTATGGAATAATGTATAACTGTTGCATGAACCTATTGAATCCTTATATTTATGCATGAATTAAGTAATTACCTGTTTTCACGAAGATAAAGGTTCAATCTATTATGTTTTCTGCTGAGTCGGGTAGATCTGCGTGAAGGCAGATCTAGGGTTACTATTTAGTGCGTGAAAGTGGATAATTTGCTTCCTTTAGGTCCATAAAGTCTAATTGCAGACCTTCGCAAAGGTTTAGAAGCCGTTTTCTTAGAGATACAGTAGCAGGCCATAGAAGGATACAAATCTGCGCTAAGGTAGATCTGAGCTACAAAGGCTTAAGGCCACTTATCACACGGTCTTTGGATGTAGAAACCTGGTTCTAGCATCCCCCAATACTACTTCAGGTGAGACTACAACCTGCATTATGTAGGTTGTTTCTGAAAGGGCCAACAATTAGGGTTTTGTTGGTTGGCGTGAACAACTTTGAACTTGGGTCAGGCCCCTTTAAGCCAACAAATGGTTTTGTTGCCAGGACCGAGATCTATCTAAGAGATGTGTGATAAATGGTTTCCTATAAAGAAAGAGATTGAAAAGTGGATTGATCGAAATGTGCACGCGTTCGCAGATCAAGAAAACAAGAGCCTTAAATTATACAAGGAACAGTGGTTGCTGATATTTTTGTACATAGACGAAACCGATGCATTCTTCTGTTTCTTCCTTGATGAACTACACAAATGGTTGTCTAAATTGGTTGATAGTCAAGGGACGTGGAGGCTTGACAACCCTATAGTGTGGACTCTTGAGTTGGTGTGAATTCTAGAGGCATCAGCAAGCAATATCGTGCGAGATGTGGATCATTGGATTGATAGGACATTGGGTAGTTTTGTGACTTATTTCGCGATCGATAGAAATATTAGCTATAGCGAAGCAGAACAACGACTCTTTAAAGGAACGCGAGGTAAGTATTTGAAGTCATTAAAAGCATGGATTAAAATGATGTTATGTGAGAAGAAGGTTAAGCAGTTGCCTTGATGTTTGGAGCTATGCGAAGTGGGAGATTCTTTAGAAAAACGAAGGATCAAGCTCAGAGTACAGTCCCCTCATTGAACCCCCTTTAAGTGATGACGAAGGGACGGTGTTGACTACGCCGCGAAGTGCAATTTAGTTAATTATGTAGGGTATCCCAAGGATACCTCATCCATCTACTCCACCCCTACCTCCACCTTTGCCTCATACACCTACACCTTCAGCCCCTCCACCTCCACCTCATACACCTACACCTTCAGCCCCTCCACCTCCACTTCCCCCATTCAACAAGGCGAACACGATGAAGATGCTAATTTTTAAAGGAATAGGGAGCGAAGATCCCAAACAGTTCTGGTTTGTCGTAGGAGCTGTATGGACGACACAAGAGATTATGGATGATAACATCAAGAAAGCGCAACTGGTCACATCCTTACATGATTGTGCATTAACATGGTACATCAAGTATTGCACTGATAACACCAACACATCGTTGGTAGAGACCTAGCAAGCTCTGAATAAGGAATTCAGAAAGCCTAAGTCAGAGGCGCAGTCAATAACTGAGTTTAAGGAAATTTGACAGAAGTTATATGAGACACCTTGCAATTTCGATCAAAGGTTGAAATGCTTGATTAGGAAAGCTAATATGATAATTTTAGATTCCCAACATCACGACTGGTATATAGTGTCACTCTTGTCACACTTAAGAGTACCACTGCCACAACAAAATATAGCAACACTGAAGCTTTGAAAATGAGATGAGGTTGGATGCTTCACCCATACAGGATACGAACCTTGAAGTGCAACAGATTCACTCACAGTTGGAAAGCCTGCACTTGGAGTTGCAGAGCCTAAAGAAAGGAAAAGAGGCTCAGCTGGAGGCGCACGCTAAAGTCTGGTGTTTTAAATGAAAAATCCATGGACACGATAAGGACCATTATTTGGTTTATAAGAATTATATTATAGGGGGAGGGCCTGCTCCCCTGAAACCAAAAAATAATGTTGGGATGAGCACAGAAGCTGCACTGTGGTACGCTATCTGTCAGGCTACATGACAACACGTGAGTGATAATTTTGATTTACTACAAAAGTTTGTACATACCCTTCAATAGTTTTTTTGTAGTTTCTGTAAATATGTGGGACACGATGAATGCCATTGTAGAAGTTATGAGCTAATGATGGATAGAACCTCTACATATCGAATGTAGGCAGAAAAACGGCCTCAAAATTAGGGTGCAAGAACAACTTGCGGAGGATTCCAAGGCCGAGGACGAGGAAGAGGGGGTGAAATTGGTTGAGGGCATGGACATGTAATCTGCTATAACTGTGGCAAAGCAGGTCATTTCGCGTGAGATTGTACAAACCCAACGCATCCGTCGTGTCAGTATTGTCGACAGTTTGACCATTTGATAGAATAATGCCTAGTCCTTATGGTGAAAATACAATAAAAGAAGGCGCAACCCCACCAGCCTACGTAGAACATTCAAATGATGAGGTTAGAACCCCACAAAGAAGATAAAAGCATAAATATAGTGACAAGAAGTGGCATGGAAACTTGTGCAGATAAAGGTAAGCAACCGGAGGATGATCGGAAGATGTGCAAGGCTGCTAAGAAGGAAGTAGAATTTGATCTTACTCGCGCTGAAGAAACCTTCATGGAAGCAAAGAAGAACTTCACTGAGGCCTCTACCTCAGGAAGTCAGGAGAAAATGCCAGAAACTAGCTCAACACAAGAATTAGATCCATCGGTACTAGCTACTTTTCTAAAGACTCGTATGAAGTTACTGTGCGATTAGAAAGTGGTAGAAGGGTTGCAAGAGTTAATCGACAAGTGCGCTAATAACAAAAAGAATCCTGCTGAACAACGCACAATGAGAAAGATTGGTAAGCATAAGAAGCAAACGGGACATGAGATGAGGCTGACCACACAAATAGGAGAATATGAAATGGACCAAGTAATCTTGGATCTGGGATCAAATGCCAATGTCCTGCCTAAGCAGTCATGGGAGAGAATGGGGAGACTTGCGCTGAAGTGGCCTCCTATTCAACTGCACATGGAAAATCAACAAAATATTTTTTTGATGGGGTGCTTATATGGTGTAACAGTGGACATTGAGGGTGCGAGCGCACTGGCTGACTTTGAGGTAATTGAAATAGTGGATGATAGTAACCCATACCCTATGCTACTATGAATTGACTAGGCTATTGATATGAATGCGGTAATCAACTTGAAGAAGGAAAAAATGACATTTGAAAAGAAGTCGCTTAAGGTTGTAGTGCCCCTAGACCTTGCTGAAGGAGTGCATTATATGGAACCTGTTTGCGACTTCGTGGAAAGTGACGATGATCTAGATCAGATATACAAGATCATAGCGCATGATGAAGATTGGATCAATCCTACGACCGATGGATGAATTGCATGGGACAGGGATAACTCCTACACCTCAGAATTAGATGAAGAACTTGAACACTGGAAGAATCAGCTACATGAAGTATCTATGCTCCGTTGCAATATGGTGACCAAATCACTGTGGTGTGTCTCGACTGAGGTAAGGAATCTTCCACATTATGATGGTTTGACTGATGTGGATCTGTTTCTAGATGAATTGGATCTGGCACTAGAGTTGGTGCTGTGCGCTATGCCTGCTCATTGGTGGGGTACTCATAAGGAGAAATTCGGTGGATGGAAGGAATAACAAAGGATGATGAAATTAAGGTTTGGATATACTAATACTTGGATGACAGAAAAACACAATGGGAAGGATGATCCACGCGATCATTTGGCACAATGGACTAAGGCCTGGGGAAAAAACCCACAATGAGAATGGGTGCACATTTTCTGTCATACCTTAGATACAATTCCAATGAACTGGTATTTGGAGATGGAGCTTCGCCATGGAACAACTGAATGGGACATATTAAGGGAGAGTTGTCTATTAATTTTCAGCTTTGAGGATGGGTTTGAGAGCATTGATGAAGCGCTCCAAGAGATAAAGGCAACTATATTGTGAACACCTAAAGAATTGGTAGAATGGGCTCAACCGGTTTGGAGTACCTAGCTGCGCCATACACATGAGTGTTACAATGTGACTGCCGAAGAAGAAGAAGAAGACCCACGAAATATTGAAATTCCAGAGATAGAAAGACAATGCGAAGTCAAAGGACTAGAAGTTGTAAACCCAGATATATCAAAACCTTTGAAAACTAGGCAAGTAAACATTGGATCTGATGAAGAACCTAAGTTCACGAAGATAGGAGATTATTGGGATGAAGATACAGTTGATAAGGTGGCTGAACTACTGCACGAGTACCAGGATCTATTGCTAATGAATTTTTCAGATTCGAAAAGGATCGTCAGAGATTTAGGTGTTATGAAGATTACGTTGAAGCTGGATACGAAGCCTGTTAAGCAAAGACCTTATCAGCTAAATCCAAAGTATAAAGAAAAGGTGTGCCAAGAACTGGATAAAATGCTGGATGCCGGTATTATTGAACCAATAGAGGAATCTGATTGGGTAAGCCCAGTGGTGGTCCAAGAGAAGAAACAAAAAGGAGAAATCCGAATATGCGTAGATCTAAGGAAGTTGAATGATGCATGTGTGCACGATTCATTTCCAACGCCATTTACTAAGGAAGTATTAGAGAATGTTGGCGGACAGGAGGCCCATTCATTCATTGATGGATTTTCAGGATATCATCAAATAAAGATTGCTTTGGAAGATAAAAAAAAACAACTTTCGTGATAGAATGGGGTTGCTTTCAATGTACAATAATGCCCTTCGGATTGAAGAATGCGCCTGCAATTTTATCCCTAGTAGTAATCGTGGCATTCAAAGAGTTTATTCATAAATTTCTGGAGATGTATTTTGATGATTGGACTATTTCTAGGTTGGTGAAGCGACATGTCGTGAGTTTTTTCCTAGTGCTAGATACATGTCGAAGGTATTAGATCGCGTTAAATTTGAAGAAGTGCATATTCTGTGTTCCCTTTGGAATTTTTCTCGGCCATGTTCTGTGTAAGCAAGGATTGATGGTGGACCCTATGAAGATTGATGTGATTGTGAATTTGGAAGCTCCTAGGAATGTAAAATAGATGCACGCGACACTAGGGCACACTGGATATTACAAGAAGTTTATCAAGGCATATGTTCAGATAATCGCGCCGATGAAAAAATTATTAAAGAAAGATGCGATGTTTTGTTGGGATGAAGACTGTCAGTGTAGTCTAGTTGTATTGAAGGAAAATATGGTAACTGAGCCTATTTTGGTGTTCCCATATGGGAAGAAAGAATTCCATGTGCATGTAGATGCCTCTTGCATTGCATTAGGTGTGGTTTTGACACATGCATGTGAAGGATAAATTGATCAATTGATAACCTTCGCGAGTAGAAAGTTGTCCAAGGCTGAGAAGAATTATTCCACTATAGAGCGTGAAGGGCTGGTGATGGTCTACGCGCTACAAAAATTTAGGAATTATTTGTTGGGTGAACACTTTAAAACGTAGATCACTCCACATTGAAGTACCTGGTCAATAAGACTGTGTTGGGGGGGAAGATATGCCGATGGTTAATGTTGTTTCAAGAATATGAATTTGAGGTGATTGTGAAGCCAGGAAGACTAAATGCAGGACCTGACCATCTGTCAAGGATTGAAACTGGAGAAGAACCAAATAGTTTGGAGGAAGGACTGTGGAACGCGCAACTCTTTGCGGTGCATGTCGAAGATAACCATTTTTTGATATCATTCAGTTTTTGACTACGGGTACAACTCCAGAAGGCTATTCTATGTAGCAAAAGAAGGAATTAGTAGTTCGCTCTACGGATTTTTCAGTAATTACGGGTCACTTGTATAAGATGGGAACAAATGAAATACTACGAAGGTATGTTCCTAAGTTTGAATGTGCTCGTATCTTTGCTGAAGCATATGGAGGAGTGGTAGGACACTACGAAGGAAAAGTGACTGTGCAAAATATTTTGCGCGCTGGGTTATGGTGGCCGACATTACATAAGGACTCTACGGCATACTGGAAGGCATGTGATGCTTGCCAAAATGACAGGAAAACGTTCATGAAGAGATGAGTTGCCTTTAAATCCTTAGGTTTCTTTGCTGGTATTTGATAAATGGGCCATTGAATTCATAGGTCCAATACAACCACCATGAAAGAAGATGGGCGCGCGGTATATCATTACTGCAATATAGTATTTAACTAGATGGGCGGAAGCGCAACCAGTGAAGGATTGTACAACTGCCACCACTACGAAGCTTTTATTTGAATATGTTTTGACACAGTTTGGATGCCCTAAGATATTGATGAGTGATAGGGGTACACATTTCTTAAATGAAATGATCAGCGCGATGCTTGAGGAATTCCAATTGTATCATCAAAAGAGCATGCCTTATCACCCACATGCGAATGGAACAGTGGAAGCATTTAACAAAATCTTGGAGAATGCATTGACAAAGGTTTACAATGCGCAGAGAAATGTTTGGGACATGTGCGTACCAACAGTTCTATGGGCGGACAGGACGACCTACAAGAAATTGATAGGCTAAACATAGTTTAGGTTGGTATATGGGATTGATGCAATAATGCCTATGGAGTATATTGTGCCAATTTTACGTATTGCATCTTTGACAGAGATGGTGGATCATGAGATCTTGGAGGAACGACTCACACAATTGATTGAGTTAGAAGAGGACTGCTTCCTTGCAGGATTTCACTAGCAAGTGAAAAAGGAACATGAGAAAGCATGGCACAATAGGCATATTAAGCTATGCACTTTTAAGATGGATGATTTAGTGCTGTTATATGACAGAAAGTTCACCAAATTTCCAAGGAAATTTCAAATGCACTGGTTGGGGCCATATGTTGTTAAGGAGATCATGGATAGTGGCGCAGTTCAGCTCACGAAGCTTAATGGGGAGCCATTCCCTGCAGAAGTGAATGGTAGTACGCTGAAGCTGTATACAAGGGATCCTTCCCCTGCACAATGACTACATGGTAGCAGGACAGTCTTAGTAATCCAAGTAGCTGTAAGGGAATTCGGCACTATAAACTACGCTGCCCGAAGAAGAGAAAAAACATAGTAAGAAGGTTGTGCGATGGAAGACAGGAGTGCGACGGGTGAAGCTGTGCTGGATAAGTTGGGTAATGGAGTATGGTACCATGCAGAAGGGCCCAAAAGTAGCAATTGGAGTCACTATTAATGATTTTATGGCAAAAATTTCGTTAAGAGGATCGGGTAGGCGCCATTTATGGCAAAAATATTTGAAGATCTGCTGCCAAAGATGCATTTATGATAAAAAATTGGAGGGAACAGTCAGATTTGAATTCAAAACCTCCTATAAATTGGGCATGTTGGTCCACCGAAGAACACTTTGCATTCTGAGAAGTGTGTATGAGCCCTCTTGTTGTTTCTGTATGAAACATAAGGTTTGGGAGGACTTAATTACCAGTCCGACATTCGCAACACTACCTGAAATTAACCAGAGTATTATTCTTGTGCAAATGATTGCCACAAATCTCGCAAAGGTTGTTAGTTCTGAAGTTGTCGTCTTTGACATGACAACCCCTGGATAACAATAATGGAAGCTGCACCTGCTGTGCCTATGGCGCCGACGTCGCCTAGGTCGAAGCAATCAGTTGTCAAAGAAAAGTAGAAGAAACCTATTTCGGTGAGACATTTGCCGAGGAAGAACCCGAAGGTTCGGTAGAAGGAGAGGAAAGATAAGTAGCCAGAGAAAGTTTTTGATCTGGAGGAAGAAAAATTCCAAGGAGTGGAGGAATTAGATGATAAGGAGGGAAAGCCTATCACACAGCTCCCAAAGTATATCCCTCCACGGAAAGAGAAGACCAAAGTAATGAAAGATCCTAATTCTGGAAAGTTTACGGTCTCGATGCCCCTGTTACCGCAAAAGGTTGAATTTGATGGCATGACCTTAGCGCGCATTCCAGTGCTAAAGATGGAAGATTGGGATCTCACGGACCATGAGAGATTCCCTCATTTTTCTACTCACAAGTACATGAAGAAGATCTATTATTAAGAGACTAGAGTTACACGGCTAGGACCCATGAAATGGGTAAGAAGTGTCGAGCAGTCTGGGTTGTTGCACATGCTTTGCGTAACACATTTTCAAAGGTCCATTATTAACACTGTGTGTGTGCGCCAACTACTCACGCTGGTGCATGATGAATGCTTATGGCTCGGCGAACCCATCCTGATCACGGATATGCTCATCCATTGGATTACAAAGCTTCCGTATAAAGGGGCAGACCTTGCTAAGGAGTTTGGAGGGAAGAGTGGAGAAAAGGAGATGGAAGATAAGATGAAAGCAAAGTTTGGTTTAGTAAAGAAGTCATGCGGATATTCTATCCGCTCCATTCAGGACCAGGAGGTGTAGTTTGCTGCCCAAATTCTTGTATGCAAGGTTATGAGGAAATGCTGTGCGGACGAAGTTCTAGCGCCAATGGTGTCATTGGCTGCCCAATGCACGAAGGGAGTAAAATATAACTGGCATAGTATTCATGTAAGGAGTTCCTTGTAGACTGTCGAGAAGTCCAAGAGGATAGTAAGCCATTTCATTATGCATGGCTCCTGTTGTCAATTGTATTAGTGGCATGGAGATTGCCAGAGGATAGTTAGTTTCCTCCACAGGCTGAAGATTTACCCGGAGTTGATCAAAGAATTGAATATTTTCTGGATCTTAATGGAAATGGATCTTTGGATAGTAATCAGTCAGCAGCCAAGGTTGTCCCTAACCTTGTTCAAGCAGTTGAGGGTCTTCACAGAGTTTAAGGTCGATTTCCATAAATTCTCAATCAGGGCATGAAAGGACCCTAAGCATATATGGCACAAGCTGCCATACTTAGTCTTAGAAACCGATGTGTAGGAGATTGTGGGCAGTTGGCCACCAGAGTGGCGCGATCCCATGGACGTTGGAGTTAGGTACTAGTAAAGGTGCAGAGAGCTCTGCCGCACAGAAGCAAAAAGAAGAAACACAGAAGGTCGTGCGAGCATTGGTTGGACAGAAGAAGAAAGAAGCTATTGTGGAAAAAGAGCATGCTGCAAAAGAGTGTGCTGAGAAAGAATGCACTGATGCAAAGGAAGTCAAAGAATCAGCTTCCCAGCATACATATGAACAAGAACTGTCAGAACAGGGCAGAGATGGTGGGGAGGAGTAAAGCACTCCCTTCACATTAAGGAAGCATGGTAAGGAGACAATATTCAGGCCCAAAAATAAGCATAAATCAGATAAACAAGCACGCATTGACGTGATTTTCCTCATAGAAGGGGATATAGATGAGTTTGGAAACAAGGTAAGGGACACCACCACAGAGTGGTCGCAACAGTTTCAACAAAAATACATGCAGACACTAGGCAGCGTCCAGAAGGATCTACGCGAGATGTAGATCCAGACCGGCATGATTCAAGTGAGCGTTGTGCAAGCGAGTGGGGTGCAAGCAAGCCTGGTTCAAGGGAGAGAGATAATAGTAGAGCTAGAATGGACTCTGGACCTCAGAGTCATACCTTTACTAGAAGGATCATTCCGTGTGGAATCAGAGGAAGACTGCTCTTTATTGAGCATAGTCAAGAACATGGGGGTGAACTTAGCCACACTGCCACTTCAAACTCTCCATGCACCGCATCAGGGGGTTTCAGATGAGCCGTGGATCAGAGAGTAGCGCGCGCTTGCAATGATCAGTGAATTCAAAGTAAAAAACGAGCAGATCTTCGTGGAGAAGGCTCAAGTTGTGAAAGAGAAAGAGGAGATGCAAGAACGAAGTTAGAGCCTAGAGACAACAATAACATAGACGTGCAAGACAGTTGAAAAATTAAACATTTCGGAGGATGCTGCAGTGACAGCGAAAATCAGGAAATTGGCAGTTGCGGTCCGTGCATCCAAAGATGAGATTGGAAAATTCACGTTCAATTTCCACATGAAGATATCAGAGCTTTAGCTGAAGTTACAACCAATCAATCTGCCAAAGGTCTAGGAGCAACGCAGAGCAGCTATTAGGGAAAACATGTGCACATTAAATACAATAGTCGTAGATTGCATGATGATATTTGATCCGACAATGGAGTTATGGAAAAATTTGCAGGAGGACGCAAACTTGCATAATCTTAACACAGAAATCCAGGAGAAACAATGCAAGTTTGATGAAGTCAGAGCAACTGCATGCACTTTAGCGCTAGTCCAACGCCTCACGCGATTGTAGGAAGGAAAGCAGTTGCAATCACAGATTGAAGAGCTACATAGGAAAGAGGCCATTCTCAAGGCCAGGCTACAACCATGGATAGAGGAAGCTTGTCAGCTTACTTTATCACTTCAGGAAAGGTTAAAGACACTGTAGTGAACACAGAGAACAATGCGCCTAGTAGTAGAAGGACCGACGATAGAAAATCTCGTAGAAGAAGTGCAACAGGATGCAATACAAAGTTCTACTGACCTAACAACATTGCAGGTCGAGTTCGGTGGCCTCCGCAACAAGATCAAGGTGCCAGTCGAGTGACTCGAGGGCAAGTCACCATATTTGTGTTGGGGGCTTGTTGGGATAGGGTCCCCAGGGTCAGTTTTGGGTTAGTTTAACCAATTTTTGTAATATATTTTGTAAAGAATGTAAAGACTCCGCGAAATGTGGAAGAGAAGCGCATGACTAAGTAGGAGTCAAACGGGCTTTAGCCCCTTGTTTGGGTAAGTGATAGGTTAGTTTTGAAGACTCACCCATGGTCCACGGACCATGGTATTGTATTGAAAAGGCTATATATAGTTGAGTCATATCGAGTCTAAGAAGCAATTGAATATAGAATATTATTTTTTTTGGGCAAATGTTAAGGCAGGAAAGCTCTGTTTCCTATACTTAGGCGAAAGGGGAAGGCCCCTGCCCCTGAGTGCGCGAAGACCTTGGCAAGTCCATAGCTAAGTGCATGGGCCCCTGCAGTTGGGTGCGCAGGGTGGAAAAGTCTATAAATTGAATGTTGAACTTAATAAAGACTGGTTTTCCTTGAATATCTTGAATCTGCGTCTTATTCTTATTTCTGTTCATGTTATGTTTTCTCGCTCAATGATATGTTTTCTATGGAATAATGTGTAACTGCTGCGTGAACCTATTGAATCCTTAATATTTATGCATGGACTAAGTAATTACCTATTTCCGTGAAGATAAAGGTTAAATCTATTATGTTTTCTATTGAGTCGGGTAGATCTGCACGAAGGCAGATCTAGGGTTACTATTTAGTTCGCGAAAGTCGATAATCTGCTTCCTTTAGGTCCATAGAGTCTGATTGCAGACCTTCGCGAAGGTCTAGAAGCCATTTTAGCCATTTTATTAGAGATACAGTAGCAGGCCATAGAAGGATACATATATACGCGAAGGAAGATCTGAGCTACAAAGGCTTAAGGCCACTTATCGCACGATCTCTAGATGCAAAAACTTGGTTCTAACATCCCACAATATTGCTTCGGGTGAGACTGCAGGCTGCGTTATGCAGGTTGTTACTGGAAGGGCTAATAATTAGGGTTGTTTTGGTTGGCGTGAATAACTCTGAACTTGGGATAGGCCCCCTTAAGCCAACAACAAGAAATTGTTTCCATATTATGATATAGCCTGTTGTTGCTGATGGTGTTATTTGTTTTGCTATTCACAATTTGGGGATTCAAAATTTGAAAATGCCTTCACTATATAACTGAGCGTACTTTTTGGCTTAGTGATTCCCTATGTTTTCATTAAAGAACTTGATCCATATGACATCAATTTCATTTGTTTTTTTATAGGCTTTAATGATTCCATCTGCTCCATTAACAAGGGCATCTTATGAGTCATAATTTCCAGCATAGATCTCAACTAACGTATTTTATTTCACGACTATCTGTGAAGGCAATGTTATTGTATGTAAATAGGAAGGGAAAAGTTGCCATGGATTTATTCTTCTTGATCAATTACATTGATGGAAATTTCGACTTTGGGAACAACTGAAAACATTTTGTATTTATGAAAAGAAACATCTTTATTTTTATTAAAAAGATAGGGGAAAGCAGGGTCAATAGGTGTAGGTCTAACACAATTTTTGTTCAAGTATGCCAGATCATCTCTTGTTTGAGTGTTTGTTCACATTCTATTCAATATTGAAATGAATTTATCATCTGCGAGTCGCATTGTAGTATGCAATTCATAGCATTTTACATTTTATTTCAAGGAAGTCATATGGAACTAGTTGTTTATTGAGAATAGGTTGTTCAGATATCAAATAATCTTGTATAGGTTGTGCTTGATAGAGTTCATCACAAAATATGATGTAAATATTTCCAAAATATTTTGTCTGGACATGTTTTATGTTCCTTAATCAATCATCAATGCAAAACAAGAAACGACTTCCGAGCAGGGAAACCTCATTAATGAAAACTATTTTCAATTCTTGGTAAAGTTTTACGAGCACATCCAATGTTTCATTGCTAACTCGCGTAGGGGAAAACTTGTTAAAATGCATAAGTAAAGAAAACTAGACAATTATACCACCTGCATTATATGTAGCTTTGCATGTATATGCTAGTATCAACCCCTTTGGTTTCAAAGGGTCAATTGAATGGTTTGCATCATAAAGTCGCATGATCATTTGGTATATTACTTTTGCTATGATTTTTTTCCAATTTCCACTCCTCTAGTTAGGAATAAATATAGTGGTTTGTCCATATTCATATGCTTTTTCATTGCAATGTATTTTATAATTTCTTGTTGTTCTTATAAATATGGTTTCTCGTGGACTATGATTCAATGGAAGAGAACATATTATGTGTACTCCTTATTGAGAAAAGATTTGTTTGAGATTAAGCAAAGAATTTCGTAATGAATGTATCATTTCAATAGCATTTACTTTTCTCATCTTATTATTCTTTTAAATGCATTTGTCATTGATTTGTCAACTTTTGTCAAGTAAGATGTGCAATATGATGCAGATGCATATGCATTAAGGACAAATTGGGCATCAATATTTGCATTCAAGAGTTGCAACATGTTCTTTGCAAAGTGATTGTTTCGAATGTGAGAGGGTTTTTTTTTTTAATAAGATCATTGGTTGCTTGAATGTACTTTGTATTGTTACGATGTAATTAATTTCAGTTAAATGTAATTCATCCAAGAATTGGTCAAACGTGTTGTTGCTATCATATTTTTTGTTTTCCAAGATATCATATAACAACTTCACTTTTATGTTCATTGTCTCATCTACCGAGCTAATTGGTTCAAGGACTTTCGTGCATCTCATGGGTGGCATTGGAAAATTGTATCTACAATGTTAGCATTTTCTCTTTTTACAACTTTTTATATGGCGGTGTTCATGTATTTTTTCAAGCTCTGGATCAAGATGATTTGTGTTACAAGACAAATAATTATCTACGAAGTTTTCAATATCAACTTTACTCTTGCCTCCATATATTGGTGCATTTTCTACCCGTAGAAACCCATGTTCATGCTCACTTCCTCTATTTTGGAATATAGTTACAAAGTAATGATCCACTATCTCTTCGAAGAATGTTTTATCTTGAGATATCATTTTCTTTAAGGCATTAATTTTATGCCTATAATAACGAGTACATGTTACTGCATTTTTTCTTACGAGATAGTCAATGTTACAATATTCTATTGTTTTAATATGTTTTCTTTTTCTCCTTTTGTCATGTAATCTGGTAAATGTGTTGATCAATGGAGTCCATTGATGTTCAACACTTGTAAATGTGATGAGGAAAAGTTGGCGGTCCTTCTTGATGTATCATGGAAAATATATTTTTCTTCATCTATTGTAGGAAATCAGGAGAATTTCTTATGCGTTTGAAATCCATGTGACCAATGTCTCTTTTAAGAATGTTGTCCATGTTTTCTTTGTACTTAACATATTTTGCTAGTAACTTTCTTCCTTTTAATTTCCCTTTTCTGATTCTTATTGAAATGCATGAAATAATTTTTTTAATTATTATTCGCAATGTTTTGAAAAAAAAATAGTTGTGTGGTATGAGGAATCACCACTATAGTGCATTAATTACCATTACATGATTTTTTGGTTGCAAAATATTTCTACAATGTCACTATCATGTGATTCACCAAAGAAAAGGGTTGGAAAGTTCATTTCCCCTACATATTTGTCTCTGAAAATTCCAAGGGGGTGTTTCCCTTCAGCTGGAGTAAGTTCAATCAACTTGTCTTGCAAATTGTGGACACATTAGCACCCATTATATCCATGTACGAATGTTTCAGTTGGCGTTTCATTTTTTGAATCACTATTTGCTTAAATTTTTTATTCAATGTTGACATTTTAATTTGGAGCATTTAAGTCAGTTGATCATAGGATGTTGTCCCAATTTCTATTTATGCTAATGTTTTCAACTCTATAAAGGTGCTAAAAACATAGTTCTTTCAATGCCTTCATGGCATTGTGCATGTGATATTTTCCTATTTGAAATGCATTTTTATATTCCAATCATCTTTTCAATGCAATAATAATTGTTGTTGTGTTTTCCATAGATTATGGCAATGCAGTTTGAACAATGTCTTTTGGGACAAGAACATTGATAATTGATCCTGTTAAACCCATTTGTGATCATTTGTGACCCCATTGTCTTATTTGTGCAAATGTAATTCTTAATGCCACAAGACATTCCTCAAGTTCTGAGTGCAAGGTTACAATTGGAAATAGTTTTTATTGCCTAATCTTCTCAGGTGCAGGAAATTGTGGCAATTTTCCATTTTGAAGTGCTCTTTTGAAAACTTTGTATATTACTTTTGTGCAAAGATTTATATAGTTATCACATAAGTTTACATATATTTCTTCCAAGTCCTATCCAATTCTTCCTATATTATTTTGAAACTGCAATTGTTTACAAATTGGACATTTCTTTTTAGGCGTATGTTCTATCCTGGCTAGGTAAATTGTTAAAGGATTTTTTTTGGATAAGCAATGATGTTGACTTTGCAACTTTTGTTTGCATGATTTTTTATGGTCTTTTGTTTCTAAACACAATAGTTGTTTTAATCTATGGAAATTGATCTTATTATTTTTATCTTTTTTCGTTGGCACCATGCTAAAATGCAATTTTCCTTCATGCCTATGTGCATTTATTGACATAGGTCCATGTTGCATGTGCAATGGCATTGTTTCTATTGGTTGTTTCTAACAATGTACATTGTATTTGTTTCTATGTCCATCTATTGATAAAGGTGGATAATGGGTGTGAAATGTATCTATTTCAAATGCCACCATGTTGTATGCTTGATTTGAACAACTACTGCATTGGAAATAATTCACAATGCCCCTAGTTAGAAATGACCATTCTTGTATGTTTACTTTGAATATTATTGCTGCCCATTGTAAAAAAAATGGTCCACCTTCAACACCACCATTTTCATATGGCATTGCTATATTAAGAAGGTATGCTACCCAGTTGCAATTTTTTTTTTGAGTTTTTATGGCATCATTTGATAGAAATTTTTGTAATCAATGCAATGCATCTTGTGCATTGCACATGATTTAATTGCAAAATGAGTGGACGATGTAAATTCTTAAGGATTCTATGTTAAATTCAGGTGCTATAAAATGACAAAGTGCAGAGAACATGTTATCTCCACAAATGGATACAATATTTTTTCCTTTTTGCAATCCACGAACTTGCATTTTGTTATTCATTGTTTGGAAATAACTTTGTATATCTTTGCAGGAAGGAGAGAAGTATTCATTGCATGTTACAATGGAGTAGCTTATTTTTTTGTACAACAATGGTTCATAGTGCCTGTAAAGAGGGTTTTCACCATAGAACAATATATGCAATGGGTTTGTTGTTTTGTTTGAATTGAAGAGAAAATACCTTTTTTTGTAATTGACCAGATTGCTATTGGTAAATTCAACCATTTGGCTAGACAGACTATAAAAAACGTATCTCCCTATAGTCCTTGTTAGCTACCAATAGAACCATTTGAAGCAGGAAGATGCATTCTCCACAAATATTTCCCAACATCATGAATTCCATGAAGTTGATATAGGAAATCAAGTGCTAGTTCATAATTACAAAATTCTATTGCCTCTATGTGGTCTTGTTTGAGCCATATCAAGAATTGGTCTATTGTGCCATTTCACAATTTAGTGGATGTATAACGAAAATGCAAAAGTACTTCAATTTCATTGAAAATACAATCGCCTGGACTATATGAAAATGCCTGAAGTCTAAAAAGATTATTGGTGTTCAAGACATTGTCAATAGTCACATCATTGTCACATTTCTTCTTCAATTGGTAACTGTCAACATCAATTATTTGAACCATCTTTGTATAGTTGTTTGGTTAAAGTTTTCGTTGAAATTGGCTAGCTAAATGCAATTGTCTTGTGTTTGCAAGATTGGGAAACTTTGGACTGGAAGGGGAAATTGTATTTGCAATGAAACAAAGCAAAATGGATGGTATAATGCAATGTGAAACTAACTTGACGTTGTTACTTCCATGTATTTGCAAAATAAGACAATGAAGTTTCCATATGAGCTCGTATCTATGAAACAATTGACTTATGACATATAACAAAAGCAATAGGAAAGTCCAAGAAAGGAGAATAATGATCAATGAATGGACTAAACCTGACATGCTTTCTCTAGTTTGTGTTCCCTGGTAGACTAAAGTAATGAGGTCTTATTTTCAGCTCCTTATTTTATCTATAGAAACATGTGATTCTTTTGAAATTCAAAGTTATTTATGGCATAATTTTTTGATCTTTTCCTCATTGTTGCTATTTGTATTTTTCTATTGCTTGGAATGATATGGATATGTATGCCATAGTGTTTAGCAAACTATTGAGAACAACAATATTATTTTCCACATCAATTGATGGTAAAGGAACATGGTACCAATTCTCCTATAAAAACAATATGCAACAATCTAATTAAACACAATGTTCAGACCATGAATGTAGTTTAATAGTGTTCTCCATGCTATATGAGATTAACACCAAAGTTTTTTAAAAGGAATTTTGTGTAAATATTCATATTAGTTAATGTTTACAACGTTTTTTTTAATGAAAGTGCAATATTCAAAGAAAAAAAAATATATATGGAGAATGTTTATATTAAAGAACCTGAATGCAAGTTATATAGAAGTGGATTTGAAAAAAATATCAAAGATAATGTGATCACGATTGGAAGAAAATGAGACAAATTTGCATACCTTTTTTTGTATATGCTAAAAAAAAACTAATGACTCTAGAGAGAAGTGGTTGACCCAATGCAAGCTCCAGTTCACATCTTTGAAGCTATTATCTAGCTAAGGTCCACCCCAAACTTAGCAAATGAAATGTAGTTTGCTATGTGGCAAATTGATGCTTAAGATATTAGTTTCATTTTGAACATGTGACATCATATGTATAATTGAAATAATGCTTACTAAAATAATTAAACATAATGTGTACACCATAGATATAGTTTAATAGTGTTGTCTATGGTACACGAAACCAATGACTTATTCTTTATACCAAATTATAGAACTGTTCCTCAATTTATATATAATGGCATGGACGAAAAAGTATGTAAAATGTGGGAAATTGTATAATGTGAGGGGAACTTTATATGATACCCAAGAAAACTAAATTTCAAGCACAATGCATAGACTAAGGTTATTAAATATGGACCATTTACACAATGTGTACTTAGAATTCAAGCTCCTCTAATAATTTTCATTAAATTTTAAGACATTATTTTGCTCCAATAAAAGTAATTACATGATGATCCTTATATGACGCCAGTGCAATGTGACCTCTCCTGCGAAGTTGAGTTTGAATTTTAATAGATTTTGATACTTTCGAGTTATTCTAGAGACACTTTACTTAAATGGCATGTTATTGTTGCGCTGTATATACATTCAAGAGAATGGAAAAATGACATGGCACTTTGTAACTCTTTTAGGTTATGTTTTTTTAACATTTTGTCAATATTATTTTGACAAAATCACTAAGGTATTATTAGTTTGGTACTTATAGTGGAAAGTGTTCCATAGTTGTGAAGGAAAACCATGAAATTTCATATACACAAATTCTCCAGAGTAGGAACCAAAGCATAAAAATAGGAAAGGGGTGAAAATCACGAAAAAATGATTAATTAAAAATTCATCATCCTTTCAAGTTTGAAAAAAAAGCTGGTAACCAATCAATATGTTGTAATTTCAAAAACACAAGCTGGGAGAGTCACATACATTATTGACAATGTATTTCCATGGTATGATTCAATTCCAAGTAGTTTCCCAAAGTAGTTGTTTCTCTAAAATCCTTTCTCCCAACTCCTTTAAGTGTTCTCAACTGATGAAAAATATTGACAATGTTGACATTCTATTCAAAAGATTCGGAGCGAAAACGATTGTAACAAGCATAAATGTTTACAAACTTGTGATTTGATTTTCTTGGCAACTACACACAAAATTTTATCAAGTGTTAAAGCTTTAACTAATCTCATTCAATACATCAGGTTGCATAAAATTTAGTGAACACTGTAGTACAATGCAATTTAAAAAAAATGATATGTGGTTATTATTATTATTATGAATTTTGTGAATAGCTATGAATAATAAATTTTACTTCTATAAAGTGAGTTAAAAATGAATCTGTAAAACTATAATGTTTTCTTGATTACACTAAAATTATAATGTTATTATAATGTTTTCTTGATTAATTAAAAAGAAATTTTAATTTTGAAAGTCATTTGTTTCACAAAAATTCCCATAGACTAAAATTCTGTACCACGCCAGAATTTCGCTGTGACGATAATTCACACATGAGCAACATTAGCTTCTTCGAATAATTTCAATCATACTTAACAATTTTATAATATGAAAGTCGAGTTTTATGCCTATAGTCACAACTACAACTGATATTATACGATATACTTAGTGTGGAAGAAAGAAACAAATACCTGTGGAGACATTGCTTTCCTTTAAACCATGCTCAAAGACAAATAATAATATATATATAAAAATCCAAATATGCTTGCGACTTTGCTCCGAGTTCCACTGGCTAATCAGTAGTCGGGAGTGGGCAGTGAAATAACTCTGCGAATAGAGAAAATTCCCGACCCCTGACTCGCTTTGGGGAATTATGAATACGCATTTTTTGTTTATATTTGTGAGACCAAAAATATCCTCAAATATTTTTCCCTTGAGCTCGCGCATTAATGTGTACTGTCAACACAATGCAAATCACCCTGCCATCGATTTTGGCTCAAACATTTATGTTTTCAGTAAATGGAAACTCTAAACAAAATAAATAAAAATATTAAAGCACCATTAGTAAAGAGGTGTTGTTATATTAGATTTCCTTGAGATTTTGTAGAGAAGTTTATAATGCCTCAGTGAAGATCATGGGGTCTCTAATTAACAGAAAGCAAGAATAATTAATACAAAGCGAAAGTAGAGTGGCTCACCATGATTCATATCACACTCATGAAATAGGGAAGCCATGCAACATCCCAATAGAATTTACACGCTTTCATTGAGCTAGCATCTCGCTCAACACCATTTTAATTTGTTTTATGATAAATCATACTCAATTAACATTCGTAAAATTATTATTGCCTATATTTACAGTGTTAAGTAGGAAAAAAAGGAGCTAAATATAACAGATTAACATATGTTTTTTATATTTGACACTTGATGCTTACGGGAGAAAAATGATCTGAAAAATTACTATACTTTTTTATATTCGATTATAACAGAGATAAAACCACAAAGATAAAGTAGCATATAAAATAATTAATTTATTTTTAAAAATAAATAGAAATATAAAAAGAATTAATAAGATATAAATTGCAAAGTGTGGAAGCATTGATAGAGTCCATGAAGACCTAAACTAACTATGACAATGTTTAACAAAGGACTCCTTTTATTGCAATCAATATGTTACATTGGGGACAAACTATACACCCAGTCTATGAGCTCATGAGCGACACAATCCCATGTTACATAATGCGATTGCCCATTAGGAATGCTTAGGATATTCTTATCTCTTAGATTTTAGGTTGTAACTTCACATGAGGAATTCTGTAGCCTGTGGTGGAATGCACTATCCTGAGTAGGGCACAACCTCATGAATTGATTCTCATTGCATTGTTGTTGAACTTCCTGAGGTGGAAGCCTTACCTGCCTAGTGTTGAGAAATATAGGGCAGAGAAATTAGGGTATTTTCTAGAAATGATAACTATTTGTGAATTACTTCTTTAGAAGGTTCTTCTTTTGACTTATATTATTATAGTGTTCATAATACCAAACCATAAATAATAACGAGACGAGAGACAAAGATGTAAGCAATTAACGAGGGCCAAAACTTGTCCAATCTTGAGAGGAAAACCCAAACTAATTCTTCTTCTTATAAAAAATTAAATCGACGAATGCAAGACCAAGACCCTTGACCAAGATCCTCCAAGACTAAATCAATCCATTAAGTCAAAGCAACTTCTTCCTTGACTAGCAACCTCAACAACACTCTCACTGCAGCTTTATCCTTCCTTACTGTATTAACTTCTCGTACAATTTCTGCAAGCCTAACTTTAGAAACCTAGATCACATGAGAGAGAAGATACTGATTTCTATATTTAGTGATTTCTTACTTCAAACTAGAACTTTTGAATTACTATACTTTGTTATATTCGATTGTAACAGCAACTCGACCTTTCTACATAAAACAATAAATATATTCATACGTGTAAATAGAAATATAAAAAGATTAATAAGAATATAAACTGCAAAGTGTAAATTCTGTCACCATTTTCTCACACCATTTTCTTCTTACTTGAGTTTGAATGATGAGTGTAAATTCTGTCCTTGAGAGAGGCTAAGTGCCTCTTTATATAAGCTTCTTGACCTTGACTTGAAGCCGACTTGCAATTGCTTCTAGGCAAACTTGATGGTTGATTACTTTGATGAAGGCTGACTTGTTTGTGGTGCTTTGACTCGGTCTTGGAGGATCTTCTAGACTCAAATACATATATAACATGCACAAATGGGTCTTCAATCCTTGACATTGACTTACTAGACTTTATGTCTTGATGACCAAACCTAATAGCTCTCAATGGGAGCTTAAACTAAAACAAATTTCCTTGAGCATGAAACCCATGACTCAAGCATTACACAAATAATTTTATTTTACTCTTTACATCAATTACATAAAATCATGATTATGCATGTCATTATGAAGACCAAACCTAGTTACACTTTTTAGTACTCCCTCTTAACTAGGGAGGTATTCATAATCCATGCAAGGTACTTGGACATTCTCAATATGAATAATTCTCATAAGAAGAGTCGGATTGGTAACCCATCTGTTTAGCATCACATCATGCAACATTTCCACATAGCAAGGCTTTGACTAGAAACTCTATCTCTCCACAAGATCATAGCACAATGCTGGTGAGACCAGTGATTTATAAACACCTTCATCATTGTCTCTCTCGAAACATATGCCATCCAAGTTCTCTCAGAGTATGTTCCCCGAGGACTATGCTTATCTTGGATTCCCAATCCTCAAAGAATTTCGGTCCTCTATGATTACTCTCATCTTGGATGCCCTAACACATCCTCAAAGAGCATCAGATGTTAGATGCTTACCCAACCCTCCATTCTATCTTCCCAAGTGAAAATAAGAATGATGTGTCTATCTCTCCCTCTTAATTTAGGAGGATCTACCTATTCCAATGAAGGATTGTACTCATTCCTATGGTAGGAATGTACATAAGCTCCCTCTTGGCTTAGGAATTTGTTTCCAAGTTTCTACCAAGTTAGAAACTTGTTTCTAGGATCCCTCTTAATTAGGGACCTACAACAACTATTTAGGTGGAGAGGATGGGATAACCAATGCTTGAAAAACTCCTCCTTACGATGTCATGAACTTCTTTCTTTATTTAAGAGTCTTCATGTTTTGGGTCTTCTTTGTAGGGAAACGACCATCCATCACTTTCATCCATGAGTCAGTCACGTCATCATTCATTTCATTGGAAAGTGATCCATTAGTCCATATATGGTCTTTTTTCATGCCATGTTTCCTTAAGGATCTTTCATCCTGCTACATGTGCATCAGTTGTGGAACACAACCAGAACTCTTTCCATTGTTAGCCCTGCATAAGCCCATCCAGATATTATTCAATGAACATTAAATCAAAATTACCTTTATCATGGTCTTTCATCATGACATATTCCTGTGAGCATCAACATCCTGCATACACCATTGACACATATCCAAAAGATCTATATTGTCAAGGGTCTCTTTCTTTTTTAGAATTCATCAAAGTCTTCATATCTTTCATGGAGATATCATAGTCAAGTCTTCCAATTCTTGGATTTTTATTTCCTCTTCCGTAGTTGCTTATTTTATGATCTCTTCCTTTCTTTCTACGCACATATCTTTTCCAAGAACTTATAATTAGAGTTCCTCCAATTTTCGTCAACCACCTCATATTTCATATGAGGACATATTATATTGATTTCATTATGTGTGACCCATGCCTTCTTTCATCATTTCAAAGGAGGATATCCTTTATTTTGATCATGCTCTTGAGATAGAGCATTCATTCATGTCACTTACAACCATATGACATGACTGTATTTTATCAAATATGAGCATATATACCTCATTTTCCATTAGGTCATCTAGATTTCCTTCAGTAACTTCCTTGATTGAAATATCTTCAATTCCTTGATCTGCTTCATTTCTTTTGACATCATACCATCATCCCATGAATTCCTACAAGTTGGAATTATTTATGAAACACTTGCTTTTTCTTTGATCGGTAAACCTTCTGATGAAAATTCTATGAGTATCCTTATCCAACAAATGTTTATTTTTTACTGATGTATGATGAGATTTGTACTAGATGACTTTTTATTTTCCATAAGTACTACTTATGCTTATCATGAGGTTACCAAGAGCTATATCCTTCCATAGATGACTTCCATTTCAACTATCTTTCATGCTTCTCTATGATGATGTCACAAGCTCTTGCTTTCAATGCTTATATGATGCATCCTATCATGCTCCTTATGATTCCTACCATGATAGTTATATAATATTGAAAATAACTTAGGTGAGGACTACCTATCTTAACAATAGTAAAGATATTATACTTCCTCCATCTTGAATTTCTTCTTTTAAGCTTGTTCCACTTCTTCAATGATGTGGGCTTCTACCCTTCTTCGTTTGTTGCTGTCATTCTTGAGCTTGGGACAATATCTCTTGTAGTGCCCATATCCTTGACATCCATAGCATCAAATATGTGATATGTTGATCTTCTTCTTTTTCTGAGGACCAACCTTGCGAAATATCCCTTTGCTTCTTGACATGACAACAAATATTTTTCCTGACTCATTTGATCATGTATCACTTTTTTCTTTCAATTTGTTTTCTTCACTCTTGCATAGTGACCACAAATTATTAAATGGGATAGATTTCTCCTCTTCATATGCCTTTGATACAAGGTTTCCTTGTCCATTAGTTAGAACATTTAGAACAATGGTAATCATTTCTTTATGGGATATCATCTCTCCTAGATCTCGAAAGAGTGATTGCACATACATGCTTGGAATTCCTTGTCCCCAAGTGGAAAATTCTTATAGGCTGAGAATTCACCCAGTGCACACTTGTCCATAAGGCTGACGCCAATATTTGAATCTTTAGGAGAATTTCCCCAACTACATGATGAATTCCAATATCCGTGTGTCCTTTTCTATACTCTGAGAACTTGGTGGGCTCAGAAAGAGTAGCCTTGTTGTAATCTCCAGAGGGATAGCACTAGTCAATGCTCTAGTGAGCCATTGTGACTTTGAAAGAACGTTGACACAAGTCCCTCCAGTTGCAAAACCATTGCATCCAAGCCATAGCTAAATAAATTCTGTATGGATACAATGCACAAGAAGGGAGAAAGAATTGATAAAAGCCACTAGAACCAAGATCAAGCAAACTGATCATAAGTTTCCAAGGCCTCCTTATTCAGACCGTGGATTCTACAGAGATTCACATCAGGACAAAGCTTGGTAGCAATTAAACCTTATAGCTCTAATCAGATAACCCTTATCCATTGAGCCTAATGATGACATAGTCGTGGAAACTCCGGATTGGACGCCTACGCATCGCCCTATCACCATGTGACAAAAGGAGTGTCGTGGACCGAGGATCAGGCCCGAAAATGACAAAATCAGGCACGTTGACAGATATGGACGACTCCAACTTCCCTTTTAGCTGACTGCCACCTGGGCTGTCCATTGTGGCAGAGCTCCAAATACTGCCATCTAGGTCACTGAGTGGCTACGACGTGGATGATAAAGGGGCGTGTGAAGGTAGGTCGTCATATTACAATGAGAACCAATAGTTTCCCAAAAAAATATTGTCTATGTGAATTAATGGTCTTGGATATTTTATTATTTATAACAAAATTACAAATCAAGATATATAATGATTATTTTATTTTTAAAATCTATACAAATATAAAAGATAATTAATAATAATATAAATTGTAAAATTATATATATATTTCCTTATAAAATGTTTTGTAATAAGATACAATGACGTGGCTAGAAGCATATTTCCTGAGACTAGTAGACAAGGAGAGTGTCAGAGGTCGGAAGGTCCAATGGTTGGGCATAACATCGGTGGGCCTTTGCCCGACCTGAATTGGACCTATTCAAAGTGCATCATAGCCAAAGAATGGGTAGTTGGGGTCAAGAGTGCTCACTGTTCCAGCAAGTTGATGTGCCAAGGAAGCAGTCCGACCCCGATTAGGTCAGAGGTTGGGCTTTGGGCCCAAAAATAACAAAATGGGGTCTGCTGACGGATAGGGTCGACTCCGACTGGAATTTTAGTTCACTGCCACTTGGCCTGTCCACGGTGGCGAACCACCAACTACTTCCATGCGGGCTAATAGAAATATAAAACATAATTAATAATATATATATATATATCTATAATGCTTTATTTACATTTCTATATGTTCTTGGGCAATTAAATCCTTAGCATAACACTGAATGTATTGAATGAGGGCCCACCTCCAAGACAAAATTAGAAATCATCATAATATATATATATGTATGTATGTAAATATATATATGTATACATATGTATATATACATGTATATATATATATATATATATATGTATACATATGTATATATACATGTATACATATATATATGTATACATATGTATACACACACACACACATATATATATATATATATATATATATACATATACATACATATATATATATATATATATATACAGATATATATGTATCTATATATATATATATATATATACATATATATGTATATATATGTATATATATATATACATATATATATGTATACATATATATATGTATATATATATATACATATATATACATACATATACATACATATATATACATATATATATATGTATGTATATATATATATATACATATATATATATATATGTATACATATATATATATGTATATGTATGTATATATATATATGTATATATATGTATACATATATATGTATACATATATATGTATATATGTATGTATATATATGTATATATATATATATGTATACATATATATACATATATATATATATATACATATATATATATATATATATATATATATATATATATATATATATACATATATATTAAATCAAAACAAATATAAAAAATAATTAATAATAATACAAATTTCACACACACACACACACATAATGCTTTGTAGTAGGAAGCAACAATATGGCCAGAAGCAGATTTCCCTAGATTAGTAGACAAGGAGAGTGTCAGAGGTCGGAAGTTCCAACAACTCAGTGTAATAGGTATTCATGATCGAGACTGCCCATGACTCCACCAACTTGATGTACACAGGAAGTGGGCTAACCCCGGCTAGGTCAGAGGTCGGGCCTGGAAATAACAAAATAAGGTGCATTGATGGGTAGGGCCAAATCCAAATAGAATTTTAGCTCACTGCCAGCTAGCCTGCCCACATTGGTGGAGCACAAAATACTAGCTTGTGGCCCAATAGGAATATAAACATCCAATTCGCATGTAAATTGTTGAGGCAAGTCCAACCCTCGACTTATAGTCGGCCTATGGACCGATGATAATATAATCTTAAAAAGGATTGAAAGACAAAAAGTGAGTTTAATTGGGAATCCTGCCACCATAGCTAGAATTGTTTCAATTGGGAGTTCATAAATAAATGAAGGAACAACACCCGACCCCAACCTTAAGTCAGGCCTGACCTCCCGACTGCTCCATTGGGACCCGCTCCATTTAAAGATGAAAATTGATTTTAATTGGGAATCACAGCATTGATATCACTTGTCAATCAGTAATTACTATATCAATGTCATAATATTGCCTGCGAACGTTGTATATTGTACATGTTCTGACAGGAGTACCCCCAACACCATTTGACGATGCAAATAATCATTGCGAAATAAGTCTCAAGCTCTCGGCACCAATCACAGCGTCAATAGATATAATTAAAAATTTAGAAAAATAAATTATTTTTTTCCCTAATGTAGACTTGAGATGTTATGTTTTAAATTTTTAGTCAACATAGGATCAATATAAAGGTCAACACATATCAAATGTGAAATTTCAACCTCTTGATGAGTCTAGTACGACAATATAAGGAAAGGAGGATCAAGGCTAGACCTTGAACTCAAGTCGTGCCCAATCTTTTGACTGCTCCATTGGAAGTCACTCCGTTGGGACCATGGCGTGGAAATTTATAGACGACCACGATAATATAATCTGAAAAAGGATTGAAAGACAAAAAATGAGTTTAATTGGGAATCCTTCCACCATAGCTAGAACTGTTGTAGTAATGAGTTCATAAAGAAATGAAGGACCAATTCCCAACCTTGAGCTCCCGACTTCTTCATTGGGATTCGCTCCATTGAAAGATGAACATTTAGTTTAATTACGAATCATGCCATTGATATCACTTTTAAATTAGTCATTACTATATAAATGTCATAATATGTTGTCTGCACACGTTGTACACTGTACATGTTCTGATAGGAGTACCCCCAACACCATCCGATGACACAAATAATCGTTGCAAAATGAGGCTCAAGCCCTTTGCACAAATCACAATGTTAATAAATACAATTAAATAATTTAGAATTTTTTGTTGTTGTTGTTGCCTAATGCAGATTTTACATTTTATTTTTTTAATTTTTAGGAAACACAAGATTAATATAAAGGTCAACGCATATAGAATGTGTGATATCCTACCAACGCCAGGGATATCAAGGGGAATAGCTACAATGCAACATAGTCCATGCATCTACCACTAATTAGTTGATCAAAGATTGTGCAGAGTGCAGAGAAAACTCCGCAAAATGAAATCTATTAGCACATAACTCTTGGTACAATGAAACCTCTTCGCGCATAAATCTCTGCAAAAAGATCTACACAATGAAATCTTTCTACACAAAGTTCTCCACACAATGAAAGCGCTCTGCACAAAGCTCTATCGCTAGAAAAATGATTAAATATTGTGAAGTCTGCACAATGAAATCTCTCCACACTAGACACTTCGCATAATAAAATATCTTGGCATATGCTATAGATCCGTTTGGGCACATCAACCCCAACCTATAGATCAGTACTATTAGGGTCCATCAAACCCTAATTTAGTTGTTACATGCCCTAAATAAGTCAACCATCAGAATGCCTAGCTTCCCAAGAAGTTCCATGACTGAAATAATCCAGAAACTGCCTCTAAGAAGATCAGCGCAGGCAGGCCTTCATTAGGGTGCGCTGTAATGTAGTCCATATAGTGATAGGGTGCTATGCAGTGCACTTGAGCCCTCTTTGGCCTATGCTGGGTGAATTTGAGAGAAATTGCATTGGGGTTTGGGAATATTCTTATCCATTGGATGCATCTACAAGTTTCCCAAGTTTATCTACTCCTTTGAGCTCGTATTTGGATGAGGTAGGGAGTTAAGAAACATCAATCCCTCTATCCCTTCCTCCATGGAACTAAATCCTAAGTTTGGGAGGGAATTCATTATCACCATTTATGGCATAACTTCCTTCATTCACTTATAAAAAGATCACTCATCTAAGTGATCAGGGGCTGGAAATTATTGAATTATAGGGAGATGCTGTTAGTATGAGACTTGAGTTGATTTCAAGTATTGTAATGGTGTAAGAATGTCTTGCTTGTTATGAGGAGAGGATGGGATTGAACTGGAGGAGTGATGCTAAATCGAGCAAATTGGGTTGTAACTCTTGGAAGAGGTCTAGGCTAGAGACGTGTTCCGGCATCGTAAAATAAAGCAGCTGTCTCTAACTTGTCTGCAATACATCCCAAGTGTGATACCTCATTCCACATACATGAGTATATCGTAGCTTTTCCACATACCTTTGGGTATATAGGGCGGTGTTATAGTACGTAAAGTATATGGGAATGCTCTCACTGTGTGATTTTGCATTAGATAGCACTTATACGGATTGGGCCTCCACGTACTTTCGGGTATATATGGGAGGACAAATCTAGGTTTCTATCCATCCTTAGGTAATCGAGTCGGCTGCCTTGTACACTGTGATACACCGAACACAACATTTAGGGAGATTTCCTGCCTGTACTTCTTGGTTCACCAGGAGGTATTCTGTAGTTCACAGTTGCTTGGTAAACCTTTTGCCTAGATTATCCCTCTTTTGTTTTGTTATGTTACTTTGATGAAAATTAATTTAATTGACTGCGGAGAACATCCTCCACACTCGCTCCTTAGTTGATCTTAGGTTGAAACATATGGTGACAAATCTGGAGTCCACTGATCAAGGAATTCTTTTTGATGGGAATCCTAGTCCTTTTCCACCTTTTGGAAATATTGGTGCTCCATATATGGCTACATTGTCCCTTCTGGGATTTACCATTGGCTTGCCAATATGGTTGTTTTCAACCTCCTTGGTTCAAATGTCATGATTTCTTCACAATCGAGTAGTCCTCCAACTGGACAAAATCAACCTCCAGTTGATCCTAAAGTTGACCCTTTGCCTTCTTCCTCGGTTGTTTCTTCCTCCCCTTCTTCCTCTTCACCTGGTGAAAGTATTGGTACTAGTAACCAGGTGGCTAAGAAATAGAAGAAAGGGAAGAAGAAGAAGAAGAAGCAAATTCAGCAGAGGGGTTAAATAAGAGGTAAAGAAAAAGTAGAGAATGCTTTGCACTGTTGTTCTAGACTTAGCTACTTGTCTAGGGGTTAAAGTGTTTATCCATAGACACTAAAACCTCCCAAAACAACATAGTGAAAGCTTTCTACTTAGTCTGCACAATGAAATCTCTTCGCATATAACTCTCAATACAATGTAATATTTTCACATAGAAATCTCCACACAAAGATCTGCATAATGAAATATCTTCGCACAAAGCTATTTGCACAATGAAATATCTTCACAGAAAGTTGTACTGCTAATTAATTGATTAAAGGTTGTGCTCTCCAAACAATGAAATCTCTCCACACTAGACAATCCACACAATAAAAGCTCTTGGGATAGCGAAAAATCTCCACATAGTGAAATATATTCGCACAATTTTTTTTGCAAAATGAAAGAAATAGTCAATGAAGCTAATTAATTGATTTGCATGTCGTTTAAGAAATCATATACGTGACACAATTTCAATAATCAATTCCGTGTCCTTAGTTAGAAGTGCATCCATTCACAATATTCCTCCGCACATCCTTCATTCTGCACAGACTAACATTAATATTTTAACATTAATTTTGTTCCTACTGAATAAATTTCCTTATGTACCCCCATTCTCCTACACATACACAGTCCTCTGCATAGTAAAAGCTCCACACAATGAAAGATTTGCACAAGAAAGATACGCACAATGAAACATAATAATATTAATTCGAAATTTGTTCATAGTTAAATTAATTAAATTTCCCTTTGCATCCCCGTTCTCTTGCACATACCCCATCCTCCACATGTCTTTCATTCCGTGAAGATTATGTTGCATGCATCTATAATATTCTATGCACAATTTACTAAACGATAATTTGCCATTGCTCTTGCAATGTGAATATTGAGGGGAACTATTTCCGCATATCTTTTGCACTCCGTGTAGTATTGGTAATATTTTAATACAAATGCATATTTCCATTATGGCAGTGTGGAAAGCAATATTGTTTATGCCATATCTTTGGATAAAGAAAGCTCTTTGCACAAAGACTTACCACTAATTAATTGATTAAAGGTTGTGTACTCTGCACAGGGAAAGCTAATGAAAGCTTTTTTCATAGTGAAACATCTATGCATAGTGGAATATCTTTGCACAAAACTTTCAACACAATGAAAGAAATAGTCAATGAAGCTAATTAATTAATTTTCATGTCATTTGAGAAATCATATACATGAAGAAATTTCGACTATAAATTTCGTGTCCTTAGATAGAGTTGCATCCATTCACAATATTCGACACGGATTTTGTTAAGCTATAGCTACCCACTCCGTGTAATATTGGTAATATTTTGATACTAAACAATGCATTCCTCCATTATGGCAAAGTAAAGGGATGTGCAGAGAGAGATATACAACATAATCTTAGTTCATTGTTTATGAAATTTCTTCACATAATGAAATCTATCCGCAAAAAATATCTATTCGCATAGATTCACAAATATCTCTACATGGTAAAAGCTCTTTGTATAACACAAAGTTAGCCAACGAAACTAATTATTTGATTAAAGGTTGTGCAGAGTGCATAGAGTTTTCATTGTACAGAGTTCTGTTCGCGCTCCATAAAATTCAATCTGTGCCACACTTGCTAATAAACTTGGAAAATTATGGCTCTAATCCCTGACTATGCAATTTAAATATACCATCGATCTAACTTTACTTGATTTGAAGCCTCTGTCTTCTCCATTAATGTTGGATCGATCCAAAACTACCAAACAAACAAGAAAATTAAAGGCAATAGTGGAAAATTTGCACAATGCCAATGCATAATTAATTTAACTATGATTTTTTTTTGAATTAGTACTATTATGCTTCCTTGTGCAAAGATTTTACTGTGCGGAGGATGGGGATTGTGTGGGAAAATGGGGTTGTAGGGGGAAATTTAATTTTAAACTATTTTCCATTTAAAACTTTTATAGATTTAGCTGTGCATGATATGTGTGAGAGAACATAGGTGCAAAAGGAATTTTATAACTTTAATTTGTAATCTAATGATATTTCACATTTTTTACAATAAAAATTATTCCTCTTTTGTGCTTCGCACAATTATGAAAACTTTCATTATGAGAGGACAACCTTTAATTATTTAATTAGCAAAGTCTTGAGTGCAAACGAAGTTGAGTATGTGGGAGTGCAGAAAAATCACTATTCTCCGCATTTCTGCTCTTCGTCGTATAGCCAGCTAATAAGATAGTGGTGTGAACCAACATTGTTTATAGGTCTCGACATGAACACAAGTATTTTTGTAAATTTTGTGATTAAAAAACTTGTTTATGATTGTGAGCGTGTATGAATTGTGTAGAAGGTTTGTCATTGTGTGGAGTGCGGAGGTTTGCACAATGAAAGCTTGAATGCTTCCTCTACACTCTCACACATATGCCTAATTTCACAAATATAACCATAAATAAATATTAAACTGCTTATGTAGAGAGTTTTGTACAAAGCTTTACTCAATTGACTAGCGACATTTGAAATATGGAGATATGGATTATTTATTATTAAAATATTACCAATAATATTGTATGGGTCCACAAGTTTCCTCGATGTTATTGCGAATAGCAGTAGACATAATGATATTTGCAATATGGAGATATGGATCAATGGAAAACACCACTACGGGTAAATACCAGTCTTCTTAGCATTCAATGTAGAAATTTTGAATAATATGACACTTATTCACAGAGATTATCCCGATTATACACTATTTGTGGAATGCATGCATAATACATAACCTTCTCTACGTTGACCATCAATTCTGCGGAATTAAAAACAATGAAACATCAATCGCATGTGCACATTAACACAGTATGTAATGGGGAAAGCATATAGCTGAAAACCCCACACTATCTGTATATTATAATGACAGAGAACATGTAACAATACATAGTACAATACTCCTCACAAGTACTCAGTACTATCTCCACCTGCTACACACAAACTAGCTCAGATCTGAATCAATCACAGGTTCAAATCTCCTCCGCTGCTTGCCTGCCTCCACTGCGCAATCCTGCATGAGAATAGATGAGAATGGCTGATCCAAACTCGTATTTCCCTTGGCTAAACCACGCAATCCTCATTGGCAATACTCAATCAATGCATGTGCAAATCTCATGCACAGCTATAGTCACAACTGATAACAGTCTCACTCTTTCACCCACCTCTAACACTTGTCTCCACTGAATTTTCCATGCACTCAGTTAACTGATGTATTCTTTAGTTGCTTTATGAGTTAATAATTAGTGAATTAATTAATAATTAATTCACATCACTCATCACTAGTGTATTTGCAGTTAGACTAAATACAACTAGTTCAACCAAGTCAAACTGAACACAACTCCATCAACTCCTCAATCAACTCCACCAAACTCAATCACTTGAGTTCTAACCGAAGTCCATCATGCAATAGCTCAACTAACCCATAAGAAAAGCGTATTTCCTTCTGGCAGTTGCATGTGCCACATCCGTAGCTTGAACTGAAGTGCTCCAAGAGGATAAGATAATGTTTATAGTCCAAATATTATTAAGAGCTAATAATATTCGACTGTTCTATTTTTAGCCTGGCAGTCTAAAAATAGACTCTGCCCATATGTCTAAAAATAGAAGTACATCTATTTTTACCAACATGACCAATCATCCACAAATAGCATCCTGCAACTCATAGACCATGACCCATATGTCTAAAAATAAACATAGTCTAAAAATAGACTTTGCGCCAAAAATAGCCTGCGGGCCCACTTAGTGAAGGCGACTTCTTTTCACTAAGCTCCATCATCTTGTTGCATTTTCAACACTCCCTCTCAACAAGATATGGATTATCTGAAATCCTATCCTGCAACTCTGGAATGTTCTGCATGCAACACATTTGCCTGGTCCACTTGCTCCAACAACACTTGGAACAAAAACACTCCCAAATGACCACTCTGTTGGGCTAGGAACATACTATGATGCTGAAGCTATACCTGCTGCGGAGAAGTGATCCCTCTCTGACATCTGCGCTACTGCAACATCTCCATGCATCTCGCACCATTGGACACTTCTCTGTGCCACCTAACATTGTGCAAAACACTTGTGCCTCTCGCATTGTTGCAGCCTGCTAGCTATGCACTATCCTGGGATTCCCTGCACTGTCGCTCTCTCTGTCGCTCCATCCGCATCTGTCTCTACCCAATCAGTCAGTTCCTGCTACTCCACATTGGGGCTCCCGTAGCAAGGTCTCATCCAAGAGGTTGGGTACCTCAAGGATCCTGTCCATCCTCCTTGGGATGATCATTCTACATCGCCCCACCTCCTACTTGGAGGTATGGCTGCATGCAATCCCTCAGCCCACCTGGCTCGAAGTTTCCCCCTACTGGAGGTCTCTGTATGAGTAGATGTCTCTACTCATTCTCCTCTTAGCTTCCCTTATTATGGCTGCTCCACAACCTCCTGAAGCTGCTGCACCAATCGTGGCTCCTCCACAATCGTCTGAGACTTCTTTTGGCTCTGCATGTTGAGAGGTAATATACGCTCCCTCTCAACCACCAAGTCTCCATCAGTTTCCTTGCTGCTCAAGGCTTTGCATGCATCTTGAGCCTTAAGAGCATACAAGTTCTTGACCCGTGAACCAATCTGCTTCACCTGTCTAGTGATCATGTGTCTAAGGAAAACCTTTCCCTTACTGAAGACTACATCACAGCCTCTGTCTTCCAGCATCGCAATCGACACAAATTTTCTCTTCAGTCCTGATACATACTTGACATCGGTCAAGGTAAGGCGAGCTCCATGGTCCCTCTAAAAAATAACCGTGCCTACACCTGAGACACTATACTTCTCATCATTACCCATCGCTATGAGTATCTGGAGATCTTTCTCCTCCAAAGTACTGAACAAACTCTTGTCACTGGTCATGTGGAAAGAAGCTCCACTGTCAAGAAACCAACCACTTCCCACCATGGATGAAACCATGCATGCGAAGAGTGTGAAATCCAACTCAAACTGTGAAGCAAGTGCCTCACCTTCAGATCCTTCCCCGGATCCCTTCTTGGATTTCCTCTGTGGACAATTTGAAGCATAATGGCCCACCTCATGACAACGAAAGCATCGTACTTTTGATTTGTCAACCTTCTTCCCATCATTGGAAGAACTGGATTCGGAAAGAGAACCCTTCTCCTTCCCCTTCTTTGCTTTGGCAGCCAAAGCGCAATTTTCTTCATTAGATGCCTTTGATGAAGATCCTTCCCTGGTATTCCGCCTGATCTCCTCTTGCACAAGATCTGACCAAAGTCTCTCCCATCTTGGAAATTTCTCCCGACCATTGACAGAGTCCTGATAGGAATGCCAACTCTTCAGAAGACCAAGGAGAGCCAAGCTCACCAAGTCCTCATCATCGATAGTCACCCCCACACTTCCCAGCTCATCCCGACATTGGGTGAAATTTGTGAGATACTTGGGCATACTATCTCCTTTCTCACACTTGTTTCTGAGTTTATCCTTGAGCGCCAACTTCCTCTGGTCGCTCTTGCTTTGGAATAGATCTGTCAACGCTTTCCACATCAAGTATGGAGAAGCCTTTCCATGCAGGTTGGACACAATGTGATCCTTCACGCCCTCCAACAGAATCCTTCGACACTTTGCTGTCTTCTTTTGCCAAACCTCAATGTGAGCAGCATTAGTAGGCTTTGGGACCTCAGCCTCTATGAACTCCTTTAGCCCATTTTCATCTAACACCACCTCCATCCTGTCTTTCCATGCAATATAATTTGAGCTGCCTTCAAGAGCATACTCCAATCGCAATCCGTTGAAAGACATTTCAACTTTGACACCAAGAAAACACTACTGCAAATTCGAATTCCACCAGCTCAAAACTCAACCACTTCTGATCTAAAATTCGTGAGAACAAAGTATTTTTCGTACAGAGATTGACTGTATGGGATTTTACTGGATATATCACCTTCCAAAAGAAGGATGAATCCAGAGGCTACCTGGCCCGATTACAGACTCTGCCTGAAGAAATAAAATGTAATCACTTTCTGAATAATAGATCTGATGATCAACTCCGCTCTGATACCATGTAGAAATTTTGAATAATATGACATTTATTCACAGAGATTATCCTGATTATACACTATTTGTGGAATGCATGCATAATACATAACCTCCTCTACGTTGATCATCAATTTTGCAGAATTAAAAACAATGAAACATCAATCACATGCACACATTAACACAATATGTAATGGTGAAAGCATACAGCTGAAAACCCCGCACTATCTGTATATTATAATGATAGAGAACATGTAACAATACATAGTACAATACTCCTCACAAGTACTCAGTACTATCTCCACCTGCTACACACAAACTAGCTCAGATCTGAATCAATCACAGGTTCAAATCTCCTCCGCTGCTTGCCTGCCTCCACTGCGCAATCCTACATGAGAATAGATGAGAATGGCTGATCCAAACTCGTATTTCCCTTGGCTGAACCACACAATCCTCATTGGCAATACTCAATCAATGCATGTGCAAATCTCATGCACAACTATAGTCACAACTAATAGCAGTCTCACTCTTTCACCCACCTCTAACACTTGTTTCCATTGAACTGTCCATGCACTGAGTTAACTGATGTATTCTTTAGTTGCTTTATGAGTAAATAATTAGTGAATTAATTAATAATTAATTCACATCACTCATCACTAGTGTATTTTCAGTTAGACTAAATACAACTAGTTCAACCAAGTCAAACTGAACACAACTCCATCAACTCCTCAATCAACTCCACCAAACTCAATCACTTGAGTTCTAACCGAAGTCCATCATGCAATAGCTCAACTAACCCATAAGAAAAGCGTGTTTCCTTCTGGCAGTTGCATGTGCCACATCCGTAGCTTGAACTGAAGTGCTCCAAGAGGATAAGATAATGTTTATAGTCCAAATATTATTAAGAGCTAATAATATTCGACTGTTCTATTTTTAGCCTGGCAGTCTAAAAATAGACTCCGCCTATATGTCTAAAAATAGAAGTCCATCTATTTTTACCAACATGACCAATCATCCACAAATAGTATCCTGCAACTCATAGACCATGATCCATATGTCTAAAAATAGACATAGTCTAAAAATAGACTTTGCGCCAAAAATAGCCTGCGGGCCCACTTACTGAAGGCGACTTCTTTTCACTAAGCTCCATCATATTGTTGCATTTTCAACATTCAATTCATCGACTATGCATGAACAGACATAACTGAGAATGAGAAGTAATCAACCATAACATAGAAGATATATCACTGGGGAAAGCACCAGCCTAAAACCCCAACTCTGTATTATTATACAAGTGGAAATCTTGTTCAAGTTACAAAAAGAATTAGCTCTCAAGATATCTTGATCTCTCTGCAATCAAACAATACAGCTCATAGACTCAATAGACATAGAATATATCTTCCTCTAGCCCTCCAAACCTCCTATTTCCTTGCGCATTTTTGATTGGGGTCCAATGATATGACATGTGTGAATTGGTCTCATCACACTCACTATAACTTCAGGTCCAACTGTGAAATCCATAAGGAATAATATTCCTTTTGCATGCAAGGAATATTCACCAAGGAATATCCTAGCAGCTGATAGTACACTGTCCCTCCATATGATCTCAATTGGGTCTCTGACTGAACTGACATGCACGAGTTATCCATGAGTGAATACTCAGTTCTCTAAATTACAGTAGTTACATGCATACAAGCATTAACTAACTGAACTCTCATTAATTTAACAAACTGTTAAATTAATCTAAGTGGACTTGACTAAGTTAAACTAAGTCAACTGATTAGAACTCAATATTGCAACTCATCCTTATCTCTTTAACTGAATGTTAAATTCCTCAATCAAAGGAGAAACTGTTGCATGTCCTCACATAGACTTCAAGTTTGATTTTCCTTAACTAATTAACTCAAGATGAATTAATTAATTAATTTTCAAACTGCTGTTGATATCAAATTCGAATTTTACTTCCTATGTTTAGTCCAGGACTGACTAAAACAAGAATCCATCCTAAACTGCTAAAAATAGAACTTCTATTTTTAGCACTTCCATTTTTCATTCCCTGTTGCCCAATCTAGCACTGGTACCCAAATTGCTATTTTTAGCAGTGTTATTTTTAACACTTTTATTTTTAGCATTTCTTGTTGCCATTTTCAACACTCCCTCTCAACAAGAAAGGCTTCAACTCAAACCCGATCCTGTACCTCTGGAATGTTCTGCATGCAACACTTCTACCAAGTGTGGTTGCTCTAGCAACTCTTGGAACAAAAAACTCCCCACTGATCTCTCTGTTGGGCTAGAAACATACTCTGATGCTGAAGCTCTACCTGTTGCTGACAAGTGCTCCCTCTCTGACCTCTGAGCTACTACAACACTCCATGCATCTCGCACCGTTGCACACCTCTCTGTGCCATCCTGCACTGGTGCAACACTCCCGTGCCTCTCGCATTGTTGCAACCTACTAGCTCTACACAGTCCTGGGACTCCTGCACTATAGCTCTCTCTGCCACTCCATCTACATCTGTCTCTACCCAATTAGTTAGTCCTGCTACTCCTCATCGGGGCTCCTGTGGCAAAGTCGAATCAAAGAGGTTGGCTACCTCGAAGATCCTGCCCCTCCTCCATGGGTTGATCACTCCACATTGTCCCACCTCCTACCTGGAGGTATGGCTGTATGTGATCCCTTTGCCTATGAGAAACCTCAGGAAACAAACCTTGCCTTGTGTTTCTCAACACTACCATCAGCTGCCTGCTTTACCTTGTAAAGCCATAGGGAACTAACCACTAACTTGTCCCGAGGTCTAGGGACAACATCCCACACATTGTTCCATATGATAGAATCGTACTCTTCTACCATTGCATCAACCTAGACTGGTTGCTGCACTGCCTCCTGAAAAGAAGAAGGTTCGGTCGCTACACACCCCAACCAAGGCCATGTTTCCAGTGTATCTCTCAGGAGATCTCCTCTATCTGCAATGAGAGGATGGTTGCCCCACATTCTCTCTTGCATCCTGCATCAATCTGTCAGCTTCTCGTGAGCGTTTCCACCGGTCTTTGGAAGACTCTCCAGGAGTGGTGGTCTCCACTACTGGATCCTCTGCATGTGGCTAATCCACATCATTAAGAGGCTCCTCCTCCTTTGGAACTAAAAGTTCGTCATCACCATGCAACTTGAGCTCCCTCTCAAGTGACACTCGCATGGCTCTCTTCTCGTCGAACTTCAGATCCTTGCACACTTCAGTCCTCTGACTCGTATGGAGAAACACACGATAGTTGTGGGGTGTATCCGTGTACCCCACAAGTATCCCCAACCTAGTTGTTAGGTCTAGCTTCTTCTGAGCTTCGTTGGTCACATGACAGAAAACTGGTGATCCAAAGATACGGATGTGACTCACATCTAGTTGCTTCCCTGAAAAAGCCTCCATAGGTGTCTTCATCCCCAAAACACGATGAGGACTTCTGTTCTGAAGGTACACTACTGTATTGCATGCCTCAGCCCACAGATGAAGTGGTAGGCTTTGGTCATGCAACATTGCTCGAGCTACTCCCACAATAGATCTGTTCTTCCTTTCGGCCACCCCATTTTGTTGTGGGTTATGGGGTGCCATCAGTTCCCGTTTAATTCCTTCTACAGCACAGAAGTCTTTAAATTGCTGGGAAACATACTCTCCACCATTGTCACTATGAAAGGATTTTACTTTCTTCCCAAATTCTTTCTCTACCGAGGCTTTAAACTCACAAAACCTCAAGAAGGTCTGATCCTTCTTTTGAATAAAGTAGATCCAACATCTACGAGAAAAATCATCAATGAAAATAACATAGTACCTTTTCTTAGCGGTGGAGGCTGTAGAGAATGGTCCACATACATCTGAGTGAACTCGCTCCAGGATTTCTCCAGCTCTACTATCCCGATCCTGAAAGGAAGCTTTCGCATACTTACCCAGGGTGCATCCTTTGCATGTGTCTGTTTGCTCCAGTTTTCCCTTGGGTAAGCTGGTAGAAATTTGTTGCATGATCTTCAAGGCCCCGTGATGCAAGTGGCCCAGTATCCTATGCCATAGCTCGCCAACATCTTGGCTTTGCACCACCTTTGCTTTGGAACTCAGTGCAGCACAGTCATCTACCTGTATCTTGTAGAGATTCTTTACTCAAATCCCTATTCGCTTGGTCTGTCCGGTGCCGATATGCCTCAGGAACACTTTTCCTTTACTAAAGACTACATCATAGCCTTTATCTTCTAGCATAGCAATAGACACAAGATTATTTTTCAAACCTGGTACATATTTCACAATAGATAGGGTGAGAGGAGCACCATGCTCCCTCTGAAACACAACTGTACCTTCACATGAGACAGTATTTTCCATCACCGCCCATCTCAATCCACATCTAGAGATCCTTCTCCTTCAATGTATAGAAAAGATTCTTGTCACCCGACATGTGGAAAGAAGCTCCACTGTCCAGGTACCAAATACATCCCACCATGGATGAAACCATGCATGCGATAAGCAAGAAATCCAACTCAAATTGTGAAGCTAGTGCATCACCATCAGATCCCTTTGAGGAACCCTTCTTGGATTTCTTCTGTGGACAATTCATAGCATAATGGCCCACTTCATGATAGTGAAAGCATCACACCTTTGACTTGTCAACCTTCTTCCCACCATGAGAAGATTTGGATTGGGACGCGTTTCCTTTCCCTTTCTTAGCTTTACTCGCTAAAGCTAGATTTTCTTCATCATCTTGTTTTGATGAAGATCCATCCCTGGTGTTCCGCCTTATCTCCTCCTGCGTCAGATCCAACCAAATTCATTCCCAATATGGCAATTTCTCTCTTCCATTAACCGAGTCCCGGTAGCTATGCCAGCTCTTTGGAAGACCGAGGAATGCTAGACTCACCATGTTGTCATCAGCAGTCACGACCCCTACACTTGCAAGCTCATCCCTGCAGGTGGTGAGCTTGTTCAAGAATGTAGAGATTGTGTCGCCCTTTTCGCACTTGATCTTGGAAAGTTTGTCCTTCAGTGCCAGCTTCCTCTAATCACCGCTATTCTGATAAAGATATTTCAATGTTTTCCACATCGAAAATGGAGTCTCCTTTCCATGGAGGCTTGAGACAATGTGATATCGAACTCCCTCTAGGAGGATTCTCCTTGCTCTAGCCACACACTTTTTCCATTTCGCCAATTGAGTAGCATTGGTCGGCTTTTGGACTTCTTGATCAATGAAGTCCTTGAGACTGTTATCTTCCAATACTGCCTCCATGTGATCCTTCCAGGCTATATAATTCGAACTGTCATCAAGGGCATATTCGAGTCTTAAACCACTAAGCACCATCGGTGAAATAGATGTGATAAGAACTCAATTCAATATTCAGAAACCAAACTTCGAACTTCTCCTGCTTGTATACTGTTCTGCCTTGATCACCTTTGCTCTGATACCATGTAGAAATTTCCCATTGTAGATCACTTGGTAATGCAATGTACTAAAGAAAAACACTTGATCTACTTCTACAACAATTGAGTGGAAGCTTAATCGAACATGAGCAACATCAAGCATGAACAGACATAACTGAGAATGAGAAGTAATCAACCATAACACATAAGATATATCTCCGGGGAAAGCACTAGCCTAAAACCCCAACTCTGTATTATCATACAAGTGGAAATCTTGTTCAAGTTACAAAAAGAATTAGCTCTCAAGCTATCCTGATCTCTCTGCAATCAAACAATACAACTCATAGACTCAATAGACATAGAATATATCTTCCTCAAGCCCTCCAAGCCTCCTATTTCATTTGCATAGTTTTGATTGGGGTCCAATGATATCACATGTGTGAATTGGCCTCATCACACTCACTGTAACCTTAGGTCCAACTGCGCAATCCATAAGGAATAATATTCCTTCTGCATGCAAGGAATATTCACCAAGGAATATCCTAGCAACTGATAGTACACTTTCCCTCCATCTGATCTCAACTGGGTCTCTGACTGAACTGACATGCATGAGTTATCCATGAGTGAATACTCAGTTATCTAAATTACAGTAGTTACATGCATGCAAGCATTAACTAACCGAATTCTCATTAATTTAACAGACTGTTAAATTAATCTATTTGGACTTGACTAAGTTAAACTAATTCAACTGATTACAACTTAATATTACAACTCATCCTTGTCTCTTTAACTGAAGGTTAAATTCCTTAATCAAAGGAGAAACTGTTGCATGTCCTCACATAGGCTTCAAGTTTGATTTTCCTTAACTAATTAACTCAAGATGAATTAATTAATTAATTTTCAAACTGCTGTTGATATCAAATTCGAATTTTACTTCCTATGTTTAGTCCAGGGACTGACTAAAATAAGAATCCATCATGAACTGCTAAAAATAGAACTTCTATTTTTAGCACTTCCATTTTTCATTCTCTGTTGCCCAATCCAGCACTGGTACCCAAACTGCTATTTTTAGTAGTGCTATTTTTAGCACTTCTATGTTTATCATTTCTTGTTTCCATTTTCAACACAATGTACCAACAGGTAGACAGAATGAGAAAACCACGCAAGCATTAAAATATCAAATCTAGAAGCATGATTTTCAAAGCATTGAAATATTAATACTAACATATAGTTTCAAAATAAAATAAATGCATATGTGCAACACTGCAGAGGAAAATGGAAATATTATAGAGCTTCTATACTTCTGCACCATTGATACCAACCATGAATTAATAGAGACACCATTGAAACACCATTGAAGATGAAAAAATATTGAATTAATATTATTATATTTCATTGTCCGATCTTTTCTTGCAAAAATATTTCCTTCTACAAAGATTTTATTGTGTGGAGAAAGGGGAATGTGCGAGAGAACGAGGTGCAGATGGAACTTTATTTCACATTAACGAAATTAATTTTAAACTATTTTGCATTTAAATTTTTTACAAATTTAGTTGTGCGAGCGAGCAGTTGCATAGAGCTATGAATATGTGCGGCGAAATTTAAAACTACTCTTTTGCATTTAAAACTTTTATAGATTTAGTTTCATGGGAGAGAAGTTGCAAAGATCTATGAATCTGTGCGTAATGAAGGATGTGTGGAGTACAAAGTATGAATCTATGTGCAATGAAAGATGTGCGAAGGAAGAGATTTGTGCGAGAGAATAGGGGTTTGCGCTAGTGACTATAACATTTGCGTGGGTGTCAAAGTGCATTAAATATGTATTATTTGAGTGTAACATAAAGTTTCATCTACAGTGTTGTGGTTTTTTTGGATAGATTTCACATCAGTGAATTTCGTTAGCTAGATAGGATTTGAAGTTTTTTTTATGTACAAAATCAAATTTGTGAACATTTTGAGTGGGAAAATCCTATTTTCTATTTACAAAATTGATCTTGTTGATGAGCACCTTGTTGCTTCAAAATAAAGGAAATAACAAAGAGACTTAAATAATAATAAATGAGGTGGAATATTAAAAAGTTACAAATTAAAGCATTGTGTAGTTTTCATTTTTCGTTAATAGCAAAATTAGTAAATGATAAATAGAATGCTTAATCATGATATTTGCTTACTGAGTGAAGCTTTCTTTCTGTGCGTCTCACATAAAGCTAATTTCACATCTATATCATATTGTGACTTAAATAAATGTGCTTATATTAAGGTGCGAAACAAGCAACGTTGATACATTGTGCGAAATACTTAAAGATTGTATGGATTTTTAGTACATTTTCCTCTTTCATTTCATATATATAAAGGAATTGGATATAGCATATCTGAAGGAGGGGAGCAATGTGGAATGCAGGATCTGTGGGTGAAAACATATGTTTGGAGACAAGCGAGTGTGGAGAAGGAAACACAAATATAACACAACTTCAAAGTAGGTTTCAGTGAAACAAAAGGCTAGTGAACATTATTTATGTGTGAAAATGAAGGGAATCAAAGAGATAATTCCTATGTTAAGGTTGTATATATTGTGCAGGTTGTGAAGTGTATTTTTTTATCCAGGTGTATTGGTGGCCACTTGCCTATTCCACCTAGACCTCCAACCAGTTTCATTAGGATGATGTGCCTCCTCTTTTCTGCAAAAATGGCTCCATGATGCTCTTTGTGGGTGAAAAAATAATAATTTCAGGGGGTTATGTTGTGACTATATAGGCTACTACAAGAGGAGTCTCCTTCCTGTGGATGTCATTTAATCCTCCCTTCAAGTCCTAATTTTGCATGCCAAGATGAGGGAAAGTGATGACATGCATGAGGAGAGGATTAGGATCATGAGGAAGTGGTGTAGGTGATAGAAGAATAGGAAACGAGGATTTTCTATGTTTTTTAGATGCAAGACACAGTGGAATTTTTGAGCAAATTTTGGCTAGATGGAGTGGATGGGTGATGGGGTTGACATTGGAGGACCCATCTTAGCATTTTATAGGGAAAACATGGCTTTATGATATATTTTTCCCATTGTGTCCTCCTCTTGTAGCCTTAAAGGATCCTCCTGTAGCATTACAGGACCTCCTATAGCATTACAAGACCCCCTATAGCATTATAGGTTCCTCCTGTAGTATCACAACAAGGAGGAAAAATTAGAGTCTTTTTTTGATTGGATGATGGAGAGAGGTGGGTATGTGAGTGGAGAGTGTGGAAATGAAATGTATAGGTGGAATAGTGGAGGAATAAACTTATAGATTCTTCTTTGTAACCATGATTCTCTCATTATTTGGAGTCCTGCAAAAAGAAAATGTTAGCATAAGCGGTGTAATAACTCCTTCCCTGTATTTCTCTTTTTCTCTCTTTTTTTCTTTTTCCTTTTTTTTTTGAGACAAATAGGCTACCTCTGTAGAGGTTTTCAAACCTGCATTCCTGCCCTAGGTGCCTCAGAGGAGGTTTTCACCTGGGGATCTTTTATTTTTCTTTTTTTTCTCCTGGGACACCTTAGAGAGGTTTTCAACTCATGGAGGTTTTCATCTAGGTCCTCTTATTTTTTATTTTTAGTTTTTAGAAATTTATTGGAATGAGGGCAGAGAGCCTCCCAATCACATTTAACTCTCTGTTGACTAAACTGAAAAATTCTTCCTTTGAAAAAGGTTTCTTGTACAACTTCAACCTATGAGCATTGACAAGTAAGGGAATCCATTCTTCATCAATCATTCTTATTTGGACATACCCATTCTCATGAAACTTCTCTACCAGATACGGACCCAACCATTTTGTCATTAAATTCCCCTTGAAATACTTGAATCTGGAATCATACATCAGGGCCCAATCTCCTTCTTGAAAAGTCCTTTCCCTGATGTGATTATCATGCCAAATCTTCCTTTGTAGCTGGATTACCTTAGTGTGTAAGAGAGCTTGCATTATAAATTCATCTAGACCATTGAGTTGGAGCAGCCTTTCCTGTTGTGTTGTAGTGAGATCCAAGTCTAACTGAGCTACCATCCTCAAGGTGTTGTACTTAAATTCAGTAGACAATAGGGCTTTCTTCCCATAGACCAACTCAAATGGAGTGAATCTAGTGGTGGTGTTGTAGGGAAAAGTGGCTTACACAAGTCTGTTTGCCCAATGTTTTTTGTTGCTGCTAATAACCTTGGTAAGAATGTTCTCCAATTCTCTATTTGTGACTTCCACTTGCCCATTTTCTTGTGGGTGATAGGTAGTAGATGTTCTGTGCTTGAAGTGGTGCTGCTTCATAAGATATTCAATCAAACTTGATGTAAATTTTGCTCCTTGATTAGCGACTATTTCCCTTGGAAAACCAAATTTGTAGAAGATGTTCTCCCTTAGAAATTCATCCATCTTCTGCTCAGTTGTTTCCTTTACTGATTTTGTTTCAACACATTTGGTCAAGTAATAAATGCATACAATGATATGCATTTTTTTTTCCTGATGGGGGATCAATAGGTCCAATGAAATCCATTCCCAACTTTTCAAATGGCTCTAGAGTCACATGAGGTTTTAAGGGAATTTCATCCTTGGGTGTTGGCTTACCCATTCTTTTACACTGTTAACACTTGGTGGTGTACCTCCTTGCATCCTGAACTAAAGTGAGCCAATAATAACCTGATTGTAAGACTTTGAATTTTGTCCTCTTAGTAGCAAAGTGTCCCCCACAAGGTTCATCATGGCATGTTGAGACGCTGTGAAAGATCTATTCTTCCCTCACACATCTTCTTAGGATATGATCTGGCCCCAATCTAAAAAGGTTTACCGCAATCCAAGTGAATGGGGCACTCTTCCTGAAATTCTTTCTTTTCTCCTTGGAGGATATGTTAGGAGGGAACCTCACAACAACCAAATAGTTTTCTATATCATCAAACCAAGGAGAAAGCACCGAGATGGAAAATAGATGTTCATCTAGAAGTCAATCATATATCATTTCTTCCTTTCCTGCAGGTAGGGTTAGTCTTGAAAATAAATATACAACCACATTCTCTTTCCTTGGTTTATCGACAATAGTCAAATCAAATTGCTGCAATAATAAAAACCATATAATTATCCTAACATTGACATTAGGTTTATTCATAAAATACTTAATGGTTGTGTGATCGGTGTGAACCAAAGTTTGATAACCAGTGATATAATTCCTAAACTTTTTCAAAGAATGCACCAAAACCAAGGGTTCCTTTTTAGTAATAGTATAATTTAACTCAACTTTAGAAAGGTTCTTATTGAGGAAATAGATAACATAAGGCAATTTTTCTTCTACTTGTCCTCAGGCATCCCCTAGAGCTTTGTTTGAGGCATCTGTGTGTATATGTAAAGGTAATGCCTAGTTGGGACCCCTAAGGATGTGTGCAGTGGTCAAATTTTCTTTTATTATTTTAAAGGCGTGTTAATAGTTGTTTGTCCAACAAAAATTTGAATCTTTAGCCAACAGTCCAAACAAGGGTGAAGCTAGTTTGCTAAAATATTTAATGGACCTTCCATAATACCCAGCTAATGCAAGAAAACTCTTGACATCTATTTTATTTTGAGGTATAGGGACCCTTTTAATGATGGTAATATTCTTTGGTCAACCTGTATTCCTTCCTTGGATATAGAATGGCCAAGGACAATCCCTGCATTCATCAGAAACTCACATTTCGCAGGGGTCAATGAGAGATTCATTTCAATAAATTTCTTAAAGACTTTGCACAGATTAGAAAGAGCTTCCTCGAAGTCACATCCATAAAGAGTGAAATCATCTATGTATATTGGTGAGCCCTGGTATTTCACCAAGAGTGCTGCAACTCTCAGGGGCTCCTCAACTCTATTTATCAACTCGGGGTTCATACAAACTTCGAGGTGACAGTGCTATATGCACAGTAGATGGGATTCCACTCATGCCACCCTCAACTAGTAAATTTTATTAATAGTGCTCCAAGACCATTCCTCCTACTAAATTAGAATTAAAACTAGCTAATGAAGGTGAAATTTAAAAGCTACCTCTAACTATGGAAAGGGAAATGCTACTAAATTCAACTTGCAAATGCTATTGAATCAATTCATGAAAAGACATGAGCTACACTACTTGCAGAAATGAAACTACCTTATATTGCAATCAATCATCTAGGTATCAAATATACTTGCAGACTAGAAGATAACCTACCAAATCATAACTCAAGATTCTATGTATCATTTATCTAGCTCACACTTGCATATCAATCAATGTTCTATTTGTACCAAATCTGTGATAAGGGAACTAACACTATTCTATTTTATAGTAAAGGAAAATGAGGGTTTTGAGTGGCCTAAGAGCTTCCCTTGATCATGGAGTCATAGTTGGGGGTCAACATCCTTCTAAACTAACTCCAAATTGTAGCAAAGGTCAAAATTGGTCAAGAAATAGGTTGCTACAGGTGTGTTACAAGAGGCTACTACGGGTGCCCTGTATTGCTACAGGAAGGCCTGTAATGCTACATGAAGGCTGTTGAGAAGGTTTAGGATGTGGAAATGATGGATTCAGTGTATGGAAATCGGGATGGAGGTTGATGTAAATGAATGAAGGGTGACCAAAGCCCCTAGCCAAGCTCATAGCCTTTTGAAGGCCTATTTTGCATTAAGATATATGCTCACGGTGGTATAAGAAAATGATATCATGAACATAACTTTTAGGATAGAATTTGGGATTCATAAGGGAAGGTGAGGAAGTACACGATGGAGGTGGTGAAGGTTCCCTAGCCTATAGATCCAAACAACCCTGCAATCATCACATGCATGTACCCATTTATCATTGTCAAAATGAAACAACTAATAGTGGAAAAGATGAGTTGAATTTAAATGCTATCTAATCTATGCCAAAACTCTGATCTAATCAATAAATAAACTCTTAATCTACAACAAGCACATGCAAACAAGGTAACCAACATCAATCTTCTTCCAAGAAATCATAAACATAATATTTTTTAGATTGTGGTTGTGAATCCTTCTATTCATGCTCTCATGAGAGAGATGTGGTAGAGGTTGAAATCAAAATTTTTTGATGGATTATTCTCTAATGAAATGCAAGAAACTAATAAGAACTTTGAACTAAAAAGAGATACAAACATACAAGAGGGACTTAAGCCACTAGGGTTGGGCCCAAACCCAAGCGCCTTAGCCCTCTAGAACTAACTCATTAATGAACCCATAAGCAACCTCTCATTATCATTGCAACAATGTCTAATACATCAAATAACAATAAAAAATAACCGTGCCAAGTACTTGAGCTCAATAACTATGTATCTGAAAACAAAACTCAAATCCTAATGAGCTCTTTTACATGTTTATTTATACAAGAGGGTAGCTACTAGGAGCTCCCTAAAAAATAGGAATATTTGTCTCCCAAAACTCAAGAATGGTGCATCTTGTTCCTCATTAACTGCACTTGCTTGGATGCTAATGACCTCATCTTTCTTGGCTGCCAATGACCTTGAGCTGATGAGAGAGAGTGTTGTGATCTTGGGCTGATTGAAGGAGTTAAATAGGTGGACAACCCCCTAGAATCTCTCCCTGTTGTCTACTTTGATTCCTTGCATAGAAATAATCTAAAAATTGCTCCATTTCCTGCAATTAAAACATATTAGGCAAAATGACATAGCAAACATATTTTACCCTTCTCACTAGGCATAATATAACAAAATTTGTAAATAAATGTGAGAAAGAGATAGTTATAAAGATGGAGGATGGCATCATGACCCTTATAATATACCTATTGATGAGCCTCATAATCACCTCCCTACTGAAATTATTGCTCATCCTCTGAGAAACTCAGTCATCTATGTGCATCTCTTTCATGGCCTTGGTGGCCTCCCTGACATCCCAGGGTTCCTTAGATGGTTTTCCTTCTTGGGGATAGAAACCTACATTCTTTTCTATTTCTGTCCACTCCTTCTGCTCTTCTTCTTCATCTCTTCCTTCTAGTAGGCCTAACAACAAGGGTGGAATGAGCTTGAGTCCTATACACTTAACTTTTAATCTTTGCATGATCCTCTTGTATAGGGCTATCCTCTCCAAGGCATTCCTTAGCCTTTGAAGAGAGTGATATTCCCTAATGTGGAGGTTGTGGGTTAAGGCATGCCATCTCCTCTAGAAGGATTGTAGGCTTTATATTCCCAAAAACTTGAATATGTCTTCAAAACTTAAGATGGATTATTCCTAGTTGGCAAGGTATTTAGGTGCCAAGTCAACATCATTAGAGATAATGCTATGATTTCTAATGACATTCATTAGGCTCACTAGCTTTTCCTTGATATATAATTTGTTCCTTTTCCTCCATTTCCATGACTCTCTTCACTTCCTCAGCTCTTGTCTCCTCATGAGTCATCTAGGATGCTAAGGCCATCAGTTGTGTATCCCCTAATATTTCATTGGGATTTCAAAAATTCATATCAGTCAGAGTGAGGTTGCATATGTAGAACTCCACCAATTTTTCTTTGTCCTCCATGCTAGCTGGGTTGCATAATTCAATGAACTGTTTGTAATCCTAAAAGGGCGTTGATCCATGTTGTGATAAGGTTTTGATTTGGAATTTCAACCACTGTTCCTTGAGAAATAATGCATATGACTTGGATGGCTGTCTGCACTGTAATGCCTCCGTGGAGAGGCTTGACGTGGTGGCAAGTTGGGTTTCTTCTCCTACAACGTCTCTTTCAACCACATATTTTCTGCTTGTAGCTGCTCCTTCATTATGGACTCCCTCATTCTCAGCTCACTTAATTCTTTGCTCATTTCAAGGACATTTTCTTACATGAGGCTCACATCCTATACCTTCTTATACTTAGCAATTTTCATCCACTTGTGGGTTCTTCCTCTATCTGTTTCTAGGTCATAGAAAAGTGGAACTGTAAATTTTTGGGGAATAATCCTTCCTTGTCAATGAATTTGCAGTAGGAGCTTAGGCTAGGTTGTGGACTAGGCTCCTAGAGCTCTAGGAAGTCCTTCTCAAATGTTTTTGGGGAGGGTGCTACCTCCTGTAGTTCTTATGTCACATTCTACCCCTTTAGCAACACATTATGCCCCTTTAGCAGCACATTCTCCCCCTCCTGTAGCTCATTCTGCCCCTAGTGTAGCACATTCTACCCCTCTTGTAGCATCCTCTGTCCCTCCTGTAGCATACTCTGTTCCTCTTGTAGCATGCTCAACCCCTCCAGTAGGTTCCCTTTTTCTTCTTGTTGGAGGGTTGTTGGTGCCTTGGGTTGTTTGAAGGAGGTTGATCATATGCTATAGGAGTCTTTGTGTGGGTTTTGGAGAGGTGACCTCTTCGATTTTTCCTTCAATTGGCCCTACCTCCTATTTATTTCTTGGGGACTCCTTAATTTTTATGGGACCTTTATGGGATTTTATGACCTCCCTTGGTTGATCCTGGTGCTTTTCCTGGTCTTAAAATATAGGGGGGCTTGCCTTTGTCTCTTATTTTTAGGCTTGGCTAGGATTCTTAAGGTAGCTAAAGTTGCAGCTACCTCTGGTTCGATGGTTCCTGGAGACAAAATTGTTTGTTTTGGGGGTATCTTTATTTCTATGGGCTCAATAGTCTTCTTAGGACTTGATTTTTCCTATTTCTCCCTCTCTTATTTTTCATCTTGTTCTCCTCCTACCTCTGCCTCTGGTTCTTCTTCCTCCTCTGTTTTCATCTCTACTTCTTCTACTGTCCTTTCTGCTTTTGTTTCTCTTTCCTTTTCTTCTGACCTTGCTACTTCTTCCTCTTATGTCCTTGCCCCTTCTTCTTATTTCTCTGTTCTTCCTTCTCTTCCCCCACCACTAGAGGTTAGGGTCTCACCTGGTGTGAGGGTCTGTGTCTCAATGAAGGTTTCTCTATCCATGTCTATGAATTTGGACCAAAGGACAAGGATTATCAAATTGCTCAAAGAATCCACCACTATCATTTTAATGAGGCTATGGTGGCCTAGGTGTTGGTGTTTTCCCTCTCTCATTTTTTGACTCATGTCCCTGGTGGATTGGAGGAGGAAGTGTGGCACACTGAGTTTTTGGCGAGAGGAAACTCTGCCTGGAACCCGAGTTCATGAAATAATCTAAAGTGGTAAGCATATACCACACTCATTCTTCCCTCATAATATATGTATTTCAGAATATGGTAGGCCACCTCATCTGAAGGATAAGGTAGGATTTACCTCCTAACTCCATTCTTGTCCTCAACATGATTTTCATTGGTAGTGAAGAAATTCTTTTTAGCAGTGACATTGGTGGATTTTTCTTCTCTGTTCCACTTGATTCCTAAAGGTAGGGTTGTTACTATGCTAATTATTTTAGGGCTGAGAGAGATAACCAACCCCCTCACCATAGTGGTGGCACTGTCCTCTGTTTGTGAATTCAGAGCCATGGAAAATTCAAAGGCAAGGTCATCATCATACCCTTTCAATAACTCGAAGAATCCTAGCCACTGGTGTCTTCTAAAAATGTATACCATAGGAGGGTGTAGGTGGATTCTCTTGGTATTTGAGGCTCCCTTTTGTCAAAACCTCCCCCATCTCTTCTCTATGTTCTTAATTAAGTGAGGGAGAGATACTTCTTCTATAGCTTTAATGTGTAATTTAGTGGCAACAGTGAGTTAAAAATTCCTTGTTAATGACAATTTCCTACATTCCCATTACTCTACTACTTGAAAATACCTTTTAATTTCACAATTAGACTACCACTACTTGTAGAATTTGAAGTGAAATTTTCATGCAATCTGATGGATGGATGAAGGAGATGGTGGCACTTAATTTTTTTCAAGTAGTATGGGATGAAGATGGTAATTCAGAGATCAATTTGAAGCTCTATGGTTTTCCTCCACCTTCTTAACCTTCTTGTAATAGTCTCTCGGCCCTCCTGTAGCAGTTGCAGGATTGATTGTAGCTCCCTCTTATAGCAATTGTAGAACGAGGTTCGAAACTCCTCGATGGAACCCTAAGATTTTCATCTCCCTAAATGTTTTTGAAATGAGCGATTATTCAAAAGAAATCGAGCCCAAGGACATAATATTCCATCTTTTGTTTAGGCTTGCAGCGTTGTGGTGACCTGACAGTCACATGACGTTTCCTCTTTTGGATTGTTGTCCCCACTCTGAGTAGTTGTTTCTCATTTTCTCGTAATCACCACCCACTATTTGTGATCCTAACTCAACTGATGTGACATATCCATGTTGCATGAGTGCTTACCATCACTTTTAGTTTACTAGCCGAGGGTGACCAAGTTAACTGGCCACCTCCAACTTATTAAAACATCCCCTCTCAACATTTACACATTTTCAGTATTCACACATAGGGAGGAGGTAAGAGTTTTCCATACCTGTTCCTACCTCATGAATGAATTGATGTAGGGATTTGTATGCTGGAGCTGGACCATATCATTGGCATCAAGGGAGTTGGATTGCTGGCTTATTTCTTGTGTATTTCTCCATTTATCCTCATGATAATTCACTGTTGTGTTTTCTATGTGTGCAGGTACCTTGTTGATGTTGAATTTGATACTGCTGGTAGAGAGTCCTCCCGGGAGTGATATGAATGCTTCAAAGTGGTCTCATAAGTTTCCATTACCCCCCTACTAATGAGAGAAAACAAGTTCAATGCTTTCTGTGATGTGTGCACAAGCTACTACAGGAGGAGGTTTTCTTCCTGTAGTAGTCCTTTCCTTTTCCTCTAGGGTCTCCAATCTGCATGGGGGTGATGAGAGAAGTTGTAACAAGTTCCGAGGACAATGCTAGGACCATGAGGGAGTAGTGTAGACTTGTAGAAATGAAGATAATGGCTTCTGTGTGTTTTTAAATTTTTTAACAGGGGTAAGACAGAGTGGAGGAATTGAGTGAATTTTTTATGAAATGAGGTGGATGAGTGATAGATGGATGATGGACCATGATGGGGGAACCTTATTTATCATTTTCAAGGTCATAGGGTCCCTGTTGGGCTGTCCTTTTCCTCATATATCCCTCCTGTATCTTTTCAGAACCCTCTTGTAGCACTACATGACCTTCCTGTAGCAATTACAGGTCCTTCCTATAACAGTCCAGAGAGGGGGTGAAACTTGAATTTTGGGCTAATGGGATGGTGGAGAGAGGTGATCAAATGAGTGGAGATGATGGATAGGAAGTGTATGGATGGAAGAATGAAATAAATCTTCAGAATTTTGTCCCTGTAGCCATGGAATCTGCCCCTATATATAATCTTGTAAAATGAAAAAAATGTCAACAGACATGGTAAAAATCCTTTTTTTGTGTCTCCCTTTTTTTATATTATTTTTTTTCTCTTTCTTTCTTGAGACACATAGGCTGCCTTAGAGGAGGTTTTCAACCTGTATGTCTGGCCTAGGTGCCTCAAGAGAGGTTTTCACCTAGGGACCTTTATTATTATTTTTTCTGCTCCTGGGCTGCCTCAAGGAGGTTTTCAACCCTGGAGTTGGCCTCAGATGCCTCATAAAGGTTTTCATCCAGGCCTTTCTCATTTTTTTCTTTTCTTCTTTCTTTATATATATATATATATATATATATATATATATATATATATATATATATATATATACATACATACATACATACATACATACATACATACATACATACATACATACATACATATATATATACATACATATATCTATATATATATATATATATATATATATATAAGAGTGTTGTGAACTGGGAGCTATGACACTCCCAATCACATTGACTTCTCTTTTGATTGTATTGATGAATTCTGCCTTAGACATAGGTTTCTTGTATAACTTCAGCCTTTAACCATTGAAAAGCAAGGGGATCCCTTCCTCGCCAATGGTCTTGATTTGAACAGATCCATTGTCATGCTATTTTTGTATCAGGTATGGGCCTAACCATCTTGTAATTAGTTTTCCTTTAAAATATTTTATCCTAGAATCATATAATAATGCCCAATCCCATTCTTGAAAAACCTTTTCCTTGATATGATTATCATGCTAGACCTTCCTTTGGAATTGCATAACTTTAGTGTGGAGGAGGCCCTACATTCTGAACTAATCCAAGCCATTCAATTGGAGCAACCTCTCTTTCTATGCTTTGGTGACATTTAAGTCCAATTGGTCTTGAATTCTCAAAGTATTATACTCAAACTCAATAGAAAGCATAACTTTCTTAGCATAAACTAGATCATATGGAATGAACCCAGTATTTGTATTCCAAGTGGTGTTATAGGCCCAAGTGGCCTCCACTAATCTATTTGCCCAATCTCTCCTACTACTGCACACAACCTTGTTGGGAAAGCTCTCCAATGCCCTATTTGTAACCTTTACTTGCCCATTTTCTAGAGGGTGATAGGCAATAGATGTTCTGTGTTCGATTTTATGTTGCCTTAGGAGATAATCAATCAGATGTGATGTGAATTGAGCCCCATGTTCGGTGAATATCTCCCTTGGGTACCCAAATTCGTAGAAAATAGTTCCCCTTAAGAACTCAACCGCTTTCTCCTCTATTGTTTCTTTCAGAAATTGTCTCAGCCCACTTTGTCAAGTAATCAATGCACACAATATTGTACTTTCTCTACCATGATGGTGGATCAATTGGCCTAATGAAATCCATGCCCCACTTTTCAAATGGCTCTAAGGCCACTTGAGGTTGTAGAGGCATTTCATCCTTTGGTGTGGGTTTCCCCATCCTCTAGCACTTATCACATCTGTTGGTATACCTTCTTGCATATTGGTGGAGAGTGGGCCAATAGTAGCTAGCCTGTAAATCTTTGAAAGTTTTTCTCTTGGCAGAAAAATGACCCCCAAAGGTTCCATCATAATAGGCTGAGAAGATGTTAAATAATTCCTCTTCCTTGACACATCTCCTTAAAATCTGATCTGGTCCCATTTTGAAAAGATTGCTGCCAATCCAAGTGAAAGGGGCACTTTTCCTTACAATTATGCTCTTCCCCCTGGATGAAAAATTTGGAGGAAATCTCCCAGCAACTAGGTAGTTGGATATGTCAACAAACCAAGGAGATAGCTTTGAGATAGCAAATATGTGCTCATTTGGAAGCTGATCATCGACCATCCCTTCATCACCTACAGGCAAAGTAAGTCTAGGAAAAAAAATATGCAACTACATTTTCTTTTCTTGGCTTGTCCATGATAGTTAAATAAAACTGTTGTAAAAATAGCAACCATCTAATGATTCTATCATTCGCATCTAGCTTTTTCATCAAATATTTAATAACTACATGATCAATATGCACAAAAGTTAGGTATCCAGTGATGTAGTGCCTGAATTTGTTTAAGGAGTGTGAAACAACTAAGAGCTATTTTTCAGTGACAATGTAGTTCAATTCAGCCTTAGATAGGTTTTAACTAATGAAATAAATGACATAGGGTAACTTTATCAACTATTTTCCCCAAGGCTACCTCCACAACTTTTTCTGATGCATCAATATGGATATGGAAAGGCAGAGCCCAATTGGGACCCCTAAGTATGGGTGTAGTGGTCAATTTCTCTTTTAATATCTCAAGGGCCTCTTGGCAACTACTTGTCCAATAGAATTCTGAGTCCTTGGCCAACAATCCAAACAATGGTGAAGCCACTTTACTGAAATCCTTGATAAACCTCCTATAATAGCCAACTAATCCCAAGAAAATCCTAACATCCCTCTTCTTTTGAGGAGTAGGGACCCTTTTTATGATGGAAATCTTGTTTGGGTCCACTTGTATCCCCTCCTGAGATATTGAATGGCCAAGGACAATCCCTGCATTCATTAAGAATTCACATTTCTCAGGACTAAGTGAGAGGTTCATTTCAATGCATTTTCTCAGGACTTTACCCAGATTAGAGAGAGCCTCCAGGAAGTCACACCCATAGGGAGTGAAATCATCCATGTATATCTCCACAGAGTCATGGAAAAGATCAACAAAGATGCTCATAACTACCCTTTGAAAAGTGTAGGGGCATTACATAGACCGAATGGGAGGAACATATAGAAAAAGGTACCCCAAGGACATGTGAATGTAGTCTTGTCTTGATCCTCAGGGCTGATATGGATCTGATTATAACCACTGAATCCATCCAGGAAAGAGAAGAACTTCTTCCCTACAAGACCATCTAAAACTTGATCAATGAAAGGCAAAGGGAAATGGTATTTATTTGTGGTCTTTTTCAATTCTCTGTAAACCACATAGATGCTCCACTTCCCATTCTTCTTTGGGACTAAGACTAGAGGGGACACCCACTCACTATCTAAGATGGGGTATATGAACCCTACATCAAGCAACTTTTGTAACTATTCCTTTACTATTTTATTGAGGGATGGGTTCATTCTACTATAAGGTTGGCGCAAAGGTTTGAATACCTCCTTAATGTAGATGTGATGAATACAAACTAAGGGATGCACCCCATCATTTATTTATATTTCCAAGCAAAGGCATATAAGTGCTCTCTAAACATCTTGCACAATTTCTCTTCTTGGTTGGCCGAGAGAGAGGGGTTAATCTTCAAGGTTCTAGATGGGCCAAATTCTACAACTTTGACATGGGTAGGACTTGGGTCAACTGAGCATAATTCAGTCCAAAGACTACTCTCAGATTCTTTCACTAGCTCATCAAGAGGCATGGTATTGGGGGGATAACTTTGAAGGATTTGGTCAATGAGGTCATATTCATCAGGTTTCCCCCCTCCTATAACTTCATCTAGGGTACATATTGGGTAGGATGTTGTATGATACTTCATCTTTCTCATCCTCTTCTAGCCACAAGGGTAAGTCATGCTTAATGGATGACTGAGAAGGAGGATACAATACCAATTGTTTAGAAAAATGTCCATTCTTAATGGTCATGTTCCAACCCTTGCAACTAATGTAAGCATCATTAGTGGCTAACCATGGAATTCCCAAGATGAGAGGATAACCATTGAACTTGGTTTTGGGATGGAGAACTAAGAAGTCAGTAGGATAATCCCAAGAGTCAATGGAGACCAGGACATCCTCAACAACTCCCTTAGGAGCTACTGTAGATCTATCTACAAGGTTCAATACTGTAGTGGTCTTTCTCAAAGATCCTTGGAGGTTTAGCTTTATCACGGTTTCTTTAGTCATCACATTGATGGAAGTCCTAATATCAATTAGGGTATGAGGTACAATGATGCCATCAATGTGCACATCTACTACTGGACTTCCAGGGTCTAAATATTTTGAACAAATGACTCTCCCCAACATCAAATTAGACAATTAACCAATAACATTGATGGTGGGGGTGTCTCTTTTTCTTCTTCCAGGGTGTTTGAAACATTTCTCCTTGATAAGATTATTATATATGGGAACATCCTTAATAGCCTAGAGAAGGGGTATTTTAACACACAGATTATTCAATTCTCCCAGAAGTTCAATCTCTTCTGGGGTGTGCTGGCTAGGGTGGATCAATATCTTAGGAAAAGGAGGTGGATTTACTTAAGGGGTACTCTCTTCCTTTTCCTCTTCAAGTTATTTAGGTGGAGATGGTGGATGGTTATCTGGAATCACTCTTCCAGACCTAAGGTTGATCTCTTGGATCTCCACAACATAGGTAGGGTAAGATGTCTCTCCACTATAGACCTATTGTGCATGCTTGTTATTCAGGTTTAGATTGGGTTGAACAGGAATATGAGGTTGCTTGGGTGGAGCAGGATGAGTGAGTTGTGGTTGAGGCTGAGGTGGAGGCAGTAGAGAAGGAGGTTGGTTGAGTTGAGGCCTCCACCCTTGTGATGTGTTGTTCCATTAAGGAGGTTGAGGAGCATATGGATGAAATGATTGATTGACAGGTGGAGGATATTATTGAGGAGAATAAGGCCAAGAAGGAGGTGTGGACCATGATGGATCAGTGGAAGAGTACCAGGGTGGACAAGGTGCATTCTAGTTGGGATGGTAATAAGGGTAAGATACACCTTGCAAGCCCTGTTGGTATGGCCAAGGTCCTTGAGGCCTCCTTTGATTTATAAAGTATAGTTGCTCAACCCCACCTTCTACCCCTTGGTATACACCTTTTAACCCAGGCAAAGAAGGGCATTTATCCATGGCATATTTTTCGTCATAGACTGAGAAAACCTCTATGAAATTTAATGGGCATTCATCTCTGGGGTGCCTTCTAATGCATTTAGGGCAGGAAATAGCCAGGGATCTCTCTGCTTCCTCTTGTTTCCTCTTGATTTGCATGGTATTCATTTGTAAAGCAAAGGGATGCAACATTTCACTTCTAAAGTCTTCCAACATGTTCCCAATCTCATTCTTGATGGATTTGGTAGAAGGAGAGGAATTGGCCAAGCCTTAACTAGCCCTACCCTTCTTTCTAGCAGCCCTAGAGTGATTCTTGAACACAATTTTAATGTCATCATATGATAATTGATAGATATGTCCCCCAGATAGCATGTTGAGGGTCTCCAACAAACCTTCCCTAATCCCTTTGAGAAGAACTAGTTTGAGTGATTCAAGATCAAGGGTGCATCTGACCCTCTTATAACTGAGTTGAGATCTATCCTCATAGTATTTTAGGGATTCATCAAGTCCAAGGGTCATTCTAAGGATTTATTCCTTAGTTTCTTTGGACCTACAATAGTCCCTGTACTTTTCATTAAAGGCTTGTTGTATTTGAGGCCAAGTAGTAATGCTACCCCTAGGCAAACCCATATACCAGCACAAGGCTGCATCCTTAAGGGTAGATGGGAACAAATTAAGCTTTTGGTCATCATAGGCATAGACATAGGTCCTACAGACAACAACAAACTCAAACATGAAGGTATCAGGATCCTCAGAGGTTAAGCCATGGAATTTTGGAAGGGTAGTAGGGCTTATATTCTTCATTCTAGCCTCTCCATTAGTCTCTCTAATAGGGAAAACCTCATTGTTCCCGTTTTCAGCCATAAGTTGGGTAGGTGAAGTGGGTTCTTCTTCTTCCTCAATAGGTTCTTCAAACATTTTAGGTTTCTCACCTAGAGGGTCTTCTAACTCCCTTGTAATTAGAGAGGGAAGCCGATAGTCATTGAAGAAGAGTGAAGGTTTACTGCTTGAGGGTGCGGGGGTATTTGGTAAGAATTTTCCTTGATTATCTCTACTCCTATGAGGCATGAAAGAAATTTTTTCTCTTTTTATTTTATGTTACTTTTTCAAATATGTATGCAAAACATAAAACAATGCTTAAGCAGAAATAACGTCTACCTAGACACCTCCCTGACAACAATGCCAAAAAGTGGTGAGACATAGTATTGCACCAAGAGTGATGAAATTCCCAATGGCTCCTCAATTTTATTTATCAACTCGGGGTTCGTACAAACTTCAAGGTGACAATGCTATATGCACAGTATATGGGATTCCACTTATGCCACCCACAACTAGGACATTTGATCAACAATTCTCCAAGACCATTCCTCCTACTGTATTAGAATGAAAACTAGCTAATGAAGGTGAAATTTATAAGCTACCTCTAACTATGGAAATGGAAATTCTATTAACTTCAACTTGCAAATGCTATTGAATCAATTCATGAAAAGACAAGAGCTACACTACTTGCAGAAAGGAATCTACCTTGCAATCAATCATCTAGGTATCAAATATACTTGTAGACAAGAAGCTAACCTACCAACTCATAACTCAAGATTCTATGTATCATCTATCTAGCTCACACTTGCATATCAATCAATGTTCTCTTTGTACCAAATTTGTGATAAGGGAACTAACACTATTCTGTTTTGTAGCAAAGGAAAAGGAGGGTTTGGAGTGGTCTAGGAGCTTCCCTTGATCATGGAGTGATAGCTGGGGGTCAACATCCTTCTAAAATAAGTCCAAATTGCAGTAAAGGTCAAAACTGGTGAAGAAACAGGCTGCTACAGGAGGCTGCTATGGGTGCCCCATATTGCTATAGGAAGTCCTGTAATGCTACAGGAAGGCTGTCAATAAGGTTTAGGAGGTGGAAATGATGGATTCAGATATGGAAATGTGGATGGAGGTTGAGGTAAATGAATGAATGGTGACCAAAGCCCCTAACCACGCTAAGAGCCTTTTGGAGGTCTGTTTTGCATTAAGAGAGATGCTCATGGTGGTCTAGGAAAATGATCTCATGAACAAAACTTTTAGGACAGAATTTGGGATTCATAACAGAAGGTGAGGAAGTCCAAGATGGAGGTGGTGAAGGTGCCCTTTCTTGCAGATCCAAACAACCCTACAACCATCACATGTACCCATTTATCATTGACAAAATGAAACAACTAATAGTGGAAAAGATGAGTTGAATTTAAATGCTATCTAATCTATGCCAAATGTGTGATCTAATAAATAAATAAACTCATAAGTAATAGCAAGCACATGAAAACAAGGTAACCAACATCAATATTCTTCCAAGAAATCATAAACATAATATTTTTTGGACTGTGGTTGTAAATACTTCTATTCACGCTCTCATGAGAGAGATGGGGTAGATGGATTATTCTCTAATGAAATGCAAGAAAATGATAAGCACTCTGAACTAAAAAGAGATACAAATACACAAGAGGGACGTAAGCCACTAGGATTGGGCCCAAACCCAAGAGCCTCAGCCCTCTAGAAATAACTCAATAATGAACCAATAAGAAACCTCTCATTATCATTACATCAATGTTTAATACATCACATAATAATAAAAAACTAACAATGCCAAGTACTTGAGCTCAATAGCTCCCTAGATGAAAAAAAAACTCGAATCCTAATGAGCTCGTTTGCATGTTTATTTATACAAGAGGGTAGCTACTAGAAGCTCCCTATAAAATAGGAATAGTTCTCTCCCACAACTTGAGAATGTTTGATCTTGTTCCTCATTAACTTCACTTGCTTGACTACTAATGACCTTGTGTTCCTTGGTTACCAATGACCTCTAGTTGATGAGAGAGAGTGTTGTGATCTACCTCAAGTTAAAGAGGTGGAAAACCCCCTAGAATCTCTCTCTTCTATCTACTTCGAGCCCCAGCATAGAAATCATCTAAAAAATTCTCCATTTCCCTACAGTTAAACCATATTAGGCCACATGACATACCAAACATCTTTTACCATTATCACTAAGCGTAATAAAAAAATTGTAAATAAATGTGAGAAAGAGATAGTTATAAAGATGGAGGATGGCATCATGACCCTTATAATATACCTATTGATGAGCCTGATCATATATATCAACAGAGTCATGAATAATTCAACAAAAATGCTCAGAAATTCCCTCTAAAAAGTAGCAAGGGCATTGCATAGACCAAATGGAAGAACTCTATAGGCCAAGGTGCCCCAAGGACATGTAAATGTGGTCGTATCTGGGTCTTTAGGGATGATCTGGATTTGCTTGTATCCAATAAATCCACCTAGGAAGGAGAAGGATTTCTTTCCTGCAAGGGCATCTAGGACTTGGTCAATGAAGGGCAAAGGAAAATGGTCCTTCTTTGTAGCCTTGTTAAGTTCTCGGTAATCAAGATAGATTCTCCACTTCCCATTCTTCTTGGCAATGAAAATAAGAGGTGACACCCACTCACTATCTGAAATGGGGTATATGAACCATGGATCCAACAACTTTTGTAATTATTCTTTCATAATGTCCTTAAGAGTTGGTTTCATACTTCTCTAGGGTTGGCACATAGACTTGCATCCCTCTTTGATGTAAATATGATGAGTACAAACTAAGGGATGCACACATTTGATTTCCTTAAAATCCAAAGAAAAATGTCCAAGTGTTGCCTCAGTACATTGTACAACTGTTCTTATTGTTTGGCTGAGAGAGGGGTTGGTATTTAGAGTTTTGGATGGGCCAAACTCTACAATATTGACATGTTCTAGGCTAGAGTCAACAGAGCACAAGTTAGTCCAAGGACTACTCTCAGGTTCTTTCAACAATTCATCAATTGGTATGGAAGTGGGAGGATGGTTATGTAAGATATGGTCAATAAGGTCATCTTCACCAAGGAGTTCCCTTATTATAACAATATATAGATTGAAAAATAGGTAGGGGGTTGTGTGATACAATTCATCCTCTTCCTCATCCTCTAACCATATGGGTAAATCATGTTCAATAGAAGGTTGAGCAGGAGGATACAACACAAGTTTTTTTGATAAATGTCCATTCTTGATAGTCATGTTCCCATCCCTACAACTAATATAGGCATTGACATTGGCCAACCAAGGTCTTCCTAAGATGTGCAGATATCCATTAAACTTTGTTTTGGGATGGAGGACCAGGAAATCAGTAGGGTACTCCCAGGAGTCAATGGAGACCATGACATCCTCAATAATTCCCTCAGGAGCTACTGTGGATTTGTCTGCAAGCTGCAACATTGTGGTGGTATTTCTCAAATCCCCTTGGAGATTGAGCTTAAACATGGTTTCGCTAGACATTACATTGATTTCAACCCCAGGATCAATCAGGGTATTAGGGATCATAATTCCATTGATGTCCACATCCACTATTGGGCTACTAGGGTGTAGGTATTTTGGGTAGATCACCCTCCCAAGCATCATATCAGATAGTTGTCCAACAACATTGATTGTGGGGGTATCTCTTCTTCTTCTCGCAAGAATTTCGAAACATTTTTCCCTAATAAGCTTGTTGTAAATGGGAACATATTTAATGGCCTCGAGAAGGGGTATATTGACACACAAATTGTTCAATTCTCCCAGAATTATACCTCTTCTGGGGTCTGCTGGTTAGGGTAGACCAACCTTTCAAGATAGGGGGTGTATTGACTTGAGGGGCATTCTCTTCCTTCTATTCTTCAAGCTCTTTAGGTGGAGAAGGTGGGTGATTATCTAGGAGCACTGTCCCAGACCAAAGGTTGATCTCTTGGATTTCCACAACATAAGTAGGATATGATGTCTCTCCAATATATACCTGCTGTGCTTGCTTATTATTTAGGTTTTGATTCGGTTGAGTAGAAATTTGAGGTTTCTTAGGTGGGGTATGATGATTTAGCTATGGTTAAGGTCGAAGTGGAGGTAGTAAAGCAAGAGTATGGTTAGTTTGAGGCCTCCACCCTTATGAGGGGTTTCCCCATTGGGAAGATTGGGGTGGATATGGCTAAAAAGGATGGTTGACAGGTTGAGGAGGATATGGAGGAGCATAAGGCCAAGGAGGAGGTGTGGACCATGATGGATGAGTGGAAGGGTACCAAGGCTAGAAAGGTGCATTCTGATTTGGATTGTAGTGAGGATAATGTGCACCTTGCATGCCTTGTTGATATGGCTGAGGTCCTGGGGGTCTCCTTTGGTTAATGAAGCACAACTGTTCTAACCCACTCTCTACTCCTTCCTGGTATACAACCTTTAGGCTTGGAAGAGAGGGACATTTGTTTGTTGCATGATTCTCTTCACATACTAGGCATACTTCTATGACATTTAGTGGGCATTCATTCCTAGGATGTCTTTTAGTACATCTAGAGTATAAAATAGCAAGTTCCCTTTATGCTTCCTCTTATTTTCTTTTGATTTTCATAGTATCCATTTGCAGGGAAAGGGTATGAAAAATTTCACTCTTGAAATCCTCCAACACCTTCCCTATCTCATGCTTGATAGATGTTGTGGAGGGAGAGGAACTGATCAAGCTTTGGATAGGCCTGTTATACTCCTATACCAATAGGTGTCATATTTCATGATTGACTTGATGAGCTCTATAATATGTTCATTCCTTTCCTTGTTGCAAAGGTTTTACATATTATCAAAAAGTTCAAAAAATGTAAAAAATGTAAAGAGGGTATACCCTAAAAGAAAAATCAAAGGGTAAAAAGAATAAAATGGTCAAAATAGTGAGAGAAATGAACCCCAAACAAAAATAGACCAGGAAAGTGTGCAAGTCCAAAATGCCACTACTTTTTCATTTTCTGTAATAAGCATTGTGTGCAGCTTGTTAATTTATGCCACAATTGATGAATGGCCAAACATCTTAATCTTGGCTAGTTCATATTTGAATTTCCTGTTTTAGAGATAGAGAATAAAATCTGACCAAACTATTCAATCTTGGCAGATAAGTAGATAGGTAGAGTAAATAAAAAGGAGCTCAACAGTTAAATCTGAGCCCTTGGATGTAATAAGTGTAGACTTAGGTAGGCTTTCTATGAAAAGAAAAGGAAGATTGAAAAGGGTTTGCCAGTCTAAGTGCACCCGAATAAAGAAGAAAAAATTCTAGGCTAAAGTAGGCAGGGTAGGTAGATGGTGTTGCAGAATGATACTTGTGATAGATTATGTCTCTAAAATATGTTAATCTTTATCTCTATCACAAGTGCTAGGAAAATATTATACTTGATGCATTTCAAGCAAGACATGGTCAAATAACTAACTCCCCTTCATACTTTTCCCTAAAGATTTCACTAATTTCCCCAAAGTATTAAGATCTGTTCTTAATATCACTCATAAACCACTTCATCTCATTTTATAAATATTTCTCAAGTAAATTCCTACTTTACTTAGGAAAATGCATAATATCACCTAAAAACTCCATTTCCACTTTAGCCTAAGTTTTAATGTAACTTGTGAACATTGGCTTAGCGCTTATTTTCGTTTTATTTCATATTAACGATTAACACTTATTATTTAAATCCCATAAAACATTACCCTTCCCATACTATGTGAATATATAAAAAAAACCCCAAATACTTTATACATCCCGCCCCGGTCGATTACGATCATAAACACCGTTTAACGAGGATTAATAGGTTTATCGAAAATCTGTTAATAATCTCCCCACCGCGCGATAATGGGTTTGATTAACCACCTGGGTTAATTAATAACCAATCCCGACCAATCAAAATAGCCCCGATATGATTAAACATTATTTTAAATACATCGGGCCCGCCGCATAAACCCCCGTCATCTCCGATGCCCGTCCGTCGTCCGATCATCTCCCGATCATCCAACGGCCTATATTGATATCGCGACCCCCCTTTTGACCTCACGTTAACTCGTGATCGGCCGACGGTTTTCCACCCGTACCTCTGCCACGCATCGCCCATCCAGGGTGCTCGCTCGCCCTCCGCTCAATACCGCCCAGCCCCAAAAGCGGTGCGGGGTAAACCGCTTACCACCCTTTGCTGATGTCATCCTCTGACGTCATCTACCCTCCGCTGATGTCAGGCCGGGTACCGCTTATGTAATTCGCCCGGTTGAATAAAAAAACTCCCGCCAAACCTCAGTTTTGTCAAATAAACGATAAAACACCATTTTTTCACTGTAATGCATTGCGCCCCGCACTCTCCTGCAAAATAAAGACCGAAATCAATGTTCCAGTTCCTCAACCGCCACCTAACCAGAGAAGCTCTGTGGCGAGCTCGCAGACTCAACCGACCTGCCATTTTATAGTTTCCTCCTCTTTTGACACAGGTACCTTTAAACTTTCTCAATAAATGGCTATCAATGCATCAATTACCATGGCTCCTCCAGCAATCTCCACAGGACTCAACATGCCAGCCACAGAGAGATTCATAACTGCATTGTTACCCTTGGAAAAAGGGAAATTTTGGGCTAAATACCAGACATAGATGAACATAGTTGAAAAGGTTAAAGGGTATCAGATCAGGATTAAAGAGTATCAGTCAAAACATGGCAGCCAGTGCAGAGTTCCTGAAGAAGACAGCTACAAGCCAAATCATAGGGCTTGCCTCCAGCACATTCAACAAAAACAAGATTAGCACAACATCAGTTCATCTTTTTCCTATTTTCAAGGCTAGCTGTTTCTATTTTCTTCTGAGCTATTTTTAGTCATCCTAGATATTATCTCACTCTGTTATGAGATATTTATTTTACAATTTCAAGCATAAATACCCCCTCCATTGGAGTATTGTAGGTGGATTCCTAGACTTTGCTGTAATATTGACTATTTGGAATAAAGAGCTGTTGGAATCAATTGTTGCATGGCTTACTGGATGAAGAATTGAAGAAAAAGACTTGTCACAGACTTCTTGAATCAACCACTGGATCAATAAGTCCTCTATATCTTGTGTTTTAAATTTTTCTTAGTTTATTATATCATCTGTGTTTCACAATCTGAATGATAAAGAAAAAATTTAATTTCAGAATATGCTTTATTGCACTCTGTTTTCAGTCATTATTGTTCTCTGTGTTTTCTTCAGAATTAGGATAAGCAGTGAAATCTTAATTGCTCCTGTTTCCTAATTCTTTCACGTTGACTATTTGTTAAAGAATACTTAACTGCTCCTTATCAGTAATCATCCAATTTCCCTCTTTAAATAGGTTGAAGGATTTCTTAACTGCCCTTCACCCCATTTGAGCCCATTCCATCTGTTTCAAAGTCTTTATTTGTTCCCTATTTGACTACCTTGCTCTGTGAAGCCAACCTCTATTAAGAATCCAAATCTAGAAAGCCATCTTCTTTGACTCCATTAGCCCAATGGACTGAACTACTCTGTTTTACCTCTCTACTTTATTGAATCTCACCACCCAAACTCAAACAAAACCCTTGAACTTCATAACTAGCCTAATACCTTTAAAAACAAAGCTAAATCATAAAGAGAGAGCCCTCTCTGGATACAGATTGGCTAGATTCTGTATCTAAAAGATTGGTTAGTGGTTACCTCGGCCTCCTTTCCCTTTCTTACAACTTTTGGGAAAACCTGAGTGATAACATCAATGGCGACTCCACTGGGGACCTGAATAATTTGTTTGTTACTACTGTTTTCTGTATAAGCTATAGATGGAGCCTGAAGTTAGCCAGGTAGCCTTTGAAATGCTTTTGCTTTGCAATTGCAGAAGTAAATGAATGCTACTTCAATCTATCTCTGGTCTAGCTTATGGACTAAACATCTGGTTTCAAATACTTGATCAGTTCCTCTTATCAAATAAGTCTTTAAGAAGGTTTAAATCTCATATCTAAAGCCTCTTAAAGAAATCATAGAAGTTGTTTTGAAAAGTCATAAAAAATCGAAATAATCATAAAATACTCTAAATTTGGTTCCCTGGAGAACTAACTTTTTCTTCAGAATTGTTTTATAGGTTTAGATTTGATCTATGACAGTGGACAGGGATCAGACACACAAACGTAAAAATCATACACTTGGCGACTCCACATCAATTTCACAACTAAGACTCCACTGGAGGGACGAACCTGAAAGAACAATACAAAAAGATCAGGCTTTTAACTTGTATTGTTATCCAAGACCTTATGTTCTTTCTAAATTGATAGAGTTTTCCAATGTATATTGTATTTTAGAAAAACATTTAGATTAATTTTTGAGTATTTTATTTTGAAAATTGTAAATATATATCATCCTTTTGAATCTTATGATGATCACTTTCCAATCAAGAGGCCTCTAATACTCAAGACTCCACTACTAAAAGAATCCAGAGTTGTTGAGAACCTATGGTGATCCAATTTTAGCATTAAGTGTCTTCAAGATGAATTTAACAAATCAATGTAGGTATGCTCCTTTGGACAGGTAAAAAATTCTAGGATTTCCAAACCCTTTGCCCAAATTTAATTGGTCAAAAAATATTCCATTGTTTAAATATGAAATAGGAGATGATGCTACTTTACATTTATTAAAATTTCATATGCACATTCGAAAGTTTAAAGTCAAATTCCATGAAGATTGTCTTATGAAAATATTTATGGTAACTTTAGAAGAAAAGGCTAGATCTTGGTATGAAAATTTACTAGCCTCTAGCATATGTTCTTTAAAGCAGTTTCATGCTGCATTTCATGACAAATACAAGGAAAGGTATTCATCTCTATTGCTAATTCAAGACTGCTGTGACAATTTTGAAAGTTTTATTGAATATCTTGAAAATTACTATGATGATGATGATGATCAGTTCGTGGATCATGAAATATTAGAGGTCTTAGAAAAGAAGCCTTTTCAAAAAGTGGAAGCCTTGCTCGAATTATCTTCCCCTCCGAAAGAAAAAGATGATGTATGTTGTTCAGAAACCCATGAAGTTTCCCCACAGGAAGAAATTCTTGCAGCACTACAAATTGGTCAGAATAAAGAAGAAATGAAGTTCCCTGAAATTGCTCAAATAGAAAATAGCAATGAAAAGCAACAACAATCCAGAGATCTGGAGGTAGAGGCAATAGAGCTTAAAAATATTGAACCACAAGACCATCTTCAACAATGGTGGTTTCTTCAGAGATTAAAGAATAGTCAAAATTATTTGATGAAAACCATGTCACAAATTTTCTTTCCTTGCATGCAAATGAAATGAGACAACATACTTTGATAGATCATGATCTTTCATCTAAAATTAATGAGAGTTTGCAACTCCCTTGCAAGCTTCTATATGACAAAGACAATGATGAGGATTTTCCTGTTGTATGTGATAAGGTTGTTATATTTGATGAAGATGAAGAGTATTCAGAGCACTTGGATACAGTGGAGAATAAAGAGGAGAAACGATTGACCAATCACTTAAATCAAGCAGCAGTTTGGAATGAGGTTTGTTTTCCTGATACCAATCATCCAGAAGATCTTATATGGCAGGATTACCATTATCCTTTGGCCAATATATTGCAGCCATCAGTGCAAGAAGAGATTAAGAATCATGAACAAATTTCTGCTAATTCCAACTACCATAGATCAGAAGATAGATTTATAAAGCAATATGTGGAGGAGAAAGCTCCTGATCTAATGTGTGTGTTTGATGACATTGCTTCTTTTGATGATTTGCCCAAATATGATCAGTATGATGATAATTATGTTCTTCAAATCCAAACTAACTTTATAGAGCAATCAAAGGATAGTTTGGGGAATAAGGACATCCCATTTCACCAACTTGAGAATAGTGATCAGCTTGTTCATTTCAGCTATGAAAGTGAGGAAGAAAATGCAGAAAATTTGGAAATAAGTGAAACTTCTTTACCTCTTTGTTTTGAATCATTTCAATTTTTAAAGGAAAGGTGGTGTAAAATTTTTAAAGAAAAGGAAGAGTAGCTTGTAGAAATCTATGAAGTTCCATTTGAACCTATATGTAATAAGTTGCAACAATCCTTCCAAGTTCTTTATGATCCAATAGCTAACAGGTTGGATGATGAAAGAAATCATAATTTTTCTCCATTAACGGATTATGAGAGTCAAAATCAAGATGATAATGGTTTTACAGAAAGACATTACAATTAGTAGAAATATCATCACAAAGAGTAGTTGAAAACATGCAGGGTGATAAAGATAAAAGTGATATTTCAATTTCATGGCAGGTAGGCTATCCTGAACATTTATATAGTTGTTTGAATTAGCTCAAGAATAGTGTATATATTTTACAAGATCCTTTTGTACAGTTTCTAGACTCGCAAAAGAGATCAGGAATTTCCTTATCTTCTCAAAGGTTAACAAAGATATATTTGATTGCAAGATCTCAATTTTAAACACCAACAAGGACAAGCAACAAAGGTCACTAATGTATATAATGCTTGAATGGTTGCATTGGTTGTTTCATTTTACCTAACCAGCAGTCAAAAAGCTGATTAGAGTAAGTAGGTAGGATTTCAGTTTGATTTAATTCAGTTTTAGTAGATTATGAAATAAATCCTTAAATATTTGAATCCAATCAAAAGGCCCTAAGATCTTGATGATTTACTAATTTGGTTTGAAGGTTGCAGCACCTTTTGGTTTCAGGTCAGATCTCAAGTTGTGCAGGAGAAGGTTAAGAAGATTTTGATAAAAGGACCAAGGCTAAAAGTTCCTACCCAAGTGACAAGGTGCTCAAGTAGGATTCAAGGAGGAAGAATAAATGTTTAAGTGTTGATTGGATAGTAACTTGTTGGAGTTGAAGCCCAAAGTGAAGGCCCTAAGCTTCACAAGTGTATTGTCATACATACAATAAAGCAACCAGCTGAAGGAGATTTCAGAGCACAGTAAAAGTTATTCAGAAGGCCATCTGACCTGCTGTTCTTGACTTTCCACCAGGGAAAGCCATCCCCAAGTGGAGCCACTGTTATACTCCTATACCAATAGGTGTCATATTTCATGATTGACTTGATGAGCTCTATAATATGTTCATTCATTTCCTTGTTGCAAAGGTTTTCCATATTATCAAAAATTTCAAAAAATGTAAAAAATGTAAAGAGGGTATACCTTAAAAGAAAAATCAAAGGGTAAAAAGAATAAAATGGTCAAAAAAGTGAAAGAAATGAACCCCAAACAAAAATAGACCAGGAAAGTGTGCAAGTCCAAAATGCCACTACTTTTTCATTTTCTGTAATAAGCATTGTGTGCAGCTTGTTAATTTATGCCACAATTGATGAATGGCTAAACAACTTAATTTTGGCTAGTTCATATTTGAATTTCCTGTTTTAGAGATAGAAAATAAAATCTAACCAAATTGTTCAATCTTGGCAGATAAGTAGATAGGAAGAGTAAATAAAAAGGATCTCAACAGTTAAATCTGAGCCCTTGGATGTAATAAGTGCAGGCTTAGGTAGGCTTGCTATGAAAAGAAAAAGAATATTGAAAAGGGTTTTCCAGTCTAAGTGCACCCGAATAAAGAAGAAAAAATGATAGGCTAAAGTAGGCAGGGTAGGTAGATGGTGTTGTAGAATGATACTTGTGATAGATTATGTCTCTAAAATGTGTTAATATTTATCTCTATCACAAGTGCCAGGCAGATATTATACTTGATGCATTTCAAGCAAGACAAGGTCAAATAACTAACTCCCCTTCATACTTTTCCCTAAAGATTTCACTAATTTCCCCAAAGTATTAAGATCTGTTCTTAATATCACTCATAAACCACTTCATCTCATTTTATAAATATTTCTCAAGTAAATTTCTACTTTACGTAGGAAAATGCATAATATCACCTAAAAACTCCATTTCCACTTTAGCCTAAGTTTTAATGTAATTTGTGAACATTGGCTTAGCGCTTATTTTCGTTTTATTTCATATTAACAATTAACACTTATTATTTAAATCCCATAAAACATTACCCTTCCCATACTATGTGAATATATTAAAAAAAACCCCAAATACTTTATACATCTCGCCTCGGTCGATTACGATCATAAACATCGTTTAACGAGGATTAATAGGTTTATTGAAAATTTGTTAATAATATCCCCGCTGCGCGATAATGTGTTTGATTATCACCTCGGTTAATTAATAACCAATCCCAACCAATCAAAATAGCCCCGATATGATTAAACATTATTTTAAATACATCGGGCCCGCCGCATAAACCCTCGTCATCTCCGACGCCCGTCCGCTGTCTGATCGTCTCCCAATCATCCAATAGCCTATATTGATATCGCGACCCCCCTTTTGACCTCATGTTAACTCGCGATGGGCCGGAGGTTTTTTGCCCGTATCTCTGCCACGTGTCGCCCATCCGGGGTGCTCGCTTGCCCTTCGCTCAATACCGCCCAACCCCAAAAGCTGTGCGGGGTAAACCGCTTACCACCCTCCGCTAACGTCATCCTCTGATGTCATCCACCCTCCGCTGACGTCAGGCTAGGTACCGCTTACGTCATCCACCCGGTTGAATACAAAAACTCCCGCCAAACCTTAGTTTTGTTAAGTAAACGATAAAACTCCATTTTTTCACTGTAATGCATTGCGCCCCATGCTCTCCTGCAAAATAAAGACCGAAATCAATGTTCCAGTTCCTCAACCGCCACCTAACGAGAGAAGCTTCGCGGTGAGCTCGCAGACTCAACCGACCTACCATTTTACAGTTTCCTCCTCTTTTGACACAGGTACCTTTAAACTTTCTCAATAAATGGTTATTAGTGCATCAATTACCATGGCTCCTCCAACAATCTCCACAGGACTCAACATACCAGCCACAAAGAGATCCATAGCTGCACTATTACCCTTGGAAAAAGGGAAATTTTGGGCTAAATACCAGACAGAGATGAGCAGAGTTGAAAAGGTCAAAGGGTATCAGATCAGGATTAAAGAGTATCAGTCAAAACATGGCAGCCAGCGCAGAGTTCCTAAAGAAGACAGCTGCAAGCCAAATCATAGGGCCTGCCTCCAGCACATTCAACAAAAACAGGACCAGCACAACATCAGTTCATCTTTTCCCTATTTTCAAGGCTACCTGTTTCTATTTTCTTGTGAGATATTTTTAGTCATCCTAGATATTATCTCACTCTGTTATGAGATATTTTTTTTACAATTTCGAGCATAAATACCCCCTCCATTGGAGTATTGTAGGTGGATTCCTAGATTTTGCTGTAATATTGATTATTTGGAATAAAGAGCCATAGGAATCCACTGTTGCATGGCTTACTGGATAAAGAATTGAAGCAGAGGACTTGTCACAGACTTCTTGAATCAACCACTGGATCAATAAGTCCTCTATATCTTGTGTTTTAAAGTTTTCTTAGTTTATTATATCATCTGTGTTTTACAATCTGAATGATAAAGAAAAGATTTAATTTCAGAGTATGCTTTATTGCACTCTGTTTTCAGTCATTATTGTTCTCTTTGTTTTCTTCAGAATTAGGATAAGCAGTGAAATCTTAATTGCTCCTGTTTCCTAATTATTTCATGTCGATTGTTTGTTAAAGAATACTTAACTACTCCTTATCAGTAATCATCCAATTTCCCTCTTTAAATAGGTTGAAGGATTTCTTAACTGCCCTTCACCCCATTTGAGCCCATTCCATCTGTTTCAAAGTCTTTATTTGTTCCCTGTTTGACTACCTTGCTTTGTGAAGCCATCCTATGTTAAGAATCCAAATCCAGAAAGCCATCTTCTTTGACTCCATTGGCCCAATGGACTGAACTACTCTGTTTTACCTCTCTGCTCTATTGAATCTCACCACCTAAACTCGAACAAAACCCTTGAACTCCATAACTAGCCTAATACCTTTAAAAACAACGCTAAATCATAAAGAGAGAGCCCTCTCTTGATACAGATTGGCTAGATTCTGTATCTAAAAGATTGTTTAGTGGTTACCTCGGCCTCCTTTCCCTTTCTTACAACTTTTGGGAAAACCTGAGTGATAACAAGACTTACCCTTCTTCCTAAAAATCCTAGAGTAATTCTTGAATACAATTTTGATGTCATCATAAGGAAATTGGTATATATCTCCTCCAGATAGCATGTTGAGGGTTTCCATTACATCTTCCCCAATCCCTCGAAGAAGAACTAGCTTTGGTGAATCAGTATCAGGGGTACAATTGGCCCTCCTATAATTGAGTTGAAACCTATCCTTATAGTCCTCCAAAGATTCATCAGGTCCAAGGGTCATCCTAAATATTTCCTTCTTTGTTTCTTTGGACCTATAGTAATCCCAATATTTATCATTGAATGTTTGTTTCATTTGGTCCCAGTTAATGATGCTTCCTCCAAATAGACTCATAAACCAGCGCAAGGTTGCATCTTTGAGGGTAGAAGGAAACAACTCCAGCTTCTGCTCATCAAAGTTATAGTCATAGGTCCTATAGACAACAACAAACTAAAATATGAAGGTGTCATGATCTTCAGAGGTTAGGCCATGGAAATGTGGAAGGGTAGCAAGGCTTATATTTTTCATTCTAGCCTCTCCATTGGTTTCTCTGATGGGAAAAATATCATTGTTCCTGTTTTCAGCCATGGTTTGGGTAGGCGAGGTGGGTTCTTCTTCTTCCCCAAAAGGTTCTTCACGAATTTCAAGTTTCTCACCTAGAGGGTCTTCTAACTCCCTTGTAGCCAGAGAAGGAAGTTCACTTCCTTGGTTATCCCTACTCCTAAGAGGCATGAAGAACATTTTTTTTTTGAATTTTTCACTTTTTCAAGCAATATGACTGATTCAAAATAGAAAAAAACAATACTTAAGCAGAAACAACACCTACTTAGACACCTCCCCGGAAACGGTGCCAAAAGTGGTGAGCCTTGGTATTGTACCAAGAGTGTTGCAACTCCCAAGGGATCCTCAACTTAAATTATCATCTCGGGGTTCGTAAAAACTTAGAGGTGACAATGCTGTATACACAATATGGTAGGTTCCACTCATGCCACCCTTAGTCATGACATCAAATCAAGGTGTTCAGAGACCATTCCTCCAACTTAACTATAGTGAAAACTCCAGATGAAATTGATTTTAACTATGAAACTAGAAATGCCATTCATTCAACTTGTAGATGCTAATTAACATTACATGAGAGGGAAAGGGCTAGTCTACTTGCAGAAGTGAAGCTACTCCATCTTTTACATTTCATAAAATCAATAACCTACTTGCATGTATCATTGATCTACTTTACATTTGCTTGAAAATCATAAATCTAACTTGTAACATGCTTGTGAATAAAATCACTAAATTTATTTTGTTTTGTAGTGAGGAAAAGATGAGGTTGGAGTGGTCTAAGAGATTATCTTAATCATCAAATCACAATTTGGGTGTCATTATTCATCTTAACCAAGCTAAGGTCGAAGTGGGGAGCAAAAAAGGTGGAGGAAAATCGTGCTATAGGCTTGCTACAAGTGTTGCTATAGGAGGTACTGTATTGCTACAGGAGGCCCTGTATTGCTACAGGAGGGGTTCCAAGAGCCTTTTGAGGGTGGAGATGGTGTCTTGAGGGAAAGATAATATGGGTGAAGGTAGGAGGGAGTGAATGAAATTTGGGTAAGCCTCCTAGCCAAGCCCAAGAGCTCTCTGAGGTTTGTATTGCACCAAGGTGGATGCCCATTGTGTCCTTAATTTCCTAAACATAATGACTATGGAAACAGGGTTTGAGAACAATGTGAAGGGTAAAGGGGGAAGATGGATAAGTCCAAGTGGATATGAAAATATGTGCCCACCCTTGAAGATTAACACAACCCTACAACTAGGCAAATGCATGCATCAAATGATCAATAACACAGTGAGATAAACTGTCATGGAAAAGATGAGTTTAATTTGAATAACATCTATTCTATTTCACAAAAATACTATGATCACTAAACTAAGTCCTAAGTTGCAGAAAGTAATCATGCAAAAGGATAACTAACATCTATCTATTTTCTAGAAATGATAAACAAATGTTTTTGGACTGAGATTGTAAATTCTTCCAATCGCTCTTCCCACAAGAGAGGCGATAGGGAAGCCTATAATCATAAGTTTTTATAGCTTAACATATACTAAAACAAAAGAAAGACATGAAATGATTGGAAACGAGAACAAGGAAAAAATACAAAAGAAGGACTAAATCCTTTGGGTTGGGCCCAAACCCAAGGGTTTTAGCCATCTAGAACTAGACCAGATGCAACTCAATAACAAACTTCTCGCTAGCAAAAAATAATAGTATCATACATCACATGAAAGTTAACAATAACAAGGTTGAGCCCTGGGCTCAATAAATACTCTTAACTGAATATAAAATTTGAATCCTAATGAGCCTTTCAGCTGGCTTATTTATACAAAAAGGTAGCTGATGGCATCTCCCTTGAAAATAGGAATGATTCCCTCCAAGATCTTGAAAATTGTGGATCTGGTCCTTCTTGAGCTTCACTTGCACTTGGAGTTACTCAATTGTTAGTGAATTTGAGCTTGTGAGTGAGGATTTGGTGATCTCAAGCCGAGTTAGAGAGTTAAGGAGGTGGACAAGCCTCCCTAGATTCTCTCTTGGTTGTCTCCATCAAGCCCCTGCATAGTAAATGCCTAAAAAATGCTTCCTTTTCCTATAATTTAATCACATTAGGCCACATACTATGACAAACACCTTTTACTCTTCTTGCTAAGCATATTATGACTAAAAATGTGAATTAATGTGAGAAAAGGATAATTCTAAGGGTTGGAGGATAACATAATGAACCTCAAAATATACCTATTAATGAGACCCATCAATAGCACAAACCTTCATAGGTTCAACACTATGTTATAACAAATATGCACATGGAGCTATACGATTTCATTGGGTTTTAATACATGTTATCATTTTTATACCACACATGCCATCAAGTATAGTATATGGTTGTAACAATATATATGCGGTCCAATCATTATTGGAGCGCACAAAATTTTATGGGTTTGAGCGCCAGTATATTTGTTATGATATGGCTACAATGTTAAACAATAAAATATAATATGGTTGTAAATAATCTTGATATAAGCAGGAAAGAATTAAAATACATAATTAAAAATAAACACAAAGCTACAACATAAGCTGAACTTCAATTGATTAATAACAAATACTGAAAACTGTTTACATGTAGAATGGAAACAAACTAGCTCGGGCGATGGTAGCTTATCTCTAAGAAGAGAAGTGATGGCTACATGCCTTTGGAACTAAATTAAAATGAGACTCGGAGGCATTTCGATCATAAATAAGAAGTGTGAAACCATAACCCTAGGAGATGAAGCGCCAATGGTTTTGGGCCCCATTGGGGTAAGTTGGATCGCCAACTTCCCGGGGTCATAACTTTGACATACGAACTGTGTTTGGCTATCATAATACCTCATTTTGAATATTTCCATGAGGAGGAAATAATAGAATCTATGAAATAGTTTTAGGCACTTTTCCATTCTCTCGGTTTTCCTATAAAATATCTTTTAGTACCTCAAAACAACTCTAAAATTTTAGGACCTGAAAAACTGCCAAAAATAGGAAGCTATGCAAGAATTAAGGAAATTGAAAGAAATAGTGGTGGGGGTCCAAGTCGAATATGTGGGTGGACATTAATATGAACTGGGTTCAATCCACCCCCATTAGGAAACAATGGTCCCCATTGCATTGAATACCTCCATGAGATGGGGAAATTTTTGTTGAACTTTATCCCTGGTAAGTCACTTGCCTTGGTGCAGGAGGTGGCCAACTTTGACAATCCGATATAGTTGGATCTTCTGTTGGTGAGTGTTTTGGTTTATGTGTCCATGATCCAATCAGTTTTGGCCTAATCCATGCATTATGGGTTGAAATCTATTGGTGTTAGTTGTTCTACAATGTCTTATGTGTCCAACAATGGTGGAAAGTATGGCCGAAGGCCGCCCACATTGAACACTGGGCACAGGCCAAGGAATGGGAGAATGTTGAGCTTAAAATAATTTTCTCCCACATCCTTGGTGATGGTGTAAAGCTTGTAGCAGAGTGGTTAGATATTCCGATGGGCTCTAGAAAGGCATTCTTTCTTCAAATGCAACCAAAATTTGTTGCCCACTTGAAACTTGTGTGGCACCCGATGCTGATTATGCCCGCTACTTGTACTTGGAATTGGTATTCTCCAAGAAGTCATCAACCTGTTGGAAGATGTGCTCAAGCATTCAATAAAATTGGTTGCTTTATCAACCTTAGACTGGACATGTGCTTATTCTATCTATGTAGTGGCATGAGGCATGGAAACATCAATTAGACATAATGGTTGAAATCCCAGACCCACTTGAAATGGACTACGACCAGTTAAGATATGGAGAGATATGTTATAAATGTGTTGCAAATAGGGAAGGCTTTCATCACAGGTTCGTGGATGCTCTGAGTTGTACATGCTTAGTATGTGTACTATCATCCTATTAACAACCTATGCCTGGCCATCAGTTTGTGGATGGAAGGCAGTTGACATGGTGAGCTCGGTGTCCAATAGTGTCCAGAGGCTCGACCAGAATGTGCCGAAGAAATTACTATAACAAATTGATATACTGGTTTGTGGGATCCAAATATGTACCCAAACCTATTCAAATAAGATTTTGGCAGTGTCCTCTATTTTGATACTCTTCTTGCGGTCGCCAATATAACCATTTTAGAAAATATGTCTACGACCACAAATACATAGTCATTACCATGCTTGGTAGAAGGGAGGATAGATAGATAGTCCATGGAGATGGATTCCCAACACTGGATGGGAGTAGGAAGAGGAGTGTAAAGACCTTGCAATGGCACAAGAAGTGCAAGATATGATGCATTTCCTAACATCTTGTTAGAGTTTTGGGCAATAAAAATACTTCTGTAGTACGACCATAGTTTTCTCCACACCAAAATGTTTTGTCTCAACTGTAGCATGCCTCCGAAATAAGCTTGACACGCTCACTTGAAGGAACATAAAGGTGGCCCGGGTGCCATAATAATTCATCCTTGAGGTGGAAGTTTGGACCTTTCTTTCCATCCACTAGCATCTGGTATGTGGTGGCGAACTCTGGATCATTTTGCGGCAATCTAGAGGTATTTTGGCCACAAGAGTTGAGAACAGTAGTCAGTGCCACAACTGGGGGCCAACTGAGGCAATCAACAACATGATTGATGCTTCCCTTCTTGTATTTAATGTTCAAGTGGAATTATTTCAATTATGTAGACCACTTATGATGGAGATGATTCTACAACTTCCCTTGTGTCTTTATAAATTGAAGAGGTCAGTGATATGTGTGGATGAAGGTCTCCTTCCATAGAATGTAATGTTTCCATTACTGGAAAGCCTGTGACATAGAATACATCTCTTTATCATAGGTGGGGTATTTCCAAATTTTATCTAAAAGTGTTTCATTGTGATAGGCCATTAGATGCCCTTGCTGGGTGAGAACTGCACCAATAGCATTGTCGAAGGCACCTGTCTCATTTTCAAATGGTTGTTGCAGGTCAGGAAATGTGAGTACTGGTGTAGAACGAAGGTAGTTCTTTAGTTCAATGAACACATTCTGTTTGGACTAAGACCAGGAAAATTTTTCTTTTGCCCTTCCCTTTCTAACCTGACTAAAAGGCTAAGTGATATGAGAGAATCCCAACATGAACCTATGATAAAAATTGGCAAGGCCCAAACATATGCGAAGCTCTATTAGTGTGGTCAGGGTTGGCCAATCCTGAATGACCTGGATCATAACTAGATCGAGATGCACACCTTTCTCATCAAGGATGTAACCCAACTATTGGACCTAATCCATGCCAAAGGTGAATTTATCCAAGTTGGCACATAGTTTGTGCTATGACAGGGTTTGAAGGACCTACTTAATGTGTTGAAAGTGCTCTTCCCAACTCTTATTGAAGATGAGGATGTTGTCTAGATATACAACCAAAAATGATTTGGTGAAGGGCCGCAAAGTGTCATCTCTCAAACTCATAAAAGTTGTTGGGGCATTTTTTAACCCAAAATGCATGACCAACCACTCAAAAAGGCCCTCCTTGGATTTGAAAGTGGTCTTCCATACATCCGTGAATTCTATTGGAACTTGGTGATAGCCAAACTTCAAATCAATTTTGTTGAAGTACTTGGCCCCCTTGAGCTAGTCAAGAAGGTCATCAATCCATGGGATTGGATATCGATTCCTAACAATGATTTTGTTTAGTGCCCAATAATCAATGCAGAGCCTCCAGGTCCCATCCTTTTGTACAAGTACAATAAAGCTCCCACAAGGTGAGGAACTTGGTCGGATGTGCCCTTTTTGTAGTAACTCCAGGATGTGCCACTTGATTTCTTAATTTTCTAGAATGGAACAATGGTATATCAGACCATTAGGTAGAGGTGGTCCAGGGATTAGATCGATCAAATGATTTACTTGATAGTGCAAAGGTACCCCTTTGGGTGATGAGAAGATGTCCTTTTATTCTTCCACAACCTTATCCACCTGCTTCTATTGCATAGAGGAACCCTTCCCAGGGGCCATGGATGTGGCCAAAATCTTCCCCTTACTTTGAGAGTGAATTAGAAAGAAAATAATTTTCCTATTCCTGGAGATGATCTTACTGCATTGCTTTGTAGAGATCAAAGAGATGGCGGTAGGTGAGGCTACCTATGGTATCTTGTATAACTTATTACCCAAAGTAATAATAATAGTACGAGGCCTAGATTAATATATAGCATGATGCTTCCACAATAATGGTTGGCCTAATAACACATCACAAAATTCAAAATGAGCGACATCACATAATACCTCATCCGTGAATAGATTGATGTTATAGGGAAGGGGACATTGCGTGCTAATATGGAGATCTTGTCCTTGGTGGAGCCACCCAATGATGTATGGATGCAGGTATGGTGTGGTCAGTAGGCTCAACGTCTTAACGAACTCTACTGAGATGTGGTTCTTTTGGCTCCCACTATTGACAATGAATTGTGGTGAAGACCAATTGAACCACATCTGTGAGTGGAAGAGACGCTCCCCTTCCTCTGGATCCTTGGGCTCAATATTTCAGACCTTGTTGGTGGCAACGGTGGCATTGGGATCCACATCGATAATCTACTTCCATTTTTCACTTCCCTTGTTGGGTTTTTGACTCAGAGTCGGAACATGCATCTACCTCTGAAGCCTTTAGCTCGACCACCAGTGACTGCTTGGCACGACACTCACTTTTGTTGTGAGTAGGGATCTTGTGGAAGTAACACCACTTTCCTATTTCCTTCTTCATCTTCGTGGTGCTATTATTTGCTTTCAGTTTTGATGGGTTGTCTTGGGTCACCCAACCTTGGATTTTCCCTTTGTTCTATGGTTTGGGGGTGACCTTTCCCCGCTTCAAATTCACATAACCAAATTTTCGCTTCTTCTATTTAATTTCTGCTCGATCTTGACAACATATCGGTATGCGATTCCAAGCAAGGAGATGTCCAGGAACTCCATCTCATCCTGTATGTATTTGTGTAGATAGTCATGGTACTTGAGTACCAGATTCCGATCAGAATCCTTGATACCCAACTTCATGCGATGGGTATGAAAAATATTTTTGAACTCTAGCACATCTTGGTCCCTTCCCTGCTGTAGTATGGTCCATTTTATTTACTTATATTCATAGCTCCCAACAGGGTAATACTATTCCTTGACAAATTCTCAGAAAGAATTCCAAGTGGGTGTGGCTAAAAACAACGAGGGTTCCCTCTTGTCCTTCTACTCACAACAGGTTTCCCACTAGTCCTTGACGTGGGGGCGACTTTGAGGAGTGCAAAAGAAATCTCTTCCCTATTGAAAAGATCATGAACAAAACATATCCTTCCAGCAGATTTAACCATTTATCTATGACATTTGTGTCTATTTGGCCTTCAAATATAAGGATGTTGATGTTAACTTGTACCTTGAGGGGGGAGATGCATCTGAAATGACTGTTGGATGAATATGCATTTCCTGTTTGCATCCACCGAAGGATATGGGCAAAGTTGTCCATCATCTCATTCCTTTGCCATTCAAGGGCTTCTTCGAGTAATGGTTTGATATGATCTCTTGCTCCCTCGTATTTCTTTTCTTCCACATAGGAGAACATCGATGTCGGTGGGGACAGTCTTGCAAGGGATCAACCAGTTCAAGTCCAAACTCGTTATACCTCGACCTCATTGGGGACATGGACATAAAAATAGAGAAAGAGCATACTGCTCTAATACCATTAATCCAGATTTTGTAAGAATGAAATGAAATAAAAAATCAAATATAAACACAAAGATATAGTGGAAACTAAACTTCAATTGATTAATATCAAATACTAAAAAGTGTTTACATGCAGAATGGAAACAAACTAGCTCGGGAAATGGTAGCTTATCTCTAAGAAGAAATGTGATGGCTACATGCATTTTGAACTAAATTACAATGAGGCTTGGAGGCATTTTTATCATGAATAAGAAGTGTGAAACCCTCACCCTAGGAGATGACATGCTATAGAATCTATGATATAGTTTTCGTTAATTTTCTGGCCTCTCGGGTTTCCCAGAAAACATATTTTAGTAGCACAAAATGACTTCGGAAATTTACGACCCAAAAAATGTCATTTTTTCTTTGTGTGCTAGAATTAAGGAAAATGAAGGAAGCAATGGTGGGGGTCTAAGTGGAATAGGGGGGTGGCCACTAATATACACCTGGATCAACAACCAAAACATAAATATGCCCTATTTTTTTCATATGCCAACATTATATAAGAATAGAGATTTTCCAAATGAGCAATAAGTCTCTATAGAGGACAGGTCATTGTGGTTGTAAAGTGAGGGTGCCAAGAGTTTTGGAGAGAGCTTTGGGTATAAATTTTTTGTAGAGCCGAGAAGGCTTTTGAACTTGGTTTCCTTTTAAGTCCACATTTTTGTACAAAGTGGTTTTGGAGCTTGATTTTGTAGCAACTAAAGGAGTTTTGGTAGTAAAAAGCTCAATTTCGTAGCAGAAAGCTACATTTTGCAATAGGATTTTGGAGGCATTTTGGTGGTATAATAAATAATTTGAGGCTTAGCATCATATTAATTAAAGAGGCCACTCCCTTGGAGGCAGGACTCGAAGACATGGTCCACATTGGATGAAATCTATTATCAATTGGTTTTGTGTCAATTTTTCTTGTTCTCTCGATCTTCTACATTTCATTTTTAATTGCAACTTCATTTAAAGTATTTCATGCTTGATTTAATTATTATGTTTCTTTAAGTTTTATCATTCACTGTTGAACATTTTTACAATCCAAGTCACTTTAAAAGATCTTGAATCAAGTTCAAATCACTGGTTCCCACTAGTAAAAATGGCCCTATGAGCTGATTCCTCCACTTTTTCCACTTTGTAGGCATCAGAAGCAAAACAATATAGTAATCCAGTCTAGATATACAAGTCTTCAATTTTAAACAACACGATCCATTTTATTTTTTTCATTAAATTTTCACTTCTCAAAATATACCACAACCAAAAAATATTAACCTAAAATTCTTATTTTTAATTACTTTTGTTTTCACACCTAAAATTTTAAAAAATCCAACACATATTTTTTTTTTAAAGTTATATATATATATATATATATATATATATATATATATATATATATATATATATATATATATATATATATTTATTTATTTATTTTTCTTAAATACAAATTTATTTATCTAAATATAATATTTTTAATTACTTTTCATTTCCATACTTATAATTTAAAAGATTCAACATGCTTTAAAAAATTTCTCATATTTTTATTTTATTTAACAAGAACCAAGAATACGTTTATATTAAAATCGCTAAGTATAAATCTCTGTTACATCAAACAAGTTCAAGTTTGAGGATTAATAACCTAGTATTTCTATATATACATCTTTAGCCATCTACTAAATAGATTACATAATTCTTTTAGGCTTATTAAGTAGTAGTCCTTATTATTTCAGTTGGAAATCTCCAAGAACTATTTGGCAAAAAACAAAATTGACAAGACATAACAAACAAGTTTTATGTATAGGGAGGCCTCTCTTTTGCATTGCTTTTGTTACTAAAGAGCTCCGGTTTCTCTATCTCCCATTTTTTCTTAGTATCCTTCAGCTGGGATCTTAGATAATCTAATTCATATTCAATTCTTTAAAGATGAGACTGAAGATATCACATACTTTCCATTATCCCAATGGTTTCCTAGTTCATAATCTAAAGCGTGGATTCCAACCAAGTACTACTTCCACCTTGAGCCATGTATTATAAGCTCCCTATTGTCTTGTGCAAGCGCAAGCTTGAAATATGGAGTGATTAATATTTCTAGATGGCTTCAACTGTAATGACAATTACTTTTTCATTACCATAGGTTCCCAAAGTTGGAAAGCATATTGGGAGAATAACAACACTACCAATTGTTATGGTCATCTACACTTTGGAATCAAAACGATACGGAGCTAGAAAAATCTAAGTTCGAGTTAGCCCAACCAATTAACTAGAAATCCTACAAACTACACTAAAATCCCATCCAATATACTATGACCTACTGGGTGTTAGACTACACATCAATACACGATTACACCCTAATTGACCAAGAACAACCTAAGGTGTAAAAAGGAAGATGAGAGATCCTAGATGTTCCATGGAACTGATTTTACACTCAACCCCTTAATTGCAAGATTCCTCCTTTGAGTAGATATAATAACCAAACACCACAACCTTTACCCCTTGTCCCCTTTATAACACGCATTGAAAAATCCCACAATACCCTGGGTAGACCATTAAAACATCCACCCACGAACTTCTAATCCATGAACTAGAATGGAATAAGCATCTTCAAGATGATTGGGGATCAAAGGCTAGGAAAATAATAGGAAGGAGACCCCAAAAACCCAACACAAATTCACCACCCATAATCCAAACTTCGTCCAAATTTGAGGAGCTAAACACAAAATACCCAAGAGATAAACTCAACCATCACTAAGACTTGAATTTTAACCACACATATTAAAAAAAAATACTTAACAGAGCCCCCCTAATTTAATTTTCCTTTGTCCTAAGGCATAGAGCGAACATTAGTGCCTCCATTGTCCTAACTGGTCCCTGAGACATCAAGAAAAATCATAGAAACCCAAAATATAACTACTCTCTCCATTGTAACACCTTTCATATAACAATCCAACCTCCCAACAATCTCAGAAGCACTCCTTGTCATGATACGTCTTCTCCATCAATTAATCACGAGACATACTTCCTTCATCCAAGGTATGCCCCTTCTGCACCTGTAATTGATCCACACAAAGTGTTAGATTCAGATACTAACCATATTGCCACTGTCGTTGCTTCATAAGATGTCAAAATCCCCTACAATTGGAAGTAGTCACGTTGCCTATCACCTTTCACTCTCACCCACACGGTGCCACTATAACCTTGTGCTACTTGAATTAAATTCATAGAAGGTAGCTCCTGCATGCATACCATGGAGCAGTCTCCCATAATGAGAGGTGGGTGCCCCTGTCCCTTTCCCAATAAACAAAAATTTCCAAACATTTTATGAATCATTTGGATAATCCTTAGGGGATATAAGCTTTGGATGACTCCCCTTGGAAAATTAATTCACCGATGGGAAGAGTTGATCCCAAATTAGCCATCTTATGAGCGTTGGAGTTGTTACTTCATAATATGTGGAAATATTGTTTCCTTGGAATAGAATGTAACAATTGATTTATCCTCTTAAAAATTTGGGAGAGATTCATATCAGGGGCAAGGGATCCATCGATTAAATGAGAGATTATAGTTAGAGAGTCACAAATTATAATCATGTCCTGTATCCCCATTGTAACAATCTGAATTAATGCTTTGAGAAGAGCATATGCTTCAACAACATTATTATAAGTACTTTTGAGTTCCCAAGAAAAACTATATTCCTGTTGTTTCTTAAGGTGAAAAATCACCCCCCCAGCTCTTGCTGCCCCTAAGTTTCCTTTGGTTGCACCATAAAAGAATAATATGAATTGGTTTTGTTGAATGAACCATTCTTGGAAATCTTCTTTGGAGATCCTTAGTTTCCATTTCTTCTTTTTCGTTTTCAGTTCCTTGCAATAATATTTAATATTAAAATATTTGACCCATGTAGATTCATTCACATCTAATTGCTAGTCCTCATCTATTATTTTTGTAGCTCAAATAGCTTCACCCAAATCCCCATTTCTTTTGCTGTTGATTTGACAATATTCCCAATATCATTTTGAAATACAATTTGGTTTCTAGTCAACCACAATGACCAGCCAACAAATTTAGGAGTTGCATACCAGATTCTTTTCGTCAATTTCTTTCCAACAAAGGAACCCTAATAAAATTTCTCCCATCTTCCCAGTAGGTCCTATATAGTATTAGGTTAAATTATCTTGGGTGAATATGATAGATAATATTTCCCCAAACTGTTATTGAAAAAGGGCATTCAATAAAAATGTGCTCAATATATTCTTTGTTTTGCTTACATAGGGCGTTCCATGAGGGTCCTGAAAGACCTATCTCTAGAAGATTCTCCATAGTAAGGGTTTTTCTATGATCCAAAGTCTAGAAGAAAAAGTTTATTTTTGGAAGTCTATTAGAGTTCTAGATTTTCTACCAAATCATGGAATCTAGAGGTTTCCAGGAAAAAAAGGGATTAGTATCCCCCTTTGACTATATATGAATTTTGGCCCCAACCATGAGAATCATGGTCTACAAGAGAGGACAAAGCAAAACCTATAAGAGATGTTTCCAATTCTTTTCATGCATCAACCATTCTAATTGAAACACAACTCCAATTCTAGCATTTCCACTGCTCAGTTCTTGTCCAGGTTGATATATCCCAAAGGGTAGTTTTTTGTTGCATAGATAATCGTTCATGGAGGAAAATAAAGACTAGATTAGAACTGAAAGGATGTCCAACCATGATTCCCTGATTCCAAATATTGATGAGATTCCTGTTTATAAGAACCTAGGTTAGTCTTGATTTAATTAAAGGGATTGAATCCATTAATAACCTCCAAATATGAGAATTTCCTCTATTTAGGAGGGGATGAAAAATACATGATTCTCTTTCTCCACAAAATATTCCCTCTAAATAAATTATTTCCACCAATCATAATCCCCCATGGTAAGGTGTTAGACCATTTTTCCCCCATTGCTATGTTCATTAAGAGGGGATCTCTAATTCACAAATCCCATAGAATTTTAGGAAATTGAACATTCTTCCAGCTTATTAAATGGAATTTTCTAGTATTCCTTTCCACAAAAAAATTCATATCTCCTATGCCATTTTATTCACGATTGAAATTTGGGCCAACATAGTTGGGAATTGAAATAAGGGGAGAGATGAAAGAACATATTTTATCAGGATTACTCTTCCAGCTAGATTTAGCCATTGAGCTACCCATTTCTCAAATTTGGATATATATATATATATATATATATATATATATATATATAATTGGGAAATGATTTCTAGCAAATTGGCATCCCCAAGTATCTAGAATGTTTTGACGTTTCCTTTCCTAAGATGCGAAGAATTTTCAAGATGCATCCTTGTAATGATTTATCTATGTTTGAGGAGTATAAATGACTCTTCCCTTCATTTATCTTGCCTCCTAATAAACACATAACTTCATATATAATCAGCTTGAACCTTCTTGTAATAATACATGATGTACCTCCAAGAAAGCTAGTATCGTCAGCAAATTAAGCATTATTAATACTTTGAATCCATTCCATAAACCTTATTCTTGAGAGGTAATTATAATTTCATTCAAACTCTAGTCACTTGATGAATGAATCTACCATCAATATAAAGAGAATGGGTGAGAGAAGGAATACTTGCCACAATCCATGAGATAATTTGAAGAAAACAACAAGGCTTCCATTGACCAAGGGCACTATCCAGGGATGTGTAATATAAGCCTTAACCTAATTTTCAAACTCATATGAAAAGCCCATCTTCTTAAGGTCTAAAAATAGATAGGAATGCCTTGCCATGTCAAATGAATTGGCTAAATCAAGTTTGATTATCATTCATTTACCCCCTCTAGATTTACTAGACTGGATGGCTTCTTGGACCAAAAAAATATTGTCCATTATCTATCTTTGACTCATAAAACCCATTGATTTTTCAAGACCATCTATAGGAGGAAGGGTTTGATCCTTTGAGAAATTATCTTTGAAATATTTTTATAAGAAAATTTTCCCAAAGAAATAGGTTTAAAATGATCAAAGGAAGAAGGGATTACTTCTTTGGGTAATAAATCCAGAAAGAAGGAATTAAGAGCTCCTCCCATCTCATTTGTTGGCAAGAATGCGTCCCTTATCACCCCTGTTTTTACTTATGTGGGTATTGAAAGGGAGTTACTCCATGATAAAATGGTGAAATTACATAATTGAGTACTTTATCATAATTATTTTGTCACAATTATGAAATAATAATTATTTCATAATTGGGAGAATTAAGAAAAATATCATAACTAAGAAAAAGTTTCTAGATTTTGTCATTCCCAAGGAGATCAACTCGATCTACTTGTTTAGGAGTTGGATAGGGGTCCATTATTGTAGAAGTTTCCTAACTTCTCAAGCCCCTAGGTGTCTAGATCCATTCTACCCAAGGATATAATGAACTTATATAATCTAACCCTATCAAGAAGAAAGGGGCTAGTCGAAAAAAGTCGTAACTTACGAGAGAGCTTTGAATTGTTGTCTGGCTATTTAGAGACCATATTTGAGAGGGAGCTAGGTTTCAAAGTTGGAGAGGAGGTTCTAATTGTTGAAAGGTATACCATTATATTTGTATCCATTTGATTCATTAATGAAAGTACATGATTTCCCTTCTCTACATTCCATGTGTGTGATGTTAATGTTCATATTTTATTCATGTTTATCTTCCATCTACAGAAGGAAAACTTGTCTTGTTTGGTTGTGTTTGTGTGTAGGACTTTTAGATCAGGATTGCTAGGAGAAATATCTTTGGGAAGAAGCATGTTATTTGCCTAAGGCTCTAGATCCAACATCCATCACCAACCTACGAGGGTTCAAGTACATTTATTCAATCCATTTGTTTGGGATGTTTTGCATGAATGTAATTTACATTGAGGATTTTCATTTATATTTTCACACACATCTGTATGTTAATTCTCAAGCAAGGTTCATGGAGGAATAAGTCTGTAACACCCTCCTCCCACATTTACCCAAACTAACTGTTCCATTGGGGTAAAAATGTGACGAAGAGTTACTATGATATAATTCAACTCCATAGGTACAGTTAATGAAGTGGAATCTACTAAACAAAACCAAACTGACAATCCTCAGGAACTACAAAACCTTCAGGAGCGAACCAACCCCCCTAGGTGTCCAACCCCCAAGAGAACTTGATGTTTTGTTAAACTAGACCCCCACTCACTCCCATGAAAAGCCTTCCATGTGACTGAGACCCTCCAGTCTCTCCCAAAACAAGCTTCCATACGACTGTGGCCTTTTTCAAGCAATTCTGTGCCAACACCCCAGATTCTTAGCCACTTTTTCAGGGCCAGGATTCAGGCTTGCACCCAGAACTTCATGAAACTTTCAGAAATAATAAATAACAAGATTACAAGGCCTCTAATGAAAAACTTGAACAAGGATATGACCTGACAAGGTCTAGCCATGACATACATTCTATCAAACACATCATGAACATGTAATCTACATGTCATAACAACATATTTGAACATAGGTGTCTCATACTTATCTGAGATTCATCAAGAAGGTCTGATGCCATCTCACAATAGATACATTATCATCTATTAGGTCATACATTCATTAACAATTTGTTGAGCCTTATCATTGGGTAATTATATGGGCCTTAATTCACCTCCTAGCTTAGTCAAACCAACTATTCTCACAACTTATTGCATACTTTTGATTATATTTTGTTTATGAGATGAGTTAGAGTTGGATATTTTGCTTTGTGGTCTAATGTGCATTTAATGTAGGATTAAAGGATAAAACCAAGGAATTTTGGCAAAGACCTTGGTCAAAAATCAAATGGGACAAGGGAGAGGAATTATAGGAGGTAAATCCTCCTCATTTACTATTCCTCCATTCTAATATTCCTCCATCAGCTCGGAGTGCAAACAAACAAATCATGAGGACTAGAAGGTAGCCAAGGAAGTGAAAGTCAAAGCAATAATTTATCTCAAGTTTGGGAGCTGAGCCTCCCTAATTTTAAGGAAGTCGTTGGAGACTTCAAATTTATAAGTAGAGAGGCCTAGGACCTCAGTAGGGTTTGGATTTTTGATTGTAAAACTATACACTATTTTTGAGTTGCAAGACTTGTGACAGTTTTTGATGTAATCCATGGTTTTGATAATAAGAATGATTTTTGTTTTGAGCTAGCACTGAGTTAACTCAGAGGGCTAACGATCTTGGGATAGGGCCCAACCCTAGCAGCCAAGGCTCCTCTTTATTGTACATGTGTGCTAGCATAGATTCATGGTTTAATTGTTCATTTGCTTAAGTAGCTGCATTTCCATTACAACAATGTAGAGTAGATTGGTTGTGTTTTAGTTTGCTTCCATTTGTGCCTTCTTTCAATTAGCAGGTTAGCAAGGAGAAAAAGATCACCATAAGGTTGTCAGCAGGTGTCTCAACCTCACCTCCTCCCTCTGGGACCATTACTTGAGCAAGAGACCCTTTAGCAACCCCAAAAACACATATTTCTAGTTCTTGCATGAGCTTTGGAGTTTGTTGTCTTGATTTAGTACTTGGTTCATTTCATTGTCATATTTTTCCATCACTCTCTTTCTATAATAAGATCTCACTCATATTCTCATTTCCTTCAGCACTTTCTTCATGCATAATATGGGCAACTGATTCATGCTTTTCTAGTTTATGAGAATGTATCTTGTTGCATAGTTCTTGGAAGACACACATGTTTTAAGCATTGCAAGTACTTCAGGAGGAGGTCTAGACTTCATCACTAGCATCCATATTTCACCTCATCCACCTCAACCATCTCTTGGTCCACCCTCACCCTCACTAGTTTTTTTGTCCTTTTTCATTGAAATTCCCCTAGACACATTGAAATGCTTAAGCGGAAGCTAATAAATCACATCTTAATCAGATTATACCCATGGATTTCCTTACCGTCTGATCCACAACAAACCTGACCAATCACCGTCAACTGCGTGTCGCATAGCTGACGTATTCATTTCAACGTTTGACTTTAGGTGCTCCAAATCTCCATTGTCGATCTGTCTCGCTTGATCCAACGACTATCGCGTCACCCGCTCGCCAACTAGCTTGGCTGATCTCCACCGTCGATCTATCTCACTTGATCCAATGGCTATCGCGTCACTCGCTCACCAACTAGCTTGGCCGATCTCCACCGTTGATCAATCCTACATGATCTGATGGCTATTGTGCAAACTCGCATGAATTCTTGCATGACTGATATACAATAGAGAGCGCCTGAGAAAAGTGGTTTTCCCGTGCTACATGTCACCCACTCAGTCTAATCACGTGAAATTTAGGAATCCCACTTAGAGCTCTTAGGGTGTGCGAGATACTTCTTACCACCTACGAAGACCACTCCATCATTCTGCACGTTTTCCACCCTCTGTTGACATGTGAATTGATGTGATCCATCCATCTATTAACTTAATCTCCTGCGATAAGATCTCCACCGCTCATCTTCCATTAATCCTGTTATGTGATCCGACTAATCCAATGGTTTCTGTGCACAGTTGCTTCATTACTTCCTCCTTTCACTAATTTCAATCTTCGATTTCTCTTCCGCTTGACTCCTTCCCGAACTTTGTTCTCTGTATTATTTAAGCGCTGCCACTCCTGAGCTTTGATTTGGTTATTCAATCAGACTCCAACATTTTCCGATCATCGCAATACTCCTCTGAGCACTGTCCTCTCTCTCGGATTCTTTTTGAATTCCATGCAAACTTATGTTACACATAATTACTCTAATCCACACACAGTTCATAATTCAATTACTCAATGCACACCACACAAACTCAGAAATCACACTTCTGTATTAATAAATAAATATTTACACCATGAGTTCGTTCTCGGCCTGATCTTCTATATTAGTGGCCTTTCCTTTCACAAAAGGCCTCCTAAGACCCTTCCACACCATCCAAACACTCCATAGACCTTCTAGCCATCCTCAACCACCTTCCATCCACTTGTCACATCCACAAGAACAATTAAATTGCATGCTTGATTTTACCAAAAAAACCAAAAAAGTGAAAACAGATTTAGTTTAGTTTCCTTGCTTAAACATTAGTATGGTTTGATGCTCTTTACATCTGTAACTTAGATAGAAACATTAGGTTAGTGTTGATTTATCAATTTTTCTTAGCATAGCTATTTAAATGGTTAATTAGGATATGGTGTGATTTAGCATTACATGTTTTTTTATTCATTACTGTAGTAGAGTAGCTCTCTTAGAATAGATTTGCTCTTCTTCCATCAAAGAATCAAGCTTCTTGTGACTCTATAGGAGTTTGGCTTGGAACCCTTGGGGTCTCTCGCCAGATGAATAGTGACAACAGGCATGACCTTCACTTTTACTTATGCATATAGAACTATCACCTCCAAGTTTGTACAAACCCTGGGTTGATAAGTAAAGCCGGTAGCCCAGGGGTTGCAACATCCTTGTTGCAATACTAGCGCTCATCACTTTTTGGTGCCGTTGCTAGGGAGGTGTCTAAGTAGAATGTGATTACTGCTTTCTTTTCTTCTATTTCTAGTCTTCAATTTTCTGTTGTTAGTTTATTTCTGCAAAAGTAATTTAGCAGCTTTCTTTCTTTTAGTTGTCATTAGCAGCTTTCCTTTCCATTCGGCAAGTAGAATTTCAATTCAGCAAGTAACTTTTCTTTCTGTTAGTAGTTTTCATTCAATCAACAATTTCATTTCTGCAAAGTACTTTCCAACAAAAAAATCTTACAAAAACCAACCCAAAAACATTTCCTTTCATGCCTCATAGGAATAGGGACAATTTAGGGAAATTCTTGCCAAATACCCCCACTGCATCCAACAACCAACCTTCTCTCTTCTTCGGTGGCTATGAACTGGAGGAACCTTTAGGTGAGAAACCTGACATATTTGAAGAACCTACAGGGGAAGAAGAAGAAGAAGAACCCATTCCTATTGAACTAATGGCTGAAAACCGAAATGATAGAGGGAATAGAGAGAGAGTTGAGGGTGCCTTCCCCATTAGGGAAACCAAAGGGGACACTAAGATGAAGAATATAAGCCCCTTTGCTCTACCTTATTTCCATGGCCTGACCACAGAGGACCCTGACACTTTCCTATTTGAGTTTGTTGTTATATGCTGAACCTATGATTATACAGATGATGAGAAAAAGTTAAAACTGTTTCCATCTACCGTCAAGGATGTAGCATTACGCTGGTTCATGGGTTTACCTGGAGATAGCATCACAACTTGGGCTCAGATGCAACTGGCTTTTAACAAAAAATATCAGGACTACTGTAGGTCAAAGGATACTAAATAATAGATTTTCAGGATGACCATGGGCCAGGATGAATCCTTAGAAGACTATGAAGAAAGATTCGAGCTTAGTTACAAAGGGCTAGGTGCACACTTGAACCCGAGTCACTAAAGTTGGTCCGGCTCAGAGGAGTAAGGGAAGATCTTCTGGATACCTTACATTTGTTAGCAGGAGGAGATATCTACCAATTACCCTATGAGGATATCAAGACCATCTTTAGAAACCATTCTAGGACAACCAGTAAAAAGGGTAGGAGTAGTCAACCCATGGCCCGTACATCATCTTTGAACTTATCCCTCAAGGGTGAAATTGGAAATATGCTGGAAGATTTCAAAAGTGAGATGATGCAAACCTTTGCCTTGCAATTAGACACCATGAACATCAAAAGGAAGCAAGAGGAAGCAGAGAGAGCCTTGGCCATCTTTTGCCCTAGATGCACCAAGAGGCATCCTAGGAACGGATGTCCATTGAACTGCATTGAGAATTTCTCGGTCTGTGAAGAAAACCACTCCACAGACAAGTGCCCTTCTTTACCCAGACTCAAAGCTATATATCAAGGAGCTGAAGGGGTCACTGAGCAACTTTTCTACATCAACCAAAGGAGACCTCCTGGGCCTAGACCATACCAGTAGGGTATGCAAGGGTCATCCCATGCATATTACAACTCCAACCAAACCACAACTATACCTTCTTGGGGACCCCCTGCTCATCCTTCCTGGTATATGCCCCCTTCTTGGTCCTATGCATCTCAGTATCATTCCCAACCAACCAACCAGTCATTTCAACCTTACGTTCCACCACAACCTCATTGGAATAACCCACACTAGGGGTGGAGGCCCTAATACAAAAATGCTCTAGCTATATTGCCTCCACCACCTACCCAAACACAAATCCTACACTCTGCTACACCCAAGAAACCCCAGATGTGTGCCTAGCTGGTGGGCTCCAGTATTGTAGCAATAATGCTACAACTCTTGGAGCTTCCTTCTCTAATTTTATCAACCCGGTAGTTCGTAACAAACTTGGAAGCGACAGTGCTGTATGCACAAGTACTAGCTCTTGCCGCAGCTGTCACTTGGTCAGTTGGCACAAGTCCGCTAGGGCTCAAGCCAACTTCTATGAGCTCTTAGAAGAAGTTTTTTAACCGATGAACGAAAGCTAACTCAAAGGAAATTAACCTACTGCAGAAAGGAACTGAAAGCCAACAAGAAACACAAACCCTAGCAAACCCTAATTCTACCAGCTAGTCCTACTGATGCAAAGATGGGAATGCAAACTACTAGAAGAGATGCCATTACTTCTAGGAAGGTGAGATGCATGTGTCTAGACTACTTTGATCTGAAGAGAACATATTTTTGTATTTTTGTTCAAGTTGTTGGAGTTATTATGCATGTGCTTCTAACTGGATATTTACTGTGCAGAGGTAGATCAAGGGGGAAATGCTTGGAAGGGGTCAGGAAGGCTCAGAGAGGGTCTAAGGAGTCCCTAACATCCTTTCAGAGAAGTTCACAAATTTTAGATGCCAAGCAACCGTGTTTATGAGCTTCTACAGGAAGTCTGCAGGGGTTCTACAGGATGTTCAGAATTTCTACAGGAAGTTCAGTAATTCCTACAAGATGTCCTATAATCAGATTTTTGGGTGATGGGTGAGTGGAAGAGGCTGCATGGATGGATAGGGAGGTAGGAGGGGAGTTTTTAATGACTCAGCGACAGAGAGATGAGATGAAGAGGGGGTGTGCAAAGCTGGCTTGTCTAAAGGAGGGTAGAGGGAATGGAAGGCCGAAAAAGGTAGGATAACGAGGGCAATAGAATAGTTGAGAGACAAGGGGGCTAATTGGGAGATGAGTAGTTGGCCTGGGCATGGCTTAGAAGGACAAGAGAGTGAGGGAGTAGTGCTGCACAGTGTAAACGAAACAAATCATCCACGTCCTGCACATAACCGAAATATTATTAACCTATTCTAACAGTTTAATAAAATCAATGAACAACAACGTTATTTCTAAGGAGAATCATGCATGGTACTGAAATAAAGAAACATTCCAAGAGATCTGAATGCATGGACACTTCTACAAACAAAAATACTGCATCGAAGATTGCATGGACACATAAACCAATGTTTTTGGTGGGTAGCACTGACTACAATTCCAGCCCCTAGAAAGAGGTGAAAATGAGTGTGCAAGCAACCCTTTTCTAGAACTCTTATCAACTCCAATCTCTTCAATTTATTCTAAACAGCTAAAGCAACTCTATCTTCTACCAATGTCCTACTTAATCACACCAAGAAATCTAACTCAGCAAACTGTGTTTGAATGCATGGAAAGGAAAAAAACATAATGCTGAAAGGAAAATAACAATACAAAGGAAGGAGGCCTTAGGCTCTCAGGTTGGGCCCAACCCCGAGAGCTATGGCTCCTTTAAGAACTCAGAACTGAACTCAAATCTGCCTGCTTTCCATTAAAAGATAATAATCATAAGTCTAACAACATGCCAATAATGGCTACAAAAGAGCAAAACAGAGCTAGCAGCTCGTAATCCAGAATGTGCAACAAGGTTTCAAAAGTCCTTTTCGAAGGCTAAAGCCCTATCATTTATACATCTCGAGGCCCCAAGCTGGCCTCCTAAATCAGTGGGGCTTGGCTGACCAAACTAGGAGTGAACTGCTGCTTCCTCAAAATCCGTTTGGCTGCCTTCTAACTCGGTGGTGGTGGCTGTCAGAGCTCGGAGTTGGGGGTGAAGATCACGAGGAAGGCCATTCAATGCTGTGGACAACCTTCCTACAAAATCTCAATCCCATCTTGGCTGTCTCCTAGCCCTCATCTGTGTGGTTTTGCTCCATTAAATGTCAAAAAACCTGAAATAAGCACGTGTTAGCCACCTAGGAATAGTGACTGCCCTTATTCGTACAAATGACATAAATATACTAAAAATGATGCATAAGTTATGAAAAATGAAGGGTTGAGCAAGGGTAGTTAGGTCAAATAAGCCCAAAATGTTACCAAATTTGGGGCTCATCATCACCCCCCAGCTAAAATGATTTCTCATCCTTGAGCAACTAATCCAGCTCCTCGTCCTTCATTGCTTTCACTGCCACCCTCACATCCCAGGCCTCTGAAGTGGTCTCCTCCTCACTGGCATGGAACCCAACCTTCCTTTCCACTTCCTCCCACTGCTTTTTCTCTTCTTTTTCTGTGTTGCCTTCCATCAATCCTAACAGCAGAGGTGGGCTTAACTTGAGGCCAATCCAATTGGCTTGGAGGTTCTGTATGGATTTCTTGTAAAGGGGCACCTGTGCTAGAGCTTCTCTCATTCGAGTTGGAGTATGGTATTCTCTGATTTTAAGGCTGTGGGACAATGAGTTCCATCGGCGGGTGTAAGCATGAACACAGTTGTCCCCTAATAGTCGCTCCATATCCTCGAAATGGGCTATGGCTTGTGCCTGCTGATCCATGTATTTCAATAAAGTTTGAGGGTTGGTGGCTAAGTGTTGGTGGGCCGTTATCAATGCAGTGGGATCCCCTGGCTCTGCTCTGATCAGCAGTGGCTCATGCAATTCTCGGTCCATGATTTCCTTGACTTCTGCTGCCCTCTTCTCTTCATGGTTCAACCATGAGGCAAATGCCATCAATTTCATATCCCCTACAACTGTGTTGGGATCCCATGTAGTCACGTTAGGAAGGGCCAAATTATGGAGATAGAACTCCGAGAGTTTGGCCTTATCCTCTGATGAGCTGCTATTACATAATGCTGTGAACTGCTGCGGGTCTTGGTTGGGAGATACCCCTCTGCGCTAATGCGTTGATTTGAAACTGCAGCCATTGGTCTCGTAGGTACAGGCCATAGGATTTGGCCGGCTGTCTGCATTGTATAGCATCCATGGCCCAACTGGCCATGCAAGCCAGTTGTGCCTCTTTTTGCTGCAACTGCTGTTTGAGGGCTTGTATCTCAATTTGTGCTTGAAGTTCCCCTTCCTGTAGATGCGAGGTTGGCTCCCCAAGACCAACTTGCAGTCCTTCTCTGCCTTGATGTTCTGCTGTAGTGTCCCCTGAGGATGTGCCCTTTTCCTTCTTCAGCTCCTGTAGCTGCAGTCTAAGTTTCTCGTTTTCTTCCTGTAGGAACACCCGCTGGCAGTTTGCCACGTGTTTAGCCATAGCTAATTCTTTTCGTGCCTCCTTGAGTTGTTCCTCCAAGGGGCCTATATCCGCCACACCTTTTGATTTGGCTATTTTCATCCACGTGTGGGTTCTCACCCTTTCTTCCTCCAATGCAAAGAAAAGTGGCACAGTGAATTTCTGTGGTATAATTTTTCCAGCTTCTAAGAAGTTATAATATGAGCTCAGACTTGGCTGAGGACTAGGCTCCGGAATATGCTCTTTCTCTTCTTCTCTTGGCGGCTCTACTTCATCTTCCCTCGGTGGTGATGAGGGTGCTTCTCCCTCCATTCTCTCTGTCTCCTTAAGCCGGGCTAAGGTTTCCTGTAGAGCAGCTTCAGCATCCTGTAGCCGGGCTTCTGAAGCCAACCTGTCCATTCTCTCTCTCCATGTGGTTGTTTTCAGGCTCCCCCGCTCATAAGTGACTGATATTTTTGAGGGGGACCTCTCCCTGGGCGAAGTAGGGGCATCCTCTATAGTAATTGGGCTGTTGGATGGAGGCTGTGGCCTCCCTGTTTTGATTCTCACACTTCTCCGGGCTTTAAAATACAGAGGGATCTCCCTCTTTCGTTTCTCTTTCGGCTTAGGAGGTGTACTAAGGGCGGCCAGCACGGCTGCTGCCTCCCTTGCAAGAATTTCGGCTCTCTTTTCCTTTGGTTTTCTTTTCTCAGGGCTTCCTGTAGAAGGCCCTGTATCAGCTGATTTCTGGCTTCCTGTAGAAGCCGTTTTCGGTTTTCCTGTAGAAACAGGTGGCACCGGTTTAGCTTGTTTGACTGCGGGTGCTTTGCTTTTTGACTTGGTTGAGGCTGCTGTCGAGGTGCCTTTGCTGACGTGGACTTGCTCAGTCCTGTCCACCCTACTTTGTAACCTTTTCTCCCTGGGTGTCAATGTGGATTTGTCATCCTTCTCTTCGGCAACCTTTTTCTCTTGTTTCCCTTTTTGCTCTTTCTTCGGTGCTTTGGCCGTGGGTTCTTGGCCTTTTCCCTTCTTCTCTGTGGGTACTGACTCCTTCTCCTCGCTGCTGGAGGAACCAAGCTCTTCGGTCAACATTTTTATATTGCCATCCTTAGTCAGATTTCGGAAGGCTTCCCACGAGAGAGGGACTTTGTATGCATGGAGTGCATCCTCCACGAGGAGCTTAATGAGCCCATGGTGGGCTACCTGGTCTGGCGTTCCTTCCTTTAGCTTGGTGGCACATTCAGTCATAGACTGCAGTAGAAAGTAGGGAATACTTAGTTTGTTTTCTGCAAGTAGGTCCATTTGATGCCTTAATTCTGTGAGTAGCCAGAAATGGTACCCATATACAATGCTAAACCGTCCTTCGCAGGTGATGTATTTCATAATTTGGAGGCTGACCTCACTCCAAAGTGGCTGTAAGCTAGTTCTGCGAACCCCGTTCTTATCCTCTGAGAATGTCTCCTCTGGTGGGAAGAACTCCTTCTTAGCCTTTTGGCCTAATTTCCTCTCTTCCTTGTCCCACGGTACTCCCATTGGGAGCTTAGTGACTCAGCTGATGAACTGTGGGGTGAGTCTGAGACTCAAACCCCTAAAATTGACGGTGGCCAGCATTTTTGATTTTGGCTTCAGCGCTTGCAAGAACTCCTCTGCCACCTCATCATCATATCCTTGAAGTTTGTCGCAGAACGACATCCATCGCGCACGAGTGAACAGTTCTACCACCTCAGGGTTCTCCCTTAGTTTCTTTGAGTCGGTCGGTTCCTTTCTGATGAATCCACCCGGCATGGTGAAAACCTGCTATGTTAGCTGGAGGTGGCGGGTGTGTATCAAAAACTAGCCTTTTGGGACAGAGCGTAGAACTACGCCTTTGCCGCGCACACAATTCGCGAAGACTATCTACAGATGAGCCTTAATAGGGCTTAATTACAAATCACCTCCTGTAGAGAACCTTACATACACTTCAACAACAATTCATGCAAACGGAAGACAACACTTGCAATTTTTATGATCAGACTGTAGTTTTACGTTTTTGAGAACGTCGACTCCGCCACCCTCGAAACCAACTGCATGGGAGGAACAGGTTCAGGCTTACCTTTTCCAATTCGCCACCTTTGACGTGAAGAGACCAATTTTCCTCGTGGCAGCGAGCTTCCTGTAGCGTAGCTTTCCTGTAGAAGCAGCGCACGGGTTCTGGAGAGCACGGCAGTGGTTCTGCGCCTTCTGTGCCGCTACCAGACGTTCGAACAAGCCGAAGACTTGGAGTAACGAGCTTCAGAGAAATTCGGACGCTCACTCGACTTCAAAACAGCTGATGATAAATGCGTGTGGTGGCGATCTAGCCGATAGATTTGAATCCCGGCGGAATTCGTGGCGCGGGGGTGAGCTGTCCCTGCCGGACCGTTGGACGACGTCACCTACTCATTCCACTGCGAATTTCCCTGACTGCCGCATCATTCTCCGCAGATCTGCCACCGTCATTTCTGTTAAAACGCCGCTTCTCCCCGACTGGACACTTCTCACGTGTCTATTCCCCGTTTTGCTTGCCACGACCGCCACTTCCAAATCCGACTAGACCATCTGACTGATCGTCGTGGCCAACTGAATGGCCATTCGACTGCTCAACCCATTCATTCCCACACTTGCAAACATTTCATAGTATGATTCATGTAATTTGACGAAGGAAAGGGCGAGGCACTTACCTGTGCGGCCGCGACATGATTTTCCAGGTTTCAGGACGATGGTGATTAAATTTGCTCGTTGCTGCTATTTGCACAGGGCCGGGGGTCCTTCCTTGCAGACTGCCGTTGATGACGAAGCTTGTGACGCGGCAGCATGTGCTCGCTCTATTATTACATGTTGCAGGCGATTTAATGGTGTACACCCTAGCTAGATGAACTGCTACGTGATTCCTGTAGGATGTCCTGTAGCAGTTTTTCTTCCTCGGGTGCATGCTGAGACAGCGGAGACGGTGGCATCAAAGTCCCGAACGCAGGGCCCTTGGATGGCTTTGATAAGTATTGCGTGGTATCTCTGCATCTTTTCCATTTATTTGAGAAGCGCTCCCTCTGATAATTCGATGTTCTGTTTTGACTGTGCAGGTTTTTTTCATTGCATGGCAACTGGGGTGGTAGAAGGAGGCGACAGCAGTGTGTGATGGAGAAAATAGTAGCTTGCATGCCTCCATGCCGAACCTCGGTCGTTAGATCTCCCCACACAATTAGTTCTGGGCCGTCCAAAACTTCTACAGGAAGTTTCCTGTAGAAATACAGAACTTCCTGTAGAAAGTCTGTAGCTTCCTGTAGAAGACTAAACTGTGATCAAATCGTGCCCAGACCTTGGAGAAGATGAGTGTTTCCGGAGGGGGTGCTGGTGAGGTCACCTGGTAGCATAATAAGGACCCTTGTCTTGAGTTGAGGGACCTCTGTTCCTCATAGAATACCTGCAACCTGCATGCATTGCCACATTGTGAACTTGCTGTCCCTGTTTTTTTTTTTTTTTTTTTTTTTTTTCTTGAAAGACAGTAGGGGCGCCTCCATGAGGTTTTCACCCTTACCATCTGCCTTGAGCACCTCAGAGAGGTTTTCACTCAAGGGTCTTTTTCAAACCCTTTTTTTTGAAAGACAGCAGGGGCGCCTCAATGAGGTTTTCACCCCTACCATCTGCCTTGGGAGCCTCAGAAAGGTTTTCACCCAAGGATCTTTATTATTATTATTATTATTTTTTTTTTTTTTAAGATCTTCAGGGTACGCCCAAAACAGAGGCAGAACCCTTCTTGATGACCAGCACTGATTTTTCCACAGTTTTGATGAATTCTTGTCTTGACAGAGGCTTTCTGTAGATCTTCAACCGATGCCCATTGACAAGCATAGGGATGGCCTCCTCATCAATGGTCCGAATAAGAACAGATCCATTGTCATTACATTTTTCCACTGCATATGGTCCCAGCCATCTGGTTCTCAGCTTCCCCTTGAAATCTTTATGCCTGGAATCATACAACAGTGCCCAATCTCCCGGCTGAAATTGCTTGTCATTGAGGTGTTGGTCATGCCACACCTTCCTCTGAAGTTGAACCACTTCTGAGTGAAGAAGGGCCTGCATTCTGTGCTCGTCCAATCCATTCAGCTGCAATAACCTTTCTTGTTGGGCATGGCTGAGATCCAGGTCCAGCTGAGCTGCCATCCTCAAAGTGTTGTACTTGAATTCAATTGACAGCAGAGCTCTCTTCGCATAGACCAGCTCATAAGGTGTGAAGCCGGTTGTGGTCTTCCAAGTGGTGTTGTAAGCCCATGTGGCCTCAACCAGGCGATCTGCCCAATCTTTCTACTGCTACTCACCACCTTAGTCAAGATCCCTTCCAATGCTCTATTGGTGACTTCCACTGCCACATTTGCTTGAGGATGATAGGGAGTGGAAGTCCTATGCTTGATTTTGTGATGACTAGCAGGTCTTCAACTAAGTTGGAGGTGAACTGGCTTCCTTGATCGGTGACTAGCTCTCTTGGGTAGCCAAATTTGTAGAAGATGTTTTCTCTTAAGAACTCGGCCACCTTTTCTTCTGTCACTGCTTGATTGCCTTGGTTTCTGCCCACTTTGTCAGGTAGTCTGTGCACATAATGATGTAAGACCTCTGGCCTCGAAGGAGGATTGATCGGACCCACAAAATCCATACCCCACTTCTCAAATGGCTCAAGAGTCACTTGAGGTTGGAGAGGCATTTCATCCCTTGGAGTCGGTTTCCCCATCCTTTGGCATCGGTCACATTGGCCGATATACCTTCTGACATCTTGATGAAGCATGGGCCAATAGTAGCCTGCCTGCAGGATTTTGAAGGCAGTCCTCTTTGCTGCAAAATGTCCTCCACAAGGTCCGTCATGACAGGTGAGGAGGATATCAAAGACTTCCTCCTCCCTTACACAATGCCTTAAGATCTGATTAGGGCCAAGCTTGAACAGGTTGCCCCCGATCCAAGTGAATGAGGCACTCTTTCTGACGATTCTGCTCTTTTCTCTTGAGGATAAGTGCGGAGGGAACTGTGCTGAAACAAGGTAGTTTGCTATATCAGCAAACCATGGAGAGAGTACTGGAAATAGAAAATAGATGTTCATCGGGCATCTGGTCATCCACTGTTCCATCCTCACCTGCAGGTAAATCCCATCTAGACAAGAAGTCAGCAACAACATTCTCTTTACCTGGTTTTGTCAACGATAGTCAAGTCAAACTCTGCAACAAAAGTACCCATCTAATAATCGGGCATTCACAATTTTTTTATTCATTAAATATCTAA